>CM031239.1:178522724-179722724 GCA_018340775.1 Taxus wallichiana var. yunnanensis | reverse complement strand
AATGCATGGTTAGGGTGTCAACAAAGTAGAAATTTCATAAGCTTCATCATATTATATTGTGATACCAGAACACGTTAAATCTAGATTGCAGACACAAGTGATGATTCTAGATATTTCTATAGTTTTCAAACATCCGTAAATGTTACCATCTACTTCACTCACTTCCATATGATGACATTCTCCTCTAACAATAGTTTATTAACACACTTCTAGACGCCTTAATATACACATATCTTAACAACACTTTCCTAATATGGTCCAAGTCTCGTGCTTATTGTACATTCCTCCTTTAAGAATAAGTAAAATGGTTATTTCCATGTTTCATTATCTATCTTTATATCCTTAGTCTCTCTTTTATTAAATTAACCATAATTCATGTTCATATTATTGTATTGATTTTATTTATTTAATAGTTTGAATTAGGTGTACACTTTAGTTCATTTTATGTTTGTGCTTGATTAATAAAAAAAAAATTGGTGAACCCTATAAATGATTAAACACAAAAATGCTAGGTCTTCCTTCTACAATACCATTTCATATTTTCCTCTCTTAGGGTATTTTTGTAGGTTTGATCCATATTGCCCCATCTTTGCATGATACAATATGATTTTTTCCTATCATCATCTTAGTTGTCTTTGTGCTTTAAATTTTACATCATATGCCACTTAATAAGGTTAAGTTCTTCACACATATTAGATGAAGTGCTAGGATATTTAGCATTATTGTTGATCATATTTATATTTCTTTGACTACATATTGTTTTTATCTACACACAACAACGGTGACTATTAACGATACACATATGGATGAAAATTTAGAAAATATACTTATATATATTCAAATGGACATGTTATTAATAATATTTGGAATGAACTTGAAGAAATTTTTGAATTTTGTGTTGAAAACAATCCTGAATACTATGATAAGATATAACCCAATGAAATTGATGATGTAGATACAAAATAAGTAGCTACCCTTTACATATTTTGTAATGAAGTCAAAAACATGCCTAGAGACATTAAAGCTATGATCAATATTATATAATAGAGGATCATAATGGAAATATAGCTAAGGAAACCACATTTAAGGAAATATATAATGAACCTTTAGTTGATATTTATTCCCCTTCTAGAGGGTCGCACCCTATACTAATATCTTAGAATAATTATCCTATTGTTTATAATCACATGTCTATGTTATAAGCATAATGGACTGAGAGGGGGGTGAATCATTCCTTAAAAACCCTTAAACAATTCAAATTAACTTGCATACACCATTTAACATTCAACCATGCATTAATGTGATCTTAACAATATGCAACAACCATCCACAAGAGCATAACCATGAAAGAGTACACAAGAACACAATATATAAGTGGGAAACCCTCAAGGGAATAAAACCCATTGAAACTTTTGATTATATTACTCAAACCAAAATACTTTCATGAATATGACTCATCACACAAGATTTGTTTAGTGAGGCACTAACCCCACAAGGAGCACCAACCCCTAGAAACCCTTGTTGATATTACTCACAATAAAGGAATCATGTGAATATGAATCATAAAAAAATTGAATAAGAATACCATTGAATATATTCTTCCAACACTCAATTTGATAGTGATCAAATATTCAACTCATACACCTTCAAACCCTCTTCAAAAGACCTTATCCTAATTCACTCAATCTTGCTCAAATATGGACTGAATTACACAAATACACTTACACAATAGATATTCATCACACTTCAGACATTCACACACTCTCTTAGCTCTATCTTGATTCCCTTGAACCACTTTCACTCTCTCACCTAGCTTGCACTTTTTCCCTCTCACAACACTAGTTCAAAAATGAACCAATACATGCACTTTTGTACTTGAATTGATTCAAAAACATAACAAAGTCAGTCATACCAACTCAAAAACATAATTACATAGTCATATAAATCAACATGAAAGACCCATATGGGTTGGAAATGCACCAAGACAACCACAAGCTCTCACAAGCCCAAAAAGGGCTAAAACCCCATCACCGAGCACTCCAAGACCTCCAAGGACTTCATCGATATTTTTCAAGAATACAAAGTCTTCACACATGTCCAACAAAACCTTAAAACATCATCTATCAACTCAAAGAACTATGTACCAATCAATTTCTTCATACCACTACCAAGTAGGTATGTTTCCTACTCAAAACAACTACCTACAAGAACCAATCTTGATCAATGGAGCTCAAGATCACTCCAAAAACTCAACTATGTTATGTAATAACTCATTGGAAATTTAATGACTTTTTCAACCCACCCATGTACGTTATACCTTATGAAACATCCAATAAAGAAAATAAATCCGCTTCTCCTCTTCAACAAACTGATTTGCTCAAGAAATAGTTTTGGAAACTCAACATGTTTGCACCCTTTCTAGCACATTCAAGACATATAAATGCATTCAATAGTATAAAAATCATCCCTCTTCACTCTTAAGTGGATAAAAACGTCAGCTAATCAAAATAATTAGTCTTCTATATCAATCTTGTAGCCAAAACAAAACTATCTTGAACCAGTTAAACTAGGTCAACTTGTGACCTCAACCATGCCACCTCATCACACTTTCAAATATCAACCAAAACATGACACATGTCACATGGGATGTGTAAAACAACTCCAAGATCATAATACTTCATCAAAAATATCATAAGTGATAGAGCACTTCCATTCACCAAGACTGCTAAAACTCTTTTTACCCCGATCGCCCATGTGTTTTACAATTCAATTGACAAGCCGTAGCCACCGGTGATTTTAGTGTTTAGATTTATTATTTCACCACGGAAATGACTCGAAAGAGTCTTTAAACTACCGTAAAATAAAATACATATCATTTTTTATCAATACAATCCCTAGGTGCCCCATATCTACAAACAAATAAAATATAAAACTATAGATTAAACATCTAAATCACTGCATACCCTAGGTGCCTACATATGTAGAAAAATCTAGAAAATAAAATATATAAAAAAGATTTTAAAAATAAAATATCTGCATATATCTCCCAATGAAACCCGTGCCACTTGATGTTTTGTGTAATATCTCGTAAATAAACAACAAAATTTCATTAAAACTACTTTATAAATAATATAAACACCCCTTTAATGTTGAATAAACCTATATAGTTGTAAAAAAAAACCCTGGTTTTAAAGAAAAATAACATTATTTTTGAAAAAAACACCTTGAATTAGTTGAAATAAGGCGTGCATATAAGATAATAATAGTTTTTTTCAGGAAAAAATGCCTTTAGTTGGAAAGGATAAGAAACTCTCATATAATCTCCGCTTAGTCTCCTCCCATGTGTGTATCCTTTAAGAGCAATCCGCCTCTCTTGCAAATCCTATAAAAACAAAAATAAAATAAAACGTTAGCCAATAGTTAATTTTTTAAAAAAAAAACCTTAAAATCTAAAATTAAATTAGGGATTCTTTTTAACTCTTGCTTTATTTTTTACACGTTATAAAAACAATAGAAGTTCGTTACATAGGTGTGGTTAACTTAGGGACTCGTTTTTACTAGTGTTTCTTTGTTTTAAATTTATATAGTTAAAAAAATGTAAAGTGTATACACCTAATTTATTACTTTTCATCTTTCATACATGTTACTAACAATTTCCTTGTGTAGATAAGGGTCATTGATGCATCTATTTCTTGAGTGGGTGCCTTAAGGGGCTTCCGAGAATGGGGTATGACTATTCACATAATCATTACATATTAGAGACAATATAAAGAGAGTAACGGTATATCATCCTTGCCTTAGTTACATGTATCCTTATCCATATCACGCACTAGTATTCTTGACGCCATGCTTACATCCGATTCATCCTTATTTGCCCATTTTCTTGATCCATGACACCTCTATTTCACTCCACATATAATTTATCATCCTTAACTAACACCATCGCCCATGGGTGATGGTCGGTGTTAGGTTTATCTCTAGCCGACACCATCACCGTGATTGTGTCGGGTATATACTGATCACCTCACCCGGACATTCATAATGAAGGAAACTAGAATCACATGAACTAGCCACCCACTCTGCTCTCTTACACCAACTTCACATTTTTCTCACTTTTTTATTGGTTCATCTTACGCTTGAGCTGGATTGGATTGGACACTCTTCTTCTTTGATGTGGCCTAGAATCTATAGTGAATAACCCAGCGCGATGGCACATCACTCATCTTAAGTTGAGCGCTCACCCAAAGCACGCAAAGGTACCAAGCCCTCTTTAGAGTCTTGTGCGGGATGTTAGTGTGATGGTGATAAAACATAATCCAAATCTAGATCTTAGAGAATCATGAATTAAAAAAATAACTATAATAAGATTAACCATTCATGAACCAGATTCAACTACATTTAACACCATTATCTAGCCAATATTATCCATTGCATTAAACACTATAAAACACATGAGCTTCTTACATTATAAAGTATATTCATAAGTCATGCGCGCATCGATCCAAAGAAGATAACTCTACAATAAATCAGTCTCCTCTATCTTAAACTACATAGTTCAATACATATTTATAGAGGTGGGGACTTTCCCTTCACCACCTATGCACTTCTCAAAATAGGTTGCATGTTGATAATAGCCATGTGCCTTTACAATAGCATGCATACATGCAAGTGTTCTAATAATAGATGTCCTATAGTTAACTCGAAGAATCAATCTTATTATTAGCTCAAACCATGCATGGCACTTATCAGCCACTCGTTCCCAAAATACCATTGCGTGTCATGCAAGTCTTCATCTCTATGTGTGCTCCACACGCTATCTTCCAAAAATAGCCCTTATCCATAAAAACGGCTAAGTCTTGAGCCAAACTATTATGGTGTGTGTTTCCTTCCCTATCTTTTCGCACCTTCAAATGCACCTTGTTCCCGCGAGCGTATATTTTGTGTGCCTTATCCCTAGAAGAATATTCTATCTGCTCAACATAGTTGGAATTACTTGCACTATTGGGTCATCTATAGTGAGTCTAGGACAAGAACAATGTTCCCTTTCTCCACTCAATAACAATTCTCTCTTGGTGTGCTAATTTTTTGGGGAGATATATGCATCAGTGAGCACCCTACAGGTAAGTTCTCTAACTCTCTTTTCACTTTGCATAGATTAGTTTGTTTACCTTCCCCATTTCTCTATGTTAGCTTAGTGTTATATGTACATTGATACTAGTTAGCATAGTGCTCTTATTTGATCAACTCCTTAGCTTTCCCTTATTTACATTTCAGTTATATTGTGCATGTTTTTATTATCCACTATCGATCTATACCTCTCCCCCATATAACAATATCCTAGGATTGTAATCTCCTCTATCTTGAATTCAAGATTTAAAAACCCTAGGTTGACCTAGTGTAGGAATTACTTCCCTCTGGATATATGACCTTAACACTTAGTATAGCCCCTTTAAATCTACCTATTGTGTGTTGGTCCATGTGTTTTTCCTATTCATTTCCTCATACCCTAGTAAAACGGAAGACTCTAGAGTACAAGAAATTAAAAAAATTGGCCTACCATACACCTTTGGTGAACTCGAGGTGAATCCCATAGACCTCCTAATCGAGCACATCTTGTTAAAAGCATCCATCTCCAATCTTGATCTCATCCAAGCTACCAAAAATCCATAAACCCTAAAAATATTATATATAAATGACATTACCTAAGGGCTATCTTTTTGTTTCAGAATATTCATTCACATGCACCTTCATCCCCTATGAAAAATTTCCTACATTGACTATCTCTTATGTTCTTACAAATATGATGCATGATGCCATTAGACCCTATGTAGCCTTTCCTACAAGAATGATTGTGTCCATAAGCCAAATTCCTAGACTTACTCTTATCTAGATCATCACTTCATCATGGATTATCGGGCCTAGGTTATTATGAAGTTAATGTGAATACATTTCCTAAAACCTAGCATCATGAAGCTGATTTCCATTTTTTCATGGGCTGTTGTGTTGTAGGAGTCCTTGAAATAAATCTCCTACCCGCCATAATGGCTCATTTGAGGAAGAGGAAGAAGAAAATAAAAAAGAAAATGTCTTTGATCATCCTCCCGAGATTCAGAAATTCCTTACACAATTTACTTAATACAAAGGCGAATCGAAGAAATGCTTACCAAACATCTCGCATGTGATTAGGCTAAAATGTAAAATTGAAGCCTAATTTGATGTTATAGTAGCAATAAATAAATGCAATAATGAAATACATAAATATACCAAAGCAAACTAAGTAATAAATAATGAAACCCTAATGTGCAAAGAAGGGTAAGATTCCTCAATCGATTCAATGAATTCGGAAAGTACACAGAGCTAGAAAACAGAGGACTGTGAAGCATTAACCGTCATATCGAAGCTCGAAAAATGTAGATCTTGATAGATAAACGGATCGGGGCACTTGGAGAGGGATTGATTATGGGTGCCGGGTCTAGGGAAATGCTCGAAACCTAAATTCGTAGGGTATCAAGATGTTTGTTGATGCTTTCCTTTTTTTGCTATGAATTCACACAGTGATCTTCGAGGTCGTAATAAACCTGCAATGAAGAATGAACCTACAAAACCCTCAAATAGACATCAAATCCTAAAAAGAAAGATGCAGAATGAGGGGTCAGACTATCCTCACCACCACAATGGTGGAATTATAACTAAGCGTTACACTACATCTCAAACCCAATGTAGTTCTATGTGTGTGTGTGGAATTATGCCCTAGGTTTCTCTTGTGTCAGTCGCACTTGGATAGTGAGCAAGTAGCTATATGTAAAGAAATGTAGTAAATGTGTGCATGGAATAAAATGAACTTCCCTCTTATGAAGTGTATGCAGATGAACCAACCCTTGTGTCCCTTGTGATGGAGCTAGATGGATGCAATGGAGCTCTTAGATGCCTTTGATGGATGCAACCTTAGGTGCAGATAGTAGATTCTTAGTGCTTGGTCCTTTATTATGACTACATAACATTATATTTATATGATTCCTTCTCTTTAACTTCATAATTTACCCCGAAAAAGATGACTACCAAAAATATAAGATTCTCAAATAGATAGAAATGACCAAAAATGTGTGACCAACGTACAAAGAGAACAAGGGCACCCAGAGAGGATGGGGGCACCTAACGCTAATGTCCTGGTTGGGTGTTAGTGTCCAGAATGACAAATGTTGAAAGGTGAAAAGATAGACTGAGCAAGTACATGTACAAGACTAAAAGTAGAAGCATAAAGCAAAGAAAGGTGACCAAGGACATGGGTTAATTAGTATCGTTCTTAATTAGGAATCATATAAATAGTAGTATGTAATCGGGCTACATAATTACCCAAAGTGCGTGATTTTGTGTCTACACCTTGAATTTTCTCTAAGAAACTTGATCATAGGAAGAAAAGGAAAATATCCCAAGGTAGGTTAGTCCAAAAATTCCTCCAATTTTGACCCTACTAATCTCATTCTCCATCTCATCGATAAAATGAGTCAAAAACAATCTGCTACCACATCTCGGTTCCTTCAAATGCAAGCTAACATGGCTCAACTAGTCAATCGCCCTACAATGGGCTCTTGGGGCCCACGCCCCCTCCTTTACCAAATGGTCATAATGGGGTGCCCATCACCCAACCCCTATCCAAATCAAATTCTTAAGATCATTCCAACAAGATCCTCTAGCACCTTACATTGATAGCATGGATATTGGTGGCATTTCTCCTCTATCAAAGAAAAAGTTGATATATTTCTAACTATGTGCGAAATGGCTCAAACCTCATGAGGTAGACCAAGAATTTGTGGCTGTTATTACTCCTAGTGCATTAAAATATGTAAAAGACATGAAAAGTAGAGGATAAGCTAAAAACAAAGTGGGAGGAGAGATCTGATTAAAAGAGGTATTCATGTCCTTAAATAAGTAATTACATGATACAACAAGGTTTCAAAACAAATAAAATGACAAGGTACTGATTGAAAAGTATCAGGATGAGGTAGAGTATTGGGATGGTATGTTTCCCAAACTTGAAGCCATCAATGCCATGGATGAAGAAGAAGTAGAAAAGGAAGGGGTGGTACCCCAAGATTGTAAAGGAAAGCAATATGAGTATGAAAGGGATATCAGATTAAGGATAGAAACATTGGGGAGTTGCATCAACAAACTTCAAGCTATGAGGGATAAATCAAAGGGATTTTTTTGATGATATTGAATCCAAGATAGAAAAAATGTTTCCCATGAAGGAACATGTGCCTAAAGAGATGAAGATGTTTATATAGTCATTGAGGTACTCAAAATCATATTGCAAGGGAATTTGACACTCATAAGGAGTTTGGTGATTCTTCTATTCGAGGTTTGTTCACTTGGAAAATTGTATCAATAATATTTCCAAGAGGATAATAAAGAAAAGAGATATTTTTGTTGAATGTAGCAACATTCTATCCAAACATGAAACAATATTTCTTTATCATATTGGGCCTGATGAAGGCCCCCTTCAGAAATATTCAATAGAATGGATGCATATGTTGATAAAATTGAATAAAAAGGGAGAGTGAGTTGATCAATCTTGTGTTGGAAGCACAATGACTGAGCGGGGGGAGTGAATCAGTCATTAAGTTTTTTTTACTTCATTTATCTTAGCTTGGATACATCATCCAAAGCATCCATTCAACATTCATTAACAAGTGTGAGCTTATTAAGTGTGAAACAACCATCCATAAGAACATCAAGCCAAATAGTACACATGAACACACAATATAAAGTGTGAAACCCTTAAGGGAACAAAACCCATTGAACCTTTGCATATATTACTCAATACAAAGTAATCTCATGAATATTATACATCACAAGAGATTTTTTTAGTGAGGCACCAACCCCACAAGGAGCACTAACCCCTAGTTTAGTAGGGCACCAACCCTACAAGGAGAACCTACCCTAGTTTAGTAGAGAATAACCTCTCAACACCATCTACATGCATGAAACACTATGAACTATCCATATTCATCATGAGAAACACCAAAATACAAGCATATCCTATTAAGTCTTAAGCACCTAAAAGTCGGTCTCAAAGAGAAAACAACTTCACATAACAAATATCTTCACCAAGGCACAAGTAGCACATCAATAGAAATTTCTTGATGTTGGGCAATTGAAACAACTCACGACATCCTCCAAATTAGGGCACAAGGCTCCAAGATACCCTCATCTCTAAAAGCTGGTCAAACTCGCTTTTAGGACTTAAGAACCAGTCTTGAGAAAATCAAACTCAAACACCTCCAAGGAAATTTGAGAGACTTCCACTACTTGGAATACTTTAGGTGTAACCCGATACACTGTTCAAGCAATCACAAACATGAATCACATGGAGAAAATGACCTTTGCATACATGTTCCATCAATGCTTCAAGAAGAAAACACCTCATTTGATAAAACAAAGACATAAAACACATCGTATGAGCCACCTATAAGCTATCGAAGCCCATATCACACCTTTGTTACACCATGCAAATCATCACACACACTTTTGGTCCAAAATACTGGTTTTACACCTTCTAGGCCATTAGTGGTAAGTCAACTTGGAAGAATTGTTTCACCACTTTCTTTCACTAAACATGCCCAAATATTTTCATGAGATCTTAGCTCACATCCCAAGCCTGTAATCACAATTTGTTTCACTTCACGAAACTTGCAACTCAAATCTATAACAGTAAATCTTCACAAAACAAGGGTTTTTTTGTACCTTACCAATAGACCTAAAACATGAAACCACCCCTAAAATGAGCCCCGAAGAGTCCTCTACATCCATGAATCATCACATTATCCAACACGTGTCATTTGGAGACCATACACTTCAAATATTTCCTATTGCTATGATCCTAGGGTTTCAACCAACTCTGCTTCTTAACAATCATTCATAAATGATATAACATCATTTAACCCCATTCCAACTGCAAAACACTCTTGAATCCATGCCCCAACAATGATGAATGGCACAGTTCCCATGCAAAAATTCATGTGAATGAGCACTTCAAACTTGACTTTTAAGCTCGAAATAACAATTTTGAGAGCTTGATAGGGCTAAAAACTATTTTTAATGCATTCTTCTTTGACTCGACCTAAAACTTAACATGCACCTATGTAATGACCTCCTTAATGATATCCAATACTCATCTACACTTTCTTACTTATGCAATTATCCATACACCATGGTTTTCCTATGCTTTACTTGCCTTGTCTTGTAGAACTTGCTTCTTAGGACCTTGAACTTGCATTATACATCTAAACTATGGCCTTTGAAATCTTCCATACATGCCCTGTAACCTCAAAACACATTTCACATACTCATACTAACCTCCTCTTCCTTATACCTCAAGCAATCATGCAACCTTTTTACACTAGGTCTAGGATTAGGCATGAATGGCTTATCACCACATGCTTCTAATGAATTGACATGTTCTTCACCTTACGAATACTCACGCACTTCTACCACATTACTCTAATCATGTTAGACACCATCACAACCTTTGAACAACCTTTGACAACCTATGAAGCCCATACAAAACATTTTCTTTCTTGATCATGTATGAAGAACATGCACACACTCCTAGACACCATGCCACTTCACCTCACCACAAAGCAACCTTCATCCTTCTTGATGAATGACACCTCATGCAGCTCATATGCCACATGTACAACCTTTTCCATCAATACCACTTGACATCAATGGCAACAATAACAACACAATGTCCAACATCTTGATCCTTCTTAATTTCCCTTTTCTCTTGCTTTTCCCCATTCGTTATTCTTTCCATTTTTATATCCATTTGAAAAGAGAAGAATAAAAGTGGTAACTATAGATAAGAAATAGAGCATGAAAGAAATAAGCTTTTTGGGACATTCTCATTACATGTACATAAAAGAACAAATGTGGGGCCCCAACCCTTGTAACTATAAACAAAAATATACGAAGGATGCTATAATTGTTGCATTATTTGTCAACCTTTACAAACACCCCTGGGAATATTAGAAGGCAAGCTAGGAGTTTTTTTTTGTGAGACTCAAACTCTTTGTTTTTAGATGCACAAAAACATACTGGACATCATCTGATAATCCATGATAAATCCCCATTCCCATGAGTTTAGAGATGCTTGCTCAAGGTCCCGTCATAATCAAGATTAATTCATATTTATTTCTAAGGGAGGTGACCCACTCCAAAAGAATCGCTCCCCCGAGAGATATGTCTTGGTCCCATCACGAGATATAGTTTTTAATGAAAAATTCAATTTGGGATTGTCAATTGGCTTGAATGGAGTAATCTGACATTTATTTTGGGGATGAGAATGAGACTTTATAGGGAATTTCTTGATAGATGATTTCGCAGCAGTCTCCTCGAGGGAGACAACTCTCTTCTCCAACTCATCCAATCTTTGAGTGATTGGTATTTCATTGTTTTGAATCCCACTTGCCAGTTCATGGTAAGGAGCCCACAATCCATTATTTTAGCGGTGAAGTAGGCCTTTGAAACAAACAATTTTGTATCATGGATGACAAGATGACTATAGAGCCAAAATTGCTTCAAAGTGTCCATCTAAATATGATCTTGTAGGTGAAAGAGATGGTCAAAAATGACTTGGAAAGATGAAAAGTAGGGGTTATCCTGAAGAAGGCTCCCCATTAAGTCCAATCTCACTACATTGTGAGTCAAAATCTCAAAAGAAGGATCATGTTAATCGGGAATCTCGAATAACCTCCTAACGAAAGCATTGTCAGGTCTTGAAAGGAAAAAAATGGTTTGCACAGTTTGAGATGATAGTTCAGACATTTTGGTTCCCATTCCTAATGTTGCCATTGTTTAAAGTTGATATTGCAATAAAATTCGTAGGAGTTTCGTTTGCAAAATAGGGTAAAGGTCTATAATTCATGAAGGAAAGGGGGAAATTTATAGGAGAATGGCTCCAGGGATGACGTGTGTGAATAGTTATTACACATACCATTATAAATAACATTCAAATATTTGACATGATTTGGAGAAAATGGATAAATCATTCACACAAAAAAGTTATTTTTTTGGTTCGGTTATAAGTTGCTATTCGTGGGAAGTCATGTCGAATAGATTGTTAAAATATTCACTTTTTTATTGAACGAGATTTCAAAAAGTTGAATTAAATCAAATAATTAGAATGATCACATAAGCATAACAGAATCCATATGATGGCACACACATGATGATGGGACAATAGAGACAAAAGAGGTTTGTTAGCACAAAATAATATCTCGCTTATCTCCACAGATTCAATTATGAAGTAGAATCGCTCCAGTCAGCACTTCAAAATGGAATCTTTTTAGTTGGGACAACCTCTCCATCCATTTTGGTACAATGAATCTTCTACCTCTCGTTTTGCTTGCTTCAGATGATTTTAGAGGGAATTTGGGTATATTCCTTGAGGAAAGTTTGTACAAGAATGACATGTCTTCATTCTAGTGGTTGGTTGGTAATTGATTTCTCTAGTTTTGTATTTTTAGCCTAGAAAGTTTAGAAGTTCTTAGTTTGAGATTTTTAATGCTATGGTGATTATAGTGTACATTCATTAACAAACATTGAAGGCATCTAATATATGTCTCCTTGTTTAAATCAAAGTGAAGAGAACAATTTTCCTTTTTAAGCCATGGTTTTTGTAATGTATGTTGAAGATATGATCAATGAGATATGATTTCTAATGTAATCATTTTCTTATTGAATCTATGAAATACACATGGGTTCTTTCGGGTTATTGCATTATATTGGTCACCGAATGGATATTGTGATGTAGTGTTACCTTGCGTAATATTTTGTTTAGTTTCCTTTCTGCAATATTGCTTAGAAATGATGTCTAATAACCTTTAAGTGCATTTTAGGTGTATTGAAATGGAAGCAATGAACATTTTGTTGGAATTCTTGCACACAAGTGTTTTTGTTGAGGGTTTCAAAGGTTATTTGGTAACATTTGCATGAACTTGGTATCAATGAATGCAAATGCCCCTTTGAAATTCATGTTTGTTTGATTTGTTTTCTTTGCATTATGAAAGTAGCGAGCAGCCATCGTGACAATCACTAACACATTGCTTCTTTCAATCAACCATCACCCACTCCACCTTTTTAAACTAACAACAATAATATCCCATTCCCGCAAATTACATTTACCATGTAGATTATGAATGCATTTTCTATGATTTGTGAAGATTAGCATTCTAGCATCATCAAATTCCATTTAATTGATTATTTATGCAGAGATGATGTCTGTGAATCACATTTTATCTGTCTTTAGTAGCTTGTGTCTGATGCATTAAGTATGTGCAATGTTTGTGTGATAACTCTTTGAGTGAACATTGCATTTATGGCTATACTTGGCTCAGATTGACTTGCCAATAATTTGTAGGAGATTGAATCATAAATCCCTCCTTCATTCAAGCTCCCCTGGGTCCTCTCACCCTGGTTCAAGTAGAGCCAAAAGTAGCAGGAGCTAGCCATTCCCTTTGTATGTGCCTCCTAGTCATTTTCAAGACTTGATGATGAAATAATGTTAGATCTATCATTGGATTTAAATGACACATTTCCCATCTATCATTCTTTAAGCCATTCATTTTTGAATTGTTGCCAAGTTATTGGGGTGTAAAGCGGGAACCAACCCAACCAAAAAATATAGAGAAAGTGTAAGATGACAACCTTGCGAAATGGACCAAAAGAGCCCAAATTGTTCCAATTGGACATTATTCATGGTGATACGTTCCCCATCATCGTGGAGCGCCATTTTAATAGTGTTGATGAACTTGGGGCCAAAGCCAAGTGTTTGAAACATTGCCAAGACGAAGGGTCATTTGATCCTATGATGGGTTTTTTTATAGAGTCTATTTTGACTAACATTATTTGGTGCGAAATCTTGGCCCATTCCATGCCTTTGCACACCGTAATGATGATGTGAAGAATGTACCTACTGTGAATAAAAACTAGTTTGCTCAATCTAGATGATGAGGGGAAGAAGGTATCTAACCCTTAAGGCGAGAGCTTTAACAATGATCTTGTAGGAAATATTGAGCAATGTGATTGACCTCTAATTAGTGATGAGCTCCTGGTCTCTAGCTTTGAGGATGAACCTTGTGTTACCTTGATTGATTTTCTTACCTAGAGAGTTGGTATGAACAACTTTGAGGTAGACCTTGTGTAGATCCGATTGAATTGCACCTATAACACTTGGTAGAAATCACCGGTGAAATGATCGATCCCAGAACTTTATCCATAACCATATACATGCTAACCTCACATGGGGTTCTTTGACAAGAAGGGATCACAAACCACCTATTGGATTTTGTAAAGAACACGAGGGACCACATGAAGGCATTGAGCCACAACACCTACAATTGAGTTGTAGCCGTACTTTTGAAATTTTATATGTACAAACTCTTTTCGTAAATAATAAGTGACATAATTTTTTTTTTTATTAATATGTAATTTTTAAGTTGTACTTTTGTAATTGATTTGAAGTTGGGGTTAAATTTGATGGCCACTTGTTCTTATCAAACAATTTTTATTAGAATGTAGTTTTCCAAAAATCTCCTTCAAGATACAAAACAATGTTATATATACATTATTAATAAAAATGCACAAAACTTTATTTTATAATTATTTAATTATTTAAATGTATATTAATACAAATATATATAAAAATAATTGTCATATTTTAAATATGCATTGCGCAAGTTATTTCAACAATTTACAAGTTTTTCACGGATAAAATCGTGCCGTCAAATTTAACCTATGGATTAGACGGGTGCAATTTTGATCATATTCTTCGCTTTCAAGTTTACGTACATGTACTCAACTTTCATAGAGATTTCTCATTTCTCTTGGGCGACGAGACAAGATTAGACTGTCAATTTCCCACGGAATAATTGAATGGCACAGAAATATTGGACACTTATTTACAAATAAGTGTGCCATCACAAATCATAGATGTGGAACGTCTCCTCATAAAGTTATAACGTCGGTGTCGTTAAAAGCTGTCGGTAATGTATACATTTACTTAATGGCTACATTGGCTACTAACAACATTGAGACGTAAGTCTCTATTTTCAAATTAGGGTCAAAAGAGCCCACAAAAGTAATTCTCCATTTTCATATTAGAGACGGTACAAATTTGGTCAATAACCTTTAAAAATGGAAAATGATCTAATACATGTTAAAACTAGCAATTGCAAATGAGTTGCAAGTTACGCCGGAGAGGGAATGAGATTTGTGTATACAATATAGTATGGGTACAAGGTGAAGGTGATTTGTGTTTGTATTGCATTACAAGTGGGGTTTGCGTATATATATGTACAACTCTTAACTTATTTAATGTTGGAGTTTACCAATGGATCCTAGATCGTGGTATTGTTTTGTGCGCATGATGGGGGAAGGAGTATTTCCATGCCTTGTACGCCGTGTGCCAATGCTGTGTTGCAAAGTCTTTTCTCCTCCTCCTTGCGTGATTTTACGTTCTTGGTATATCTCATTCGTGCGTAGCGTTCAAACGTAAAAGCTGGTTGGATTTGTAGATCGTTGATGCCACGAACTCTTGACATTGCTGTGAATGTTAGTCCTTGACGGTCAACGTTTTCGATGTCTATTGTGGCCTTGTCAAGAGTTAGGCCCTGTGATTTGTGGATGGTAAGGCCCCAAGACATTTTTAGTGGGATTTGGTGACGATTTCCACGTGTGACAGGAGGTAGGGGCAAGTGTGTTGGGTTGAGTATGTCCCATGGGGGCCCTTGGTAGTGTTTGAAGTTGACAACAACAAAGGATGGCAAGTCCGGTGGTTGTGTTTCTGGGTTGTACACGATATCTGTCACTTGCCCGAGTGCACCATTAACCAATCCTGAGCTAACCCATAAGTTAGATGTCAACATGACCTCTTGTCCTGTGCATAGGAAAACTACCGGGTCTAGTTGAGTGTCGTTGATGTCTGAGTCAGAGTTATGTTTGCTTTGTTCTGCGATGCTCATTGCAATTGGTACATGCAAGGATTTTAGCATTTGTTTATTGTGCTTGTTTGCTAGGTCCTTTGTTGCAAATAGGTGCTTCTCAGTCATGAACATGGATTGCTCTGAGGTAGACATGCACGACTTGGTACGTGACATGAGAAGAGACCAATCCTTAACGGTTGCTTCTGCGTTTCTGATGTTGGTCAACATTTCTCTGAATTCAAGTTGTGTCGAGTTTAATCCTTGTTGCCTAAAGTTTGTGTCCAAGGTGATCACGGTATCAAAAGCATGCCAAAGGGAGCTTCCTACTTTGTTGCCTACATATAATGGTACATCGTTGACCGGAGGGAGTCGCCTAAGTCTCCCACCAAAATCATTGAAAGCCATCGAACGCGTGGTTACTATGTTGGGGGAATGCCTCACGAAGTCTTTTGTTGATGTTGTGTAACATTGTAGGACCTATAAAGCTCATTTCATCTATCAGTATGTAACATATGGGACTCATACGCTCTTGGAAGATTGCTAGGGCTTGGCCTTCAAGAGGTTTCATGTCGGATATGGGTATTCGGAGGGAAGAATGTATAGTAGATGATTTTATATTGAATGTAGCAATACCTATTGGGGCTAGTACAAGGAGGGAAGATTTTAATTTGCCAGCCATATTTTCAAGCCCATTTCTTATGCATTGTATGAGGTATGATTTTCCTGTACCAGCGGTTCCCTGAATGATCATCTTCAATGGTGGGTGTTCCCCTTGTTGAGTTGCATGGGAAAGCACAATTGAGTAGGCAAGGTGTTGTTTTGATGATAGCTGCAGAGCGTCTAAATGGGTAGGTGGAGTAACAACTGGTGGTGAATTTTCAGTGGGCAATGTCTATGAATTTAGGTGCACTTATTTGTAAGGCAACAGGGATTGAATGAACCTTCCAATCGTGGTTAATGTCAAAGTCACGGAGGCCTATCATGTCTACATCATCAATTGTTGTATTGAGTGTTGGGTGCATGCGTGATATATGCTCCCATTCAAATAGTTGTGCATGCAGCGGATTAGATCCTTGCGAGTCATTGTCATCGCTACTTGCCCCAGTTGCAGTTTCTTCTAGAGTAGTGGCTCTATTAACATGTAAAGGGGCGTAAGAGTTTTTCATTTTTTCCCATTGGTTAGTTATTTCAGATGTGGAGATGCCAATGTCTGTTTGGATATGTCGAAAGGGTTTATAAAGCAGAAGCTCTGTCCAGCAGAAATCCTCATAGTGTATCGCATCTGGGGTGGGGACATCACCGTATTGGGGAATATGCGGACGACAAAGCAGGGTTCTTCTTTTCAGAGCCATTGAGTAACTTTCCTTTGGGTCATTGTAGACCAGGAATGAATGAGCAACTTCAAAGAGGGAGGTGTTCTCTAATTGTGTAGGGTGTTTAATGTATGCATCTATGAATGAAGGGAATTGGAATGTATTTCCTAGGTCTGGGAGGACACGTTTGAATACCTGCTTACCGACGGATAGGGTAATAAATGTTCGGCTACAACTGGAAAGGGGGAGTTTTTGTAACATGTGGCATGTTTCTTGTGCACCAATGTCCCGGTCGACAATAGTTTCAGAGAGGAATTTGTTGAGGCCGTCTTGCAGAGGTGATCGATGCTAACTTCATTAGATATCCTCACAACATGTGATGGTAGCTTTCGATTTCTTCTCCGCCTTGGCTGCATATTTTGCAATGTATTGTAAGACCGCATGTCGTGACACAACGGGTCGGGCAATCGACATTGGCTCGCCACAAGTGCTAGCATGTCCGAGTTGTGTATGTTGACCGTGCATCATCATGCGTGCGTGGGTGTACTTTTTTTTTACCGGTTTCATGTAAGCCCAAGCTCGAATACTCTTGGAATGGCCAAGGGGCTTTATATCTATTCAAGTGTCCCATTTTTTTCTGCAAGCAGGTTGCCTCACTACATTTTGTGTGGCGTTGCACGTGGTTCAACAAGTTCTCATAGTTAGCTACTGGGTTGTTTGTAAGTATCCCGTATGTGTCTAACAAGCATGGGTCATCTTCCTGCGAACGATGTATCTGACGTTCTCCACTCTCAGGGCCCCTTGGATTCCATGCAGTTACTAATTGGTCGAAGTAAGTCTTCGCCGCATCAAGTTCACGGGGGTTGTCCCAGTTTAGGTCCTCCATGTTTGGTGCATTTGGAAGCCATATAAATCCGTGGATATGAGTCGAGCCTCGGTGTTGCCATTCGTACCTGTATTTTGCACAAAGAGGGTCCAGCTTGGTAAATGGGCAAGGCGGGGTATTGTATTAAAATCTAAGTGGTAGTGAGCTCACCTGTACCAGTAGTCATTGTAATGCATTTTTTTTGAAGCACCTCCTCGCAAAATATTGTAAATATTTTTTCCATGTATGCAGAGACGATATGGGGGTGCATGTTCAAGTTTGTGTTTCTCCACTGCTGGCTTGTTGTTGAGGGTGGCATCGGTGTTCCTGGCATTGCTTTGTGTAAATCTGGCCATTTAGTATCTGCTGCACTTAAAGTGAAGAAAAGTGTAGGGCTTTCTAGTTGGGTTATCATATCTGTGAGTTCATGTCTGCGCTTGCACCAAAATGATTTAGTTCCTCGCAAGTTGGACCCAAAGCGCATTAGTTGCTCTGCAATGTGGGCATCTGGGTAGTGTGCAAGTTGCTGGCGTAACATCAAAACCGTGGTAGGCAAGTTGTCGCCTATATTTTTTTTGTGAAAACAACAGATGTTGATTGGCTTCTGTGGCGCAACATAATGTTGAGAATGAAGTAACGAAAGCGCGGATGGCTTCCAAATCTGTTATCATGGTAACGTAGTAGGTGTAGTGCGTATTCATGCATGTGAACCCTCTTGATGCGTGTTTGGTGGAACAATGCAACCCCTGTAGGGAACAATGTTGGAAAATCCATAGATAGCAAACCCTCAGTGTCGTATTCACTGACCGCGGATGAACCAATGTGTGGCCACTCAATTGATCTGTAGCGGAGTTTTTTTCTGCCTTCGATGAAATTTGTTATTTGGTCAACTTCAAGTGGTGGAGGGAGGAGGACACAAAAGATGATGGCCGCGCGCTCATGGGTATTTGGTGGGGAGCTTGGGCGAAGCTCTGCTTCAGCATTGTCGGTGATAGTTGAATTGAAGTGTGGTAGGGAAGTAGATATATCAGTACTGTGATGTGGTAGGGAAATGCAATGCAGTTGGTCTCAGGACAACATCCTCAGTAGTAAGGGTCATGAGCTATTTTGAATTGCAATGCAGCCAAAACACGAGATCTGCTTACAAAGCAATCGTAAGCTTTATTTGTTGCTCCGATTCTTCGGATGATTAAGATGTCCAAGTCTTCGACGCGCCGAGGCAAGTGTTTAGTTATGGATGAAACTTCTTGGGGGAAGCATATGGTGTGGCCCCTATATTTGTATTGGCCACCTACAGCGTGAGTCACTTGCAATATTGGGTTGACCCTTGCTATTAACATTTCCTCAACTTGTGTAAGTGAAGATAACACCTTAGGTTGCGGGCCTGGGTCCATGTTATTCCAACTTGAGAAGCGGCGATCATCCTTTTCAACAATGCATCTGTGACAGGTATGGGCACCTTTGTAAACCCTTGTACGTAGCCCAACATATAATTCATTACAACATGAACATGTGTTTGGAGGCGGGAGGTGATCTATTCTTTGGCGGAATTGGCGTTGTGTATCTTGGAGTGAATGCGTATTTGGTGTGTGATCTTCGAGCAGGTTGGCATGGTTGGCTATATAGACTGGCGCTTGTGTGTTCAGCTTTTGTCGTTTCATGCAAGCTATATGGCGACGATGCTCATTGAGGTTGTTTTTGTTGGCTGCATACCTCAACCGAGCCTTTGCATTTTTCTCAGTCCGTGTTAGGCCTGCAAAAAATGAGTTAAAAAGGTAACAGTAATTAGGTATAGAACGTAGTTAATGCAAGCAAAAAAGAAAAGTTCTTTTGTTTGATTGGAGTGAAGTGTAACAATGTATGTTGACAGTATTTGCATTGCTAGTATAAAGTGACTTTGATTGCACCCGAATATGTGTATTATAAAGACATATTAAGAACACAGAGTGGTGTATAAATATAGGAAAACTTGAGCACAACATGCGTTAATATTAAAGGTTATATAACTTATGAATGCAAAAACCTATATGTGGAGTAGGTGGTATGGTAAGTATGTATTGGTAAGCTGCTCATATTGTGTGGGTACAAAGATAATATGTTTTACGAGGTAGTGTAGGATCTTTTTGATTAATACATAGTTAAGGTGTCATGAGGAATGCATCTAGTGGGGATTCCTGCATGCTGGAAGTCGTGTCCTTAACTTCAGCGACAACAGTGCACTGGGATTTCTCTTCTGACCTGTAGACCTCTAGCTTCGCGGATATTGTGAACATGTAGCGGTGGAACAGAATTGGCTTAACAATAGGCCAAAACTTGTCAGGTGTTGGTGCAAGAAGTTGTAGCTCTTGTGCTGATATACCCATGATTGATGTAGCAACCTCATCAAAAGTAGTTACCCATGTTGTTGATGTGCCATCCTCAATGATGAAGTGTAATGCATATTTGTAGTTGCAATGAGAGACGTCGTGCTTGCATTTTTGGCAATACCAAGAGGAGTTTGTAGTTAGATCAAGTTTTTTCTTGCATTGCTGGTTGTTAACAATTGATGTGCATGCTGGATAGCTGAAGGAGGACATATTAATGTGTATAATTGTTGTCATGTGGGAGAAGGTGAGCGGTTTACCTAGTTGCGAGGAGGATTTGATGCCTGCGATATCGGTTTTCTCAATTTTTCCAATACTCACTGAAGGGTATGCAGTTGTAGAGGCGAGTGAAGTAAACCATGCACGCAGTGCATGAGCCTCAGTTATATCAGGATCTATGAAGATTTGTGTATTAGGCCTGTGGCTAATGTTGTTCCTTTGAAAGTTGTAGTTTTTGCTCTCTTAATTGCAAGAACTGGTCGGATTGATGTCTGTGTAGCACATAATTCACTTAGAAGTTTGCCCTCATTGTCACTAAAAGCGCCCCATAACGTTGCCTCAATACATAGTGCCGAGTTATCACTTAGTACGACTGTGCGTTTGTGGTTGAAAGTACTATCACTTTTCCTGATAGTGGAGGGGGCGGTAATGGATAGTGCAATAGCTAGTAGGTCAATGGTGGATTTGGCGGGGGCGGAGTTGATTTCTGCTATTGTTTTGAAGCGGAAAAGATATTGCGGTATGTTTACTGACTGGTTTGTACTAAGCTTTACAGAGGAGTCCAAGTCTAGGATGATGTCCCAAGGAGTTGTGGAGTTGTTGTAATCTTTTTTTGCAGGCCGCAAGGTGCCTCCTTTGATTGTGTATGTTTTACCTAGTTGTATTTGGTTGTAGTAAGAAGTTGCAGCTAGGTCAAAAGAAGTCACCACTATATCTGAGTTGCTTTTGTCGATAATGTCGAAGCTGAAAACCTGCCCTGTGCGTTTTTCCGTGTTGTAGTTGTTTAGGTTGCCTTTTTGGATGACCCTGCCTTCAATAGTCCAAACGCTTTGGTAAGGATTTAACGATTTAATTGGCGTGAGTTGCATGCAGTGTTCAGGGCGGCCTTCACGAGTAGCCGGTGCCAAAGTATCTGTGCGGGATGTCGGCATGTGTACGGCCAGTTGGGGAGGAACAACGTTGGGGGCAATGGAGTCTGCGATGCTGGTGGTTCCTAAACAATAAAATAAAATGGAAATGAATTAGCAAATGGGGTAATGTTAAGTACGAGGGAGCATGCGCTAAACCATAAAGTGGGGAAACCAAGTTATGGCCCACGTAAAGTGTTTTTTTAGAGAATAAGCACGTAAAGATATGTACAGAGGGGAAGATGTTTATATAACACAACAGTTTATACGCTCATTCTTTAAGTAAAGTACGAAACATATGTACAACAACTCTATTGTATATATCGTGATTGGAATTATACAAAACTTTTGAAGACGGTTTCAAAATGGAACATGTACACCATATTTATGCAAGTATAGGTTTATCAAGTTAGACCTTCAAAAAGAGGTTACTGTGGGGTAGGATGAAATATGTGGGCATATGTATGAGCAGTGCAAAGTCGTAGTAGGGGTGAGGTAGGGACTTAAATTAAAGGGATGCAAGATAAGCTTTGAATGCAGCTCTAATGGAGTGTTCCTCGCCGCCAGAGTAGTACTGGTCGTAGCTGAGCGAACGAAGGAAAGTGTACAATGCGTCAAGCCTAAGGTACGTTGCATCTACCTTGTGCATCATGTCTAAGACAGTGGTTAAATCACTATCGAGAATCATTGCTGATGGGATGAGGGACTCTGATATTCTACCAGAAATGGTTGAGCATGTAGCTGCAACAGAAGTAGCCAAAGTATGGACAGAAGTCGCAAGCGGTGGCTGGACACTTTGTATTGAGCTTTCGTTGGTGGTTGCTGATGGGTTGGGCGATATTCTACCGTAAATATGACCGAGGTGTCCCATTTAAGTGACGGTTCAATAGGAGGGCTCCCGACAATGGCACCAGAGGTATCATCAGATATTGTGATAATGGATGGGCTTCCACTTGGAGTGGCCATAATACCTGGAAAAAGCAACCAACTTTGTTAGTATAAATTTAGCTTCTACTGACAAGTACAGAAATATATATACATATATATGACATGGATTATGGTTAGGACAAAGACAGAACCATGATATTTAGTGAATGTCATGCAATTGAGTTAGGGAAGTGCTGAAGAATTCTAAACATTGCAAAAAACATTGGCTCGCTGAAACTGAAATTGCAACTACATCCATAAATCATATATCATATATTTCATCCATAATTCTCTGTATGCAACTATGGAAATGTCAGATATGCTCATTGTAGTTTTCAGCAGAGCTTACATAAAGATTATCACTAACATATTAAGAGCCTTTGAACTATCAGCAGCAAAACATATTCCAATACAATTACTCTACCCGAGATGATTAAACAAATTACTTTGTCCACTTACATATTGCTACAAAATATTTTCAACGTGATTATAACTTGCTTTTCCTTCTGTAATACAAAATAGGACAGGTTGACCCAGCACAATGCAAGGTGCAGAAACAAAATTTCAGATGTATGACATCTGTGTAAATAATTAATCAACTCTGCAACTGCATATTTCAGTATAAGCTCGAATTCACGTCCGTACATCAAATCTTTGATCAAATTTATTTTGTTTAATACTGATCAGCTAGAAGCATTCCCAAACCAAGTTCAAATTTCAGTCCAAGCTCAAATCCACATTTATAAATTAAAAGTCGCCTCATATTTATACCATTTACCACTGATACGTTAATAACATTGAGAATCCAGATCAAAGACATGAGTTTCTCAACCAAATTGAGATAAAAAAACCACAAATAGTTCGAATGCCTAAGTTCTCGACCTAGATGAAATTAAAAACCATAAATTGTTCAAGTACCAAAGTTTCTCAACCTAATCGAAATTAAAAAACCAAAAAAACATTCAAACACCTAATCAAACTTTAAAAACCACAAGTTTGACAGCCTTGTAAAAACTAATTTTCTTTGAACATGGTTTAATCTTGAAACTATCGTTTACATCCTCGTAATAATTTATACATTACACCTTTACTCATATTTACACCTACTAGTATTGATCAGCTGGAAATTTTCCTGAACCCAGTTCAAACACCTAAGTTTCCCAACATTATGGAAATAAAAAAACCACAAATTTGGTAGTTTTGTAATAATTAAAGCTCTTTATACCGATCATCTAGAAACATTTCTGAGACCGGTTCAAATACATAAGCTTGTCTAGCTGATTGAAATTTTAAAAAATAACTGCACATTTGATATCCTCATAAAAATTGTATGTATTTATGCTGATCGGCTAGAAACATTGCCAAACTTTGATCAAATACCCGAGTTTCGAGGCCTAATTAAAAGAAACCGCAAATTGTTCATATACCTAGCTTTCTCGACCTAATAGAAGTTTAAAAACTGTTACGAACACCTAAATTCTTGGACGTACTTGGAATAAAAATGCCACAATTTCAGATGCCGAAGTTTCTCAATCTGAAATAAAAAACCACAAATCGATAGCCCTGTAAGATCTTTGCAAGCCGTTTTTATCCAGGTTTACGGTGTTATTATAAAACAGGAGGACAACAGGTACTGAGCAATAAAATTTGAGAAGAATGTAAGTAGGAGAAACATAAAACAATACTTTGCAAACCTATTATAGCTCTGAACTGTGGCGTATATGAGGTGAGAGGGTGTTGCAAGCGCTGGCAATAACAATCAAGCGGAGATGGTGCAGGATGTAAATTTAAAAATGCAGGGGTGTATTTATAGAGAGAGATAGTTTAAGCAGCCTGTAAGAGGAGGACAACAGGTAGACAACAATGACCGACTCTATAAGAAATGCAATTACTCCTCTAAATATCACACCAGCACACTGTTTCTAACATCAGCTTTGCACTGTTACAAAATTGCACGTATATTTTATTCACAAGCTTTTATTCGCCTGATGCATACATAAAGTGTGCAGATGCCAACGGGAGTTATTGCGAACCGGTGGACAACTGTGACTGTATTTATGCTCAGCGGTAGCCAGGCAGACCACCGACCCTGAACATAGCCGCCAAGCTGTATAAGTTTAAAAGTATCATTATAAATGAATCTGAAGCTGTTCATGGTTATCGCTCTTTCCATTTCCTACGTGGACGCAGAAATAAATGCTCTGATTACGTCTGCAGAATTAAAGTCCAGTTGATAAAAAACCGAAAAAAGCCAGCCTGTTCCATAATTTATTAGAATATAGTTGTTTTTAAAGTTAAGAGTCAACCATGACGCTAAATTGGAGAAATAAGTTTATTAGTTAGAGATTTCACGCTTCTAGAGCCCACAGTATATATAAAAAGGTTTTCAAAAGAAATTATGTGATGTTTGAACGAATATTTTGGATCGTATCTCATCATTAAGAAGAAAATAGAGTTATATGATGTGACTAAAATATTGATAAAAAAATATTATTTATGAGATTTCTGATTTGTCTACAATTTATGAGATTGGGTAGCCGGAAAGAGCAAAGTGGGTAGCCGGAAAGGTAGGCCGGAAAATGTTGCCGGAATTTGACACTTTCCAGCAAAGCCTACTTCACCGGCGAATTAAGAGAAGGGAGGGAAAGAGATGAAACATGAGAAATTAGAAGAAAAGAAGTTGAATATGACATACACGGAGAAATCTGAAAACTCGACAATTAAACCAAAATTGAGGTGTCATCGACATAAGAAAAGAAAAAGAGTGAAAATTGAGGGTGTTATCAACTTTTGACTCTTTTTCTTTTCTTATGTCGGCGACACCCTCAATTTTGGTTTAATTTGTCGGGTTTTCGATTTCTCCATGTATGTCATATTCAACTTCTTTTCTTCTATTTTCTCATGTTTCATCTTTTTCCCCTCCCTTCCCTTAATTTTAACATGTATTGGATCATTTTCCATTTTCAAAGGTTATTGGCCAAATTTGTACCTACAAATTTGGTCACATCTCTAATATGAAAATAGAGAATTACTTTTTGTGGGATGTTTATAGATCATCTCTTAAGTTGGATTTTTGTGGTGCATTTTTTTCCTCTTATTGACTTTCGACTTATTTTCTTGTGTCAATAAAACTTGCAATTTTATTTTCATGTGTCAAATTTTCATTCTTTTTTATTTGTATGAGAAAGTTTAGACACGTAATTTAGGTATGGGACTAGTTTATTATTACTAATGTGTTTATAGATCAAGTTAGATTTTTATTACACATTTTTTTTTGGTAGTTATCGACTTTTGACTTTTTTTTTTTATGTCGACGCCACCCTCAATCTTGGTTTAATTGTTGAGTATTCATATTTCTCCATCTATGTCATGTTCAAACTTCTTTTCTTCTATTTTCTCATGTTTCATCTCTTTTCCCCTCCCTTCCCTTAATTTTAACATGTATTGGATCATTTTCCATTTTCAAAGAGTTATTGGCCAAATTTGTACCTACAAATTTGGTCACGTCTCTAATATGAAAATAGAGAATTGCTTTTTGTGGGCTCTTTAGACCCTAATTTGATTTCATCAAGGATTTTGGCTTTCCCATCTTTTTGTGTGTTAGCTTGGCAACAATTGATTTTAATGTGAATTCAAGAGGTCTATAAATAGAAAAGTGTACTAGTACATTTAGAATACAGAGCACACAAGAGACATACATCCATATTGAAGTTGTAAGGAAATAAGTTGTTATTTCTAAAGCATCCATGTACTAGAAATGATATTTTATGCATATTACATCGTAAAAATTATCCTAATCTGTTACACATATTGATAAGATAAGGGTTGGGCTGATTACATCGCACATGACTACTTGTTAACGCACTATACAATTTTTATATTGTTTGCCACATTATTCTGTAGTTGAGGGCATGATACATATCAATGAAGTTCAACTTTTCCCTAATTTAGTGCAAGCCCCAAAACACAATTTTTACTCACACATTATGTAGACCCAAAGGACGGATTAGGGGTTCGAGAGAAGGAGATCAAATTCTTGGTGTTTCGGTATATAAATGGACAAAATTAGATAGGATTTTGAGAATAGGGCTTGAAAAATGCGTTCACATCGCTAGACAATTTTTTTAGGATTTATATTTGTTTTGTAGATTTGACGTGTCTATGAAACCAGCCAAATCTCCACAAAACTAGTCAATTTGGTTTATGTTCAAGTTTTTTTGGGCGTATTGTCTCACCTTTTGGAATCGTTTTCCACAAAATTCTACTACTAATTGCTTATAATACACATGAATACAAGTATTATCATACATACCAAAATTATCCTTATTACTTTATTATTACATATTTTTCTACATTAAATATATAGCCTCTTTTACACAATGAGATTTGCATTTATTGATGTAATGTGTTGTGGTGAGTTTAGTGTATTTGTTGATTCAAACCCACTTTCTACATATATAGAAAGTATTTTTACATAAATAATACATTACATTTACCCATAAATATCACAAATCATACCTAAATAAATGAAAAGTAATAAAGTCAAAGTTAATTGTATAAAATTAGGGAGGAAGTAGACAAGATATTTGTTAGAAAAAAACCTTGAAGCACAATTGTAGGCAATAAGGCAAATAAGACCCATAAAAATGTAATGCACAAATAAATTCTACCATGAATGTTTTATCATCTTCGCTATTGTAAATGTTGTCCAAAATTGACCCTATACAATATTGAACAACCCATTTAAGTTGGGAATTAGAAACTTTTTGCTTGGAAAAGTCGCAAAACACTGGAATTTAGTCTTCCGCGGAGTGCATAACTTAGTGTTCCACGAGTTCTCTTGACCGCATGAGAATAAAGGAGTTTGAAATCAAGACTTGGGCGGGTTTTAGATGAAGCTAGAACTTCGCGGCATGGGAAAATGGTGTTGTGCTCCTCGAGAATGTTGGAGCTCCACAGAGTTAGTAATAAAGTGTCATGCAACAAAGTATGGGTTCTACTCTTGAAAGGTCGTGATACACGGGGAGAAGTTTGAAGCGCCACAAAGCAAGGGGATGTCAAGTTTCAAAATTGGCTAAGTTTATAAGCCATGGAACACTATCCTAGTGTTCCATGGGCTTCTCAAGGAGTAGTGTTTCACGAAATTCAAAACTCGCGGAAAAAAGGAAACATGGCTGCTATTTGTAAAATCCGCGATACATGGAGAAGGATGTTGCGGAAAAAGTAAAAATCTCAATGCTACCAAAAAAGGAACATATCCATGATACATACAATGCCGCAAAGAAAATAAGTGTCATATAATGAAGAAATTAACCTTTGCGGCATGTGGAATGGAGGTTTAGTTTGTGGAAGTATTGGAGAGTTGAGAAACATTGGAAAATTTGTGAAAGAAAGGAACCACAAAATGTTGGAAAAGCCACAAAATAAGGTGGAAATGGTATTTTGGCCATAACTTTCATCACAAAGCTCCAAATTTGACGAAACTAGTGGCATTTGAACCATCTCTTCAAGAGATTTGATTCGGCACAAAGAAACACTTAAATTGGTTAAGGTTTAAGGGTAGAAAATGAAAACATGGGAATGGTGAGATAAAAGTGTAGTTCCAATCGAATCGGGCATCCAACCACCTCACGAACAAGAATTTAATGTTTAATGACACCCATGCTTCCATCCACGAAGACGAATGACATTTGTAAGTAAGAAAGAAGGATGCCCATACTTAAAACTACAAAAATGATGGCGTGGGGTCCTTGGTGAGTGAATTTTATTCATTTCTTAGTTGACTTCACATTTTACCCTCTTTGTCTCTTCCTTTCACATTTTGATAAAAATGTAAGTGCTTTTACACGAAATAGGGGTTCTTCTTTGTTGGATTTGGAGCTCTGCCTTATATTTTTGTAATTCTCATACCTTCAGACCTATGTAATTGTATTTTTGCAAGTTTTGTAAACCTCTTCTCTATAAATGCAAGTGAAAATGCTTTAAGTGATATGCAATTGTGGTTCATTCCTTTAAATGCAATGTATTTGATGTGAATCTCTTTTGCTCTTTCTTTCTTTTGAATCTATTCACTTGTCTCTTGCAAAAATTTGTGTTTCTCTTTGATTCTTGCATGTGTGGTTGACATTTGTCTCTATAGGTCATATTTGAACCTTATTTTAGATTTGGTGCATCACCTTCTTTCATTTTGCAACATTTTCTCCCTTCTCAACCTTGGTCCCTACAAATTTGTAGTTTAGACTTAGTTTAGTTGCATTTTGAAGTTGTAGGTTAGTTTGTAGTGGGCTAAGATAGAAGGAACCAACCTTCTCTGGAGGTTTGTCTCACTTTGCAAGGTCCCACACTTGGATATAAACCCATGTTTAAATTTTTTTTTGATGTTCATTCATGATCATGCAAAGGGTGCAAATTTTGTATGTTAATAGTTCCGACACGTTTGGTGTTACTACATCAAATAATTTCTTGTCATTTCACTAAGAGTTTGGTGTGTATCTTAGTGATATCTAACCTTTGGAGGCTCTACAAAACACATATGGTGACTCCAAATATCACATCTACTAGTTTAAGTAGAAAATTATCTCTATCTCATGAGACAAATTCAAACAAGACAAATGATATACCATGGAGAGCCTTTTGACTACTTGCAGTTGTCACCAAGGAGAAGAAGAAGAGGTAGATCAAATTAAATATCATCATCACCTCTAGATAGATTTATCTACTCCTCTTGGTAGGCCTTTCTTATTGTCTTCTAGGGTTCTAAGACCCATCACATTCATGGCTCATCAAAGAAATCAAGATTTTGTCACATTCAATGGAGGAAGCCCTTTACTTTTGGCCCAATATGATGACATTCCAGTCATTTGCAAATTTGAAAAGTGTTCCATTATTCACTAGATAGAACACTAAAAAAACCATTGATAACATTAAAGATGTTGTAAACATATGATCAGTTTATCACATTACACAAGAGAATGTAGCAATTAGATTATTGGCTACTTCTTTCAAGGGAAAAAACTCTACAATGATATATGAGCTTAAGAGTTAACTCTATCTCTACTTGGGATGAGTTAGGAGAATCTCTTTGCAACAATTTTGAAGATAAATCACACCATCTATCTTTGGTGAAGCAACTAAAAACAATAAAGAGAGCCTCTAATGAGCTAATAACTAATTTTAACATCAAATTTTAGAGGACTTGGGATAGAATCCCATAAATGGTAAGACCTACACCCCAATATGTTTTTCTCTATTACTTAAGGGATTTAAATAGTGACATTTTAGTCATGATCCAATCCATGGGAGGTAGAACTCTCCTTGATGCCTATGAAATTTCTATAAGGGCTAAAAAAGTCTTATTTAGGCCAATAATTTTTCTCCTAGACCTCCAATTCCTATATTCTCATAGGTAGGGACATCCACACTTTACTAAATTTTTGAATTAGCTCCCATTCCACCATGAAGAAGCCAAAGTTCAGGTCAAGCATCTACCTCTATAATCCCTTCAAGTGAGTTGTAAGAAGTAATGAAACAATTGTAAAATTTTAGGAATGATTTGGTATCATTGAAGAGGCAACAAACTCAAAATTTTAGACCTTATCAACCTCCATACCAACCTAACAAGCCCCCTTTTTATCCAAAAAAACATCTTTTCCAAGAAACCCTCAAAATCAAATTACCCTCAAAATCAAATTACCACTGCAAAGACATTTCAGCCTTATAATCCTAATACGACTAGTTCATCTAAGGATTTGGTTCAGTTAGAATAATCTTGTGTAATATTATGAGTGGTTCTTCCCTCGTAAATCTTCGCATAACGAGGCAAACCTGCCCCAATGAAACTCTAAACCAAGCTTTGATGGTGAAAAATTCATCTTTTTCTCAAGATGCATCCACAGAGGAAAATCTGCAGTAGGGAATTAGTCAAGAAATTACACCAAGTGATACTTCACTTGTGAATTGGAAAATGGAGGAGTTTTATAGGATCAATCATCTCCAAGAAGGTAATCAAGAAACTTCATCAAGTGTAGCTAAAAATAATCGATCTAAGAGAAGGTAAATGGAGCCAAGTATTCCACCTCTTATTCACCAAGTTTCCATCCCCAACTTAGACAACCCGTTGACTTAGAAAATTTTCAAGTGTCAATGAGAAATTTGTAGAATGTAGAAAACTTGTAGTTTACTATAGACCCACGTAACATAGAGATTCCATCCGATAAATATATTATCAAGGAAAAGGATAATCCACAAGTTAAGAATGCTGCAAAATCCACAATCCAAAGGAAATACATAGATGTACAAGGTTTGCTATCCAAATAAAGTATGCAGATTGAAAAAACAAGAAAGGAAAATGATCCTCTATTACAGAGGGCTGAAAGTAACCACTCAACATTCTAGAGAAAATGAAAAGGACAAATGTAAATATCTAAAAGTGGTAATCTCTAGCTATTCTTGGATAGAGAGATATTTTACAAGACGTCATGGATAATCTTCCACACCTCATGAATCATTTGAGGAGAAAAAAAAGTGGTGCTCACCAATGCACTTCAAACAAAGGATGACCAACCAAGTAAGAACATGAAGCCACTACCCTTCTATGTATCTCTCATCATGATAATCATCTGGTGTACAATTTCATGATTGAATTAGGGAAAATAACTCAATGATTCCCAAATAAATAACAAACCAACTTGGTCTTGAATATGAGTCACTCTCTAAAGGAGTGGTGCAATTGGATGGAACTGTGTTGGGAACTATTGGAGTAGTAAGAAGGATAAGCATCACATTTCTCACATGTCCTAATTTATCAATCCTACAGGATATTTTCATCATTGATATTCCACCGTGCTTTTGCCCTCAGAGATTTCAATGCTAAGATCGGTGAATATCTATCCGCATGATTGGTCTCACATACTTTTCAAAACCAAATATTGTACCAAAGCTACTATCAAGTCTAGACCAATTACTACATATTAAGAAGATCACCCAAGTGTCCAAGAATCAGATACTCAAATTGAAGGAATTCCATATTTACTACTTGATGAGTGGGGAACTAAATGTCATGGTTTTGATCCATATAAACAGTTGAAGATGTTGGACTTGGCATCTATTATTTGCATGAAGATAATTCAAATTTTCATGATGTTGTGAGATCAAACAATGAGCATGATGATGACATTTGGAAAATGTTCTTTGATGGATCAAGAAGTAGAGAAGGTGCAGGAGGAGGTGTAGTACTTGTATCCCCTTAGGTGTGAAGTATTACTTTTCTTTCATATTCTAATTTAGTTTTTCTAACAACTTAGTTGAGTATGAGTCTCTAATCCATGGCCTACAATGGGAAAGAAAGAAAGATTTAAAATAATTATATGATTTTGATGATAAAAAGTTAGTTGTGAATTAAGTAAGAGGTTTGAATGCAACCAATAAAATTTTGTTAAAATCCTATAAGCATAGGGTATGGGATATCTTATAATATTTCAAAGCATTCAACATCCATTCCATACCAAGAAAGGAGAATGAATCAACTGATAGATTAGCCGTAGTAGGAGTAAAATTTGACATTCTGAAGAAGTCAAAGGGGATGGATTGTGACCACATATCAACGTAGTGGTGAGGCATGCTATACTAGAAAAATAAAAAAATTGGAAAGTGTTTGAGAGTGATCAACATATTGTCAATTTCATCTAAGAAGAGGTTGAGTTTTCATCAAAGAATCAAGACAAATTAGAACAATAATATGGAAATCAGATTGTCCAACTAAGATCAAACAAATTGCCCAAGGGATTAGTTACCTTGGAGTCCATTTTCATTTATATGATTAGCTAAGGAAAGATAAAACAAACATGGGTCAAGGGTGAAGACTATGAACCAATTTCAGTTGGAAAATATAAGTTGCTTAATATTGGAAAGGTATGTACTCCACAAGAGAAACATGCATTTGTAGACCTTTGTCAAGATTTTTGATGTTTTTACATGGATTTATGAAGACCTTAGGGGTTTTGATCCTAATTTGGCACAACATACCATTGAGATAGATCTAATGGCCAAGCCCATTAGGAAAAAACAAAGACCTGTCAACCTAATAATTGAGCCTCTAATGAAGAAAGAGTTGAACAAGTTAATAGAGGCCAACATTATATTCCCCATTAAACATTCATCTTGGGTTCTAACCTAGTTCCAGTAAGGAAAATAAATGGGGAAATCAGATTATGTGTTGATTTTAGGGACTTAAACAAGGCTTCCTTGAAATATCATTACCCATTTCCTTCTATGGAGAAAATTTTGCAAATGGTAGCAGAGGGTTAGAGAGGTTTTCTCTATTAGATGGCTACTGGGGTATAATCAGATTATGGTGAAGGAAGAAGATCAATTCAAAACAACCTTTACCACTAAGTGGGAACTTATGCCTATATAAAAATTCCCTTTGGTTTTTCTAATGTAGGAGCAACCTTTCAAAGAGCCATGGATATGGCATTCAAAGGGCTGATTAATAACATTGTTCTTGTCTACCTTGATGATATCACAGTGTTCTCCAAGGATGCAAATGACCATTTTTTCATCTCAAGTAGGTATTTGAAAGATGTAGACAGTTTGGGGTTTCTCTCAATCCCAATAAATGTATCTTCCTAGCACATGAAGGTAAGATCCTTGGCCACATTGTCTCTAATAAACGGATTGCAATAGAACCATAGAGGGTAAACACCATCTTGGCATTGTGATTACTACTAATAAGAAGGCATTGTAAATATTATTAGGAAGGATCAACTTTGTTAGGTATTTCATTCCAAATTTTTCCAATCTTGTCAAGCCATTGACATCTATGCTAAAGAAAAACATGTCGCTCAAGTGGGCATTAAAAAGAGAAAAAAATAGAGGCCATTAAATAGAAAATTGCACAAGCCCCTACCCTTATTAATCCTAATTTTTCAAAGGACTTCACCTTGTATGCTTTTGGAGGCATGGATACAATATCTTCCATGCTAGTACATATGAATGAAGAATGTTTGGAACAACGTATTTCTTTTTTAGTCAAAGTGTAGAATATTATGAGGTAAGGTATTCATTTGTTGAGAAGTGTGCCTTCTAAGTCATAAGGAGTTTGAAGAAACTAACGCATTTAGTGTCCAAAAATAAGATCCATCTTATGGTTTCACATGTTGGTGTGAAATATTTTATTTTGAATAGGGATCTGAATGAGAAAATATTTGGTTGGATAACGAAAGTGATGGAGTATGATGTTGATTTCAAAATAACCAAGTTAGTAAGGGGAAAAGGTTTGTGTGAGCAACTAGTTTCAGATTTGTAGATTGAAAAGGAGGTTTTCCTAATGTTCCAACATGATCAACAACCAATTGATGCTTCAATCATTCCTTATTGGACCCATGATATGATGCAAATCATCCAAATAGAAGAATTTCCTCAAAGCTTGAGCAAGGCCAAAAGAAGGTATTTTAGGCTTCAATCCATTCCTTATGTGCTTATTGATAAGGTTTTGTTTAGAAAGGATGTAAATGGTGTTATCTTGAGATGCATTAAGGAAAATCAAATTGAGAAATTTTTACATGAGTTTCATGATGGTGTGTCTCGGAGGACATTTTGATCGAGACCAAAAACCTCAAAATAACGAAAGGAAGATATTATTGGGTGAGTCTTATTAAGGGCTGCTATGCGTGGGTGAAAAAATGTAGGAAATGTGCCTTTTTCATAGGTAAAGAAATGCTAGCATCTCTTCCACTCCACCCCATATCTTTAGATCAGCCATTCATGTAATAGGGGTTGGAATTAGTTGGAGTAATCAATCTACATTCAATCTTCACAAGTAGATCCTCAAAGCCACACATTACTTCATCAAGTGTGTAGACAAAAATCATGCACTATAGAAATTATTTAGTCCTGGTCTCATACTACTATTCATAAGGTTTTTGAGTGAAGAAAGTATTGATTAGCCCCCTTCTTTTGGCCATTTTACTTTGCTTTTGTTGTCACTTCCGACCTTCATCAAATACTTGCCCTATTTTTTTTTGTCATTTTGCATCATTTAGCCTTGACTGGGGTGCCCAGGCTAGTACTAGGGCGCCCATAGGAACCTTGGTCCTAGTCGGACACCTTGATCCTTTTCCCACTTTCCCACCACTTTTTGGGCACTTTCTAGCCATTTGAGCATTCTATATTTTTGGTGGTCAGCCTCTTTGGGGTTAATTATGAAATTAGAACAAGAGAACCATATAAATATAAAGTTATGAGACCATAATGAGGGACCAAGAACTAAGCACTACTATCATCACCTAAGGTTACATCCATCAAAGGCTCCATTTACATCCATCTAGCTCCATCACAAGGCACAAGGCTAGTTCATCTACATCACACTGCATAGGAGGGAAGTTTATTCTATTCCATCCACCATTTTATTACATTTCTACACATAGTTATTACTCACTACTTTCACAAAGTATGACTGCACAAGAGTACATAGGGCATGATTGCACACATAAGCACATAGAACTACATCGGGTTTGAGATGTAGTACAACACTCAGTTAGTAAGTCCACCATTATGGCCGTTGAGGACAATATAACCCCTTCATATGCATATTTATTTTTAGGGGTTTGATACTTGTCTTAGGGTTTTGTAGGTCTCATATTTCATCATTGATTTCCAGTGAACATACTCCGTAGTCCAAAAAAAGCTAGTGCGAAAAGAAATGAACACAGTGAAAAATATCTAACGACATCTCTGGGGGAGGTTTATAGATATTTTTCATAGACTAGGGCACCAAAACTTAGACTAGGGTTCCCTTAGGCATCCCCCGATCCTCTCCCGTGCACCCCAGTCTACTTAGATTGCTAAGATCTATACTTTTCTCGGACCTTAGCACAATTGTTTTCTCCTCTTGTTTTTCATGACCATCTCTGCGACATAGTCCAACAAGCTCTTTGAATCAGGTTGAGGTATCTCTAACTCTCCTTTCACTCTAGAGGTTTACATTTCTAATTTCTTAGTTGTTTGGGTCACTTTCCTTATTTAATTTAGACATTTATTTTACTGATGTACTTCTTATATTAACTCTTAAAATTTACATTTTTAGTTAATCATTTTGGTGAACTTGAATGCTTTCACACTTTTAACATCCTCATCTTTGTCATCCTAGAGTCTAGTCATCATGAATATCTCAATCACTAATTATTTTCTTTCACATCTGATGTAAGGTATAAATTCCAACATCTTCTAGCTACTACCCACATTCGTGTTGATATGCATCCTGACTCAGTGTATCAAACTTTTGTAGATGCATTTTCTCAACACTTATCATTCAAATCTAATCTTCCCGCTGATTTAAACACTTTTGATAATGACCCACCCTTGCATATTATGATTTGCATTCTCAATATGGGTATTAAGCACACTTTAATTGATAATGGATATGAAACTTAATCTATGTCCTATGTCATTCCTTAAAAAGTTAGGTCTTTCACTCGTGATGTTAGTCCATCATCCCTCTCACTCCGTGCATATGATGGTTCATTCCACCCATGTGTAGGTCACATTGTTCTTCCTATTACTATAGGACCAAAAACCTCAACATCATTTTCTTTGTCATTGATTTTCTAGTCTCATATAATTGTTTACTTGGTAGACCATGGCTCCATGCCATGCAAGCCATTTCTTCTACCATGTACATCATTGTGTCAAATTCATACATGAAGGTATTGAATATATTGTACTTTTCATGACCGTGATGCATTCCAATATTGTGACCGAGATCCTAATACTACCCTTCCTATTCCACACACTGATACTATAGATGACCCTCAACCAATGGATGAACTACCTCATCTTGCCACCACTTGAAGGTGCCATTTGTGTGATAGATGCAATATCTTCTACACCACCTTCTACTATGGCTACTATGATTCTTTATCAGATCCTTTCCATTCTATGGATGTCACTCTATCACCTACACCTTCACATGTACTTCCTCTGCTAACATGATCACCATTTACTTACAAAATTTTCATGAATGATTCATATTGGGAACATATTCCATTTGATCCTACTTGTGATGACACCATTTTCTCACACGATGGTCTAGCTCAACTGGTTTCACTTTGAGGACCTCTATCCTCCTACTCATGCTCCTCATCTATACTATGGCTTCATCACTATTATTACTATTTCTTATGGCTTGCATATCTTCCATCTTACAGTTTATCTATCATGCAATCCTTGATCTTCTCCACTTACATGGAGGAAATCATGGCTTGATTACATTGGGGGTACTCTTGATCCTGATCATATAAACATCTCTTTCCCCATTCCTTTTGGTCATATATTTATTTTCAATAGTTCCTTTCTTGGCTATACAAAATCTCACTCGATTGGTATGCACATGGTTGTCCACTTCCTCCTTTCATTGATGAGGAATATTCCATGGGTATGTAAACTTACTCCTCAATGGCTCATTACATGATCAACCAGACAATATTACTTATCAAGTAACCAATTATTATCCATATGAATTTGACCTTGAAACTGATGATCTCTTAGATGATATTACATGATCAATTATTTCATATTCCACATTCGGGGGCATATCATCCAAAACATCCCCCATATTAGCATTATCATACATCATCTCATCATATTTGCACTATCATACATCATCCTCATAACATAGGCATATTCATCACACCACACACAATTTGACCATTACCCAATGACACACTCTTGTATTTCAGTTCACACTTGAATTTTGAGGGATACATACTACACATGAACCCCACACACTACACAATAGGTACTACACATTGTGTTTCTTCACATATCTTCACATCATGTCACATGTCTTACATATTACATCATTTACACTTACATTGTATTTAGTCTACCCCATTTCGTCATTGTACACATGCACATCTATATTTCATATCATATTCATCATCATACATAGTTTCCTACTCTTATTGTTTGAGTCTAGCATTACATCCTACATACATTCTACATACTGGGCACACATCTTCACACTATCAATCTATCTACACACATTACATTACATCACTATTTACACATATTACACATCATATGGTCGGTATTTCATCATCACATACTACATTTCTTCTATGTGTTGCACTCACTATCCTATGATGCACTTTAGTTCCTCGGTCCATACTTGACTTGACGAGGGTTTACAAATCAAATGGACCTTATCATACATACACATTCATCATTGACCTTCTATCATGTGATATTACTAGGTTAGTGACATACACTATAGGATAAATGGTCACCTCTTCCTTCATCTTGTAGTGGTATACGCTTTAGGCTACATCACCACTCCTCTATTTATCTCATTGTGATATACACTTTACGCTACATCATCATGCATTCATCTCTAGGTTTTATATCATCACACACATACACACTCATCACAACATATTAGATACAATACACATTATTTGACCATTTCCCGATGATGCACTCTTGTTTACGGTTCATTCTTGACTATTGAGGGGGAAAACCAAATGAACCTCACTACATACAACTCCATTCACTCGGGGGGCACATAGATCCTATCATCCATCTTGCATTCCATTCCATCCATCCACAACATATTGTATATCTTGGTTACTTTTACTCTTTCTTACATTTTCTTGTATTTGTTTTCTTTAATACACATGCTAGTTAGATTCTTATATGTCATTATCTTTACCATACACACATGCATGTTCACATCCTTTTCTAGTTGTGATCGTAGATACATGTCTCTTACATGCAAGCATGGATTCTCACCTTCTACCACTCCTACAATGGTCGTTGGGGCATCCATATTTGTCTCTTCTAGGTGATATTATTTCATTTTGTACTTAGCAATTTACATTACTTGTTTATACACACTTTTGACATATGAGTTATCTTTCTAACATGCTAACGAGTGCTTCATGTGTAACATTTGTTTTTGTAGGATTATTTGCTTCCATGGCTATCTATTGTTTGTACTTTTTTTTTTTTTCTATTATATGCGGGCCTTTCCCTTTGTTTGGTGTGCACACTTGTTTGTTTGTATGTGACCATTATGGTCTTAAGTGTCTTGTGACATCGTGAGTGATGTCCCATGTTTGTAACCCACTTTGGTGGATATGATTCTTCTTTGTGTGTTTACTTGATTTCTATCTTCACATTGTTTGGTAGCTTACACATGTTTTTATATGCATGTTTGTTTCATACTAACACTTGTTTCTAGCCACTTGTTTTTGTGTGCACCTTGGTTTCTACCAAGTACATTACCTTCCCCTCTGTAGGGCACATTTTATGTGGTTGGTCCTCTTTTGGGGCCACATTCTCCTATCAGTGACATCACATGCGCCCAAAGAGGGGGCATCATTTGGGGTTTTACATACTACACAACGCTTCTACACCAATTTAGTTTAGTTTTCATCCCTTGGCATTGTGGGTTATACAATGAGTGGGTTCAAACCAGTCTATAAACCCCATACATAATGGATTTTATAGGACATGGTTGTCCTTAGAATTATGGGGAGTAGTTACAAGTTAGAGGATACATTGGATTTCCTCTCTACACTACTTCATCCAAAGTGGCATCAGATCACCCAAAAACTAGGAAGTACATAGATCTCTTCACACACAACTTTAGGGAAGTAGTTATGGTTGGAGAATAAAAAGCTTTTCTCCTACAATTCTTTGGCTAGGGTGGTGTGAGATCACCCAAAAATTCATACACAAGATATCCTTTCTACACCCTTTCTCTCATCATGGATCAGGTGCACATGTTCCTTTTACATTTTTCATTTCCATTACATACTTTTACTATATACATGCATCTTTACATGTGTTTTTGACATATATACATGCATATTTGACTACTTGATCATCTTCTCCTTGCATGTCTGACCATATGAGAAGTAAGAATTCAAGAACAACAACAACAAATATGGCATTGAAAAACAACATTTTACGACAACACACACCTCATACTAACATGCGATACATCACACACATTGGCAACTACACATGCATTTCCACCCTAGGTTCACTCTCACCACTTTTTTCACACTTTTGCATATTTAGTTTCCACGCTTCACTATTTTCTCATTCCACGCTTTGTCTAGTCCATCGGCACGCTTTCTACATCACTCTACATGGACATCAGGTACACATCTCTATCTACTTTATGTTACCAAGTGTTCCTCTCACCAACATAAAGTGGGGGAAAATGTAGACAAAAATCATGCACTTTAGACATTATTTAGTTTTGGTCTCATACTACTATTCATATGGTTTTTGAGTGAAGAAAGTACTAATTAACCCCACTAATTTTAACCCATTTGACCTTCAACACATACTTTCCTAATCTATTTTTGTCATTTAAAATCATTTTATCCTTAATAGGGTGCCCATGCTAGTAATGGGGTGAACCTTAGTCCCATCGGGCACCATGATCCTTTTTCCACTTTCCCACCACTTTTTGGGCACTTTCTAGCCATTTGAGAATTCTATATTTTTGGTGGTTGGCCTCTTTGGGGTTAATTACAAAATTAGAACAAGAGAACCATATAAATATAAAGTTATGAGACCATAATGAGGGACCAAGCACTAATCACTACTATCATCACCTAAGGTTGCATCCATCAAAGGCTCCATTTACATCCATCTAGCTCTATCACAAGGCACGAGGCTGGTTCATTTCTATCATACTACATAGGAGGGAAGTTTATTCTATTCCATCCACCATTATATTACATTTATACACATATTTTTTGATCACTACTTTCAAAAAGTGTGACTGATAAAGAAAGCACTTAAGGCATGATTGTACACACAAGCACATAGAACTACATCGGGTCTGAGATGTACTAAAATTCTCAATTAGTAAGTCCACCATTTTGGCCAATGAGGACAATGTGACCCCTTCATATGCATATTTATTTTTTAGGGGTTTGATACTTGTATTAGGGTTTTACATGTCAATACTTCATCATTGATTTCCAACGACATACTATGCAGTCCATAAAAAACTAGTGTAATAGGAAGAAAAGGAAGATGAATATCCAACGAACCTGTGAGGGGAGATTTCTAGAGCTTTTTCACTGAGATCAAGGTGCTCGAAATCATACTAGGGAACCCATAGCTGGCTTGATCCTCTTTGAGGCACCCCAGTCCACTCAGATTGCTCAAATCTACACTTTTCTGGACCTTGACACAGTCATTTCCTCCTTTTTCTCTAGCCATATCTATGACATAGTCCAACAAGATCTTCAAATCAAATGAGATATTTCTAACTCTCATTGCACTCTAGGGTTTTACATTTCGATTTCTTATTTTCTTAGGTCACCTTCCTTATTTAATTTAGACATTTATTTCACTATTGTACTTCTTAGATTAACTCTTAAAATTTATATTTTTAGTTAATGAAAGTGGACAGAGGCAATTGTTTTGAAGGAGGAAAATGAATCTAGTGTTATCCAAAATACCCCCAAGATATTTTGGAAACCTACAAACTCAACTTCGTAATTAGAAGAAATATTTATTAAAAGCCACAAAATACTAAGACTTAGTCCTCCATAGACTTCTAGAATATAGTGTTTTACGGTTTTCTCGAGCACCCACAAAATAAGGGAGAATTGATCTAGAAGGATACTTAAGTGGAATACTTTAGGAGTTTAGAAATTTATTTCACTTTTGTACTTCTTAGATTAACTCTCAAAAATTAAATTTTTAGTTAATGAAAGTGGACACAGTAGTTGCTTTGAAGGAGGAAAATGAATCTAGTGTTATCCAAAATACCCAAAGCTATTTTGGAAACCTAAAAATTCAACTTAAGAATTGGAAGAAATATTTATTAAAAGCCACAAAATACTAAGACTTAGTCCTTTGTAGGCTTCTAGAATCTAGTGTTTCACATGAGTTTTCTCAAACCCACAAAACAAGGGAGAATCGATCTAGAAGGAGACTTAAGTGGAATATTTTAGGGAGTTTGTCATTTATCGAGAAACAAAGGTGTGGGTTTTTTTCCTTAGATGCTGCAATGCAAGGGTAATCAAACACGATGTTGCGAGGATCCCAAAAGGTTAAATTTGAGGAGGACAAAGTAAGAAGATGTGAAAAACTATCCTAGTGTTCCATGGGTTTTTAAAACATTCAGGTGCTCCACAAATTTTATTAAACCTGTGGGATAAAGGAAAGGAATTCCAAAAAAATCTAAATGATAAATGTTACATGCATTATACAAATCCATGAAATAGAGAATTAGGCCTCTATAGATTGAGGAGGAGAAACATATAAGCTTCATGGTCGCACAACCATTGGTGTCTCATGAATTTCCTAATCCATGGAAGTTTTTAGATTTAGAAGGATACAAGTAATTTAGTAAAAACCATTGAATTTTGGAATTCCTACAAAATATTCAAATATCCGCACACCTAAAGGAGATTTAAAAGTTTGTGTGGAGTGAAGGTGAATAATTCGAGAAGCCGTATGACCAAGAGGAAGTGTTTTGGGTGATATTTTTCTTAGTGGGTTTCTAAATTATATAAAATTGGTGGTGTTGGATAGGTATCCTCGATAAATTCATTTTGGTGTCAATAAATTCATATTTTGATGAAGTTTAAAAGGTTAAAAATGTAGACATGGGAATGGATGGAGAAAAGTGTAGCTCTAAGAAGTCAAACATACAACCACCTCACCTACCTAAATTAAAATCTAAGATGGTGCCCATATCCTATCTCGTGAAGTATTATAGCATGTCGCAGAGAAAAACAACTATTTGTCTCATGAATTTGATGGTGACAAGATATGTGAGTGGAAAATTTAGTTTCACTCTTTATAAATTCAAAGTTTGAAAACTAAATTCTTCCCCCATATCCTTTCTCCTCTATTCCTATGTTCTATAAATGTAAGTTCCTTTTCATAAAAAAATCTCTTATGTGGAATTTGGAGCTCGTTATAGAGTTTTAAACTTTCCATGCCTTCAAACCTCTACAAATATACTTTGCAAGTTATTATCAAACCCATGTCCCTGTAAATACAAGTAAGAATGGCTAATGATATATATATATATATATATATATATATATATATATATATATATATATATATATATATATATATTGGTATTTTCCTCATAATATTTGTATTGAATGTGAATCTTTGGCCCGTTGTCTTGTGTTTTGCAAGGGAAAAATCCACTTGAAAGTAGGACAACTATACCCTAGTGTCAAAATTTTTCATTGTAAACCTTCCTCGAAACCCTCCATGTCAGTCCATCCTCTATACTTGGCCTATCCTACCTTTTCAAGTGGTCTTATGTGTTGTTTTAACCTTTTCCATAGGTCATTTAGGCAAAAAAGTTCATTCAAGTGCTCCAGAAATGATACTTTGCAAGACAAGCTTTTTAAGCGACTTAGGAATGGCTATTTCTAGCCTTTCTAAGGCATGGTTCACATCCCCTGGAGAAAATTTGTAGGTCCAAACTCATCAAGGAGATAATAACATTGTTCAACTTATATAGGAAGATTTTGAAAAGTTTCAAAGTTTTAAGGACAAGTTCAGTGAAAGTGGGTCTTGGAGGGTAAAGGAGCTTCATAGTATGAAACAAACCATAAGCTTTGGAAAGTATTTTCTGGAGCTCCGTAAGGAGTTTGAGGTAAAAATACATCATTGGAAATGCATTTTATATATCTAAGTGATGGTGGTTTCACATTTTTCACAAGATATAAGATAGTCTACCCATAGACTGTTTTCAAAATGCACAACCTATGATCCCCAATAAAAATATATTTTTAGGAGGTTTTAGGAAGAATTAAAGCTTGAGACCCATCCCATTCTTCTTAAAATTCCATTTCAAGTCAAAATAATATAAATAAGTTCAAAAAATACCTCTGGGTGCTTAAGTTATACTGCCGACAAGTTGCTCTCCAAGGTAATCTCTAAGACTTAGTCATTTTTTTAGGTGAACACATGTCACTCCCATGTTTGACCACAATTTCTTGCCCCAAATGTCCCATCCATTTGGGAAATTTTGAACACAAAAATTCACCCATACCCTATATATCCCCCTGGACCATCATGTGACCTCGGTTGAGCTCAAACAGGCCAAATAAGCCCATGTGCACTAATTTCTAGCACCCTCCTTCATCGAATCCCGGAGCACCACTTGTCCTCACAAGATGATGAAAATTTTCTTACACAAAATGTCCTATAAATTTGGTATAGTTGGGACACAAAAATGTGCCCGACCCAAAGTCTAACCCTTGGTCCCTCACATGACCACAAAAGGTGCTTCACATGCTTGTTTTTCAGCTCCCTCTCCTCTTTGCCTCAACAAATGATGATCTACCAATTTTCAAGCCTAAATCTAAGTGAATTTTCTTACACCGAATATCCTGACCCTAGGGAACTTTAGGACACAAAAATTCATCCAAGCCTAGCCATTTCTTGGTCACCCATATGACCCAGGCCAGTCCTATGCGTTTTTAAGTGCTTTTTGTCTTACCTCCATCGACCAATCATGGGATGCCACTTGTCACAAAGAGGGTGAGGAAAATTTTTGTGCACCATATGTCCCAAACCCTTTGGAAACTTGGGAGATAAAATTTTTCCCAAGCCAAGGAATCTTTAATAAACCATTTTTTACAATTTTTTTAAGCGTCGTGTTGTTTCTCCATTTTTGCCGTGAAACTCATCGGGAAGAAATTTGCAGAGAACCGTAAGAACTCCATTTATCCTCCTCATTACTTCATTCCTCAATCATTCCTATAGGTCCATGATTGAAATAACACCAAAGGAGTTCTTTTTCAGCTGCTACCATGTCCATTTTTCATGAGAGGAACTCTATGGCCAAAAACCTTGAATCATTCATAACTCACAAACCATAAATCGGATGTTGCTAAAAATTTGGCCAAATATCTTCCTCATAGGAAAATTAAATCTGCAATAAATAAAAAATCCAATGGTGTCCCTAATTATTTACGTTATAAAACCCTAAAAATCTTCCCTACCCAATTCTCCTTTAATTTCTAGTGATTCAAAGACCGGTTTGAGCCAAAAATTTGATCACAACATCCGGAAGAAAACCCGTCACATAGGAGCTGATTTTTCATCAATCCAAGGTGTGGAAGACTAATTACTAAAAATAGTAAGTACCCTATGCCCATGCTTACTATAAACAATAAATTTATCAAAAAGAAAAACCATTCAAACGAGCAAACTCAAAAATTGAAAACTAGGGAATTAGAGCAAAAAGTAAAAAACACAAAAAAGCAAAATAAAAAAAAGTGACCTGCTAAAAAAGTGTACTAAAAATGGAAAATAAACCTCTGTAAGAATTCTAAACATGATAAGGATTGCACCAAAATGATTCAGAGCCCAAAAGCAACATTTCTTGAAAATAACAAATCTTGGATCCTAGGGTCTAAAAATAAAAAGTTTCAACTTTGAGTGCAAAAAAGTTTCTCTCATCCTAATTTCAGCTTAAATTATTACTTTTTGTCATCATATAGGTCAATTTCATTGGTATCGAGCCTGTTTTGGCTCTTACATCATAGTTCCTTAGTGTGGGTGGAAATGATGTTACTCACATGGACCTAGAGGATCTCAAGAACAAAATGTTGGGTGGACCAAGAGAGCATGTTGAGGAAAATATCTTCACAAGTGGACTATATGTTGTAGGTGGCCACCTCATGTCCTTACAAAATATTGAGTTAGTGTTGGAATTCTCCTAACACTATGAAATAGACACCCAAACAATAAGTTCTCGATGAAAACTCTATCTTAGCAGCTTATCACCCCAAATCCATATCTCAAGCTATGTAGATTCCCATCGGAAACAACATGGTTGTGATCACGAAGGAGTTTGCATCTGGAGAGTTTTCTAATACTGAGTCATATCTTCAAGGCCTTGCTCTTGGCTCTTTGTTGAAGCAAGGGATAAATACATCTTGTGTGCTAAAGAATCTTTGCCACAATGGATTCCATGAGACTTTTTCCGATGCCATCATTCTCTTAAGCCGGGTAATGGGAGATGAGAACATGAGGGACTTCTATGATTGTATGGAAATTTTCATTCTCTCAATCCTATAAGTAAAATAGGTGATTGATTGGGGCAGCTTATTAAAAATAACTTGCACCATCAATTGCTCCAGTACTAGCTTTAAAGAAGTTCTTCATGAATTCTTACTCTGGTCTACGCCTTGGCGAACACAAGACCATTTAGGGCTTGAATATTTCTCAAAATGTTTGTCAAAGGGCTCTTGAATTTGAGAAATATTTATACTTTGTCTTGAAGGAGAGTAATCAACACTTTTTCAAGGTGAATGATGCATTCACAATGTATGTTGTCAAGCTATTAGAGGGAAACCCACATTTGAGGATGTCTTCACATGCCTCGATCTAGTCAAGAGGTATGGATCATACTTCATTCAATTTTCAACATTCTCCTATATCAGAGTATCATGCTTTGAAATTTCTCCTAGAATATTTCTTCACTTCCCGAGCAACATGATTGTGTTAATAGAATGTGTAGACAACTGGTGCACATCAATGGTAAGTTGAGAAATTAGAAGAAGAAGTTGATTTCTTTTCGTATCTCTCTATGGGTTTTCTCTTGAAAAAATGATCATGATGCTGCCAACATGGAATTTTCCTTTTCCCTCGTGAATATGCACTCATACACTTTGAAGGAATATTTTGACATCTAGGTGATCATGATACTTCCCAGTTCCCTAATTTATTTCACAACCCACAGGTGGAGGATTATTTGGAAAACTAGGTTTATGATTTTGAATTCCAAGAGAGTGATCACAAAAGGATGACAATTGATCATATGAGGAGGTTCAAATTTGAATTGTATGAGGATGATGTTCAATAAGATAGCTCATAAACGTATGATCCTAAATATCCAAATGTGAAAGCATCTCCCATCCCTCCATGTGGTTTGGAGAGTTTATAAGTATGAGAGATATAAAAGAACACATAGAAACATTCATCAAGTAGTCAAAAGAAGGGTTCAGGAGAAAAAGGTCCACTCTCATCTAATTAGGTAATTTTCCTTCCCTACAGAGACATGCATCTTACCATTCCTCCTCCAGGAAAAAGAAAAAGGTTTGATTCTATCGAGGAAAAACAAAAGGGTTAACCATGCAAGGAAAAGCAAATGAAAAGTGGGTGAACATGATCCTGGAGAAAGGGAAGGTATTGATACTATAAATGTTGACATTGTAAAAGTACGTGGATTCCATTGCCATGAAGATAATCAAAACATGGGAAGAAATTGACGTGGAGAGGGATCACTAGAATCGGGTATATCCATTGGTCATTGAGATGGGCAAGGTCAAACATCCCTTTTGATAGCCAAAGGTGTGTTCTCTTCAACATCATATGACTTGTCTCAAGTTTGGGCTCAAACTTTGGTTGCTTGATATGAAATGATAAAACATGCTATTGACAAGCTTGATTTGTGTGAGGAAGAGGTTGAAAATATGTAAAAGGATGTCGATGCTCAAGTGTAAAAGCTTGGGGTTCTATCATTGAATTTAGATACTTCAATAGATGATTTGTTGAATTCCTTTAAAGATATAGTCAATAGGGAGGTAGGAGATCCATTCTCATTCAATGAAGACACATTGGAGTCTCTAGTAGAGATAAGGGAAGTCATTTCAAAAATTACAAATGATCATCAGTCTTGGTATTTAGAGTGTGGAAACATCAACTCTCTCATGGAAATTTAGATCAAGTAACTAAGTTTCATTCACATTCCACAAGCTAACAAAGCTGTACCAATGGCGTCAAGATTCAGTAAACTATTTAAAGGCATTGAGATCAATCCTAAGGAGCTTTCCAAGAGTCCATTGGCAACGGGATCTTCATTGGAATAATATTCTTTCTTCTTCTTCTCTTCTTATCTTCACTCCCCCTTCCTTATTTTCCCTCATTTTCTAATTCTTCATTAGGAGGGTGCACTCTTACATTTTTCCTATTCCTATTTCATCTTATTTATTTAAATGTGACTTTAGTTTGTAATGTAATAAGTCACCTTTAATTTATAAAAGGGGACTTAATCCTATTCCTAGGAATATGAAAAGTCACAAGTTGCGTAGGGCATGAAAAGTCACATGGGGGTAGATGAAGAATATTCTAAAATTCTATATAATGTAATGACACCCTCATTATTAAAGGTGGTCAATTTTGTATGCCCATGAGAGACTACTACTTTAAGAAGAAAAAGAGATAACATTTCTTCTAATTCCCTCCTTTATGTTCTTCCATTTCCTAATATGTACAACTTTGTTAAAACATCAATGAAAGAGAAAGGAGTTTCTTTCCTTTTTTGATAAGGAGATTACTAAAACTTTGTGTTCATAATCTTATCTTGTCTTGTTGCTCTAGTAACATAGTTGTTTTCTTTCTAACTTTGTGTGTTGAAGTATTTTGATTAATGGTTGTAGGAATATGATTTTCTACCTATAATATTAATCCCCCTCTCTTTTCCATCTTCCTTTCCTACTCTCTCAACAAATTCCTCCCTTGCAAGTAATTGTAATATTTTGCCATAGGTTTAGTGGAGTCTCCCTATTAGATCCCCAACCTCTACGAAACTACATATTTTTATTTCATTCATGCATAATAAATGGAACCGAGCTATTCAAGTAGAGGGAACTAAATTCTTAGAGTGTTGGTAGATACCCATCAATTTTTTCACTTGAAATGTTTTCTCACTAATAGTTTTGGCACCCATTGTGGGGTAGACTTGGGAGAAATCTACACCCAAAATACGAATCACAAGAAAATACAAAAAAATTAAAATATCCAAAAATAATTTTTTTGGAAGTTTAAGAGTCACAATGCCTTATATCTCATATCCATGGCTATTCTCAGTAACCCTCATGTCCAAAGGTCCAAATTTATTTTCCATATTCAAGAAGATATTGTATCCAACTTGAGGGAATTCATTTGGCACAATGAGAAAATTTTACACATTACTTCATAGCTACCAGAGTGTTAGATACTAAAGAGAAATGTGCTAAAGAAAGGGAAAGAGTGAGATAAGTAAAAGAATAACAAAGAATAATTTAAGCTCACCTCAAACCTACAAGTTAGTTAATAGAAGATATACTAGGTCACAGAGGCAAGGAGGAAATATCGACCTAATCATTGAAGACAAGAATTAATCATAAATTCAAGGGCCTCCTTCATCCTAAAACTGATCTCACTAGTGCTCCAAGTGGTGTCAACCCATTGGAAATAGAATTTCCAAATATATGAAGATTTTGAAAACCTTACAGACGTGAAAACTAAAGTTGAAGTGAAGCAATCATGGAAGAGGAATCAAGAGAAAAATACAAAGCAATAGAAGAAATTGAAGCATAAGTAAGATCTCAAGCAAGAGCCACAACCCAAGCGAAGCAAGAGAAAGAATCGGGTGGAAGATGAACACATAATGGGTGATTAAGAGAGACCAAAACCTATTCTACCATGGAGTAGAAATATAGGCCAACTTGCACTACCACAACCTCTTCATGATCTGCCATGAGGTTCAAGTATTATTTTTCCAAAGTTTAGGGAGATGGATCACAACTCCCGAGAAGAACATGTAGCACCTACATCACCTTTGCATGTGGTGTGCTAGGTGTTGAACACAAAGATGTATCTCATCCAGATTGTTTGAGGATTCTTTTCAAGACAAAGCAACAAAATGGTTCTACCTTATACTAAAAAAATCAATAACGCACATGATATCATTTCTCTCAAGAAGAAATTCTCCCAAAAATGAGGAATTAAAGAAGATCAATCTCCCTAAAAATGGACAAGATCCTTAAGAAACCACCGATCAACAGACTTTGTGATGTAGAAGAAGCCAAAGGAGGAAGTATAGTGGAGGATAGAAGAAGAAGAAAAAAATGAAGATGGGGCAAGACATGCTTAGAGCAATTCCGCACAAGACACAAAACCTCAAAACTCAAATGAAATCGAGCACTGATGGACAAGATCCGAAGATGCAGATGGATAAGGAAGCCGAAGATGAAACGTGATACACGAGTAATTCCGCACATAAAGTATCCGAGTAACCGCAAGACACCGATGCTTGACGTAAAAGACCACGTTAAAAGGTATTTAGGTGGATCGCCCGAGAAGGGTCCAAGAAGCGATAAGCTTCCTCATGGATGTCACCACGTTTTCAATTAACTCAAAGAAGCATACATGATAAAAGATGTACGATAGGACTAGATTTTATGATCAAAGTAATAAAAACAGAATCTAAACAGCTTGCAGACAAAAGCAATGTAAAATAGGAAACTAGGTGAAACAAATCCGGATTTGTGTTAGCTCCCCGATGTCCTTTTACCACTGATAAAAGATGATCGTATAGGACTAAATTTTCGATCAAAGTAATAAACAGAGTCAAAGAATCGGCGCCGATCGAATAGATCGGCGCCGATGCGTCTTTGTAGATCGCGATACGCGATCAACGACTAATGTGGATCGGCGTCGATCGATGTGGATCGGCGATCGTGGATCCTGATCGCATGGATCGGCCGATCCGAGGCAGCGCGGCGAAAAGGTTTGAGAATCGAAAAAAGAGGCAAGATCGCCAACGTCTCGCAGGATCTCGCAAATGCCGGAGAGACACGCCGTGGTCCACCTCGCGCTTGGATGCAGAACAGAGTCACCAGAGAATCAATGGAGACGTGCAATGCTGATGTGATAAGAGCAGAGTAACGGTGCTCCTCTCAGGGATTGATTTGGACAAGATTCACTTTCACTCGATAGATAAACTCAAAATTTTGATGTTCGAACTCTCATGTTCTCTCTCTTACAATCTCAGGTCTCTTTCAATCAGGTCAACCGTAATCGAGTTCGGGCTTCTATTTATAATCGGCGCCGACCGAGATTAAATCGGCGCCGTTCCGAAAAATCGGCGTCGACCGAGTACCGGTCGGCGCCGATCGGGGAACAGACTCCCGAAATGGCCAAACGGAGCGATTTCTGGGAAGATGAGAATGATCCTATCATCCCAAGTACGGGAGATATCCCGCGACTCGGTTTGGGAGGAGGAGAAATAGGGGGGATATATGGATAAAATAGATATGGGGTAGATAAGTGGTTAGGATATATGTAAAAAGGTGTAATTAAATAGTTAATATTTAATTACTCATGGGTAAAACAAAATGGGGTGAATTAAACTTAGGATAGGTGTTTAAAACACAAATTGATTAATACTCCAAGGGGGTAGTGGTGATATAAACGTGCCCCAGGTTACCTGAGAAGGTAAACGAATGTGAGAGACACTAAATTGAGTAACCAATTTTAAGTGTCTACATTTTGCCCCTTTTTGTCAAGTAACTTGCGATAAGCAAAGTTGTGAGACAAAAACAAGGAGGTGGAAGAAAAGAAGAAAAAGTGATGATGTGATCCCCCTCAAACTAGGGATGGGATGGGTGATAGAACAGACGATCCCAAGTTTGAAAGAGGTAGATGAAAACGTAGGATGCCCCAGCTGGATGTCTGGAGTAGATCTGATCATTAATGATGCACAAAAATAAATAAAGAGGCAGCAACCTAAAGAACTCACATTGGTAGGGAAATCTAGACGGTCTCCTCATGAGACGACGTTAGTACCTACAGACCCATGAGTGTAAGGAGAGCTGCAAAATAGTCAGCCTCTAAAGAGAGACACATTGGTAGGGACAACTAGACGGTCTGCAAGGCAGACGACGTGAGTGCCTACAGACCCGTGAACCCTAAGCGGCCAAAAAGTGAGTGCTCCACGCAAAGGGAACAAACTCGAAATGGATGGTAATATCGAAAATATGTGCCAAAAGGCAATATTCAGCACACAATAATGATAGATAAATAAGCCAAGCATCAACACTATGGCAAAGAGATATGGAAAATCGGTGGCGATCACAGTAATCGGCGCCGACCCAAGTAAACGGCGCCGACCAAAAAAATCGGCGCCGACCGATCTTAGCACATATAAATATGCGAACGGAAAACGTAAACGATTTATTTACACCGTGACGATTGATTCAGAGAGAGTCAAAAATTGGATTTGAGCATCATGGAAGCCTCTGGAAGCGGTCAGAAGCGGAGGAGGACACGACCTGGGGTAAGTGGCTTCTCCTATCGTGATTATTATTATTATTATTTTTTTTTTTTGATTTTTTTTTTTTTTTTTTTTGGAAGGCCGGGTTCTGATTCAAGTCCGGCCAGGCAATCGGCGTCGATTGGTATAATCGGCGTCGATTGTTGTTAAGAGCGGCGCCGATTGAATGAAATCGGCGTCGACTTTTTAGATCGACGTCGATTGTGTATAATCGACGCCGATTGAACTGAAGTTTAAATGATGATGATAGAATTTTGTTTTGGATGTTCTGATTTGGGTAAATATGAGACTAATATTGATCTTGATGTCGTGGATGCAGGCACGAGAGGTGCTACACATGAGGGATGCTATTCCCGAGTTACTAGAGACGATTCTCCCTGATGTGACTGATGCAGATTGGCGGCATTTAGAGTTAGCCGGGCTCGGGGGCTTCCGGTATTACAGACGAGTGCCGCGAGATGTAGAGTTGATGCGAGCACTAGTGCGACGGTGGGATAGCCAGACATGTACTTTTTGGTTCAGGACGGGTGAGATGACCATCACCCATGAGGATATATATAGGGATTTTGAGACCGCCGATCACCGGGATCCGATAGAGATCACGCCACGAGAAAGAAGAGCAGAGGGCCCTAGTCCGATCAGATGGAGACAGGTAAGATGATTCAGTAGATAGTGGTCCTGGGGGTGAGGATAGCCTCACAAAGATGCAGACAGATAGCCCCTGAGAGCAGACGGATAGTTTTGATTCGTAGATGGCGATATCCTATTTCGCACCGATTCAGGAGGTGGGAGATTCCCATTATTATTATTAGATTGCGTGTCATGACATTCTCAGCCTCGCATGACAGTGTTTGCTTTTGCTTCGATGCTTTGATAGCTCGATATATCACGAGCTATGGATGTATACCACCGGCCGGAGGACAGGTATTGATGTTAGTTTTGTGCTCCACTGCTGGGCATATGAGCATATAGCAGTTGATCGTGCCATCCGGCTTCCTGGATGCCAGCAGAAGTGGGAGCTATTGATTATGGATTCCGGCGATGGCGGGCTGATATGGCTGCTGGGGATACAGGGAGATCGGCGGATTGGTATACTGAGCGTTTCAGGACGCTGACACCGGATCAGGTTATCTGGAGGCCATATCGGGTATTTCGACACATGGGTCGGGTCAGATGCTCACTTGGTGGCATTGAGACGGAGCAGGGTGGTTAGGGGCCGCAGGCCAGATATGTGGGAGCGAGTCCCATTTGTGCGAGTATCGAGACAGATTCGGCCAGCAGTGCAGATAAAGGCCGACTACTTACAGCCTTATAAGTGGTGAGACAATAGAGAGATTGATCTACCGATTTTGATCCCGGCAGATCCATTGAGAGAGGCCCCACCCTCCACAGACAATGATGATGACATGGGAGTGGATGATGGTTATGCAGCATGGTATGTTACAGAGCTACCACGACATCTTCCGGCATCTATAGATGCCGATGAGGAGGATATGGCTACAGTGCTGGAGAGACTGGAGGGAGAGCATGCCACCCTGACACAGACACACTAGGTGGCTCTCGAGGAGATTAGAGCTCTGACAGAGGAGAGGGATGCCCTGATTTTGGAGAGAGACACCACTCACCAGGAGCGAGATACAAGCGATCCAGCAGAGGGATCGCTACCATCGACATAGGGAGGCCCTCAGGGCCAAATATGGGGAGACAAGTACCATGTCAGAGTCTGGGACATAGGGCACGATCCTAGGAGGGGCACCACCAGCAGCACCAGCAGCACCAGCAAGCAGCACCATGACATTACGAGCACCGGCACCGTGACCTGAGCACATACATATCGCCTCCTCGCCGAGGTGAGATACTATGAGGATGCCCTTAGACAAACATGCCCCACATGTGCCCTGCACGGGGCGAGGAGGAGATCAGCGACAGCCACGCGAGCGGGGCATCAGAGGGAGGGAGCACCGGGAGAGACCGAGGTGTGCAGAGGCCTCCAGCAGCAGGTGCGTCTAGCTCGATAGGCGGCGGCCAGGGGAGACAGCCTGGTCCAGAGGAGGGTGGAGGAGATAGTGTCCTCCACGCATCAGATTTCACGATATAGAGATTGATGTAGTGATGTGATGTAGCCTCGATTGGAAGGCATTTTATAGATGGCTTGATTGAAAGCCACCCATTTTTTGTTGTACAGACACACATGTATATATAGATTCATCATTTCATTTGTCATATAATTGTTCTCATGCTTTTGATTTTGATATACATGGATAGATGTAGCATAATTGTGATGGATATAGATATAGACTGATAGATGATGAATAGATGTGATTGGATAGATATAGACTTGATAGAGGATATAAATAGATGTGATGATGATGATGATTTGATGTGATTTGATGTGATTGATATGTGGATTTAATTTGGATGAGAAAATAGATATAGATAGATGTAATGTGACATGGATGACAAGTGATTAGATTTAATGTGATAGATAGATAGAGGTAATAGATGGAATGGATTTGATATTTTTGAGATTTTAATTATATTTTGATAAAAATAGATAGAGGCGATAAGGAATGTGATTGGACAAAGTAGATCAGATGAATTTTAGATAAATGATAGAGTTTGATTTAAATGTTAAGTTAACTGGATGAAATAATTGGAAAGACTCATGGTGAGAGTCAAGGACGTAATGAGAATGACCTGGATTAGAAATAAAGGAAATACACCCAAATATGAAGAAAAATGATAAGTCGGACTCCCAACCGACCATAAATAGAATCTGGATAGGAAACCAAAAGACCATGCATACAAGGCCCTATATAAGGTTAAAATAAACCTGACACTAACTAGCCGCAAACCAGATTTAGGATGGAAACGGAAAGAGCAGTAAGTATCTTGTCGAAATTTACAAGGGACAGAATACATGTTCATACTGGGAAAATAGGATTCTCCATATGATCGACAAAAGGTCTTAAATCTCAGCTTCATGATTTTGGCAGAAAAGCAAACTGATCAATGCGGGAAGTTTGCTAGATATGGAAAGACTGATCAATACGGGAAGTCTTTCAGTGATGCTAAAAAGTGTACAAACTGACTGAAAGGCTGATCAATGCAAGAAGCCTTGAGTATTCCTTTGAGAAACAACCGTCCTTCAAGGGAGCGGTCTGTATTTTGAATTTTAATGATAGCCATCCTTCGAGGGCATGGTCTATATATTTTTTGATTCATTTGATAATGTATGGATAGTTGTCCTTCAAGGGATCAGTCTATCTTTTTGGATAGCATTCTTTTTTTTTTTTTTTTTTTTGAAAATCCTTTTGGAAGAAGCTGAGTTTAGACCTAGATAGATCAGATAGAGGGAAGAAAACATAAAAGAACACGCACTCATGCCCCGAGTAGATCCGATTAAGATAAGCACTTGGGATAGATGAAGTGGTGATTAAGGTATCCCTACCATGAGGAGGAACATATCCAAAAGAAAAATGCAATGAGTAGAGCCGCGATACTCATATTTAAGGTAAAAGAGGCAATAGGCGGAGAACCACATAGTTCCGAATCACCATGAAAGTATATGACTAGTTGTTAGATGGATGAAAGATCTGTCTTGTGACTAAATTTGTGTAAGATAGATTTTAACAAAGAGAAGGGCCTTAGATGCAAAGCATTAAGAGGTTCCACTTCAGGTATACCATCCATGGAAGATAAACGATAAGCCCCAGACCCATATTTATGAGTGATAATGTACGGGCCCATCCAGTTGGGAGCAAACTTACCACGCTGACTCCTTTCGAGTGTAGTGACATTTTGGTTTTCTTTAAGAACAAGATCACCAATTTTGAAGTCACTTGTGCTGCAAGTGCTTGTTATAAGCACGTTTTGACACTCAAGATAGACTTGATGATGTTCAAGAGCGCTGAGACGCCGCTCATCTAATAATTCAAGTGTGCTAGATGATTTTGATGATAGTCCTCATCGAGACAAATTCTCCGAGAGAAACACTGAGAGATGGGATTTGGACTTCCAAAGGAAGAACAACCTCTGCACCCATAGACGAGAGAGAAGGGAGTAGCACCCGTAGGAGTACGAATACTAGTCCGATAAGCCCAGAGAGCAAAAGGGATATGTAAATGCCAATCCCTACCAGCTCGACTAGTTACCTCATGAGGATATTACGCAAAGTTTTATTGGAAGCTTCGGCCGGCCATTAGCATGGATAGTATGAGAGAAGAAAACCGAGCTTGATATTAAAAGCGCCGCAGAGATTCTGCAAATCAACGTTCTTGAAAGACTTACCGTTATCTGTGATGAGTTTGTGTGGAACGCCAAAGCGACAAATGATGTGTTGATAGACAAAATCAACTATGGGTTTAGCCTTTGTTGAAGAAAGAGGGATAGCCTCCACCCACTTAGTAAAGTATTCCGTGGCAGTAATGATAGAATGATGACGCTGTGAAGAACGGGGATTGATGAGACCAATGAGATCAAGACCCCATTGCGAAAAAGGCCACAAATCCGTTGCAGGTTGTAAAGCTTGACTAGGGATATGTGTAAGATTGGAATGTTGTTGACACTTGACACATTTCTTAGTGTATTCACAACAATCTCGATTAAGAGAAGGCCAATAATATCCCAAACGTAAGATGCGTTTAGCCACAGCCAAGCCACTAAAATGTCCACCACAGATACCGTCATGGACCTCCCGGATAGCTTTAGATGATTCATGGGTTTTGAGGCATCGAAGCAAAATGCCATCAAAGCCGCGTTTGTAGAGGATCCCACCTAGAATAGTATAGCGATTAGCGCGTTGGATAAAAGATCTCCTACCATTGGAAGTCAGATCTAGAGGAAGCACCGAATGAGATAGAAAATCAACGATCTGTTGATACCACTCATCCTGGGTATCGGTTGTGTCAGCATGGATTAAAGTTAGTTGCCGAAGATGAGATGGTTGATCTAATCGTTGCACAGCCACATAAAGTCGCGAGTCTTCGGTAAAAGGCGGGATAAGTGAAGCTAACGAAGCCATTGTATCCGCGAATCGATTCGCAGTGCGAGGAATGGCTTGGATAGTGAATTTATCGAAAGATTGGAGTTGAGCAAGAACGATATCACGATATTTTTGAAGGATATCATTCTTGCATTGATAGACGCCTGTGACTTGATTAACGATGAGTTCAGAATCACCAAAGATGTCAATATGACGAGCGCCGAGATTAATGGCATTTTGAAGACCCAAGACTAGAGCTTCATATTCGGCCATATTATTGGTGCACTCAAAGTTTAATTTGTGTGCGACAGGGATAGGCGTACCCCAAGGAGGAATCATCACAAAACCCGCACTCCCCTCACGACATTTGGATCCATCAAAGAAGAGCTTTACTTTAAATGGAGATAGACCAAAATCAATTTGTTGGATATATTCATCGGGGAATTGAGCAAGGGGGTTTTGAGTGTCCGGAAGAGGAGCATCAGCTAATTGATCTGCAATAACCTGACCCTTGATAGACTTTTTTGCGGGATAAACTCGAGGTCAAATTCTGTCATAAGCATGAGCCAACGAGTGATACGATCATTGTGATAAGGCTTCGCATGAATTGTCTTGAGTGGATTGACACTTGTGACAATGTAAGTTTTGTGATTAAGGAGGTAATGACGAAGCTTAGAAGTTGCGAAGAAGAGAGCACAACACGCCTTTTCACTTCGGAATAACGTGTTTCATACTCATGGAGGGTGCGATCGATGTAATAGTAATGACAGCTTGTTCTTTACCACAAGTGTCCCGATGCGAGATCATGGCTCCCAGAGCATGGTCAGTCACAGAGATATAAAGATAGAAAGGCTCCCCCTCGCGTGGAGGTGTAAGCACAAGTGGAGAAAGAAGATAAGCTTTGAGATCATCAAAGGCCTTTTGGCAATGCTCATCCCATTCAAAATGAACATTCTTACGGAGGAGATGATGAAAAGGTTGACAACGATCCGACAATTGTGAGATAAAACGACGACCGATCAAGACGCCCTCGAGACTCATGGAGTTGCTTTAAATTAGAAGGGGAGGCATCTCAAGGATAGCTTTTATTTTTAGGGGTCTACTTCAATACCCCTAATGGAAATGATAAAACCTAAAAGTTTACCAGTGAGAACGCCAAACACGCACTTAGATGGATTTAGGGAAGACAAAAGTGAATAAGCCTCTCAAAGAGAGGTGCAAGAATGAAAAGATGATCCTGACGACGTTTTGATTTACCGAGGAGATCGTCGACATAATCTTCCACAGTTTTGTGTAAGAGATCATGGAAGATGTAGGTCATTGCTCGCTGATAGGTTGCTCCTGTGTTCTTAAGACCGAAGGGCATAACACGATAACAAAAGGTCCCCCAAGGAGTTATGAAAGAAGTCTTATGTTGGTCTTCTGGTGCGTGATGAGAATTTGATTATACCCAGAGAAACCATCCATAAGAGAAAGCATCTCATGACCCGCAGTTAAATCCACGAGTTGGTCGATATTAGGTAGAGGAAAATCATCTTTTGGACAAGCAAGATTAAGATCCCGGAAGTCGGTACAAATTCAAATTTTCCCAAAGGGCTTGAAGTTATCGGTACTACATTGGAAACCCATTGTGGATAATCGATGGGTTGGATGAAATTAGCCGAGAGCAAGCGCTGTAACTCTTCTTTAACAAGCAGGGCTACTCTAGGGTGCATTTTACGCAATTTTTGTTTAACCGGTTTAATGTTGGGAAGAGTAACGATATTGTGGACCACGATATCGGGATCGAGTCCTGGCATATCCTCATATGACCAAGCAAAGACTTGACGATGGTTGGAAAGAAAAGTGGTAAAGTCTCCTAACTCCTGTGGATTAAGGGATTGGCCGACCTTAATGATGCGAGGGTCTTTAGAAGTCCCTATATTAAGGTCGATAGTGGCTTCGTTGAGAAGCGTAGACGTGTCAGAAGGAATGGTTTTAGGAAGATAGGAATCCTCTGCCCCCAGATAGGTGAGAACAGAATCATCATCCGCACAGTGGATAGTGTTGATAGTAGGAGAGTCGTCTCCAACTATTTCAGGGAAAACTAACGGTATGGAAGTGGACGTGTCATTAGTCTTATAGGTTAGTGGTCCTAAGGAAATGGTATTGACTAAAAAAAAAAGTTAGACGGGATGGAAATGGCGTCGTCCACATCGAGTGATGCTTCTGACCTAGTGGGAGAAGATGGTTCCTCAATAGGAAGAGGCTCATCGAGAACAGTGACGGTGGCTTTTGAAAGAGGTTTAAATCCTAAACCAAATTTTTGATGTGGCATGAGAGTTGGAATGGATGTGAGGTCATGCACACCTTGTTCATATTTTCCCAGGCCAAAGCCCTTCCACGCGCATCGATATAAATAAGTTTTTGCAAACGTGGGATTCTGTAGACAATCGAACCCTGTTAAATAAGGTTTGGCCCTAGGAGGAGAATCCGGGCGATAGTGAGGCGTATCAAGACCACCGTAGATGAAATTAGTCTGTTGATTGGGCAGACCAATGGTGACGATGCGACCAAGACCAGCTGATATTCAAAGTGTTGTTTGTCTCTGGGTCTACCATACTCACTAGGTTTGAGATGGGTGTCAAAAGAAAGGAGAGGAAGCTCTCCCAGTGAGAAACGCTGCAATGTCTCTTCTAGATTTTGTAAATCCGGTAGTTTGGTTGCAGGTATGGAAGAAGATGAGGCCCCGTCAGGAGAACAAGCATTTTCCTTTAGAGGGGCAGACCCTGTGGTCATGTCACATTGTGCGGAAGGAAAAGGATCTCCTGGATGAGTATAGATTTTGCCCTCATATTGATATTTTAAGCATCGATGGAGGGTGGATGGGACACAATGCATTGCACGAATCCAGGAGCGTCCGAGGATCATATTATAGTGGAATTTCCCTTCAACAATGTAAAAGAGTTCGTGAAGTAGCTTCTTACCTACTCGAATGGGTAGGACCACAGTTCCTAAAGTAACTGCTAGCTGATCGTTAAATGATCGAAGAGCGAAAGGCGGGGGTGACACTACGTTCTTTGGTAACTTAAGTTGTTCGAATGTGTGTGAGGAGATGACGTTAAGTGCAGCACCACTGTCGATCATAATGCATTTTAATGTAGTGTTGTCGATTTGGACTGTGATAAAGAGGGGAGCCTCCAAATCCTAAGAAAGGGAAGGAATTTCTGAATCTTCAAAAGAAATGGTGGTTGATGGTCTATTCAATCCAACAACCATCTCGAAAGGCTGGGGCTCATCTGAATTCACTGCGATGCGACGTAGATTATCAATCGAGCCACGGCGATGTCATGGAGAGGATTGAATGAGGTCAAAAAGAGACATTTTGACCGGAGCCTGGGTGAGTTGTTTCATAACACTCTCCTCAACTGATACGGGAACTTGAGCCCGAGGTGCAGCACGAATAGAGACTCGGGGTCTCGAGGCTAATGAGGAAGGAGAAATTCCTTCGGGGGCTGCAGAAATGACAACCCGTGGTCGAGATGCTGTAGATGAGGATGGATTATCATACTGTTGGGTTCTAGTGGCGATATGAATTGTGTCGATTTGAGAAGGTGGAAGATCATTTGGAGTGGAATCACTAGAAGTAGAGGTCTGAGTAGATCGTTGGGGCTCAGATGGAGCTATGATGACAGGAGATACTTGTTCCTCATCCTCCAGCAAAAGATCACTTTCTTCCAAAAGGCTGTTGACAACAGATTGAAGAGCTTTACACCTCTCAGTATCATGACCCGGGGTACGATGGTAGGTGCAAATCAAATCAGAGTTAAACCAGGCAGTTTAACTCCTTTAGGGTTATAGGGTTTAATCGGAGGAAGAGATATGGATGAAGATTGGATAAGTTGGCGAAGGATTTCAGTATAGAATCCATTAGACAAAGATGAGGACAGGGATGATGAAGGCACCTCTTCCACTTTAACAGACTGCCGAGGTAAAAGGACTTGCATGTTAGGTTTGACAGTCTTTTTAGGGATCATCTTATTTTTTTGGACATCTGGAGGAGCAGCCCTGGGCACTTGAGGTGGAAGTAAGTGAGACATGATTGATTTCGATGGAGGAGGAGCCCCTAAAATAGATTTTGAAGATGATGGAGATGTGACAGGTGTCGCGGTCTTCAGAGGTAAAGGAGGCTGCTTGGTCGAAACTACTGATGATTTAGATAATGTCGATTTAGATGAGGAAGAAGCTCCCAAAGTAGGTCTAATCGGAGGAACAAAGGGTGCCCTGGTTTTTGGTAATGAAGATGATGATTTTGATAAAGGAGGTGACGTCTTTTTAATAGGTAAGTCCACTTTTCGAGGTGTTGGTGAAGAATGTGTTGTAGAAGAAGATGATGGTTTTGATAAGTTTGCAGGAGAAGACGCCTTTCGTAGTGGATAAATCCAATCTTTTATGAGGCGTAGATAGAGATTTTTGTGGGAAAGCACCCAGATTCTTGAACACGTGAACTATAGGCTTTCCCTTTTCAGGGATGGTGACAATTTCAACCGCATAAGGTGATTGTAACCTTTCCTGAGAAAACAAAGGGGGAGATGCTGATGATGCAATGTTAGATTTTGGTTGTCTCGGTCTAAGTTCGGGAACCGAGTGTATAGGTGTCGGTGCTACTTCTTTAGATTTTCCTTTAATGGGCGAAGCAACATTGGTGATGGAAGAAGTGAGTGATGAAGAAGCAGCTCCTGCAAAGGAACTACTTCTGGTACAGTAATTGTGGGTGAAACTACTGTAGGAAAGGAAACAGGAAGAGTCAAAATCGAAGACGCTTCCGTTGAAGTTGGTACAACTATAGGTACATTTACCAATGGCATAGTCGCAGCAAAAATGGGAGAAACAGAAGTAGGTGTATCCGCAGTGGAAACTCGAAGGGATGTAATTGCCTCGAGCACTGAAAGAATGTCTGACGATGAGACAGATGAGGATGACACTGTCTCGGGTATGGATGGAAGGTCAGACAAAGAAGCGGAGAGAGATGAATCCATATCTAGCAATGTAGGAATATTCGAAGACGAGCTATTTGAAGATGGTGGAATCCCAGCGATTAGCGAAGTAGAAGGAGGTTCGATTCGGTTGATGTGTTGCAGATAGATTAGTTTCGTAAGAAGATTCTTCAGTAGAGATGAAGCTGATAGTATGAGTGTTTGGTTTTTGAGACTCTGAAGCATTATGGTTCGGGGAATGATTAGGAAAAGGTTGTTTAAAAACATCCAGTGCCTGATTTGGGGGAGCATTTGGGTTATCCAGAATGAGCTCACCTCTATCAATGAATTTCTGGACAAGATTTTTGAAGGTCTGACATCGTTCAATGTCATGACCTTTGGTTCTATGATAATGACAGAAATCATTTTCCCTATACCAGAATGGACGTTCTTGGTTTTCATCAATATTCCTAATGGGGGGAAGTTCGATCATGCGAACTTCCAACATTTTCTCTAAGATAGAAGCATATGATTCTCCCAACGAAGTGAAAGATCGAGATGACGAGGACCCTTTTCGAGAAGATGAGGAGTCTCTCCGTGGTGTTTGATTAGAAGTATTATCGGCTCGTGATGTTTTTAATACGATAGCGTTGGTGGATCCCTGGTTCTTGTCTTTAGAAGTGGAAGGATTTGATTTGGTAAACCGAGAAAAATCTGGTTTAGACTTAGAGCGAAGTTTTAACTTCCCTTGTTCAATGGCGCGAGACTCAAGTTTGCGTGCCATCGTAAAGGCTTCTTCAAATGTATGAAAGGTCTGGATCCTTAAAGTGGAAGAAATATGATTAGCACAAGATCGAGTAAACAACTCGATCTGTTGGGGTTGAGGAAGGGAGAAAGACAATTGATTTACTATCCCTCTCCAACGAGCGACAAAGTCTGCAATAGACTCATCATCGAATTGACGAATGTTATAAAGATCTGTGATCGAGATCTTATGGGCGATATTTATTGAAAAGTTTTCAACAAACATCTGAGCCAATTGAGAGAAAGAAAACAAGGAATGTTGAGGAATGTTGTTGTACCAGTCTAAAGCAGGACCTGCTAGAGACATAGGAAAAGTACGGAGCATAAGCTCCTGATCTTGGACTATGAGGTAGCAAGCATGTTTGAATGCTCGCAAATGCTGTTGAGGGTCCTCCCGACTATGGAATTTTGAAAATTTAGGAAGTTCCCATTGGGGAGGATAAGGCTTAAAAGCCACTGAGGGATGAATGGGTTCATTACACACTTCTTCAAAAGAGTATGAAGGACGAGCCCCTTTGGTGGAGGCTTCCAAGTCTGTGATTTTCTTGAAAAGAATTTGAACCACGTCAGATTGAGGAGGAGGCACAGTGGCATGTCCTACATAGGAAGCAAATGGTGGATGTTGTTGAGGTGTCAATGGGGGATTCATCTGTTGATTGATAGGATGATAAGAGGAATAACCAGGCATTCTGGGTGACGCCTGGTGAGGTATTTGCTGTGAAGGAGCCTGTGTATAGGCAGGCTGTGAGATAATAAGTGGTTGAGAAAATGAAGGTTGGATGACGGATGGAGCCTGTGATTGGTGGACTCCTATGCTTGTTGACTGAATCGGAATAGATTGAGGAACATGGGTGTCGATTTGATTGGACATGGTGGGGAACAAGACCTGAAAGAGGCTTTTTACTGCCGGATTAGTTATTAAGGGCGCCGATGCTAGAGGATGGGCGAAGGTCACTGTTGCCGGAATATTGGAAGAAAAACCCACTGGAGGACGAGAAGCAGGAACCAACTGACTAGTCGAAGGGGGTTGACTCATAAAGAGGTACTGACCCTGGGATACAATGGACGGCATAGATGAATTAACAACAATATGTGGGTGCAGACGCACCCATGATAGCCAGAGAAGAGGACTTCTCAGAAGTAGGTTGTGGAATAGTCGAGGTAAACGGTGGCGTTGGGAATAGGTAAGACTATTTGAGAACTAGTCGATACGGTCGGTGGAAGAGAAAAAGGAGGCACAGGTGCGCCACCCTCTTCCGTGGCTCGAGGTGAGAAAAATGATGCTAACTGTTCTACAAAAGCCTGGGATGGTTCACGAGGATAATCGTACACTTGTTGGATTGGTGGTCCCGATCAGATATTTGAATAGATTTGTGTACTAGGTAGTCCATGAGGGCTACCGGGTTACGATCAAGGAGCGCCTGAAATTCAGGATCCCCACGAGGAACATACTCTAAGTCAGAAGCAGATGATATTTCTGAAGGACTAGGGGAAGCTGGACGTGATGGGGTTGCTTTGGCTTGATAGAAAGGATTATATGACCAGGATGGGGAACCAACTAACAGCGGTCCCGAGGAAGATCTGGGGGGTGCCGAAACATCCACACTAGTGGTGATCTCGGAAGAAGAAGGGGCCAGTTGAGCCATTCTTCTAGATTGTAACCGAGTGATGACCGTCATAAACACGCAGAAAAGAAGATTGACCTAACTAATGCACAGACAATTCAAGCAGCGCAGGTGATTATCTCCTTTAAGTTTTGATGCTTTTAAGAAAGAAAATATTAGGGAAGGCTTTTTAGAACAGGAACTACTCAGATAGCCAAACTAAGGATGGTTTGGGGAATGTTTGGTGAGGAGTCCCGAAGGCACTTCAGTAAAAGACCGGTACGTGGCTTGATATAGGGGCCTACCCCCGCACTTCACACACCGCTGCGATAAGGGAGTCGGGTGCTTTGCCAATATATACCAGAACTTCCGTGAATTTATAGCGCGGCCCGAGTACCGCGTAGGCTCTTCCTCTTGGATGTCACTTCCAAGTAGGCGAGGCCAGGGAAGGAATTTTTGTTTAAATGCTTTATACCTAGTGATTTTGGCTTTGTGTGCAAGGGTGAAAAATAAAAATCAAATAGTGTCACTACCGATTTTGATCAATTTTCCAGCCTAATTAAAACTAGATGAGAAACATACAACAACAATGACAAAGAAAGAGTTCTTTTTAAGCACTTAAAAATGAAGTGTTTGATTTCGATGAAGACAAGTCAAACAGATTCTTTCCCAAATGCGATTAAATTCCTTTTAAGCACCAAAAATTGAAATGTTTGGATGTGATAAAAAAAAACAAACAAATTTTTTTTTTAATTTTTTAGTTCCTAAAAAGAGAAAACACCGTAAAAGAGAAATACCTGTAGATTTAGCTCTCCAAGGTGTGTGGACTTCAAAAAGTGCGTTGTTGAGCTCTTCCCCTCGAACAATCCCACGAACAAGCAAAGTGCTCCGCAAGAAAAGGTTAAGCAAACACCAAACAAGATCCAGAAAGATATATCCAGATAATGGTGAAACGAAAAATTTCTATTTTAAGGAACTAGAAAAATTTCAAGATAACGATTTCGCATAAAAAGCAAGATTGAAATGATGAAAGGAAATGCTCAAACAGAACTGATAAAAATCAGCGAGGAAAAAGAACAAAGCTCAAAACTAAAAAGAGATGAACTTACCAATAAGGGACTTTGGTTGGGTCCCACCGGGCGTGCCAGAATGTAGATCAAGAATTTAGCGCTTGTTACCTGTCCAAGTTAATGTACCAAACTAAACACAAAAACCTTGAAAAACTCAAATGAAATTGATACCTGATGGACAAGATCCGAAGATGCAGACGGATAAGGAAGCCGATGTAGATGAGACGGGCGCACACGAGCAATTCCGCACAGTAGATCCGAGTAACCTGCAAGACACCGATGCTTGACAGAAAAAGACCACGTTAAAAGGTATTTAGGTGGACTGCCCGAGAAGCGGGTCCGGAAGCGATAAGCTCCTGGCGGATGTCAGTCCACGTTTTCAATTAAGCAAAGAAGCATACATGATAAAAGATGTACGTATAGGACTAGATTTTCTGATCAAAGTAATAAAAGAATCTAAAACAAAGAGATGTAAAAGCAATAGTAAAACAGAAACTGTGCAAACAAACTAGATTTGTGTTACCTCGTGTCTTTTTACCGTCTCAGCAGATGATCGGTGTCGAATAATGTGGATCGCGCGCTGATCGTGTGGATCGGCGATCGATCGATGTGGATCGGCGCGGCGACCGATATGGATCGGCGCGATCGATCCGAGGCAGCAGTGTGCGAAAAGGTTTGAGAATCAGAAAACAGAGGCAAGATCGTCAACGCCTGGCAGGATCTCGCAAATGCCGAGAGACACCGCCGTGGTCCACCAGGCTTTGGATGCAGGAACACAGTCACCAGAGAATCAATGGAGACGTGCAATGCTGATGTGATAAGAGCAGAGTAACGGTGCTCCTCTCAGGGATTGATTTGGACAAGATTCACTTTCACTCGATAGATTAAACTCAAAATTGATGTTCGGAACTCTCTCGTTCTCTCTCTTACAACTCAGGTCTCTTTCAATCAGGTCTCAACCGTAATCGAGTTCGGGCTTCTATTTGTAATCGGCGCCGACCGAGATTAAATCGCGCGCTCGAAAAATCAGCGCCGACCGAGTACCGGTCGGCGCCGATCGGGGAACAGACTCCCGAAATGGCCAAACGGAGCGATTTCTGGGAAGATGAGAGTGATCCTATCATCCCAAGTATGGGAGATATCCCGCGACTCGGTTTGGGAGGAGGAGAAATAGGGGGGATATATGGATAAAATAGATATGGGGTAGATAAGTGGTTAGGATATATGTAAAAAGGTGTAATTAAATAGTTAATATTTAATTACTCATGGGTAAACAAAATGGGGTGAATTAAACTTAGGATAGGTGTTTAAAACACAAATTGATTAATACTCCAAGGGGGTAGTGGTGATATAAACGTGCCCCGTGGTTTCGAGCGAGTAAATGAATGTAAGAGACACTAAATTGAGTAACCAATTTTAAGTGTCTACATTCAAGCATCCAAGACAACACCATCTTCATAATGCAAAACATTTGTTATCCTCGAGCATCAATTTTACCCCCTTGAATCCATTTTATTATGTCAAACATGCAAGAAAAACAAAATTTCAGATTACTAAAATTGAATATTCACAAACACATCTAGACCAATTCAAGAGGTTCGTCAATGTTTTCCGAATGGTAGCCAAAAATCCAACACCGTGAATCCCAATCCTAATGGCATGCTACCAACATCACCTACATTGCCTTAAAAAACACATCAACACTTAGTGCATATAAAACTAATAAGGTGTAACCCTTCTACCTATCCCTCCTAATCAAGGGATATTAGCTAAACTATTGTATCATAGACTCTAGAGCATCCGATAAAGCCATGCCCATCAAAGTATCCAATTCCTTAGGAATTATTCGACACATGCAAATGATTCTTGTTATTCTATAGAGTCTAAATAAGTGTCATTGGTGGGAAGGATTAAAGATGCACAGTGGCCTTGGTGGAATTTCCATACAAGAAGGTAATGCTAACCATATTATTGGTAGACATCCTAACATATTTTGGTATGCTTTTGAGAAGAAGTTTTTGTAGAGACATATATGGTGAAATTTGAATGGATGTGGTGAAAGAGGAAATGAAGAAGTTGCTTCCTGTGTGAAAAATGAAATATATAGTCCAAAAGTTAGAGAACTTGAGAGGAAATATATTGTTCCAAGATAATGGAATGGGGAACTATTTACTCACATCTGAGAGAGATGAAAATATTCCCTTCTTGACCAACCTTGAAGAAAATCAGCTACCGACCATATAGATGGACGAAATTAATTCAAGTGTAGGATTCAGTGCTGGAATTGTCTTGACCTCTCCCTTAGGTGAATTCTTACCATTTACATACAAGATGCAATTTGAAAATACTAACAATATTGCAGAGTATGAGGATTTCCTCCTCCGAATGGATGTTGTTGAGTCCATGAGTATAAAAAAGCTCAAATGTCTTAAAGATTATGAAGTAATAGTTAAATAGGTGAGATACTAGTATCAAGTCAAAAACCCAAGACTCAAGAACTATAGAAATAGAGTATGGGACTGCATTGAATCTTTCGATGCTTTCTCCATCCAAGCCATTCCTTGTGAGCGAGAATGAAAATGCTAACTCACTAGCTATCTCGGAATTGTTGGTGATTCCACATCCATCCTTAAACAAGGATAAAGTGAATGTTGAGATGGTTTTCAGACCAAGTGTGCCAGAGAATGTGAACCATTGGAAAGTATTCAATGATGACAAATAGCTCCTTTCTTTTTTTAGAAAAAAAATAAAATTTCAGTAGTATATTCTATGAAGGAAGTGGAAACCCACATCGGGAGTTAGTGGGAGAAGAAGAAAAGGAAGGAATTGAAAGAGTTGATTCAAAAGGAATAATCAAGCTCAAAGGGAATAATATTTTGAAGGGCCTGATGTCATTGGAATATTTTTTGAAAAATATGATTGATTCATCAAAGAAATATAAAAAGAATCATCAAGGTGCACAACTAAGTTTGAGAAAGAAAACATAAAATTTTTAGAGCAACCCAAAATTGAAGTATGATTTGGAGATCAAGAATTCAGAGTACGTCTATGTTGTGAATGTGTTAGAAAGGACTTGCCTCAATTACTTTTTGTGAGCACAAAAATAAATGATATGTAGACATCTCTTACTTCCTAACTTATGGTGAGTTCCCTCCTCACCTTGATCACAAACAAATGAAAAAACTCAAGCTAAGGGAAGCCAAGTTTGTCATATGGAACCATGTACTCTATAAGAGGGGACTCGATGGTTGCTTTCTGAGGTGTGTAGATAAGGAGCAACATGAGAAATGATGAAGGTATATAATGATCAAGTGTGTGGAGGAAACTTCTATGTGATGGTAATAACTCATAAAATCCTCCGCGGTTGGTATTCTCGGCCTAATTTATTTACAGATGCCCAAGTATGGGTCTCCAAATGTAAGGCATGTCAGTGAGCTTTTATAAGACCACAACTCTCTCGTGCTTCCTCTCAAGCCGGTGGGGATTGAAGAACCATTCCACCAAGTAGGGATGGGATTAGATTGGAGTTTTGAATACTCACTCAAGTATAGGCCATACCTACGTGCTCACCGCAATCAAGTATTTCAAAAAGTGGGTAGAGGCCATACGTGTAAAACAAGCCAATACTGAAATAGTGTGTATCTTCCTCAAGGAGAACATCATTATTCATTTTGGTATCATGTAAAAGATCGTGGTAGACAACTCCATAAATTTCTCCTCTAGAGAGATGATTGATTTTTTCTATGGCTATGGAATTTTTATCACACTCATCGACTATTACCCACAAAGGAATGCTTAAGTGGAATCAAGAAATAAAAACATTGCAACCATAGTCCTCAAGCTAGTAGATGAAAACCAAAGGAATTGACATAAAAATCTATATGATGCATTGTGGGTGGAAAAAATAACATGAAAGAAAGAAATTGGTATGTATCCATTCTAGTTGCTCTACGGGATCGAGGCATTGATTCCAATCATAGTGGAGATGCTAACACTTAGATTGCTCCAAGTTATGGAAGACGAGTAATATCGTGATGCTATAGACAAAACAATTTTTTTCTTGAGAATCTTGAGGAAGATAGGATCAAGGTGATGGTGAATCAAATCTTGTCAAATGAAGGTCAACAGGTTGTTTGACAAGAAGGCTAAAACCATAGAATTCAAAGTTGGAGAACTTGTTCTTCTTTGGGACTAATGAAAATAACCAAAGGGAAATCATGGAAAATTTGACTCTTTATGGCTCAGTCCATTCCAGATCCATGAGACATGAGGAGAAAATTCTTTCTACCTTTCTTATGTAGATGGAACACATCGGAGTTTCTTCATAGTGGGAAATATATGAAATTGTACAAGCAATGAAAGTGGGTAGTGTTGGTACCCAGATTTAATCTCCTTCACAACTTGAGCTGCATTATGGATTTTACAAGACAATCAAAGGCAGATAAATGGTTTATACGTCATTTTGTAGATGAGTAAGAAATTTATCTGACTTATTAGCACTCAGGCTTTGAAGAAGTGGGTAGCACCTTGGAAGGATTTGATCTAATCCTCACTATTTTAGGTTGTGCCTATCAACCAAGGTAAGAGAACCTATATTGTAGCCTCTATTTTGTGAAGGAGGTGAAAATATCCTTGTACTGTGCAGATTGTATGGAGATGGCCTTGAGAAAACATGATCAATTTCCCATTATTCAAACTCAACAGATCTGTCACTACTAAATGATGGAAATGCTTTCAAGACAAGGCTAAGGCTACTAAAGACATGGTATGATCCTGATTTGCTTTGTGCATTTTTGTAAATGGATTGTATTATTTTGTTGACACATAATATAATTCAGGGGTATTATAGGTAGGATGAGTTAATTTGAAATGAATTTTGGGGTGGGAGATATTCGAGACAAGAATAACCAAAATTTTCCAACTTCTTTGAGGACCTTTGTAAAACTTGAAAGACTCGAGACAACAGAAATGCTTCAAAGAGGTTAAGGTGTTCCTTTAAGCTGGGATATGTGCATCAAATGGAAGCCCAAATATACACTCTTTCACACAATCTATGATGATTTATCACAAAATCTTGAGTTAAACGAATCAACAAAGCATTTAGAAATTTCTATTCTATCAGACCTAAGGTACCCTCAAAGGTTTATAATCGAATCTATATCAAGGAGAGCAGAGTGAATTTAAATTTGTTTATCCCTTCATCAGATGAAAGCTCTTCTGATTCGGAATTGCAAATGCCACTAAGCTATTACTAGAATTAGATATGCATGATCAAAAGGAAATTCCAAACACTAGATTGCAACAGGAGAAAGAAACCCAAATTGAAAACATTCTGAAACATAAGTAAATGCAAATTTTACCAAGAGACAACACAAAATAATCCAGAATGACAGAATTTTTCAGCAGGGAATGTTATAAGAACAATCTCAGAGCTTTTTAGTGGCTATACATCTACAACCAACCTAACATGATACAAATTTGATGTAAAAAGGAGTTAAAATGGTTCTTAGGTGGTTTCTCAGAGAATGGGATTCTTCCCAGATTTTCCCATGAAAATTCTAAGTTTCTCCAACACTTTACATGACAAATTCATACAATATATACATTTTCACTCACTCACTCACTTTTCCCCTCAAATCTTCCCTCCAAAAGTGGAATATTGAAACACCTTTGATTTGTAATATTTTTGGAAAATGACATTTAACAAACTCGCAAAAAGTTGCAGTTGTTCTTTCAAAAGGTGAATCATTACAAAACTTTCATCATTCTTCAAAGTGGAAGCACATTTTTCATTCCCCATGCATGTAGACCCCTTTCATTTCATTATTTCATCTTTTCCTTTCCCAATTTTTTACTCTGCAACTTTGGATCTGGTAATTCATTTTTTCATGAATTAGAGTAAAAATTCATTTGAAATGTGCTTTGGATTCACAAATTGAGCCCCCAATTCGATCAATTCGGACCCTGTAGGCCAAAATGACACGAATTGGTAAAAAATTCGATGAAAATTGATGCAAAAATGCATCTCCAAACTTCCTAGAGCTCAAATGGTGGCCAAATTGGTGAAATGCACAGCTACCATCGATCTGTTCTTATCTTTAACTTTGAGCCCTCCACGTGGCAGATCCGGAAAAAATGGGCCTCGGGGACACTTTTGACCTTTTACAACATTTTGAAAATTTGCAAAATTTCTTGATTTCCTCCACCACTCCGCCTTTGTGATTTGGGTCTGACACATGGCGCAATATGACTGGATATGGAGTCGCGGCTCAATTTTACACATTTTACATCTTTTTAGACAGGAAAATTTTTCAATTTTCCTCCGCGCCCCGCTCTCCCGCAAGACACATGTCCTCATATGATTGGCTGAGGGGAAGCGCTTTGATTTCATATTTTAATCTTATTTCACCAAAGGAAATGTTTCAACATTTCCTCCGCCAGCCCGCTCCTCCACCATTGACTCCTTAGATGAATTTTGACTTTTTACCTTCGAGGCTCGTGGGTCCATTCAATGATTTTACCCTTTTGATAACTAGAGGCTAAAAATACAACTTTCCTCCGATGGCCCGCCTCCCCACCTCTGAGCCTGCCACATGTCATCCTTTGATTTGATGGTGGGCTGTGGTCCATTATGATGATTTTCTCCCTTTTTTCCAAAATGGGCAAAAATTCTAACTTTCCTCCGAGGCTCCATCTTCCGCTTTGTGCTCTGATGCTGACACGTGTCTTCATCCCATTGGCTGTGAGTTTGCGGTCTAATTTTATACTTTAACTCTTTTTCACCAAAGGCTAAAAGTATCAAACTCCTTCACCTTTCCATCTCCCCACCTACCACGTGTCCTCCTCTGGGGCCTGCGGAGCTACGGGGGAAACTTGCACATTTTTCCAAAAACACAAAAATGTTAAGTTTTTAGAAATGACCCGCCGATCCTTGTCCAATTACAAACGGCCACGTATGCAAAAGTATATGAGCTAGAATTTGATGGGAAAAGGACGCTTGTATGACCATAAAAATGTAGAAATTGCCAGTGACCCCCAAAATCAATTTTTTCTTCGTGGGTGAAGAATTTTTTGATCAAAAGACAAATGGAAAGTGATTTTAGGAAATTTACGACCATGGAAAGGGATTTTTGAGGGAAAATAAGTACAAATCGAATGATTTCGAGCTCCAAAGGCCGAGAAAAATGAAAAAATGACAGAGGCGTTTGAAACAGGAAAAATTAGGGCAAAACACAAAGTAAACTTGGGGATTCCTTCAGAATGGTGCAAAATGGAGGAAATGCGAACAACACATAGCACTCAAACACAAAAATGAGTTTTTTTTTGTCAAATTCGAAGTATATGAGAATCCCAAAACTATTTTTCCTCATAAACAGGGCAAAAATGCATTTCTCCTTAGCAAAACAGGGATGTTTCAAATTGGGCACAATAGGTAATCCCCACATTGTACCATAGGTGATTTAGGTATGTGTTTCCTATACCTTCATATGTGTGCATTTTATTTTCAGTTTAGTGTGTCTCCTTTATGTTGCATGCTCGTGTGTGTGTACTCCTTTTGATATATCTCTTGTTGCTCAAAGTAACTCTAAATCGGTGGATAAGGAACTAGCCGACTTATAAAATTAGATTCTAGAGTTACTTTTCATCATGTCTCACTTCGTTTGATCCATATTGAGTCCCCAAGTGATATTCATACGTTGTCCTATTTTTTTACAATGCAAGAATTCACTTGAATCGAGAACAACTATACCCTAGTGTCAAAAAGTTTCATTGTAAACCTTCCACGACACTCGCTCTAGTCGATCCATCCCCGTACTAGGCCTATCATATCCTTTTAAGTGGTATTATGTGTTGTGTTAACCTTTTACATATGCTATTTTAGGGAAATAAGTTCATTCAAGTTCCCGGAGATGATACTTTTCAAGACAAGTTTTTCAAGGAACTTAGGAATGATTATTTCTAGCCTTTCTAAGACGCAGTTCAAACCCCTGAAGTAGAGTTATGAGTCTAAACTATTCAAAGAGAAATATTAAGGAGCTAAGAAAATTTTGCAACTTATTTAGGAATATTTTGGAAAGTTTTAGAGGTTTAGGGACAAGTTCAATGAAAGCGGGTCTTGTAGGGTGAAGGAACTTGTAGTATAAAACAATCCTCGAGCTTTGGGAAGCGATTCCGGGAGCTCCGTAAGGAGTTGGAGGTCAAAAAAATATCGTTGGAAATATATTTCAGATCTCTATATTATTGTGGTTTCACAAGACATAATATATTCTTCCCATAAACTATTTTCAACATGCACAACCTATTATCTTAAGAAAAAAGCCTATTATTAAGGGGTTGTAGGGATAATCAAGGCATGAGAATCATCCCATTATTCTTAAAATTCCATTTCCAATAAAAATCATATAAATAAGTTCCAAAAATACCTTGGATGCTCAAATTATGCTGCTAACAAGTTGCTCTCTAAGGTACACTCTAGGACTTAGTCATTTTTTTAGGTGGACACCTATCACTCCTAGGTTTGAGCACAATTTATTTCCCAAACTGTCTCATAAATTTGAGACAGTTGGAAAAAAATTCACCTAGCCCCGAGATATCCCCCCCGAACCATCATATAACCTCAGTTGAGCTCAAACATGCTAGATAAGCCCCAGTGCACAAATTTCTAGCACCCTCCATCATCAAATCCTAGAATGCCACTTGTCCTCACCAGATGAGGGTGCATTTTATTATACCAAAATTTCTAGAAATTTGTGATAGTTTGGAGACTAAAATGCACCCAACCGCAAGTTTGACCCCTGGTCCCTCACATGCCCACAAAAGGTGCTTTGCAGATTGTTTTGAGTTCACTCTCCTCTCTGCCTCAGCCAATGACCATCCGCCACTTGTCAAGCCTAGATCCAGGTGAATTTTCTTACACCTAATGTCTTAGACCCTCGGGATAGTTGGGAAAAAAATTCTCCCAAGTTTATCCCCTTCCCTGGTCACCCATATGATCTAGTTTCAGCCAATGGGTGTTTTAAAATGTTTTTTCTCTCACCTCCATCGACCAATCACGGGATGTCACTTGTCAAAAGGAGGGTGAGAATTTTTTTTTACACTATATGTTCTAAACCCTTGGGAAAATTGGGACATAAAATTTTTCCCAAGCCAAGGAAGTTTTAATAAACCTTTTTGCAAATTTTCTAACTATCGTGTTGTTTCTCCATTTTTTCCCGTGAAACTCACTATTGGAAGAAAGGTGCAGAGAACCAGAAGAATTCCATTTCTCCTCCTCATTCCTTAATTCCTCAATCATTTATATAGGTACATGACTGAAATAACACTGAAGGATTTATTTTTCATCAAAGGAACTCTATGGCCAAAAACCTTGAATCATTCATAGCTCACAAACCATAAATTAGATGTTGCTGAAACTTTTCCCATATCTCTTCCTCCTAGGTGCCTTCAAGAAGAAAAAAATATTAAATCCAATGGTTTCCCATATTATTTACATCATTAAACCATAAAAATATTCCCCACCTCATTCTCCTTTAGTTTTCCAGTGATTTAGAGACCGGTTTGAGCCAGAATTTTGACCACAACATCTAGAAGAAAAACCCATCACAACATCCAGGAAGAATTTTTTAAGGGGTAATTATTATCAAAGTATCGGGATTTGGAATTTATCTAAGAATATTTCCTTAATACCCAAGTGGCATGATCGTGTTGATGAAATTGTGTAGAAAAATGGTGCACATCAATGGTAAGTTGAGAAATAAGAAGAAGAAGTTGATTTATTTCCCTATCTCTCTAGGTTTTTGTAAACATAAAATCACAAAATTTGACTTATTATTTAGTCTTGATCATATACTACTATTTACATGATTCCTAAGTAAGAAAAGTACTAATTAACCCATGTCCTTGGCCACCTTTATTTCCTTTATGATTCCACTTTCGGTCTCACGCTTGTACTTGCTCGAGTCTTTCTTTTTACCTTTCGACATTTTCATTCTAGACACCAACACCTAGCAAGGTTTCAACGCCAGTGCCCTCATCCTCTCGGGGCATCCTTGTCCTTTTTGTACTTTGGTCACACTTTTTGGGTTCTTTCTATCCGTTTGAGTATCTTAACTTTTTGGTAGTCATAATTTTAGGGTTAGTTATGAAATTCAAGTGAAGGAATCATATAAATATAAAGTTATGTGATCATAATAAGGGACCAAACTCTAAGCATCTACTATCTCCACCTATGGCTACATCCATCAAAGACATCTATAGCCCCATTTGCATCCATTTAGCTCCATCACAATGGACAAAAAGATATTTCATCTGCATCACACTTCAGAGGAGGGGAGTCTATTGTTTCCATGCACACATTATTTAAATTCTACATCTAGTTACTTGATCGCTACTTCATGTGCGACAGAAAAAGAGAAACCTAGGGCACAATTATGCATACACACCTAGAAATACATTGGGTCTTAGATGTAAAGCAATGCTCGGTGATAAGTCCATTAATTTGGTAGCTGAGGATAGTCTGAACCCTTCATATGCATCTTTATTTTTAGGGTTTTGATGCTTTGCTTAGGGTTTTGCAATTGGTTTATCCATTGCAGGTTTACACTGACATCCAATGAAGTTTAATGACCTACAAACAATAAGAAGAAAAAGAAGTGTAGACACCTAGTGACCATATAGGAACCATATTTTGACCATTTATATAGACCAAGGCACCCAAAACTTATACCAAGGAACCCAAGGCACCCTATCCTTCTCCAGGTGCCCTAGTCCATCAAATATGATCCATCCACATCTTTCCGTGCTTCTATGTGATGGTTTTCCATCTCGGTTTAGCTGGTATCCTTTGTGATACTGAGTCTGACAACAACCTCTGTGAATCAACTAAGGCTCGTCTAACTGTATTTGTAAATTAGGGTTTTATATTTTCTATCTTAGTTTGCTTGAGTGTTATTTTAATATTTCAATATTCATTTATTTACTACAAACTTGCGTTAGATTAGGCTAGTGTATTTACATTTTAGCATAATCATTTTGGTGAACCCCACACTTGAATCCACCTTCTTTCTAGGGTTTTCTTCTTATGACCATCACCCATAGTGGTCGATTTGGGTCTTTTGAGCATCTTGAGATTCCTCTATTCTCCCGCAAGGTTTCTAAATCTATGGCCGAGGTCTTTGCATGAATGGATGTAATTGAAAATCCCTTTTCTAACTCTCACAATGTTCCCCTTCATGAAATAGAAGTGTTTGATAGTGAGAAGTCATATGATGAGGATATTAATGTCGATTAAGACTAATTTAACACAATTAATGATTTTTGAAAAGATTTGTGAAATAATCCCAACCATCTTCCACATATTCTGGATGCTTTGATCACTACTAAAAATACTCGTGATGCTACCATGACTCCACTTATTGCTAACTCTTCGGTTCCCATAACCTTCGCTCAGCCTCTCACTCCTATATCCATTCCTACCACTACCAATCCTATGACTCCACCTAATAATCTCAATGCATAACTTGGTACCTCTTTGAATACTCTTGATTTAACTTCTTAATATAAGGATATGCAAACATAAATTCTCTAGGTACAGCTCACCACTTCTCGTGTATCTCCATATTTTGACTCTACTTCACTTCTTCACACTCATCGCTCACCCGTAATTTCCACGTATCCACTACCACAAAACTTCAACACTCCTAAATTTTCCATCTTCAAAGGTCATGGTGACCCACAAGAGCATCTTCAAGCTTTTCACATAGCATTTCTTGACTATGCGAGATGATCACACAATCCTAGTAAAGTTTTTCCCCATAGTATCCAACATTATGCGATGAGTTGGTTCTACGACCTACCTATCCACTCAGTAACATCTTTCACATATATGGATGATGCTTTTCTCACTCACTTCTCTATCAATATTGGATTTAATATCTCATATGCCTAACTTGCACAACTTAAGAAAGGATATGATGAACACTCAATGGACTATGTCTTACGATACAAAAACAACTTAGCTAAGATGTCAAATGTGCTTACGGACTCTGAGCTTTAGGGCTTATTCATTCAGAGTCTATTACCACCTCTCTAAGAGAGTGTTATTTTTGAGACATCTCCCTCATTTGACCACCTATGTCATACTATTAAGCTTTGTGAAACCAAAATTTTATCCATATGTAAGCTTAAATATAAGGAACATGCATCATCTTCTAAAATTTTTCAAATCAAGTTAATATTCAAACCTTAAACAACCAAACCAACCGACACAAAAATTACGGTCAATGTGGTATCTACTAGCAAAAAGTGCTTTTTAGTCGCAACCGCCTCGCACACACATTCACTAAGTTCACTATCCCCGCACATATTCTACTACCACAACTTGTTTTTACCTCATCGCACTTCCTCCTACGCTCTAATTAGATCCATCTCAACCAAAAGGGCATAATTATGATGAAAATTCTCATTGCAAATATCATTAGTGTGTAGGGAATTCCATAGATCGTTGTTTCAAGCTTTGTATTCTTATTCAGGGCCTAATCGATAATGGTAAAATTGAGCTTCTAGAACCTATGGTTTTTGCACCTGTCAATGAAAATCATAAGCTCAAAATATTTAACAATCCTCTACCGAAGCATGACACAAAAGTAGCTAAATCCTTGACTAATTATGTATATCACACAATGTATCCTCCTTTACCTAGGGCTCTTGATGTACTAGTTGCTAACATTGAATTTTATTCACCAATCATCTCTTTCTCTGATTGTGCTTATCATGCCACTTTCTCTTGTAATTATTTCCATATTAGTGCCTCTATTAGATATGTCCCTATCAATAATACTAAGGTTGATCCATCTTGGCCCATTAATGCAAGTTCTATTCCACTTATATTCAGTATTGGCTATCCACTATTTCAAATTTCATATCCGATGAAAAATTCGTATGGTGTTGTCAAACTTTGCATTAATGTAGATCCTTTTACTATGTTTGTACCCTTTCTTATGGGGAAAACAATTGACGGGTGTGACATGATCTTAGGTCTCAACTGGATTCACAGGTATAAGTCTATCATCTCCATGAATCATTTGTGTCTAAAATTCATTCATAAAAATCAAGTCATTTCTATCGATGGTGTGCCTCCATCTACTCCATGGTCACAACCACCTCTTGTAACAATTGATATATCATCCGCTTCATCTAGTACGCCACATCCTATAGAACCTAAAGCACCATCTGCTCCTAGTTCACCTACTCGCATACAACCTACATGGTCTCATCGCTCTGTTAGTCCAAAAATAAATATAACCCATTCCTCAGATAGTTACTACCACTAGCCATAGATCATCACCACATTTTATTCAACATAGTTTTCCATCACTACCGTGTCTTGCTTTGCACATTGGTCTCCATCCCATACACATTTTTTTATGCCATGGTACACATTATATACTCATCCATCACATACACACAGGATTCACTCACCTACCGAACATATATCTATTATACCACCACTCCTAGAGGACGATCACATGCTTTCATCACCATAATCATCGAGTATAAGACCTTTATCCTTTACTTTCATCAGATAGTTCACTCATCACTACACACTTGGGGGAATACACTTATCTTCCACCCTATCCATACATCGTAGAATTTTGCATAGAAATATTCATAGACACTAGCATAAACCACTACTTGATGACACAATCTTGTGCTTTGGTTCACACTTGATTGTTAAGGGCATACTATACACATGAACCTCGCACACTTTGCACAATGGACACTACACATCATGCATCTTCACACAACATACATACATACATCTTACATCTTACGTCTTACTATGCATCTACACATCTCATATCAGCCACACATCTTGCATTACATATTATACCTCCTACATTACACACATTACACATGACAATTTCTCATCACCACATCTACTACACATATTAAAAATTTACACATCTACTTATACATGCTACGCTCAATACCCTATGACACACTCTAGTCTCATGGTCCATACTGGACTGTTGAGGGTATACAAATCAAATGGACCTCATCACACTCACACATTCAATCATTCAATCTATCTATCATGCGACATTCCTTATCGATACAAGTTATAGGCTACATCATCATTTATTCTAGCATTTATTAGTGATATATGCCATATGATACATCATCACTTCTCCTAGCATCCTTTAGGGATATACACTTTAGGATAAATACTCACTTCTACAGTTATATTGTTGTGATATACGCTTTAGGATAAATCATCACACACCTCACACCTCATTTCTAGGTCACATATCATCACTATGAATTCATCACATCATGCTATAAAAATCACATAGTTTGACCATTTCCTGATGATGCAATCTCATTTATGGATCATTCTTGACTATTGTGGGGGAATAAAAATGAACTTCACTTCATACAATTCCATTCACTTAGGGAACACGAATCATATCATTCAAAATTCATTCCATTCCATTCATTCACAACATACTACATATCTTGGTTGTATTTACTCTTGCTTGCATTTAATTTTACATGTTCACTTTATGACACATGCGTTTTCATGCAAATGTGCAAACAAGAAAATTCTCAATTTTTGAGCATGACAACCATACCCTACCTGAGAATTTTATTCCCAAAGGTCATTCTGATCCCTCCTTAATTTCACCCTAATCCCCAAGTTAGTGTTTCTATAGGTGATTTATGGTTACCCAGTCATTTCAAGTGCTTCCCAAGAAAAATTCATTAAGATACAATTTTTGGCAAACCTAGGAAGGACCTTTTTATGATCTTCTCAAAGCTGGTGCACACCCTGGATTGGAAAGAAAGGCATAAATTAATTATGGAGGTGTATCGAGAGCTAGGAACATTGTGCAATCAGTTTTGGAAGGTTTCAAAATTTTTGGAGCAATTTCAACAAAAGTGAGTCTTGGAGGCCTAGGTAGTGCACAATGCAAAAACAACCCTTGAGCTTCGAGAAGAGATTTGGGAGTTTCGTAAGGAGTTAAGATTCAAACAAGATATTTTAAGAAATTTAATTCATATCCCTACAAGATGTTGGAATCATAATTTTTAAAACACCTAGCTGCATCTTATCTACAACAAGTTTTTAGCAGACACAATATCCAATCCAGAAAAATAGCCTATTTTTAGGGTGTTTAAAGAAGCATCAGAGGATGAGACCACCACCATTGGATTCAAAATGTAATTTATATGTGGAATAATATAAAATTTAATTAAAAAAATCCTATGGGAACTCAAGTTATGGTCCCGATAAGTCACTCTCTAAGGCACAAACTTCAACAGTTAGTCATTTTTGGGTTGGAAATCCAACCAATGGGAGAGTGACACACTTTTTACACCAAGTGCACCAAATATTTGGTGCAAAAAGTGAAATAAAATGTATCCCTACCCCATTTGGGCCCTTGGACCCTCCACATGACCATAGTTCAACACTTTCTTGCAAGTTAAGCCCCTCAGGCTTCATTTCCAAGCCCCTCTCCAACCAACCAAGCTCGCCATGCGGCCCAATTAACATGGGAACACCTTTTTGAACCTAGTGCACCAAAACTTGGTGGATCAGGTGCAAGAAAATATTCCCCCATCCTCTTAGGCCCTTAGTTCATCATGTGACCTGATAGACCAAAAAAGTGCTTTTTCTTAGCCCCTCGCTCAAACCCCAATCGCCATCGCGCTGCGACAAGTGGATGAATGGGAATGGGGTGTAATTTTTGCACCAAGTGCATAAAACATTTGGTTAAAATGGTGAAATTTTTTTATTCTTCCCAATGCATTAAAATATTTCAAAACTTCTAATTGTCGGGCTGCCACTAGCTACTTCCATTCTTTTTGCATGCACGCACGCACAAGTTTTCTCCAACTGCCAGAATATCTTTCTCTCCTCCATTTCTGCTACTTCCAAGACCTTGCAATCACCTTAAAAATAATTTTTAAACTATTCCACACTACTAAAACTTGAAGAATGAATATTTTAAAGCGAATTCCATGACCAAGAGCTGTCAAAAACCCTAGGGCAAAAAAACCACAAATTTCTCATATCTCCCAAACCGTGCATCGGATTCCTATGAAAATTTGAGAAAATAACCCTTATACAAATGCCTTGGGAAGCATAAAAAAATCTATAATAAAATTTGAATTTTTACAATAGAAATATAAATATTTCTACCCTAGAACACTTTTTCTTCATTTACCATCAAACCTAGTACCAAATTGAACCAAAAATTTAAACGGTGATCGAAGAGCAAAAACACAGAAAGATTTCACAATTTTCTCATCAATCGACACCATGATTTTTGAGAATATAAATATAGCAAGTTCTGCTAGTTCTCACTTTCCATTTTTAGTAAGTTTCCTTAGAAGGCAAAACCTTTCAGAAGAGAAGAATAGCGAAAGTTGCACAAACTAAAAACTAAGACATGTCGAAAAAGCAAAAAAATGAAAAAGGAAAAAAGTAAAAAATAATTTTCTAAAAAATGAAATTGCTTCAAATTTACCCCAAGGTATCCATGGAAAGCTTGGAATGTGAAAGAAACACCTCAAGCACGTAAACAAGATAAAAAAGTAACTCCGCCCGAAATAACTGACCCACTGGTCATGATTTCCAAAAATAACATATTTTTGATCCAATTGTAGAATATTTATACCATCTCCATAGTGACTCATATTTCTGATTTTTACTACCATGAAGATGAAGTTCACTAGACAGAGAATGTATCGAGATATCACATTAGAGTACCTGAGTGTGGGTGATAATGATATTGCGCACATGGACCTAGAGGAACTCAAACACGAATTCGGTGGCCAAGGGGACCAATGGAAGAAAAGATATTTTCCAACGGTTTGTAAATAGATAGTGGTCATCCTTAGTCACTAAAAAAATTGAGCTAGATTTTTCATGTGCCTAACACTATGAACCGGAAAATAGATCAATCGTGGTGGATGAAAACTCCATCATGGTAGTGTTTAACCCTACGACTATATCAAAAAGTTTGCACATTCCAATTGAGAAGGAGATGGTCATGATCATGAAGGATTTTGCAACCTTGGAATGGTTTAAGAAGGATTCATACCTCCAAGGCTTCTCCCTAGGCTCATGGCTAAAACATGAGAGGAAGCCTTCTCATGTCCCAAAAGTCCTCTCCGTAGCGAGTTTCACAACACCTTCTCGATATGATCATCCTGTTGAGTCGAGTCATGGGTGAAGAAACTACAAAGTATTTTCAGGATTGGATGGAACTTTTCATCACCAAAATCATCGAGGGAAATAAAATGATCGATTAGGGACAACTCATCAGTGATAACTTGCACTTCTAATTGCTTCAGGTCCATGCTTCCAAGATATTTTTCATGACTTAATATCTTGTGTACACCCTGAAGAGCAAAAGATCATTCAGAGGTCTAACACCTACACAAAATGTTTTTAAGAAGGATCACGTGTTTAAAATATATCCTCAACTGTCCCTAAAGGAGAACAATCAACACTATACCAGGGTGAACGACACACATTCACAATGTTCGTAATCAAACTATTGGAAGGGAGTCAACACATGAGAATGTCATGTCAAGCCACTTCCTTGATCATAAAGTATGGGTCAAGCTTCATCCAATTCTCCACGTTCTCCTACCTCAGGGTGGTTGGTTTTGAGCTCACTCCGTAGAGATTTCCGTGATACCGAGTGATAAAATGGTATTGATGGAGCCATGCTAGAAATTTCTTTAGGTGAAAAAACTCGAAGAGCCACAAGAAGAAACAAATCTCCTTCCCCATCTCCGGGATTTTCATGCGTACTAGCTCTCATGATGAGAAAAACATCAAGGCTACCATCATCCCAATCAACATGCACTCATATATTTCTAGGGTGGATTTTTATCTTAGGGAGAATCCAAAATCTTTCCACTTTACAAAATCATGCCATATACCTCATATTGAAAACTTTTGGGCCAAATGCATCAATGAGTATGAGGTTCATGAGTGTGATTATATGAGGATGACTATAGAGAAGATGAAGAGATTTAGGTTTGAGTGGTATGAGGATGGTGTTCTTGAAGATGGTTCTAAAATGTTTGATCTTGAATAACCTACGATAAAATATTCTCCTCCCTTAGGTACAATGGAACGTGCATGAGTCTAGTGATACTAAGGAATGCATAGCAACCATTGTTAAGTGTTCAAAATAATGGTTCAAGAGGAAGAGAGATGATCTCCTCGCATCAAGTAACTTTCCATCTCTTCAAAGGCAAGCATCATACCACTCAACTTCCAAGACCAAGGAATAGGTCATGAGCTCAGTTCACTTAGGAGAGAGCTCAAGGAGAGAAGTAGATGAACCTGACCCCCTCACTATAGGAGATTGCAAAAGAGAGAAAGAATGAGTGAGATACCTGTGGTAGACCTCGAATAGGGGGAAATTGAGCCAAATGAAACATCTACCTCACATCAACCTCTTGATCTTCCATCCCTTCTTGCTACGTAAATCACCTATACAAGGCCCACCACCTCGGGTGGAGTAAGAAGCTGCAACCATGCCCATTAATAAGATAGAATCCAATGAGATCTTCCCTAGATGCAATAAACGATAAAAATGGAGACTCATATGGTACAACAAGAAATCATTCCCGAATTCTTAGCCATTGGTTTAATGGTTAAATCTAAGAAGGGAAAGTTAGCTCGGGTGGCCTCTAGATTTTACGGTGGTGCTTCAAGGAATCAATAATTCGAGATAGTTAAGCCAAAGGTTGTCAAAAATATTGAAGATATGAATCATCGACTATGAGATGAGAACCATATTCTTAGGACCGGTGACATATGAGGGTGACCTGCACCTATATCAGGAATCTTCCACTCACCTAGTCACAAGGATCAAAGAGTACAAGGAAAATTTGGATCAAGTAGATGATCACATTCACACTCTCACTTCCTACGTCCAAGTGCTTCTTGATCCTAGTGCCACCAATGTTCTCCCTGCGGAAGAAATCACTCTAGTTAGCAATATTGATGTTAAGTCCATCAGGAAGACCCAAACATTCACCATATAGGGAAAAGATAATGAAAAATGGGTGAATATGATCCTTGAGAAAGGAAATATGTTTCTTCCAGAGGTGATAACCTTGTACAAATACATGGATGACACAATGATGAAAGTTCTCACAACCAGAGAGTCAATCGAGGCTAAGAAAGATCATTGGGACCAAGTGTATTCCTTGGTCATGGACATGGGAAGAGTTCAGTCACCCCTCTAGTGATTAAAGGTGTGTTCTCAAAGGAAAAGTAATATTTGTCTCAAGTTTGGGCCCAAGTGTTGTTCGTAAGGTATGAATTGATCAAGCATGTCATTAATGAGATGTATACATATGAAGAAGATGTCCATAAGATACAGAAAGAGGTAGATGCCCAGATCTAAAAACTTTGGGTACCAACAGTGAACCCAGATACTTCAACAAAGGATCTATTGAAATCATTCGAGGACCAAGTTAAGAGCGAGGCCGAAGATCCCTTTTCATTCACAGAAAAATAGTTTGGAATCTCTGCGGCGAGATACATGAAATCATCTCCACCACCACAAATAAGTATCAAGCATGGTACTCAAAGTACAAACACATCAAATCCCTTGTGGGGAATTGCATCAAGTCCCTTAGTCTCATCCCGATCCCTCAGGAGCACTAGGTAATTCTAGCAGTGGTAAGATTCAACAAGAAGTTTAAGGGTATTGAAATTTTGCCAAAGAACACTTCTCGAGAGTCCTTCAAAGAATAGGGTCATCTTTAGAATAACACTCTTTCTCTCTCCTTTTATTTATTTCTTCATCTCACCTTTCTTCTCTCCCTCTTATAATTCTTCATTATGTGTAATCATGATATTTTGTCTTATTCATTAAAGTGACTTTATAAAGTTGAGTTGTAAAAATCCCTTTATTTTATAAAAAGGGAACTTAATTCCTAAGTCCTAGGAAGATGAAAAGTCACGAGATGAATAAGGAAATGAAGAGTCATGTGGGGGGAGTTGAAAGGTCATTTTGATTCTATATAATGTAATGACACCCTCATTCTTAAGGGTTGTCAATTTTGTGCACTCAAGAGAGAGATCTATAAATGACAATAAAGAAAGGGATTGTTTCTTTTCATGGCTTATGAATGTGTGCAAATTTGTGTGCATGGTTTCCTCTGGTCATTGGCATAATAATCTTGTTGTTTCTTTCTAATAAATTGTGGATGTGAACTTTCTAATTGGCTCTGGCGAGAATATGATTTTCTACTCACAGGGTTGATTTTCCTTGTCTAAATTCTCTAACTCCCTCCCCCTATCTTCTAGAAAATTCTTCCCTTACAATTCATTGTAAGAATTTTCCATGGGTACAGTGGAGTGTGTTCATTGAATCCCTAGACTTACGGATAATTTTTTTTTGTTCATTCAAGATAAAGTGGAGCTGTACCACCCAAGTAGAGGAACCTATATTCTTAGAGCATTATATAGAAACCCATTAATTTGTCCCCGAAAATTTTTATCACGCAACAATAGGCTAGACGGATATCTTGTATGTCTTTTATATTTATCATACACACATGCACGTTCACTTTCTTTGTATTTTTGATCACAGTTATATAGGGCCATTACATGTAACATGGATGCTTGGCATAATATCTAGTACTAGTATGGCAACGGCTCTAGGGGCATCAAATTTTGTACATTATAGGTGATATCATTTCATTTTATTTCATAGCACACTACTTTATCATATTATACACACTTTGACATTATTTTTATCCTTCTAACATGTTAATGGGTGCTTCATGTAAAGAATTTATTATACATGGCTACTTATTTCCATGGTTATCTGTTACATTGTTTGTACTTGCTTGTCATTGTTTGCTATTGTTTATGGGATTTTCCCTTTGTCTTGTGTGCACACTTGTATGTCTTTGGATTAACCAACATTGATTATATTATGACATCATGAGTGATGTCCCATGTTTGTAAACCCGCTCTTTGCAGTCTATATTGTCTTCTTGGGTATTTACATTCTCTTCTTACACATTGTCTTCATAGCTTACAATTTTATTCTACACACATGCTTGTTCATACTAAAACTTATTTCCTAGCCACTTATTTGCAGGTGCCTTGGTTTCTACCTAGCACATCCCCTTCCTCTTCAGGGGCACAATTTTTAGATTGGTCTTCTTTTGGGCTGCATATTCCTATAGCAACATTGCATGCTCCCCAAAGAGGGGGGCATCATTTGGGTGAATTAGTCACCCCATATAATGGTCTACACATAGTATATAAAACACAACAAATTACTTGGTACAATATCATTCAACGCTTAGAATAATAATTGGGTCCTTAGTATAGAGATTTCTTTCCTAAAGCACCTATTGTTGTCTCCAAATCACTACACCCCATGAATGGTCTGGGAATTAATCATGACATTCGGTGTGATTGGGACACATGGGATCACCTCTCAAGATGTGGGACTTGTACTTGAGGTGAACCTCCGGAGAAGGCTGACTTCCTCTTCCTAAACTAAACACAACACTACTTCTGATGTAAGAAAGATGGCTAACTAGACCTATACTAATATTTCATGGGATTAGGGAGAGAGAATGAAAGGAAATAAAATCTATGCTAGAAGTGGTGATGCACCAAGAAAAGGTATGTTCAACTTCCGGAAGGGTTAATGTGGGTAGGATGCTCGCATCATTGACCACCTTCACCTATTGCAACTTGGAAAGGGTACAAAATACCACAGAATGGAAGCACATGTTCCTTCACTAAACTTTAAACATACATAATAGAAAGATCAAATTTGATTTGATACATAGATAATTTATCAAGAGGATAATCACAAGCACATGTCAAGTATCCACTTAAGTGATAATAATAATGCAACTTTCAATCAACAGAAGGAAAATAGTTTCTCACAATGAAAAAGAACCACACTATTCTTTTCACAATATGAAACAAATAATCTGAAATAAAGGTAAATTAATCAATAATGCCAAGGAATCGCATTCACAAAGCATACAATGACTAATCATTCAACACAATAAAATAGATCTTCAAGTGTAAGGAAATTTTGAATATGATTAAAAGGTTTCAAAAATATTTGAAAGCACTCTTCCAAGCTTGAAGAGCCACTTCACCAAAAATATCTAAAATATGTATATAAAATAATGGAAACATAACACTATTTATAAGTTCTAGGTGAGCCATTACAACTGGGCCCTTAACTAACATTTAACTAAAAATAGAAATGTTATTAAATTAAGGGAACAAGCTCCCATGAAAATAGAAAAAACTGTTGCAAGGGTTTGACTCAGTCAACCCTGCAATTTTGACTGATCCGGAGCTCGAATCCATCCTCTCATGGCTGCTCAGCCTGACCTGGTTCTACAACATCCTCCTCCTTCACAGATTCCTTTTGGATTTCTTCCCACATGGTCAGTCGATGTTTTTATTCGATGAAGCGTTTAATTATTCCCTGTACCTCTTCATCCTCAGGTCCACATGCGTATTGATTCACCACATCTGCCATCTCGATCTCCCTTGTTATCTTGGCCGAGACTCTTCTCATCTTGCTCACGACTTTCTGCATTCTTCCTATGAAATTATGGCACAAAACCAACCTGTCAATAGAATCAGAGTTGAAAGTTCTAGTGACTTCATCATCTCATTTCACCAAGTCTTTGAAACTTTCTTTAATCTATTCCATAGGAAGAGCATCGATGTTCTCGTTGAAAAACTTGCAATTAGCAATATCAAACTCTTCTAAAATATCATTCAGGGCATCTGTAACTTCCAATCATTTCTCATCTAACTTTTGATCAAATATTGCAATACTTGGCACTGGAATTCCATAGCCTTCTGATATTCAAATAATTTGGAGACATCATCGATCACTTCCTCTTGAAGGAGAAAATTAGAATCCACTACTCTGATCTCACTCCATGTTGCCAGGTTCAAATTTAGATTATTATTTTCCTCAGAAAAGGTTTCATCCATTTTCAAAATAGTAACCCTCCCATCTTGCTAGATCATTATAAATCTCGATAGCCTCCTTGATTAAAGGATTAGCTTCTAGAAATATCTGTTCTATCCACCCATTTATTGATCTCCCTTTCTGGCCTAGCTTTTCAAGCTCATGATAAGAAAAATCATCAATGGTAGCTGAAACTATCATGGCCGTAGTAGATGAGGTTTCGGTAGATGGAGTGGGTTGTGTTACTTTTTGTAGCAATGTTGTGAGTTGCTCGACCTTGGCCTTGAGTTCATCCTTTGTGGCCTTATCTTTGTCATATTTTGCCATCAGAGCCCCAAGAGCAGTATGTACATCCTTGCTTAGCTCCCTCATGAGTAGCCTTTCCTAATGAAAACCTAGAGATCTGATAGTCCACAACCGTGATTGTTTCTTTGGTCTTTCCCTCAATAGGGGTGGCAACCTCTATCACCCGTTCTCTAGATGGATTTACTATCGATTTGATATAGTTCTCGATATCTTAGCCTGTCTTTTGGGCATGGACTCCAATATACTGAGATCTATAACATCTCCTAGAGGAACCTTTTTCTTTTGCTTGGGAGTCTATCTAAATAGCCACTCTGGTATGGTTAGAGCCGATGAAGATGGAGTGGAATATCTGATACCAAGCATCATTTAGATCAAGAGAACTATAAATACCAATTGATATCTGAGAAGAGGTAGCAATGATGGAAGGTGTGGATGTAAGGACAGCCATAGGAATTGAAAAAGCAATGCTAGGGGTTGTAATTGAAGAAAATGGGAGTGTCAAAGGAAGTGAAGAGGAAATGGGTGACCCAATATTTTCCCCAGTTGATAGAACTGGAAGTGACAAGAATACCTGGGCCATACAAGGGGATGGGAAAGAAGAAATAATGGTGGAAGTGGAAAGAATTGATACTGGAAGTGATAATGAAGGAAGGGGAAGATGTGATGGATCCTGAATGACACTAGAGAGTTACTGACTTCAACTACTTCTATTACTGACACTGCAAATGATGTAATCTTGGGAGTAGTAGACCTAGAGAGAGATGAGCCACCAACCACAAATGAGATCTTCTTTGGAATGGTAGGAACCCTTTGATTCGACCTCTTTCCTTTTGTGGGTGTTGGTTTGTTTATTGCTGGTGTAGACCCTATATTTGTAGGTTGATTTTCCCCTTTGGGTGAGATTCCCAAGGTGGCCAACCAACTAAAAGTCCTCTTTAGAATGGGTCCCACCCTTTCCTTAGTATTGTTGCATTCTTCCACATACCAATCAACCCATGGCAAAGTGGTTTATTGGCAATATTATCACTCTTGTATGATGAATCTAGGACCTCATCATTTTCCATGTCCTTTGGCACATCAGCCAATCCAAATTTCCAAACTTCATCAAGGTTTAACCTTTTATAATTCATTTTCCACACGATGTATTCATCCTAAAAATGAATCCATATATCTTCTAATTGGGGTACGTGAGCACTAGACCGACCTATCTCCCTAAACTTACCCCAATAGTCAAAATTAGTTTGCGGATGAAAGGTCCGCAGGGTTACCTCAGCCATTTCTGCATCCACATTTTTTACCTTGTGAATATTTGGGTGAGAATTCCTACCAATCGAAATAGGGAAATACATTCCCACCTTGTGACACTTATTTTGGATTTGATGATAATCCAACAACTACTAAAATAATTCCAAAATAATCCATTTGTCAGTGGGGCACCTCGGCAACTTGCTTGGGGCACCTATGAAACCTAGAATCTGAATGTAGATGAATGTGGGAAACTGAAAGTAGATTTATCCCCATTCTCACACCTCTTGGAAAGCCTCGTCGAAAACCCTCTGATTATATAGTTCTTTGTCAAAATGATAGAGGACAACAACAAAGAAAGTGTTGTTGACTCTTCGAAAATGCTTGCTCCCCTCGTCTAGAGTGAGTTGGGGATAAAAATCGTATATTTGGGAGGTGCTGTGAACACCCCTGGTATTCAATCCTATAAAATATCCCATAGCAGAAACCACATATACCAGGAAAGATGTCATGTAGAAAGTCTTCGTTTCTATCACTTTACCCAACTGATAGTGAATGTTGCTACTAATATGCTCCCCCATTATATATACTTGTTGTTCTTCTTGATAGTTGCTATGTACAAAAACATCCATTCCTGGAATTCCTTTCTAGAAGGAAGACCTAAAACTCTGCTTAAAAGCACAATGAGATTGTTGACCTCCGAATAAAATCTGATCGATGTATAGTTTTGGGTAATTTGGAAAAATTCTTAGTTAGATAGGATTTCATCATAACCTTTGAGCATACTTCTTTTTTATCCTAGTGTTCCACTACTATTTCTAGTGAAATTGTGGCATAATATTGAACGTCTAGAAGTTTAAACAAGTCCTCAAAGAAATATGGGTCCAAATGGATCACCACCTTATCATCACTATCTCTAATTGACATGTCGTCATTGTCATAGTGGGGTGTTGTAGCTAAGACAAACTCTGGGCATTGCACAGATGCGGGAAAACTAGTGGCAAGGGCAAGACCACTGTTGTAGATGGCCTGCATCCATGGCTTCTTGTTTGGGGCCTTTAATCTCTCCTAGAACTCGGGAAGATCAATTTTTCCTAGATCAATGTCCCCAATATTTCCTAAGTCGGAGGACAAGAAGGATTGGGGAGAAACCCCAAGAAATGTGTACTTCATATTCTCTTTTCCCTTTTAAGTGGAGGTAGACATCAAAACCTCGTGTTTCAAGAGTCGAACGTCACCGAAATTCTGAAAACTTGAAAACAAGAAAACTCTAAAATTCTAAACTAAAAAAGTCTAAAAGGAATCATAGAATCAAAATTCCCAAAAGAGTTTCCGAAGCTGAGAGGTCCCGAAAACCCAAAAGCAACAATTCTCTCGAAATCCCGATCCAAAAATATCTTGAAATTCTGAAAACAATAAATCTCTGAAATTCCAAACCAAAAAAATATCTAAACGATTTTACCACCTTGTGATCTCTCAAAGGAATTCTCTGAAATGAATTTTTCGAATGAGTATTTCGAAGATTTGGGAGAAGCTGCAAAACAAATGTTAAATCGCCAAGTTGGAAATTGAGAAACGAAAGGAAGTATGAGAGGCCTAAAAAGATCTTTTGAACAACCTTGAAAACCTGGAGGAAACTCAAAAAATAAAACATGGTGAACCAAAAGAACGACATCCCAAAAACATAGAGGGAAAACAAAAGAAAACCCAAATGAGGAGGAAATGGAGAAAAAGACCTAAAACCAAAAGAAAATTAAACAAAAAAACATACCTTGAAAAAGACGTCAGTAAAGTACAAGAATGAAATGTTAGAGCGAATGTGTCAGGTAAAAATGACAAGTAAAAATATGAGTTTAAATAGAAATCCCGATATTAATGGTAAAAATATGATCCATACGGAGGTAGGTGGAAATTAATTATGCACAGAATCTCTAAAGTTCCAAAACCCAAAAGCCTGAAATTTCAAAAATTCAGGATTTTGGACTTGAAAAAAGGGAAGAAAAAGACAAATTGGTGATTGAAAAGTCTGAAACCTGAAAACCCAAAAGTCCAAAAATTCAGACTTTCGAAATTTAGACTTCGGAAAAATTCAAGTGAAAATCCTAAAAATGACTTGGAGAACTCCAAAAACTCGAAACCTAAAAGTCGGACTTTGGAAAAGACTTTCAAGAGGGATTTAGAAGAAATGACAAAAAGTTTTGGAGTTTACTTTTGGAGTTTGGAATATTTCAAATGAAATTCGAAACTAAGCTTAAAAACTTTTGAAAGAGAAAAAAACTCGAAGTTTGAAAATTGAAAATTTTCAGATTCTCGACCTTAGTAAAATTCACTGTGCAAGGATTTCTTTTAAAAAATTAGTTTGACATATAGCCTTCTTGGGTAGGTTAAATGGTTAACACATATAACCGGGGGTAGTTACACGATAATTGGGGTTTAACACATTCTACATAACTCATACACATCAACTTTTACATGGCAGGTTGTCCTTAGTACATGCATTAGTACACATCATCTATAGTGGTGTTTTATTCTAGGGAGAGCAGTTAAAGGTTAGAGGATAACACCAGACCTTCCTCTCTACACTACTTCTGTTATGGCATCGATCACCCAAAAAACCAGACAATACAAAGATCTCTATAGTTTCGGGAAGCGGTTAAAGGTTGGAGGATAAATTATACTTTCCTCCTTATAATTCTTTGGCCAGTGGTGTGAGATAGCTCAAAATATGTACATCATTGACAAGATCCTTTCTACACTCTTTCCTCATCGCAAATCAGGTGCACATGTTCCTTTTCATTTTTTTACTTTCATTACATGCTTTTACACACATACATGCGTCTTTACACACACTTTTATCATATACATGTGTATTTGACTACTTGATCATCTTCTCTTTTGTAGGTCTGTTTGTATGGGAAGCAAGAAGTCAACATCAACAAATAATATCAACATGATACTAACAACATGTACATTGCACACATCAACATATACACACATGCTTCTACCCTAGGTTCATTTTCATCACCTTTTACACTTTTACATCTTTAGTCTCCACGCTCCATCTTTTTATCACTCCACGCTTTGTCTAGTCCCTTGGAATGCTTTCTACATCAACCTACATGGATATTAGGTACACATATCTATCTACTTTATGTTACCGAGCATTTTCTCACCAACATAAAGTGAGGGTAAATGTAGACACAAAATCACACACTTTGAGTCATTATTTAGTCTCGATCATATACTACTATTTGTATGATTCCTAAGTAATAAAAGTACTAATAAAACCATGTCGTTGGAGACATTTATTTGCTTTATGCTTTTATTTTTCATTCTTGCACTTGAACTTGCTCAGTTTTTCTTTTCACCTTTTGACATTTTTCATTCTAAAACCAGCACCCAAGTCGGGATGCCAACATTAAGAAACCTTGCCCTCTCTAGGTTCCCTTGTCCTTTTACTTTGGTCACACTTTTTAGGTCCTTTCTATCCATTTTAGCATCTTATATCTTTTGTAGTCATAATTTTTAGGGTGAATTAAAAAATTAAAGTGAATAAATCATATAAATATAAAGTTATGTGATCATAATAAGGGACTAAGCACTAAACATCTACTATCTCCACCTAAGATTTCATCCATCAAAGGAGTCTATAAATTCATTTGCATCCATCTAGCTCCATCATAAGGGACACAAGGATGGTTCATCTGCATCAAAATTCATAGGAGGGGAGTCTATTGTTTCCATGCACACATTATTTACATTCTACATCTAGCTACTTGCTCGCATTACTTCATGTGTAACTAGCACAATAACAACCTAGGGCACAATTCCGCACACACACACACACACACACACACACACACACACACACACACACACACACACACACACACACCTAGAACTACATTGGGTTTGAGATGTAGTGCAATACTCAATGATAAGTACATACATTTAGAAGATGAGGACAATCGGACCCCTTCATATGTATGTTTATTTTTAGGGTTTTTGTGCTTTGCTTGGGGTTTTGCAGGTGATTTATCCATTGTAAGTTTATAATGACATCCAAAAAGTTTAGAGACATACATGTGACAAGAAATGAAGGAGTGAAGACACCTAACAACCATATCGAGAACCATATTTTGACCATTTTTACAAACCAGGATCCTAGAAATTAGACTAAGGAACCCACATGTGCCCCTATCCTACTCCAAGTGCCCTAGTTTAGTCAAATATGATGGATCTGCATCTTTCCAAACTTATGTGTGATGGGTTTCCATCTCTATTTAGCCTGTATCCACTGCGACATAATCCAACAACCTCTACGAATCAGCTAAGGATCTTCTAACCCTCTTTGCACATTAGTGTTTTATATTTTCTAGCTTAGTTTTTTTTGGTATTATGTCTATATTTTAGTATTCATTTATTTACTGCAAACTTACATTAGATTAGGCTAGTGTATTTACATTTTAGCATAATAAATTTTCACTTGAAAAGTACTTATGATGCTACCAACATGGAAGCTTACCTTGCCACTATAAAAATGCACTCATACATTTTAAGGGCATATTTTGACATCCGGGGTGATCTCGATACTTTCCACTTCATTGATTTGTATCACAACCCACATGTGAAGGATTATTAGGAAAAATGTGTTGATGAGTTTGAATTTCGAGAGTGTCATCACAAAAGGATGACAATTGATTAGATGAGGAGTTTCAAATTTGAATGGTATGAGGACCATGTTCAAGAAGATGGATTAGAAATGTATGATCATGAATATCCATTTGTGAAAGCATCTCCTCCTCAAGTAGTTTGGAGTGTTATCGAGTCTAGATATATCAAGGAATACATAGAGGCAAAGTCATCAAGTAGTCAAAAGAATGGTTTAGGAGAAAGAGGGTTGCTCCCATATCATCAGGTAATTTTACTTTCCTCTAGAGACAAGAATCTTACCATTCCTCCTCCAAGGATAAAGACAAAGCTCCTACTTCATCTCATTCAAGATAGAGTTCACATTAGATAGTAGTATAACCATATGCCCCTCATTACATGAGATTGTATAAGAAGGTGATACCAATGAGAAAAACTTGGCGAGTTAGAATAGGGGAGATTGATCCTATTCACACCTCAACCCCTCGAAATCTCAAAGTTCTCATCTTCCACTTTTACACTTGGCCCCACCGAATAAGATGATCCTACACATTTGTATCAAGAAGATGTAATATTTCCTAATGCTAAGTTGGAAACCAATGAGATATTTCCTTGGGTACAGGAGATGATCACCATGGAAGGTTACATGATACAACAAGTGTATATTTATAATTTCTTGGCTATTGCTTCGATGGTCAAACATAAGAAAGGAATATTAGCTCAAGCAACTTCTCTCTTTTCAATGACACCTCGGGTAGATAGTATATAGAGGTAGTCAGGATGAAGGTTGTCAAGCCCATTAAAGAAATGAATCCGATGACTATGAAATGAGCACAATTCCCATAGGCCGAGGAAACATGAGCTTGATGTTGATTTGTTTCAAGATTCTTCCAATCATATCATCAAAAGGATTCAAGAATAGAAGGAAAAGTTGGATCAAGTAGAAGACCATATCAAGACCCTCACTTCATGTGTGAAGGTGATTTTGGATCCAAGTGTTGCCATAGTTCTCCTAGCCAAATAAGTTACTCCAATAAGTATCATCTACCATGAGTCTATCATAAAAACACAAGGGTTCACCATGCAAGGAAAAGTGAACAATAAGTGTGTGAACACAATCCCAAAGAAAGGGAAGGTGTTACTACTGGAAATTTTAACATTATACAAGTACATGGATGCCACGGGCATAAAGATAATAACAACATGGGAAGCAATTAATGTAGAGAAGGATCACCGAGATTAGGTGTATCTTTTGGTCATAGAGATGGGAAAGGTTAAAACATCCCTTCTTATAGCCAAAGGTGTGTTCTCTTTAGTGTCAGATGACTTGTCTCAAGTTTGGGCTCAAAATTTGGTTGTTTGATATGAAATGATAAAAATGCTATCAACAAGCTTGATCGTATGAGGAAGAGGTTGAAAATATGCAAAAAGTATGTCGATGCTCAAGTGCAAAAGATAGGGTTCCATCCATGAATGTTGACACTTCAATAGAAGATTTGTTGAAGTCCTTTAAAGATCTAGTCAAAGGGAAGCCAAAGATCCATACTCATTTAATGAAGACACATTGGAGTTTTTGACAATGATAAGGGCAGTCATTTAAAATAATGAAAAGGATCATCAATCTTGGTATTTAGAGTGTAGGAACATTAACTCTCTTACGGAAAGTTAGATAAGGTCACTAAGTTTCATTCACATTATTCAAGCTAAAAGTTTGTCTTGGTGGTGATGAGATTTAGTTAAGCTGTTCAAAGGCATCGAGGTCACTCATGAGGATATTTCCAAGAGTCCATTAGTAGTGGGATATTCATCGAAATAATATTATTTCTTCTTATTCTTTTCTTATCTTCAATCCCTTTCTTTCTTTTGCCTCATTTTCTAATTCTTCATTAGGACGGTGAGATTTTTCATTTTCTCCTATTCCTATTTCATCTTATTCATTTAAATGTGACTTTAGTTTGTAATGTAATAAGTCACACTCAATATATAAAAGGGTACTTAATCCTATTCCTAGGAATATGAAAAAACACATGTTGTGTAAGACATATGAAAAGTCACATGGGGGTAGATGAAGAATCTTCTAAAATTCTATATAATGTAATGGACCCCTCAATCTTAAGGGTGGTCAATTTTGAATGCTCATGAGATATTAGTACTTGTGAAGAAGCAAAAGAGATAAAATTTCTTCTAATTCTCTCCTTCTATGTTTTTCCATTTCCTACTATGTACAACTTTGTGAAAATATCAATGAAAGAGAAAGGAGTTTCTTTCCTTTTTTGATAAGGAGATTACTAAAAATTTGTGTTTGTAATCTTATCTTGTATTGTCATTAGTAGCATAGTTGTTTTATTTCTATCTATATGTGTTGAAGTATTCTGATTAATGGTTGTAGAAATCTGATTTTATACCTACAATCCCCCATTTTTTTTTCCCACTCCCTTTGCTATTCTCTCAGAAAATTCCTCCCTTGCAAGAAATTGCAATATTTATCAACGAGTTTAGTGGAGTGTCCTTGTTGGATCCCTAACCTCTAAGACCACCACACATTTTCATTTCATTCACACATAATAAATGGAGCTGCACCCTTTTAGAAGAGGGACCGAGTCTCAGAGCATTGGTAGATACCCATCAATTTGTCCACCTGAATTTTTTTCTCACCAACAGTTTTTGGCACCCACCATGGGGAAAATTTAGTAGCAACACTACACCCAAAATACAAATAAAAAGATAATAATAAAATTCAACTATCCAAAAAAGAAAAAAATTGGAAGTCAAAGAGTCACAGAGCCTGATGTCTCATATCCATGGCTATTCTTGGTAACTCTCTTGTCTAGAGGCCCAAATTTATTTTCCATATTCAAGAATATATTTTATCTGACTTGAGGGAAGCTGTCTAGCATAACAGAGAAAATTTCTCACATTAATTCTGTTGGTCTGAAAATCGCCGCTCGGACGGATCTATGGATAGGACGAGCCAACGGTGTGTAGGGCATAGCCCCTCTTTGAGTCAAAGAAAGCGAAACCGGTTTATTGCTATTCTACTAGCAGGAATCTATGCAAGTCTCACAGATTTTGCCTTCGGGGGTTTGGGATCTCATCCCAGTAGGGGTGTTTCCGACTGCGAAAAGAAAGGAAAGGAAGAGGGGATGAAGAAAGAGCAAGTCCGAAGGAAGAAAAGAAATGAATTCCAAAGCAGAAAGGTTAGAAGATTTATATTTTGGGATTGGTAGTAAACAGAGCCAAACCTACTTGCATAAACAAACAAAGCAATACTGATGATGAATAAATGACAAAAAAGTAGATATGAATCTAACAGAATAAACACATACAGATCTAACATAAGAAAGGTCTGATGCATAACACAGCTATTCAGCACAAAGTCTCAATATTTGTATTACTGTTTTCTTCTGTTACAAGAAAGCTCAAAGTCTTTTTCTTCACTTCTATTTTTCATCTGAAAGATATTCATCCATCCCACAATACAACAAGTATTGGGGTATATATAGAAGAAGGAGAGAAAAGAAGGCCAAAAAGGAGCCAACAACTATTTACAAAGATATTTACAAAATATCTAAAAGTCATGTTGACTTTTTACAACTTGATGGATGACATCATCCCATGATGCAACATGGATGATGTCATCATTTGTATCAACATACTCCAGATATTTCCAAAAAGAAAGATGAAGAAGAGAAAGAGAAGAAGAAGAAGAAGAAGCAGCTATTCGTCATCGTCATCCTGTGGCCGAAAGGGGGTGGACGGCTTTCCTTAAAGTGAAGGAAGGAGTAAGTAATCCTGGCGACATATTAAGAACAATCCGTTCCATTTGGTGCATCGCATCCAGGGCTTCTTCCTTGACTTTATCAATCTTTTCTAGAATAAATTCTAGCTGATCCACCCGGTAGTCTAGAGTGGACATGATTTTGTTGAGGGCCCTTGGATGGCCGAAAATGCCGAACTTGACCAGATCTTCGACTGAACAGTCAAACATTTGTTGGAAGGTCTCGTGCTGCAATCTGGCATGTTCCAGCTCTTCTGATATGGGCCCTGCTAATGCTTGGAGCTCTTTATTCACCTTACTGATGTTCAGGTACAAGTCGGAGAACTCGGCGATCACTTTTTCGCTTTCTTTGAGGATTTGGCTCCTCCAAGTGGAAACGGCCATACCCTGCTCACCGATCTTTGCATACTCATTAATTTTCTCCTGGCTGAGAAGCTCAGAAGTTTCGGTGGTAGTTGTGGGAGGCGCACTACCCATCTTCTATAAGGCTTGGAGCAGATATTTGTTTTGCTCCTTCAGTTGCCTTTTCTCTTCCTTTATCTCTTTAAGCTTCTTGCAGAGGGCGTCAACTGCAGAAAGAGCCTCCCCTTGAAGACTTTCGGAAGATGTCCCCATTGTGACTTGGGTCACAGTAAAATCTGTCGGAGACAGATCCTTTTTCTCTTTGAGGGGATTGGGGTACGCGATTTCCATAACTCTCTCTCCTGCAACACTTTGAGAGAAGCGCGTGACAGGCTTCTGCTTCTTTGCCCCCTTAGATGGGATCACGGAAAAGTCCATCGGAGTGATGGGAACTTTCCTCTTTTGCTGACTTAGCTGCTGAGAGATCCAAGCTGGACCCATGGTAGAAGGACCGGAAACAGAGGAGGGGCAGCTGCAGTAGTAGAGGGGAAAAACGTGGAGACACGTGGCGGCGGCATTGAGAGAATAGCCGAAGAAGTGCCCACGGAAGGAAGGGAAACTGCAGCTGCGGAAGACATAGGAAGGGAAGGGAGCTCGGAGATGAGGGAAGAAATGGAGGAGGACAGATCAGCGAGGGAAGAGAAGATAGACGAAGAGGCGAGGGGAACAGTAGAAGAAGAAGGGGGAGAGGACACGACCAAAGGGATGGTCGCCTGAGTCGCTCGAGGAGGGGAAGGAAGAGAAGAAGAAGGAATAGAAGGGACCTCAGTTGTTGCAGCAATGCCGACATCCTGAGTGGATGGGCCAATGGGAATATCCTCTTCTGCTTCTTTCTCTGGTGTGACCAGAGTTATTACCTACTCGGGTGCCGCGGAAGGACTCTCAGGGGCTTCTTCCTAAATGGTGCTGGATTCACCTTCTACGCCTTTGCCCTTGCCTTTAGGCTGCTGTTTGGATCGTGGAGGTGCGTTACCCAATGGGGAGGTTGTGAAATCAACCCCGAGGTAGATTAGTCCGTTCATCCGGCACCAATGCTCTGTCCTACGCAGAGTCTCCTTGACCCTCTCCTCAATTGTCTGAGGGGCTTTAGTTCTATCAATGGCGGAAAGGGCCAATTGTCCCCATCTGTGTCAGTATATACCTTGTCTACTTCATCTTCCGTAGTTTGGAAGCCTTTGGGGACAATGGCTATCCCATATTGGATGATTTCTGCCAAGGCTAGGCGAGAATGATCCTTTCTCCTGAGCTCCACCTCATGGATGACGTCAATGTAAATGTCCTCGATCTGAGGGACGTGGATTGGATCAAGTTTCACCCTTGGCAGACAACTCCTTGGGTCGAAGGTAGGCCTGGCTGGGAAATCATGTCTTAAATTGAGCAGCTCCAGCTCTGCGAACATTTCCTTCGCCTTGTGGTGGGTAGAGCATGTATATCGGCCCACTGTGAGGGGGAAAGGAGTTCCACCCTTCTTTCTTTTCAGGCATTTCTCGTGGTATGTGATCAGCTGCCTTGACAGCTCCAGCAGAATCAGTTTAGGTCCAGCATACCTCGGTAGCCTGGTTGGCTCTCCTAAAAAGTTGGCAGCCCTTAGATAGGTGAATGTGGGAAACTGGGTGAATAGGGCCCCCATTTCTCAGTGGCTGCTACTATGCTTTTGGTCATGCGACCATAAGTCATATTCGGCCTCAATAGGCAGATGATGTGATAGAAAAACACATCGTTAATTTTTGTGAATTGGGAGATGCTATTCTCCAGCCTCAATTCCGGGTAGTACTCGTATATCTTGACCTGAGGCCAAACTCCACTCCGCGTCAGGCCTGGATAGTCCCTCTCTGATGCTGCAGCGTAGACCACGTAGGAGTTCATATGGAATGTCCCCGTTGTGCTAAATTGTTGTAGCTGCTCAGAGATTGTGCTGCTTATAATTTCTCCCCAGCAAAAGCGCTGATCAGGCATATTCTTGTTCATGGTCTCTAAGTACCACAACATCCATTTATGGAAATAATGGGCGTCAGAAAGCCGAAGACCCTGCTCAGGAATGTAATGGTGTCACTGAGCTCCTCTGAGAAGTCAGCTGCGGTGGATGATTTGGGGCCACCGGGTTACTACCTTTTTGTTTTTCAAGTAAACCTCATTCATTAGTTGCATACACTGATCTGCATTGTCATCCCAGGCCTTAATGCAATCTGCTTGACTGACGGCCACAAAGTGCCGGTGGTGAGGTATGCCGAGTATTATCTCAAAGTGATGGGCAGTGAGGTCAATGACTACCTCGCCCTTGCTGTTTACGACACACCTTGTGTCTTTGTTGTAACATTGGGCAATCACCATCAAGAATTCATTGTTGATGGCACTGACTGGGATTCCACCGGCGAAGTGCAGGGCACTGCCTATCAGTTTGTCCATCCATGGACTCCTTGTGACTTTCTGAGTTCTAGCCCAGAATTCCTCCATATCAATATGTCCCAATTCTGAGTCTCTGACGTCCAGGCTACACTCGGCCTGGGAATCGGGCATTCTGACCCTTTGATATTTATATTTCATCTCTTCTTCTGTAAGCTTGGCCTTTCCTTTGGATTTGGTAGGTCTTTTGTTGGATGTTGACATATGTTCTTCCAAGTTTATTTGTTGATCTGCATGAAGAAGAAGCGAGACCCAATGCAGAAAGGTTGTATCAGTCATTTGATTTTCCATTGAAGTGTTTAAAGAAGAAAGAGTTAGTTATTTTGAGGCTCAGGGCGCATGGCGCATGAAAACTGCAGCTTACAGGGCTAAATAGGTAAGGCGCACGGGGAAAGGGTGTTGCAAGGGTTAAACTGGTGCCAAAGGCGCATGGCGCATGAAAATTACAGGGTGCATTTTACAAAAGGGCGCATGAAAACATCGTGTTGCACGGAGACATGATGCGCTAAATGCGCATAGATTTTTCATGTTGCATTGGGATTTGGTGCGCCCTTTGGTGCATGTATGGTTTTTGTGACAGAAACTTTTCTTGCACCAAAGGGAACATGGCGCGGCGCACGAAGGGTCTACACAACATGATGTTGCTGTAAGGAGGGATGCGCCTGCGCCTTCAAAGCCTTGTACTTAGCGCGAATAAAGCTGATGTTGCACAGATGCTGGGTGCGCCAAAGGGGCGCAGATTTATGTGATGCAACAAGGAAGCTTGGTGTGCCATAGAGGGCGCAGAAGTTTATGATGTAGCAGGCAAGATGGGTGCGCCATTGGCATGGATTTTAGTCATGTTGCAGGGGTGACAGATGCGCCGAAGGAAAATAGTGAACTTAATCACCCTCAGAGGGGTCTTTACATGGTTCAGATTCTCTTTCTCCTCTTTTCCTCTTTTGAAAGGTTACTTGGGTAATGAAATGGTTTAAACTAGAAGGGTTACAAACCATTGTTTCAGGATAACATCCTCTACCAGCAGATCTGGAAAGAGGGGGAGGAAAATAAGGAAAGACAGCATGGGGAGGGCTAGCTCAACACATGCATTTCAAAAACCAAACCAGCAAGCACAAAGAACCAGAAAGCAAATCACATGGAAGAGACAAGAACACTTACCCGGATAAATAGTGAGAATCTTGCAAACGGGTCCACAACGTGCTGAAAATGACAAGGCAGGGGCTGATGACAAGCTCAGAGAATAGAAATCACGTGTTTTGCGTCTGGTGATAATGACAAGAAATGCATATATATAGGTGAGCTAGTCATAAATGTGCCACCAACTTTATAAAGGGTGCATGAAAATTACTGTCGACATAGGAAAGTATGCGCCCTTTGGCGCACCAAAGCATTTGCCAGCATGAAACTAAGCGCGCCTTTGGCACACCAAAAGTTGTGTTGTCATGAGATTATGTGCGCCCTTTGGCGCACCGAAAAGTGGCGCAACAAAAGTTGTGCTAACATGAAGGCGCATGCGCCTTGGCGCACGCAGAGAAGACTCAACATACAAGGTGCACCAAAAGGCGTGTTGACACTGAAAAATATGCGCCAAAGGCTTTAAAGGGGGCACACCAAAAGTTGGTGTTACATAGTCATTCCATGTGCCCAGCCAAAAAAGACCAAAAAGACTAAGTTCAAAAACCAGATTTCCCGGAAAGGGATTTTGCAACGTTCCGAACGTAAGGGATCCCTAACGAGGGATCGAAACAAAATTTTGGTATGGTTATCGGTAAAATTTCCCTTGTCAATTTTACGGGATAACAGCTGGCTCTTTCTGGGGACTATCCCTGAGCAAACTCGGGGGTAGAGAATCCCAGATCTTATGTGCCTATCCATTGGGTAACAGAGTCAAAAACAAGGGCGACCGGAGGGAGGACAAAGGAACACACAACAAACCGAAAGCAAACACACGACGAAAACAAACACACAACTAAAGCAAACTGTACAAAGAAGAGAGCAAGCTCTACTTCTTGAAGATTTTAGATGTTGCCCGCTATAAGGAAGCGGGAGCTCGGTACCATCCAGATATGAGAGATAGAAACTATTCTCTCCATTGAGCTGCTTGATCTTGAAGGGCCCTCTCCACAGGGAATCAAACTTTCCGTGCATGCCCTTTGGCTCTCTTCGCTTGTCCCACAAAAGGACGAGATCTCCCACTTGAAAATCCCTCTGCTTGGCCTTCTTATCGAACAGTCTCTTAACTTGATTCTGATGTTCGGTGATCCTGTCGACCACCCTTACTCTCTTTTCTTCAAGTTTTGCCAGATACATGATCCTCTTTTCAAGAGAATTCTGGAAAGTTTCATCTTCAATGGCTCGTGCCAAGCTGCAGAGCAGGGAGTTCAACAGAAATGGGAAGCTCGGCATCAGTGCCATATAACACTTGAAAAGGTGACATACCGAGAGACCTCTTGGGGTAATGCGGTCTGCCCACAAAGTGTCATATAAGGACTTGTGCCACATTCGTTGATTTGCTTCCACCAGTTTTCGTATGATGGTCACCAAGTTCTTGTTGCTGGATTCTGCCTGACCATTTCCTTGAGGGTAATAATCTGAGGCATGAGCCAAAGTTATCCCATATTCATAGCAAAACTAATAACTTACCGTGAGGAGAAGTTAGAAGAATTATTAGCAACAATTTTGTTTGGAACGCCAAAACCTGACAATGATATTTTCTTTAATGAAATTACAAACCACCTCAGAAGTGGCATGCTTGACAGGTATGGCTTCCACCCACTTGGTGAAGTAATCCATTGCTGTAAGGACATAGCTATGTCCGGCACTCGATTGAGGATTGAGTGCACCAATAAAATCAATTCCCCATTGCCTGAATGGTTCGTTGATAATAACCGGCCTTAGGGGAAAGGTAGCCAACTTGGGCTTGCCGACAAATTGCTGGCAAGGTTCACACTTTGCCACCCAGGTGGCTGTATCTTGGAAGAGCATCGGCCAATAGTACCTGGCTCGAATGATCTTGTGTGCTATCACGGAGGAAGAGAAATGCCCCCCATAGGCTGAATTGTGAAAACTTTCCAGTAGTTTTACCTGCTGAGGTTTGTCAACACATCGCAAAAAGATGCCATCTATCCCACGTTTATATAAACCGTCATCCCAGATGACATATTTAGCTGCTCTGAGCTTTATAGTGCGCTTCTCCTTTGCAGTTAGGTGCATTGGGCATTCGCCGTAGGTGAGGAAGAAAGTGATATCGGAATACCATTCATCACTAGTCGCAACAAATAGGACCAGAGGCAGCGAATCGGGTTTATCTAGCCGGTCCTGTGCTTCATCGGTGTAGTCACCCCTTTCATCAGGGTTTTCTGAATCTTTGTTTTCAGCCATAAGCTGACACAGGCCCTTGCCCCTCACTAGCTTGGTTGGTTTAATATACAGTCATACTCACGGACGTTTGCGATCCAATTTCCTCGCAAGCTTCCTAACTCCTGCTGAGTTAGAATTGATTTCACCACCGTGTCAGGGACCAGCACCACCGTATGCGAGTTTAGAATGTAATACCTGAAATTCTTCACTGCTTTGACAACGGCAAAGGCATGCTTTTCCAATTGAGTCATTTTTAGTTCGTGAGGCTTGAGGGGAGAACTCATGAACGCAATCGGAGATTCGACGTCCTCCGAGTTCTTTTGCATCAATATTGCGGACACAGTATGCTCAGATGCGTAACTATACATGATGAAGTCCTTGGAGAAATCGGGACATACCAGGACTGGTGCATGAGCAACGGAAGCTTTTATTTCTTCAAATGACCTTTTCCCCTCTTCGCTCCATCTGAAAGTTGGTGACCCCTTCATCATGTTCAATATGTGACGAGTCTTTTCAGCAAAGTCAGGAACAAAACGTCTGAGAAAGTTCACCTTTCCGAAGAAAGAATGAACACCAGTCTTGCTTGTAGGCAGAGTAAGGCTTTGAATAGCCTTAACTCTTTCGGTATCTATCTTTGTTCCTTCTTTGCTAACCACATGCCCTAGCAACTTTCCTTCCGTGACTCCAAAAATAGACTTTTTTGGATTTAGGGAAATCCCATGTTCTCGGCACCTGGCCAATACTTGCTCCAAATGATCACAATGATCATTTCGTTGTTTAGAGAACATGGTTAAGTCATCTAAATAAACCACAATGAATTTCCCCATCATACCTTTGAATGTGAAATCCATGGCCCGCTGAAAAGTGGCGCCAGCATTAGTTAGGCCAAAAGGCATCCTGCTGTAGGCAAATGTACCCCAGGGAGTAGTGAATGCTGTTTTAAATTGATCTTCAGGTGAAACTTCAATCTGATTATAGCCTGAAAAACCATCAAGCATGGACAACATCTCTGATCCAGTTACTACTTGCAGAACTTGATCCATTATCGGAAGTGGGTAGTTGTCTTTCAAGGAAGCCTGATTCAAATTGCGAAAGTCTACGCATATGCGTATCTCACCGTTTTTCTTGCGCACTGGCACAATATTTGCTACCCAAGTACTGTGATGGATAGGAAAGATGATTCTCACATCCAACATCTTTTGAATTTCGGCCTGGATAGTCCCCGAGATCTTAGGATTATAGTGCCTCTGCTTCTGGCGAAAGGCTTTGACATCTTCTTTCAACGGGATGTCATGTTGAACGTCCTTTGGCTTAAAAGACTTTAGATCGGCATAGGACCATGCCAACACGTCCATATATTTTTTCAGCAACTTGACAAATTTCCGTTTCTCCTCAGGCGTGCAACATTTGCCAATGTTCACAAATTGCGGGTGCTCTATCGAACCTATATTGACCGGTTCGGTTTCTGGGGATGAGTCAGGGTCATCTCGCCTCTTCTTTTTCACAAAACGGTCATGCCTGTCGAACAACCACTCCAGAGAAACCAGGCCCTTTGGGATTTTATTTCCTTTGAGCTGACATATGCCGTCATTCCCTTCAGATTCATCGCCTTGATTGGTGACTGATTCACGGCAAGTGGAAGTAGATCCTTCAAAGTGCAATTCTTTAAAATTTTCCACCTTTTCTAGAAAGGCAATGAGTTGATTATCATCGTTGAACACCTGCCAATGCTGAGAATTGTCTGGCACGCTCGGGCGGAAAACCACCTCAATGGTGTATTTGTTTGTTTTCAAACCTGGGTGAGGAAGCATGAGGGATGCTGAAACAGCCAATGAATCGGCCATGTCATTTTGGGCTCTTGGAATGGATTCAATCGAAAAAGCATCAAACTCTTCAATGTTGTCCCATACCGCATTACGGTAATGCCTGAGCCTTTCATTCTTCACTTGGTAAATCCTTTTGACTTGGTTTACAACCAACTCTGCATCACCTTGTACTTTTAGATTTTTAATCCCTCTTTCCCTTGCGGCTTGCATGCCAAGTAACAAAGATTCATACTCAGCAGTATTATTCGTGTTAAAAAACTGCAACTTGAAAGAGAGAGGAATGACTTCTTCCTCGGGAGATATTAGCACGGCTCCGGCGCCACATCCGCTGGTTGCGCAGCTGCCATTGAAGCTGCAAGGTCCGGATCTTATTAATATCTCCTGGCGAATGAGAACAACCATTTTATCGGACTCGGTAGACAAGAAATAGTTCCCCATCCCTGATGATTCAAAAAGGATTTGAGCTTTGGGGTCCTCAGAGCTAGTAACCAAGTACTTCTTTTGTGATTCCGGCTCCAAAGTCTGCATTACGCCTTTGACGGGAATTCTAGCTTTAGACCAGTCCATATGAATTTCCCCACCAACTTCGCTGCAAAAACTTCTTCCCAGCAAAATTCCATAGGCTGCTGGAATGTCAGCAACGAGGACTGTCATCTTTACTCTTTATCTGGGAATGCCACAAATGTAAATTGCGCGTCTTTGATTTGGCCAATCAACGGAACCTGCTTGGTTTCCAAGGAATAACATCTACCAAAAGGCTTGGTAAGAGTGAGGCCCAAAGCATGGGTGACTTTTGCCGGCATGACGTTATCAGAAGCCCCGGAATCAATTATGCAGTTACTCAACTTGTGACCATTGATTAGGAGGGAGAGATAGAAAGGCTCTATCTTGCCTGATGCCGATGTTGAAGCAACATTTATGTGGGATTCAGGGGGAGTGGAAAGGATTCCTTTTGGGGAAACCTGATTAGATACAACAGCTTGACTTTGAATATACTTGGTCAATCTTACAAGCTGTTCGGGATTTGACTGAAGATACTCAGCTTCAGACATTTGGATCTTGGTCTTTTTGCATGATCTCGTGATATCAAAGCGCGCCAAGGGTTGCGTTGGTGAAGGAATGAGTCCCTCACTTCGCGATGGTGGAATAGGATTACTGGTCTTGGTAGGAACGTGAGAGGACTGATTTGGAGGAGAGATAGGGGAAAGGATTTCCTTGTAAAAGATTTGCCAGGGAGTTGAGTAGGAAGAGGATTACCTCTTTTAGCAATGATCGGAGGCGCGTTTGACATGGCCTTCTCTGCTTGGACATGGACAGCAACTTCCGCTTCTTTTCCTTGCGAGTGAGTAAAACTAGCATATGATTGTCCGTCTTGCATATCCACGAGTACCCTCTTCTTCATCAGATTCTTCCTCATCAAATTCCATATACCCGATAGTAGAGTCGCCAGTCGGTTCACCGACATCTTGATCATCTTCACCCTGAGATGAAGGTTCTTCATATCTTGCTCTTCTTCTTCGATTTCGGCGGAGCGTTGGTGGAGGAGCCTCAAGTGCCAACCGCGTAGCCGATTCATGGGTAAGCGGCCTTTGTGAAACATTGTTAGGAACGGAATTTCTCCGCGAAATATCCCGGTATGAGGAACCAGAAGCCTGGGCCAACTGCTTCTTCAATGCGAGCAAATCGTTCGCCATCTTTTGGAATGCCGGATCAGATGAAGTAGTAGGCGAAGGGTCTGAAGATTTGGACTTGGATGATTCCTTTTTCAACTCGCCAGATATTATCAAATTATCTTCTATTCGAATGGCAGCGGCCTGGGTGAGAACTAAGGTAGCTACTCGCTCTTGAAGGAGCAAGAAACTAACTTTCGAGCTCATAGCGTTCATGAAGAAACACTTCTGATTTTCCGGCGTTGGAAGCATGGCAACAGGGACACGGTTGATTAGTGCATTGAACCGGGCGATAAAATCACGCATGGTCTCATTGGCCTCCTTCTTTAGGTGAGTGATCCGTGATAATAATGCAAACGCATCCTCTGAAGGCTTGTATCTGTCTTCAAAAGCATCCCGCAAGGTGGCCCAACTGGTAATAGATCCGGCTGGTAAATGCTGAAACCATTCAGCTGCAGGTCCTTGTAGGGTTTCCAGAAAAAGGCGAACCGACACATCTTCATGAGTTACATCCAAAATACTGCATGACATGATGAATGTAGATATGTGGGAATCCGTGCTTTGATTTCCGCTCCCGTCGAATTTGGGAAAATTCTTTCGATTTCCGTGAGGGAGCACGTGAACTGGATGTGGTAAAGCCAAGGGACCCATAGCATTTCCCCATGGTACCGCCATTTGAAAGGATGGAAAAAGAACGCGGGCTGGAAAGGTGGTTCCACTGAGCAGCAAGGCACTACAAAGGGATGTGGATGCCCCTTGCGAAAGATTCTTCCTTCGTGAAGGCGAGACACTCCTGGATGACCGGTCAGCCGAGCTTAGCACTGAAAAGCGTGCCGGTGTTATGCTGAAATTATGCCTTTGAAGCAGATCAAAAGTAGGATCAACTTCTCCATGGGCTCTCCTGCTACGCGTAAAGGGTTCACCCGCCAGTGTGCCTTCCTGATCTGCGATATTGTAGCGCAGATTTTAAAATTTCTTTTTGGCTGTACTTGCTGATTTTCTGGTTTTTCTGTCAAAAACCAGCAGCATATACTTTTCTAAATATTTAAAAACTATCCTTTTCAGAAAACCGATTGCGGTTAATGACAAATAACAACGAGGATAAAATGACAGAGAAGATTAGCAAGCTGATTTTCGGATCTGGTTTTGACTTTTTCAAAGAGTTTCAAACTTTTGGTAAACAGTCAAAAATTCAGATCTACGGCAAAATACTGATTTTTATAAAAACTCAGCAAACTAAAGATTTGTAACTAGGCCAGATCTATGGATCTCAGAAGAAAATTTTCAATTCAGAGCACTTTTGCAAATTTCGGATTTTTAACAAAAAGTTTAGATTTGCAAACAGATAGTGATTTTTCTGATTTTTTCTGATTTTCTATCCTACCACTATCATAGATCTGATAGATATGTTCGTTCCCCAGTGGAGTCGCCAAAAATTGTTGGTTTGAAAATCTGTGGCTCAGATAGATCTATGGATAGATGAGCCAACTGTTTTTGGGGCATAGCCCCTCTTTGAGTCAGCAAAGCGAAACTAGTTTATTGCTATTCTACTAGTAGGAATCTATGCAAGTCTCACAGATTCTACCTTCGGGGGTTTGGGATCTCATCCCAGTAGGGGTGTTTCCGACTACGAAAAGAAAGGAAAGGAAGAGGGGATGAAGAAAGAGCAGGTCCGAAGGAAGAAAAGAAATGAATTCCAAAGCAGAAAGGTCAGAAAATTTATGTTTTGGGATTGGTAGTAAACAGAGCCAAACCTACTTGCATAAACAAACAAAGCAATACTGATGATGAATAAATGACAAAAAGTAGATATGAATCTAATGAGAATAAACACATACGAGATCTAACATAAGAAAGGTCGATGCATAACATGAACTATTCATCACAAAGTCTCAATATTTGTATTCTGTTTTCTTCACATAAGAAAGCTCAAAGTCTTTTTCTTCACTTCTATTTTTCATCCTAAAGATATTCATCCATCCCACAATACAACAAGTATTGGGGTATATATAGAAGAAGGAGAGAAAAGAAGGCCAAAAAGGAGCCAACAACTATTTACAAAGATATTTACAAAATATCTAAAAGTCATGTTGACTTTTACAAGTTGATGGATGACATCATCCCATGATGCAACATGGATGATGTCATCATTTATATCAACATACTCAGATATTTCCAAAAAGAAAGACGAAGAAGAAAAAAGAGAAGAAGAAGAAGAAGAAGCGATATTCGTCATTGTCATCCTGTGGTCGAAAGGGGGTGGACGCTTTCCTTAAAGTGAAGGAAGGAGTAAGTAATCCCTGGTGACATATTAAGAACAATCCGTTCCATTTGGTGCATCGCATCCAGGGCTTCTTCCTTGACTTTATCAATCTTTTCTAGAATAAATTCTAGCTGATCCACCCGGTAGTCTAGAGTGGACATGATTTTGTTGAGGGCCCTTAGATGGCCGAAAATGCCGAACTTGACCAGATCTTCGACTAAGCAACGATTCGAACATTTGTTGGAAGGTCTCGTGCTTTGCAGTTTGGCATGTTCCAGCTCTTCTAATATGGGCCCTGCTAACGCTTGGAGCTCTTTATTCGCCTTATTGATGTTCAGGTACAAGTCGGAGAACTCGGTGATCACTTTTTCACTGTCTTTGAGGATTTGGCTCCTCCAAGCGGAAACGGCCATACCCTGCTCACCGATATTTGCATACTCATTAATTTTCTCCTGGCTGAGAAGCTCAGGAGTTTCGGCGGCAGTTGTGGGAGGCGCACTACCCATCTTCTATAAGGCTTGGAGCAGATATTTGTTTTGCTCATTCAGTTGCCTTTTCTCTTCCTTTATCTCTTTAAGCTTCTTACAGAGGGCGTCAACTGCAGAAAGAGCCTCCCCTTGAAGACTTTCGGAAGATGTCCCCATTGTGACTTGGGTCACAGTAAAATCTGTTGAGAGACAGATCCTTTTTCTCTTTGAGGGGATTGGGGTACGCGATTTCCATAACTCTCTCTCCCTGCACTTTGAGAGAAGCGCGTGTGTGCTTCGCTTCTTTGCCCCCTTAGATGGAATCACGGAAAAGTCCATCGGAGCGATGGGAAATTTCCTCTTTTTCGACTTGACTTTGAGAGATCCAAGATGGACCCATGGTAGAAGGACCGGAAAGCAGAGGAGGGGGCAGCTGTAGTAGTAGAGGGGAAAACGTGGAGACACGTGGCGGTGGCATTGAGAGAATAGCCAAAGAAGTGCCCACGGAAGGAAGGGAAGCAGAGCTGCGGAAGACATAGGAAGGAAGGGAGCTCGGAGATGAGGGAAGAAATGGAGGAGGAGGACAGATCAACGAGGGAAGAGAAGATAGACGAAGAGGCGAGGGAACAATAGAATAAGAAGGGGGAGAGGACACGACAAAGGGATGGTCGCCGAGTCGCTCGAGGAGGGGAAGGAAGAGAAGAAGAAGGAATAGAAGGGACCTCGGTTGTGTTGCAGCAATGCCGACATCCTAAGTGGATGGGCCAATGGGAATATCCTCTTCTTCTTCTTTCTCTGGTGTGACCAGAGTTATTACCTGCTCGGGTGCCGCGGAAGGAGGACTCTCAGGGGCTTCTTCCTGAATGGTGCTGGATTCACCTTCTACGCCTTTGCCCTTGCCTTTAGGCTGCTGTTTGGATCGTGGAGGTGCGTTACGCAATGGGGAGGTTGTGAAGTCAACCCCGAGGTAGATTAGTTCGTTCATCCGGCACCAATGCTCTGTCCTACGCAGAGTCTCCTTGACCCTCTCCTCAATTGTCTGAGGGGCTTTAGTTCTATCAATGGCCGGAAAGGGCCAATTGTCCCCATCTGTGTCAGTATATACCTTGTCTACTTCATCTTCCGTAGTTTGGAAGCCTTTGGGGACAATGGCTATCCCATATTGGATGATTTCTGCCAAGGCTAGGCGAGAATGATCCTTTCTCCTGAGCTCCACCTCATGGATGACGTCAATGTAAATGTCCTCGATCTGAGGGACGTGGATTGGATCAAGTTTCGCCCTTGGCAGACAGCTCCTTGGGTCGAAGGTAGGCCTGGCTGGGAAATCATGTCTTAAATTGAGCAGCTCCAGCTCTGCGAACATTTCCTTCGCCTTGTGGTGGGTAGAGCATGTATATCGGCCCACTGTGAGGGGGAAAGGAGTTCCACCCTTCTTTCTTTTCAGGCATTTCTCGTGGTATGTGATCAGCTGCCTTGACAGCTCCAGCAGAATCAGTTTAGGTCCAGCATACCTCGGTAGCCTGGTTGGCTCTCCTAAAAAGTTGGCAGCCCTTAGATAGGTGAATGTGGGAAACTGGGTGAACAGGGCCCCCATTTCTCAGTGGCTGCTACTATGCTTTTGGTCGTGCGACCATAAGTCATATTCGGCCTCAATAGGCAGATGATGTGATAGAAAAACACATCGTTAATTTTTGTGAATTGGGAGATGCTATTCTCCAGCCTCAATTCCGGGTAGTACTCGTATATCTTGACCTGAGGCCAAACTCCACTCCGCGTCAGGCCTGGATAGTCCCTCTCTGATGCTGCAGCGTAGACCACGTAGGAGTTCATATGGAATGTCCCTGTTGTGCTAAATTGTTGTAGCTGCTCAGAGATTGTGCTGCTTATAATTTCTCCCCAGCAAAAGCGCTGATCAGGCATATTCTTGTTCATGGTCTCTAAGTACCGCAACATCCATTTATGGAAATAATGGGCATCAGAAAGCCCGAAGACCCTGCTCAGGAACGTAATGGTGTCACTGAGCTCCTCTGAGAAGTCATTGCGGTGGATGATTTGGGGCCACCGGGTTACTACCTTTTTGTTTTTCAAGTAAACCTCATTCATTAGTTGCATACACTGATCTGCATTGTCATCCCAGGCCTTAATGCAATCTGCTTGACTGACGGCCACAAAGTGCCGGTGGTGAGGTATGCTGAGTATTATCTCAAAGTGACGGGCAGTGAGGTTAATGACTACCTCGCCCTTGCTGTTTACGACACACCTTGTGTCTTTGTTGTAACATTGGGTAATCACCATCAAGAATTCATTGTTGACGGTGCTGACCGGGATTCCACCGGTGAAGTGCAGGGCACTGCCTATCAGTTTGTCCATCCATGGACTCCTTGTGACTTTCTGAGTTCTAGCCCAGAATTCCTCCATATCAATATGTTCCAATTCTGAGTCTTTGATGTCCAGGCTACACTCGGCCTGGGAATCGGGCATTCTGACCCTTTGATATTTATATTTCATCTCTTCTTCTGTAAGCTTGGCCTTTCCTTTGGATTTGGTAGGTCTTTTGCTGGATGTTGACATATGTTCTTCCAAGTTTATTTGCTGATCTGCATGAAGAAGAAGCGAGACCCAACGCAGAAAGGTTGTATCAGTCATTTGATTTTCCATTGAAGTGTTTAACAGAAGAAAGAGTTAGTTATTTTGAGGCTCAGGGCGCATGGCGCATGAAAACTGTAGCTTACAGGGCTAAATAGGTAAGGCGCACGGGGAAAGGGTGTTGCAAGGGTTAAACTGGCGCCAAAGGCGCATGGCGCATGAAAACTGCAGGGTGCATTTTACAAAAGGGCGCATGAAAACATCGTGTTGCACGGAGACAGGATGCGCCAAAGGCGCATAGATTTTTCATGTTGCATTGGGATTTGGTGCGCCCTTTGGCGCATGTATGGTTTGTGTAACAGAAACTTTTCGTGCGCCAAAGGGAACATGGCGCGGCGCACGAAGGGTCTACACAACATGATGTTGCTGTAAGGAGGGATGCGCCTGCGCCTTCAAAGCCTTGTACTTAGCACGAATAAAGCTGATGTTGCACAGATGCTGGGTGCGCCAAAGGGGCGCAGATTTATGTGATGCAACAAGGAAGCTTGGTGCGCCATAGAGGGCACAAAAGTTTATGATGTAGCAGGCAAGATGGGTGCGCCATTGGCGCGGATTTTAGTCATGTTCGGGGGTGACAGAGATGTGCCGAAGGAAAGCAGTGAACTTAATCACCCTCGAGGGGTCTTTACATGGTTAGATTCTCTTTCTCCTCTTTTCCTCTTTTGAAAGGTTACTTGGGTAATGAAATGGTTTAAACTAGAAGTGTTACAAACCATTGTTTCAGGATAACATCCTCTACCAAAGCAGATCCGGAAAGAGGGGAGGAAAATAAGGAAAGACAACGCGGGGGAGGGCTAGCTCAACACATGCATTTCAAAACCAAACCAGCAAGCACAAAGAACCGTAAAGCAAATCACATGGAAGAGACAAGAACACTTACCCAGATAAATAGTGAGAATCTGGCAAACGGGTCCACAACGTGCTGAAAACGACAAGGCGGGCTGACATTTGTGAGGCTCGAGAGAATAGAAATCAAGTGTTTTCGTCTAGTGATAATGACATTTGTGGGCGCGCAAATGCATATATATATAGGTGAGCTAGTCATAAATGCGCCACCAACTTTATAAAGGGTGCATGAAAATTACTGTCGACATAGGAAAGTATGCGCCCTTTGGTGCACCAAAGCATTTGCCAGCATGAAACTAAGCACGCCTTTGGCGCACCAAAAGTTGTGTTGTCATGAGATTATGTGCCCTTTGGCGCACCGAAAAGTGGTGCAACAAAAGTTGTGCTAACATGAAGGCGCATGCGCCTTGGCGCACGCAGAGAAGACTCAACATACAAGGTGCACCAAAAGGCGTGTTGACACTGAAAAATATGCGCCAAAGGCTTTAAAGGGGGCGCACCAAAAGTTGGTGTTACATAGTCATTCCATGCGCCCAGCCAAAAAAGACCAAAAAGACTAAGTTCAAAAACCAGATTTCCCGGAAAGGGATTTTGCAACGTTCCGAACGCAAGGGATCCCTAACGAGGGATCAAAACAAAATTTTCGGTATGGTTATCGGTAAAATTGCCCTTGTCAATTTTACGGGATAACAAATTCATAGCTAACAAAGTGATAGCTATTGAAGAGAAATGCGATAAAGAAAGTGAAAGAGCGAGACGAGTACAAGAAAAAAATAAGAGTTTAAGCTCACCTCAAATCTACAAGATGGATGACAAAGATATACTAGGTCACAGAGGAAAGAAGGAAATATGACCCAATGTTTGAATAACTTCAATGAAGACAATAATTAATAAGAAATCCAAGGTCCTCCCTTTACCCCGAAACTGCTCTCACTGGTGGTCCAAGTGGTTTCAACCCATTGGACATAGAATTTCCAAATCTCAGTGAATATTTTGAAAACCTTACAAATGTGGAAATTGAAGATGAAGCTCAAGTAAGTGTGGAAGTAGAAGAAAGAGAGGAATCCAGAGAAATAGCGGAACTTGAGCAAAATAAAAATCTCAATAAATAATAGAAGCAAGAGCTGCAACCAAAGTGGAAGTAAGAGAAAGAATTGAAGCGGAATCTGAAGACATAATGGGTGAAGAAGAGAAACCGCAACCTATTGTACCATTGGGAAAAATACATGCCACTTGAATCATGAGCCTAGGACGTAATGCATAAGCAATTAAAGCTTCTGTAGCTGTTAGTTGATCCTTGCACCCTTCTACTGTCATAAGGAAACTCTGAAACTTGTTTTGTGAGAGTACAAAATTAAAAATCAGCAAAATTGCCTCCTTTTGCACTACCACAACCTCTTCGTGAGATACCACAAGGTTCAAGAAAATTTTCCCAAATTTCAGGGGAGATGACTCATAACTCCTAGAAGAATGTGTAGCAGTATTTATCACCGCATGTGGTGTGCTAGATGTTGGACACGAAGATGTATCTGTTAGATTGTTTGTGGATTATTTTCAAGACAAAGTGGTAGAATGTTTCTACCTTTTACTAGCAAGATAGATCACTTGTTGGGATGATATAAAAAATTTCTTTGAAGATAAATTCAAGTCTCATCAAGAGTTTCAAGACCTCTTGGTTTGATTGGTGCATAGGAAGAACAAATCTAATAAATGCATGAGGGATTTCATAGTAAGATACAACAAATTGCTTAAGAGGATACCTCTTGAAGCCTTGCCCTTAGACAATAATTTAAGTATATTATTTATAAGTGCTCAACTACCTGAAGTTGAGTTTATTCTCGAAAAATCCCAAACTAGAAATTTTAGGGAATTTTAAGACTACACCATCAAAAAGGAGGATGATCTGATTTTATCTAGGAAAGTGAAGAACATGAATAAAAAAAAGGCCAAAGTTCTGGCTCGACATACACGAGACCCATGATTTAGAAAATTTCCAATGATATCATTACTATCAATAAGCAACTTTGTAAAACTACCACAAGGAACGTACTCAAAGAATACTAATATCTCAAACAAAGCTAATGATATGTCCACCTCCTTGCATAATTTCTCTTGAGGAACTACCGATTAATGCAACCCGTGATGTAGAAGAACCCGAGGAGGAAGTAGAAGATGAAGAGCTATAATAAGAAGAATAAAATGAGGATGGGAATGTTCTAGAGATTGAATAGGTTGATGGTGATGGTTAGAATCATTGAATATCACTCAACAAGTGAGGATGATGATGAAGAAGAAGCACCAAGCTTCTTGTGTGTGGTATTCACTCGCTCCTAGTCTAAAAAAGGAGCTCCTCCCTAGAAGTTGCTGTTAAGAAGAAGAAAGAGGATCCCTTAGAAGAAGTTCCATATAAAAAAATCATCAGGATGGGATCTCAACTTCCCCCGTCAATGGATTCAATAAAGGAGAAGCCCGACTTGATAGCAAGCAAGAAGCCAATTGATGTAATAAGTAATTCCTTTGGTGTTTCTCCTAATTAAAAATATACTTATAAAGCTAATATTACACCTAATTCTAGTCTTGCAAATACTCCTCAAGATAAAGAAAAGCCATCCACCCCTTCTCCTTCTAAACCCTTTACCATATCCACCAAGAGCACTCAAGCTCCAAAGGTAACACTATCTTCACAATGCAAAACCTCCATTATACCCGCACAATTAAGTTCACTCACCTTGGCTCCATTTGATTATGTCTAATATGTAAGAAAAAAACAAAGTTTAGATTATTGAAATTGAATATTTACCAACACATCTAAACCAATTCAAGAGGTTCTTCAATGTTTTCCAGAATGGTATTCCAAAATCCAACACTGTGAATCCCAATCCTAAGGTCCTACTGCCAACAAAACCTACGCCTCCTTCATAAAACATGTTATATCTTAGTGCAACTAAAACTAATAAGGTATAACCCTTCTACCTATCCCTCATAATCAAGGGATATTAGCTAAACAATTGTATCATAGACTCCAGAGCCTCTGATAATTCCATGTCCATCAAAGTAGCCAATGCCTTAGGACTTAATTTGACACGTGTAAATGGATCTTGTAATTATATGGATTCTAATGAAGTTCCATTGGTGGGAAGGATAAAAGATGAACAAGTGGCCTTGGTTGACTTTCTCGGACAAAAGGTTCTTCTCACCATCTTAGCAACAAACATACCAAGATATTTTGGTATGCTATTGAGAAGATTTTTTTGGAGAGATCTAGGTGGTGAAATTCAAATGGATTGGTCCTAAATAACCATTCCGGTGAAAGGGGAAAGGAAGAAGATGTTTCCTATGCAAAAATGAAATATACATCTAGAAGTTAGAGGACCCGAGAGAATTTTTTTGTTCCAAGATAGTGGGATGGGGAACTATTTCCTCACATCTGAGAGAGATGAAAATATTCCCTACTTGACCGAGGATGAAGAAGATTAGTTGTTGACCATAGAGTTTGATGGTAGTCATTAAAGTGTAGGATTCGAGAGATGGCATTGTCTTGACCTCTCCCTGAGGTGAATTCTTCCCATTTACATACAAGCCAAAAATTAAAAATATTAAAAACACTATAGAGTATGAGGATCTCCTACTCGAATGGAAACCACTGAGTCCATGGGTATCAAAAATCTCAAATGTCTTGGAGATGTTGAAGTAATAGTTAAGAAGGTTAGAGACCAATATCAATTCAAAAACCCAAGACTTGGGCACTATAGAAACAAAGTATGGGACTGCATTGAACCTTTCGATGCTTTCTCCATCTAAGAAATTCCTTGCGAGAAGAATGAAAAGGCCGAATCACTAACTATCTCAGCCTCATTGGTGACTCCACATCCATCCTTGAATGAGGAAAATGTGACTGTCGAGATGTTTTTCAAACCAAGTGTGCAACACAATGTGAACCATTAGAAAGTCTTCAATGATGAAAATCATCCCCTCACTTTCTTAGAACAAAAATATAATTTTAGCAGCCTCTTCTTTGAAGGAAGTGAAAATACATCTTGGGAGTCAGTGGTAGAAGAATAAAATTAAGGAATTGAAGGACTTGATTCAGAAGGAGTAATCCAACTCAAAGGGAATAAGATTCGAATGGACTAGTTTCATTGGAAGATTTATTTGACAAGCATGATTGATTCATCAAAGAAATATCAAAATAATCATCAAGGTGCACATTTGAGTTTGAGAAAGAAAACATCGAAACTTCATAGAAACCCAAAATGGTGAATATATAAAAATGCCACTCTTTTGAAGAAAAGATAAGGTTCATTTCACTGTTGAAGAAATATTCAGATGTCTTGGCCTATTCCTATGATGAGCTAAAATATTTCCAACCAAAAGGAAATGAATCATTCTATTCCTCTCGAAGCTAGAAGCTAAGACTTTTAGGAAGAGACAATGACCCTACAATCCAAAGATAAGTTTGTTAGGTTGTGGAGCCTATTTTCATCTGAGAAAGTGTTGAAGAATATACACTAAGAGTATTGTACACTTTCCATGGTTGTCTCGCCAGTGGTTCAAAACGCTCCCGATATATCTAGAAACGTTATTTTCTCATATGGGAGGGTTTTTTGACCCATAGGTTTATGGGACGGTTTTGGCCCATGGTTTTGATATCCACGGTTTTGTAAAACTACTTAAGCAGTTGTCTATTTATATGGTTTTGTGCATATGGTATATATAATGAAACATTACAGATGTTGTTTGAATTTGGGTGTGAATTATGTAGAGTTTGTTGAGCATAGCTCCAAACAGATTTGGGTATTGTATTGAGAGAGCTGTGACTTGTAATAAAATCTGAGCAAGTGATTCTTGGTGGACGTAGCCCAAATTGGGTGAACCACATTAAATAATGTCTCTTTGTGTTGTGTTATTCTATTATGCACTTTTATTTGAGATCTGTAATAATTTTGCATATCGGTTTCTACTTTTAAGATTCTCGAGGGATTATTCCACATATTTTATCTCTTATTTCCTAACAATTGATATCGAGCCTAGTTTGGTTTTCCGAAGTGTTGAATCGAATGGAAAATTTTATCTTGAGTGGGAATTGTTTCATGTAGGTTAGAATTTCAATCTTTGGAAGATTACAGATGGAAGATTACCTTTATTAGAAGGATCTTTATATTCTGCATTGTCTGAGAAGGTGAACAAACCCTCGAGCATGACAGATGCAGAATGAGATTTTCTGGATAGGAAGGAACTTGGGACAATCTGACTGTGTCTTGCATCTTTGGTATTATTTAATTTTTAAAGGAAAAGACTACAAAAGAACCGATGGATGCATTAGGGAAGTTGTATGAAAAACTATCTCGCCTCTAATAAGATATTTTTATGAAAAATTTGTTTAATATGAAGATGTCGAGAATGGTTCAAGAGTGAGATCATATGAATGATTTTAATATGGTGGTAAATATGATAGCTTTAGTTACAATAGAATTTGATGAAGAAGTTAGGGCTTTATTAGTTCTATGCTCTTTACGAGAGTTGGAATATCCGGTAATGACAAGAAGCAACTTGGTTCCAGCTAACTCAAAGTTGAAGTTTGAGGATGTTGTAGGGGTGATTCTAAGCGAGGAAATGTGAAGAAAAATCTCTGGTGAATCTTCTACTTCAGGGAATGCTTTGATAGTGGAAACTAGAGGGATACAAAAGAATAGAGGAAGCCGTGGAAAATCAAAAGATTGGGCAATGTCAAAATCTAAAAGTAAGATAGTATCGGCAATGTGGAAATTCGGGCATGCAAATAAGGATTGTTGGGAGCTTCGGGACAAGAAGAAACAATAGGAAGAAAACAAGGAGGCAAATGTGGCAACGGGTAATGTATGTCAGGATGCTTTGATTCTTTCTTTGCACAATATTATTGAATCTTGGGTTTTAGATTCGGGGGCTTCTTTCCATGTTACTCCACATAGGCATTATTTTGTTGATTATGCTAAAGGATATTTTGGGCATGTTTTTCTTAGTGATGATGAGATTTGCAACATACTTGGAAAAGGTTATGTTCATGTTAAGATGTAGAATGGGAATACTTGGCTATTGAAGGATGTCAGACATGTGCCTACATTAAGATGAAATTTGATATCGGCAGGGTAGTTGAGAAGTGATGGTTGTACTGTGATATTTACAATAGACTCTTGGAAGGTTACCAAGGGTGCTCTTGTGGTGGCAAGAGGTAAGAAGGTTGGAACCTTGTATTTAACCACTTATAGCACTAATGTTTGTAATCTTGTGGCTTCAGAAGTAGATACAACATTGTGGCACTATAGGCTCGGTCATATGAGCCATAAGGGCATGGAGATCATAAAGAAGGATTTTCCTAGATATACAAAAATAGGTTTGGAGTTCTGTGAGGACTGCATATATGGGAAACAAAAGCGAGTAAGGTTTCTCAAGGTTGGACCTACAAAGAAAGAGAGTAAGTTAGAGTTGGTGCATTCTGATGTATGGGGGCTAGCTCATGTATCATCTCTTGGGGGTTCAAGTTATTATGTTACTTTTATTGATGATGTAACAAGGAAAGTTTGGGTTTATTGTATTAGAAAAAAATCTGATGTATTTGACACTTTTGTTAAATGGAAAGCCTTGGTAGAGAATGAAACAAGTCTTAAGCTAAAATGTCTTAGGTCAGATAATGGAGGGGAGTATTGCAGCAATGAATTTGATGATTATTATTCTAAGAATGGAATCCATAGGAAAAAGATGGTTCCAGGAACTCCACAACAGAATGGGGTGTCAGAAAGGATGAACAAAACAATAATGGAATGTGCTAGGAGCATGAGGTTACATGCAGGACTACCTCTTTCTTTTTGGGCAGAAGTGGTGAGCACAGCTGTGTACTTGATAAACAGAGGACCCTCAAGTGCCTTGGATGGAGGCATACCTAAGGAGGCTTGGTATGGTAAGAAAGTTGATTATTCATTTCTTAGAGTCTTTAGATGTGAGGTGTTTGTCCATATAGACAAGGATGATAGGACCAAACTAGAGGCTAAATTAGAAAAATGTACTTTCATTGGTTATGGTGGTGATGACTTTGGATATAAATGTTGGAGTATTAAGGAAAAGAAAATCATTCAATCTAGGGATGTGGTCTTTAATGAGAAAGTCATGTATAGTAGCAGTGATTGCAGGAAAATAGGGAAGAATCCAAGAAAGAATATTTAGCAAAGAGAGAGAATCTTCTGGATGGGAAAGTGACACATGAATCAGTTTAGGAACCTCCTCAACAGAACCCCAAACTCCTATATTGAGGAGGTCTTCTAGGGTAAGAAGATAACTGAACATTTTTCTCCTTCTCTTTATTATTTATTACTCACTAATAGTGGAGAGCTAGAGAGATTTGATGAAGCAATGCAGGTAGATTCCAGGAAGAAGTGGGAGTAAGCCATGGATGAGGAGCATCAAGCTCTCATGGAGAACCAGACATGGGATTTGGTGAAGCTACCTGAAGGCAAAAGAGCATTACAGAACAAGTGGGTGTTCAGAGTCAAAGAGGAAGAAGGAGGAAAGAAAAGATACAAGGCCTAGTTGGTGGTCAAGGGGTTTGCATAAAAAAAAAAGGTATAGATTTTGATGAGATTTTTTCTCCTGTAGTAAAAATGACTTCTATTAGAATTGTTCTTGGAATAGTTGTAGTAGAATACTTGCACTTAGAGAAGCTTGATGTAAAGACTGCATTTCTCCATGGTGATTTAGAGGAGGAACTATATATGTAAAGCAAACCAGAGGGCTATGAGGTCAAAGGTAAAGAGGAGATGGTGTGCAAATTGAAGAAGAGCTTGTATGGCTTGAAACAAGCTCCATGTCAATGGTATAAGAAATTTGATAGCTTCATGATGGAGCAAGGTTATATTAGATGTCATTCTGACCATTGCATGTATACAAAGAAATTTGAGGATGGTAGTTATATTATCCTTTTGTCGTATGTGGATGACATGTTGGTTGTAGGTAAAAACATGTAGGAAATAAAAGTACTCAAGAAGACTAAGTGAATCCTTTGCTATGAAGGATTTGGGGGCAGCAAAAAAATCCTTGGTATGAGGATATCTTGGGATAGGAAGGAATGGAAGCTAACTTTATCTTAGGAAGAGTACATTAAGAAGGTATTGGAGAGGTTTAATATGTAGGATGCTAAATTAGTTGGGACTCCTTTGGTAGGCCATTTCAAGTTATCAAAGGAACAATGTCCCAAGACAGAGCAGGAGAGAAACTATATGTCCAAGGTACCTTACTCATCAGTGGTTGGCAGTTTGATGTATGCCATGGTGTGCACCAAGCCCGATATTGGCCATGCAAAGTGGGAGCGGTGAGTAGATTTATGAGTGATCCAGATAGAGATCACTGACATGTAGTAAAGTGGATCCTTTGGTATTTGAGAGGGACCATGGGGACATTTTTGTGCTACAAGTGGATCAAACACCACTTTGTGTGGTTATGTAGATTCAGATATAGATGGAGATGTAGACAATAGGAGGAGCACAACAGGTTATGTTTACATTGTAGGTGGGACAACAGTAAGATGGATTTCATGACTATAGAAGTTGGTGGCTTTGTCAACCACGGAGGCTAAGTATGTTGCTGCCACAGAGGTAAGCAAGGAAATGATTTGGTTACAATAATTACTTGAGGAGTTGGGGCATAAGCAGGAGGAAGGAAAGTTGCATAGTGATAGTCAGAGTGCTATACACCTAGCTAAGAACTCTGTTTTCCACTCTAGGACGAAGCATATACAGTTAAGGTACCATTTCATCAGGACAACTTTAGAGGAAGAGAAGTTGAAGCTGGAGAAGATTCATACTAGTCAGAATCTTATAGACATGATGACCAAGGTGGTCACAAGGAAAAACTGAAGTGTGTTAAGCTTTGGTTGGTCTTCATAGAAGCTAGTGAAGGGTTGAGAAGCTTTCTCAGAGGAAAAATAGTCTCCAAGTGGGAGATTGTTAGGTTGTGGAGCCTATTTTCATGTGAGAAAGTGTTGAAGACTGTACACTAAGAGTACTATACACTTTCCATAGTTGTCTCGCCGGGGTTCAAAACGTGCCCGATATATCGGGAAACATGATTTTCTCATATGGGCGGGTTTTTGACCCATAGGTTTATGGGATGGTTTTGGCCCATGGTTTTGATACCCACAATTTTGTAAAATTACTTAAGCAGTTGTCTATTTATATGGTTTTGTGCATATGGTAGATATAATGAAACATTGTAGATGTGTTTTGAATTCGGGTGTGAATTATGTAGAGTTTTTGAACATAGCTCAAACAGATATGGGTATTGTATTGAGAGAGCGGTGGCTTGTAATAAAATATGAGAAAGTGATTCTTGGTGGACGTAGCCCAAATTGGGTGAACCACGTTAAATAATGTCTCTTTGTGTTGTGTTATTTTATTCTACACTTTTATTTGAGATCTGTAATAATTTCTGCATATTAGTTTCTATTGTTGCGATTTTGTGAGGGATTATTCCACATATTTTATCCCTTATTTCCTAACAAAGATACCATGTTAAAAAGAGGTTATCAAGATGATTAATGCAAGAATAATCTTTCATATCCACCACTCCACATGGGTAGAGAATATTGTTTCAGTATGAAAGAAAAACATGGAAATAAGGATTTGTGTGGACTTTCGTAGCCTAAACTAGGACTCCTTGAAATACAACTACCCATTTCCAATCATGGATCACATCTTGCAAGTGGTCATAGAATATGAAATGATCTCATTTCTTAATGGCTTCTCAGGGTATAATTATATTGAAGTAGCAGAAGAATAAAAACACAAGACAATCCTCACAAAAACTTGGGGTAATTTTTCATATAGAATAATGCCTTTCAGTTTAATCAATGCCGGAGAAACCTTTCAAAGGGAGATGGACCTTGCATTCAAATATCTCAAGCATTGCATTATAGTTCACCTAGATGATCCCAAAATATTCTCAAATAAGTGAGGATACCATACACACCATCTTGGATAGGTAATCATCAAATGTAGGAAGCGTGGAATATTTCGAATCCTAAGAAGTGCATTATTAGGGTTATCAAGGAAAATTTCTTAAAAAATTGTGAACAAGGAGGGAGAAAATATTAATCCAGAAATAATAAAGGCCATTCAAGAATTGTCACTTCTAATAAGAAAAAGGGCGTAGATTCCTTGTTTAGAAATGTTATATTCCTTTGAAACTTCATCCTTGACTTCATCGAATTTACCAAACACATAACTATCATGATGAAGCCAAAGGATAGTTTCAAATGGAACAAGGAAGGAAAAATGGCATTTGAAGTGATAAAAGAAGCAATAGTAAAGGCACCCACATTTGTGCACCCATATTTTGATAAGGAGTTCATCTTTTACTACTATGCTTTAGAACATGATATCTACCATTTTGGTGTAGAAGAATGAAGAAGGTATTGAAGCTCCCATTTCCTATATGAGCTCACATATGAAGAATCAAGAGCTGAAATATAGTCATTTGGAGAAACATGCCTATGCCATGGTTAAAGTGGTAAAGAACTTTTGGTTCTACATTCTCAACTCCCACATTGTGGTAATGGTGTCAGGATCAACTATCAAGTCCATTCTCACTCAACAAGATCCAAGAAAAAAGAGGCAACTGGGTGGCGAGAATTTAGGAATATGATTTAGAGATCAAGCCTTCCAATCTGGTTAGAGGTAATGGGTTGTGCAGATTGCTTTCAAAAGATGATGTATTCGTAACTAAAAATTATATAGGAGAATGTTTTTGTTGTGAATCTGTCAAGAATGAATTGCCTTGATTAATTTTTGTGAGCATGAAAAATGAATGGTATGCACACATCACTTACTTCCGACCTATGATGAGTGCCCTCCTCACTTTGATCGCAAACAAAAGAGAACACTCAAGATAAGGGTAGCCATGAATGTTATATGGAACCATGCTCTCTATGAGAGGGGACTCTATGTTTGCTTCTTGAGGTGCGTAGATAAGGAGAAAATGAGCAACTACTGAAGGCATATCATGATTAAGTGTGCATAGGACACTTATTTACAATGGTAATAGCTCATAAAATCATCCTTGGTTGGTACTACTAGCCTACTTCTTTTGTGGATGCCTAAGGATGGGTCTTCAAATGCAAGGCATGTCAACATTTTTTCAAGAGAATGTAGCTTGATGCTCTTCCTCTCGGACAGTGGTGATTGAAGAACCATTCCAATAGTGGGGATTGGATTTCATTGGATTTATGAACCCTCACTCAAGCACATGCCATATTGACATGATCACGCAACCAACTATTTCACAAAGTGAGTAGAAGCCATCCCTATGAAAAAACCAGCACCAAAAAAAAATGTGCAACTTCCTCAAGGAGAACATCATTTTTCATTTGAGTATCCCACAAAATATCATGGTAGCCACCACCACATATTTCTCCTCTAGAGAGTTGATTGATTTTTACTATGCCTATGGAATTTTTTTCACGCTCATCGACTATTACCTAGAAGGGAATGGTCGGGCATAATTAAGCAATAAAAACATTGTGACCATAGTCCATAAGCTAGTAGATGAAAACCAAAGGAATTGGCATAAAAATCTATACAATGCATTTTGCACAAATAAACTAGTGCCAAAGAAATAAATTAGTATGTCTCCATTCTAATTTCTCTACAGGATCATCGAGGAAGAGATTCAATTAACGGTGGAGATGTCCACACTCAGATTGCTCCAAGTAGTGGAAGGCGATCAATATCATGATGCTATTGACAAAAGGATTTTGTTTCTTGGGAAGCTTGAGGAAGCTAGGCTCAAGGTGGTGGACCAAGTAAAAGCTCATCAATTGAAGGTCAAAAGGTTATTTCACAAGAAGGCTAAAGCCATAAAATTCAAAGTTAGAGACCCTATTCTACTTTGGGACAAGTGAAGTGAACCAAAGGGAAATCATGGGAAATTTGACTCTTTGTGGTTCAGTCCATTCTATATCCATAAGAAATGTGAATAAAATTATTTCTACCTTTCTTAGCTAGATGGAACACAATTGGAGTTTCCTCGCAACGGGTAATATCTGAAATTATACAAGGAATACAAGCGGATAGTCCCCCTGCATTGTACCATAAGTGATTTAGGTGTGTGTTTCTTTTACCATTTTTATGTGTGTATTTTATCTTCAATGTGGTGTGTTTCCTTTCTATTGCATACATGTGTGTATAATCCTTCTCTGGTCTATCTCTTGTTGTTCAAAGTGACTCTAAATCCCAATGGATAAGGAAATGGTCCCACTTATAAACTAAGATTTGGAGTTACTTATCATCATTTCCTCACTTTGTTCGATCTAGAATGATTCCCCAAGTGAGAGACAATTTTTTCCTATGTTTTTGATAAGTAAAAATTAACTTGAAAGCATGACAACTTTACCCTAGTTTCAAACTTTTTCATTATAAACATTCCTCGACATCCCTCTTGGTTAGCCCATCCCTTGTATCAAGCCTATCTTACCTTTTCAAGCGTCCTTTTGTGTTGTGTTAACCTTGCACATATGTTATTTAGAGAAAACAAGTTCATTCAAGTTCTCTAGAGATGATACTTTGCAAGACAAGATTTTGAAGGGACTTAGGAATGGTTATTTCTAGCCTTTCTAAGACATGGTTCACACCCTAGAGCATTATTGCAAGTCCAAACTCATAAGGGATTCATATTAAGGAAATAAGAAAATTTTGAAACTAATTTAGTAATATTTTATAAAGTTCTAAGGGTTTAGGGACAAGTTCAGCGAAAGCGAGTCTTGGAGGGTGAAGGAGCTTGTAGTACAAAACAAACCTTGAGCTTTGGGAAGTGATTCCGGGAGCTCCATAAGGAGTTTGAGGTGAAAAACATTGTTGGAAAGGTATTTTAGAGCTCTAATTGATGGTGATTTCACATTTTCCACAAGACATAATTTATTCTTCCCACATACTATTTTCAACATGCACAACCTAAGATTCCCAAAAACTCTAAATTTTAGGGCGTTATAGATAGAATCAAGGAACAATACCCATCCCATTATTCTCCAAATGACATTTAAACTCAAAATAATATATATAATTTCTAAAAAGACCTCTAGATGCTCAAGTTATGTTGTCGACAAGTTGCTCCAAGGTATGCTTTAAGACTTAGTCATTTTTCTAGGTGGACACATGTCATTCCCAAGTCGAGTGAATTTTTACCCAAACTATCCCATCCATTTGGGAAATTTGGGAAACAAAAATTCACCCAACCCTTAGATAACCCCCTGGACCATCATGTGATCTCAGTTGAGCTCAAACATGCCAGATAAGCCCTCGTGCACCAATTTCTAACACCCTCCATCATCGAATCTAGGAGCGCCACTTGTCCTAACTAGATGAAGGCCTATTTTATCCCACAAAATGTCCTAGAAATTTGGGATGGTTGGGACAAAAAAAATCTCTCAACCCCAAGTCGACCTTTGGTCCCTCATATGACGAACAAAGGTGCTTCACAAGCTTGTTTTCAACTCCCTCTCCTCTTAGCCTCAACCAATGACCATCTGCCACTTGTCAAGCCCAGAGACAGGTGAAAGGTTTTCAACCAGCTATCTTAGACCCTTGGGATAGTTGGGACAAAAAATTGTGCCCAAGCCTAGACCTTTCCTTGGTCACCCATATGACCCAGCGCACCGGTGTTTTAAGTGTTTTTCTCTCACCTACACCAGCCAATCACATGATGCCACTTGTCATAAAGATGGTGAGGAAAATTTTTGTACACCATATGTACCAACCCATTGGGACACTTGGGACACAAAATTGCGCCTAAGCCAAAGAAACTTTAATAAACCATTTTTGTAAATTTTCTAATTGTCATGTGCTTCTCCATTTTGCCCATGAAACTCACATATGAAAGAAAGTTACACCAGAATAACTCCATTGATCCTCCTCATTCCTTAATTTATGCATCATTACTATAGGTCCATGAATGCAGTAACACCAAAGGACTTTTTTTCATTGGTACCATTTCCATTTTTCATCAAAGGAACTATGTGGCCAAAAACCTTGAATCATTCATAGCTCACAAACCATAAATCGAATGTTGCTGAAAAATTTTCCATCTCTCTTCCTCATAGGATCCTTTAATATGAAAAAATAGAAAATCCAATGGGTTCCTTGATTATTTACAGAGAAAATCCTAAAAATCTTCCCTACCTCATTCTCTTGTAGTTTTCTAGTGATTTAGAGACTGGTTTGAGCCATAAATTTGACCACAACATCTAGAAGAAAAACCCATCACAGAGAAGTTGATTTTTTATCAATATGAGGTTTGGAAGAATATTTAATAAAAATATTAATTACTTTATGACTGTAATTACTATAAATAGTAAATTTCTAAAAACGAAAAAATCATTCAAATGAGAAAACTCATAAATTGAAAACTAAGGAATTCAAGAAAAAAGTAAAAATCAACCGCTAAAAATAGAATGTGCTCAAAAATGGAAAAAGGAACCTCTCTGTAAGAATTATAAACATGATAAGGATTACACCAACTGATTCGGGGCCCATAAGAAACATTTCCCCAAAATAGCAAACTCTGGATCATAGGGTCGAAAAATAGAAAGCTTCAACTTTGAGTGAAAAAAGTTGCTATCATCCTAGTTTCAACTTATATTATTACTTTTTGTCATCATAAAGTTCAAGCTCATTGGTCCTGGAGCCCGTTTTATCTCTTACATAAAACTTCTTAAGTTTGGGAGACAACGATGTTACTCACATGGACCTAAGGGATCTAAAGAACAAAATGTTGGGTGCACTAAGAGAGTCTTTTGAGGAAAATATCTTCACAAGTGGACTGTATGTCGTAGGTGGTCACCATGTGTCTTTGCAAAGGATTGAGTTAGTGTTGGAATTCTCCCAACAAATGAACTAGACAACCGAAGAATAAAATGTGATGATGGATCGGTCTTAGCAGTTCTCACCCCCAAAGCCATATCTCAAGCTATGCAGATTCCCATTGGAAATAACATGGCTATGATCACAAAGGAGTTTACATCTCGAGAGTGGTATAAGATTGAGTCATACCTTTAAGGCATTTATTTTAGATCTTGGTTGAAGCAAGGGAGAAATCTATCCTGTATGTTGAAGACTCTTTTCTACAATGAACACCATGATGGTTTTTCCGATACCATCATTATCTTAATCTAGGTAATGGGAGAAGAGAACACGATGGAATTTCATGACTGGATGGAATTTTTCATTATCACAATCCTTGAAGGAAAATATGTGATTAATTTGGGGCATCTCATTAGCAACAATTTACACCACTAATTGCTCTAGGTACCTGCTTCCAAGAATTTCTTCATTACTTCCTACCTGGTCTATGCCTTGACAAACACAAGATCATTCAAGGGCCTGATTATTTCTCGAAATTTTTTTCAAAGGGATCTCTCATTCAAGAAATATATTCACTTAGTCTTAAAGGAGAGTAATCAACACTTTTCCACTATTAATGATGCATTCACAATGTATGTTGACAAAATTTTGGAGGGAAAACCGTATTTGAGGATGTCTTCACAAGCCACTACTCTATTAAAGAGGTATGGATCATGCTTCGTTTAATTTTAAAAATTCTCCTATATCGAGTATTGGGATTTTAAATTTCTCTAATAATATTTCCTCGTTGCCCAAGCAACATGATCATGTTGATGGAATTATGTAGACAACTGGTGCATGAGAAATTAGAAGAAGAAGTTGATTTCTTTCCCTATCTCTCTATGGTTTTCACTTACAAAAGTGCTCATGATGCTTCCAACAAAAATCTTCCCTTGCCCCTATAAAAAGCACTCATACCCTTTAAGGTCATATTTTGGAATCTGGGTGATCTGATACTTTCCACCTCCCCGATTTGTATCACAACCCACGGGTGGATGATTATTGGGAAAACCGTGTTAATGATTTTAAGTTCTAAGAGTGTGATTAGAAAAGGATGACAATTGATTAGATGAGGAGGTTCAAATTTTAATGTGTTTTCATGCAAATGTGCAACAATAATTATTCCAAATTTCAAGCATGACAACAGACCCTAGTGTCAAAAATTTGAAAGTCATACCTCCCCAAGACACCTCCCAAAGTTAGTCTATCCATAATTCCAACCCTATTCTGTCATCAAAGTCAACTCCAAGTGATTGTAAAATGTCCCCCTATGTGATTTAGGAAAGACAAATCAGTCCCTCTATGTAATTTAGGAACAAACAAGATCATTCAAGCATGTTGGAGCAATGGTTTGCAAAGTGAGTTTTTGAGCATGCTTAGAAGGGGATTTCATTAGCCTTTCTAAGTCAGGTGCATCATCATCAGAGCAGAAAATAAGACAAATATTCATCATGGAGGTGTATTTGAGAGTCCAAAACATCAAGGAACTGATTCAGGGAAAATCTAGAAAGAATTGGAGGTTTATGAGCCAAGTCACTAAAAGTTAGTTTTTGGGCCTAATGGAGCTTACACCGAAAAAAGCACATGATATTCAAGGAATGATTCTAAGATCTCTGAGAGGAATCAATGATGAAACAATATATCATTAGAAATATCTTTTATACCCCAACATGATGGAAAAAATATATCATCTTCAAGTGTCATGCATTTCTCAGACCAACTCATTCTTCTGGCACATAGCTGGCGGTCCTAAAAAATAAGGAGAAATTTGGAGGTGATAAATTCATAATTGGACCATAAAACCATAACAATTGTATTCATTTAGTTTTTTTCAGGTGGAATCATATAAAATTTCACCCAAAAATTCATCCGGGAGCTCAAGATATCGTCTTCGCAAGTTGGCTCCCAAGGTATGTTATTTGGTACTTAGTGAAATTTTTAAGGGACACGTGGCAACTTGTGGTAAAGGAAAATTTTCATGTCCCATTTTTCCCTTTTCAAAGGGACATAAAAATTTTCCCAACCCTTTTCTAGTCCTCAGGTCACTCATATGACCCGTAAACCACCTCTCTCAGCTCCTAGGTGCTAAAACTCATCCCCCACTTAAAATTGCTCAACAAATGAACATGTGCCACTTGTCATCACAAAAATGAGGTGGAATTTTATGTCCCCTTTTAAATTTATAAAATATATGAAAGGGATAAGAAAATTCTCCCCATCCTTTCCCCTTCCATTTGCAAGCTATAAATAGTGGGACTTCGCCAAATATTTTCCATTCTCACCCCCCACATTCTCCTCACGTTGCCGGAATGTTGTTGGATTTTCCCTAGAATTCCATGCTCCATTTTTATGAAAAAACAATATCATTTATTCTCTCATGCCCTAAAAAACTAAAAACCACAAAATAAATGGATCAAAATAGTGGAAAAACAAAGAAAAATGAAGATTTTTGTTAGAAAACCTTGAAGTCTACTAATCGAAAAATATTCATATCTTTCAAAATACACAACGGATCAACAAGTTGTTTTTTGAAATATCTTATTTTTCCAAACACCATGAGGATTCAAAATAAATTTTTGGCATGCATGAAGCGGATTTTTTCCAGTGAGAAAACCCCCATTTCCTAAAGAAAAATTTGATTTTTTAAAATCTCTCATTTTCGGCATCGGATAAAGTTGAAGTTTGAGAGGTGCACTAAGGATAAAAAACCCATATAAAAAATGTTCCTTTTATTTTGAATTGAAAAACAGAGACCCATTTTCCAAAAATAGTAATCCTTCCTACATGGGTGGCTGTTATTTTTGGTAAGTCATCACTAAAGTAGTTGCGGCGAATAAAATATGCACATAGGATATTCGAAGGTTAGGATGGTTTTTCAAAGTGCGAGAAATGGTAGAAAAGTCCACTTACTAAAAATAGTAAGTTTTCTTGTAGGAACTTGCTATAAATAGTAAGTTGCTTGAGAAAGTAGTTTTTACAAGGGAGTGTACAAGGAGATAAAAAATTCAAGTTGCTAACGTCACCCAAGTTCATGAAGGTATATTTCAACACTTACTAAAAATATTAATTTTCCATGTCCATATATGGTAAATGTCAAGTCCAAAGAAGGGGCATTCTTCACTTTGTTGTCAATGATATACTCATCGGTGTTCATCACCTACCCGCTCAATTTGTGTGAGTTCAAAAGTATCGATACATCATGTAAAAGGAGCGTTTTTGATCATCATCAATTACCAATATGAACATATTGTAAAAGTTTTTAGTGAGATCAATTTCAAGATTCTATCTCTTCACATTGGGTATTCACGAGTGGAGCTCATGGTCATCAATGGAATCACTCAATAATGTTTGTAAACACTTAGTTTGCGGTGTCTGTGGGTCATCCAAAGGAGGTTTTTCATGATGTAAAAATTCAAGGATCCATAAGTCTTTGCATTGGTGTGTTTCATCAAATCATCTAGAAATGATTAGTGTGCTCACCAGAGGTGAATTTTTCTTCATCATCACAATTCTACCTCCTTTTCTTTCTCTCTCTTCTTTCTCTCTTCTTACCCCAAATTTCTCTCTCCTCAATGTTATAATTCTTCATTGGGGTTGTAATTTTTCATAATGCCTTTAATGTAATTAAAAAGTGAATTTAGGATTATAATGTAATAAGTCACCTTTATTTTATAAAAAGGGACTTAATATCTTCCTAGGAATTTGAAAAGTCTTAAGTTGTGCAAAGGCATATGAAAGGTCATTTGGGGGTAGATGAAGAGTCATATGAGGGAGGTGAGAGGTAATTTAAAATTGTATAAATTGGGATGGCCTCTCCATTCCAAGGATTCTAAATTTTTAAACACTTCTACTCTATAGCATTGTGAATTGTGTTAGATTGATTCAAGATTTGTATTCATCATTACACATTGAATAAAGGCTACACTTCCTTTATTCCCTTTCTTTTTTTTCCTCTATTTTTCTCTTGTATGCACTTTGTAAGCATGGTGATCAAATAGAAGCTTTATATCTTTGATGAATGAACCTACAAGGACTTTGTATCTATGTGGGTTTCATTTGTCTCACTAACTCGCTTCATTTTTTCTTCCTTCTATATTGAATGTTGAACTACTTTGGTTACTAGGTGTGAGCTATGCAATTTTCCTACTCATGGTAGTAACTCCCCTCCTAATTCCCCTCCTTATCTTTAACATGATGTAATTTCCTCCCTTGTACCCCGTACAAGAATTTTCCTGAGTTCGAGTGGAGTGTGCATGTGTGATCCTCGACCTATTTGACCAACCAACAACATTTAGATTCAAATAAGATTAATTACATTCAATAATGGGATTTGTAACATTAGATGAAGAGGGAGTAACCCCATGAATGTTGGTGGAGACACCTAATTTGTTCACTCAAATTTTTTTCTCACCAATGAATGGTATGAGGATGATGTTTAAGAAGTTTTCTCGAAACACATGATCTGAATATCCACTTGTGGAAGAATATATTCTCCCTCAAGTGGTTTTGAGTGTTTACAAGTCTGGAAATATCAAAGAATACACGGTGGTCATCAAGTTGTCAAAAGAATGGGCCATGAGAAAGATCAATTCGTCAAAAGACAAATCTCCTAGCTCAGCTCATTCAAGAGAGAACTTAAAGCATAAAGTAGTGGAACCAAAGGTCCCTCATTACAAGAGATTGTATAAGAAGGTGAGACCCACAAAATAACCTATAATTGATTTAGAACAATGGGATATTAATCCTACTCATATCTTATCTCCTTAGTAATCTCAAAGTTTCTCATCTCCCACTATTGCACCAACCACACATGCATATTATTATCCTACACATTTGGAGCAAGAAGCTACAATGTTTCCTAATTCTGAGCCAAAAACTAATGAGATCTTTCCTTAGGTACATGGGATGGTCACTAAAAATATCGAATGGTGTAACAAGTGCTTGTTCCTAATTTCTCATCTATCGCCTCAATGGTCAAATAGAAGAAAGGAATATTGGCTCAAGTGGCTTCTTTCTTTTTTAGCATCACCTCGAGTAATTGATATATGGAGGTATTCGGGATAAAGGTTTGCAATCCCATAAAAAAATGACTTCAGATGAATATGAAATGAGCAAAATTCCCTTAGGCCCAACGACACATGAGGGTGATATTAATTTTTTAAGATTCTTCCACTCACCTCGTCATGAGGATTCAAGAATACAAGGAAATGTTGGACCAAGCAGAAGACCATATCAAGGCCATCACTTCAAATGTGTAGGTGATTTTGGATCTAAGTTCTTCCACAACTCTCCCAGCCAAAGAAGTTACTCCAATAAGTAGCTTTGACACTTTGAGTTTATCGAGAAAACAAAAGGATTCATCATGCAAGGAAAAGTGAATGAAAAGTGGGTGAACATGATCCTAAGAGAAAGGGAATGTTTTGCTACTCGGAAATGTTGAAATTATACAACTCTTTGGATGAAACAACCATGAAGATAATCACAACATGGGTAGAAATTGATGTGGATAATGATCATGGGGATTAGGTGTATCTCGTTGGTCATGAAGATGGGAAAGATCAAAGCATCCCTTCTAATAGCCAAAGGTGTGTTCTCTTTAATTTCATATGACTTATGTCAAGATTGGGCTCAAAATTTGGTTGCTTGTTATGAAATGATAAAACATGATATTGGTGAGTTTGATTTGTATAAGGAAGAGGTTAAAAATATGCATAAGGATGTCATTGATCAAGTGTAAAATCTTAGGATTCTAGCCACGAATGTAGACACTTTAATAGATGATCTGTTGAAGTCCTTCAAACATCTAGTCAAAAGGGAGGCCAAAGATCCATTCTCATTCAATGAAGACACATTGGAGTCTTTGGAAGAGATAAGGTAGTCATTTCAAACACCAAAAAGGACCATTAAATCTATCACGGAAAGTAAGATCAAGTCATTAAGTTTTATTTGCATTCTTCAAGCTAACAAATTTTTACCGACGGTGGTGAGATTTAGTAAACTATTCAAAGGCATCGAGATCAATCTTGAGGAGCTTTCCAAGAGTCCATCGACAACGTGAGCTTCATCAAAATAATATTATTTCTTCTTCTTCTCTTTTTATCTTCACTCCCCCTTCCTTCTTTTCCAACACTTTATAATTCTTCATTAGGTGGGTGCACTTTTTCATTTTGTTCTATTCCTATTTCATCTTATTAGTTTAAATGTGACTTTAGGTTGTAATGTTTTAAGTAACCCTTAAATTATAAAAGGGACTTAATCCTATTCCTAGGAATATGAAAAGTCACATGTTGTGTAGGACATATGAAAATTCACTTGGAGGGTAGATGAATAATCTTCTAAAATTATATATAATGTAATGGCACCCTCATTCTTAAGGGTTGTCAATTTTGTATGCTCATGAGAGATTACTACATGTGAAGAAGTAAAAGATATAAAATTTCTTCTAATTGCCTCCTATGTTTTTCCATTTCCTACTATGTACAACTTTATCAAAACATCAATGAAAGAGAAAGGCGTTTCTTTCCTTTTTTGATAAGAATATTACTGAAACTTTGTGTTCATAATATTATCTTGTCTTGTTGCTAGTAGCATAGTTGTTTTCTTTCTATCTATGTGTGTTGAAGTATTATGATTAATGGTTATAGGAATATGATTTTCTACCTACAATATTAACCCCCATCTCTTTTTCCCACTCCCTTTCCTACTCTCTTAGCAAATTCTTCCCCTTAAAGAAATTGTAAGATTTTATTGCGAGCCCAGTGGAATGTCCCTGTTGGATCTCCGACCTCTAAGGAAACCACATATTTTTATTTCATTGATGCATAATAAATGGATTTGTACCATTCAAGTAGAGGGACCTAGAGTCTCAGAGCATTGGTGTATACCCATCAATTTGTCCACCGACCAATTTTCTCCCAATAGTTTTGGCACCCACCGTGGGGAAGACTTGGAAACAATTTTGCACCAAAAATATGAATCACAAGAAAATACAAAAAAAAAAAAATCCATAAAATAAAATAAAATAAAATTGAAGTTGAAGAGTCACAAAGCATTATTTCTCAAATCCATGGTTATTCTGGTAAAACTCAAGTCCAAAAGCCTAAATTACCATTCCATATTCAAGAAGATATTGTATCCGACTTGAGGGAATCCGTGTGGCACAACAAATAAAATTTTGCACATTAATTCATAGCTACAAAAGTGCTAGATACTAAAGAGAAACATGTTGAAGAAAGGGAAAGAGATAGACAAGTACAAGCGTAACAAAGAATAGTTTAAGATCACCTAAATTCTACAAGTGGATGATTTAAGATATACTAAGTCATAGAAGAAAGGAGGAAATACCCACCCAATATTTGAATAACTTAAGTGAAGACAATAATTAATAAGAAATTCAAGGCCCTCCCTTTGTCCCGAAACTGATCTCACTAGTGGTCCAAGTGGTGTCAACCCATTGGACATAGAATTTCCAAATCTCAGTGAAGATTTTGAAAACCTTACGAGATGTGGAAATTGAAGTTGGGCGAAGAAAGAGCGGAAGTAGAAGTAAGAGAGGAAGCTGAAGCAATAGTGAAACTTGAAGTAGAAGTAAGAGCTCAAGCAAGAGATGCATTTTGAGTGGAAAAAGAGGAAGAATCAAAGAAGTAAAAGATATAAAATTTCTTCTAATTCCCTCCTATGTTTTTCCATTTCCTACTATGTACAACTTTATGAAAACATCAATGAAATAAAAAGGGTTTTCTTTCCTTTTTTAATAAGGATATTTTGAAACTTTGTGTTTATAATAATATCTTGTCTTGTTGCTATTAGCATAGTTGTTTTCTTTCTATCTATGTGTGTTGAAGTATTATGATTAATGGTTATAGGAATATGATTTTCTACGTACAATATTAACCCCCATCTCTTTTTCTCACTCCCTTTCCTTCTCTCTTAGCAAATTCCTCCCCTTAAAGAAATTGCAAGATTTTATTGCCGCCCGTGGAATGTCCCTATTGGATCTTCGACCTATAAGGAAACCACATATTTTTATTTCATTCATGCATAATAAATGGATTTGTACCAGTCAAGTAGAGGGACCTAGAGTCTCGAGAGAATTGGTGTATACCCATCAATTTGTCCACTTGATCAATTTTCTCCCCAACAGCTTTTGGCACCCACCGTGGGGAAGACTTGGAAACAATTTTGCACCAAAAATATGAATCACAAGAAAATACAAAAAAAAAAAAATCCATAAAATAAAATAAAATTGAAGTTGAAGAGTCACAATGCATTATTTCTCAAATCCATGGCTATTCCGATAAAACTCAAGTCCAAAAGCCTAAATTACCATTCCATATTCAAGAAGATATTGTATCCGACTTGAGAGAATCCGTGTGGCACAACAAATAAAATTTTGCACATTAATTCATAGCTACAAAAGTGCTAGATACTAAAGAGAAACATGTTGAAGAAAGGGAAAGAGATAGACAAGTACAAGCGTAACAAAGAATAGTTTAAGATCACCTAAATTCTACAAGCTGGATGATATAAGATATACTAAGTCATAGAAGAAAGGAGGAAATACCCACCCAATATTTGAATAAATTAAGTGAAGACAATAATTAATAAGAAATTCAAGGCCCTCCCTTTGTCTCGAAACCGATCTCACTAGTGGTCCAAGTGGTGTCAACCCATTGGACATAGAATTTCCAAATCTCAGTGAAGATTTTGAAAACCTTATAGATGTGGAAATGAAGTTGGAACCGAAGAAAGAGCGGAAGTAGAAGTAAGAGAGGAAGCTGAAGCAATAGTGAAACTTGAAGTAGAAGTAAAAGCTCAAGCAAGAGATGCATTTTGAGTGGAAAAAGAGGAAGAATCAAATAAGTAAAAGATATAAAATTTCTTCTAATTCCCTCCTATGTTTTTCCATTTCCTACTATGTACAACTTTATGAAAACATCAATGAAATAAAAAGGTTTTTCTTTCCTTTTTTAATAAGGATATTATGAAACTTTGTGTTTATAATAATATCTTGTCTTGTTGCTATTAGCATAGTTTTTTTCTTTCTATCTATGTGTGTTGAAGTATTATGATTAATGGTTATAGGAATATGATTTTCTACGTACAATATTAACCCCCATCTCTTTTTCTCACTCCCTTTCCTACTCTCTTAGCAAATTCCTCCCCTTAAAGAAATTGCAAGATTTTATTGCAGCCCAGTGGAATGTCCTGTTGGATCTCCGATCTCTAAGGAAACCACATATTTTTATTTCATTCATGCATAATAAATGGATTTGTACCATTCAAGTAGAGGGGCCTAGAGTCTTAGAGCATTGGTGTATACCCATCAATTTGTCCACACGACCAATTTTCTCCCCAACAGTTTTTGGCACCCACCGTGGGGAAGACTTGGAAACAATTTTGCACCAAAAATATGAATCACAAGAAAATACAAAAAAATAAATATCCATAAAATAAAATAAAATTGAAGTTGAAGAGTCACAATGCATTATTTCTCAAATCCATGGCTATTTCTGGTAAAACTCAAGTCCAAAAGCCTAAATTACCATTCCATATTCAAGAAGATATTGTATCGACTTGAGGGAATCCGTGTGGCACAACAAATAAATTTTGCACATTAATTCATAGCTACAAAAGTGCTAGATACTAAAGAGAAACATGTTGAAGAAAGGGAAAGAGATAGACAAGTACAAGCGTAACAAAGAATAGTTTAAGATCACCTAAATTCTACAAGTGGATGATATAAGATATACTAAGTCATAGAAGAAAGGAGGAAATACCGACCCAATCTTTGAAGAACTTTAGTGAAGGCAATAATTAATAAGAAATTCAAGGCCCTCCCTTTGTCCCAAAACTGCTCTCACTTGTGGTCCAAGTGGTGTCAACCCATTGGACATAGAATTTCCAAATCTCAGTGAAGATTTTGAAAACCTTACGAGATGTGGAAATTGAAGTTGGGCTGAAGAAAGAGCGGAAGTAGAAGTAAGAGAGGAAGCTGAAGCAATAGTGAAACTTGAAGTAGAAGTAAGAGCTCAAGCAAGAGATGCATTTTGAGTGGAAAAAAGAGGAAGAATCAAAGAGGAAGTTGAAGACATAACGGGTGACAAAGAGAGACTACAACCTATTGTACTATGGGGCGAAATACAAACCAACTTTCACTACCAAAACCTCTTCATGAGCTTCCATGAGGTTCAAGAATTATTTTTCCAAATTTCAAGGGAGATGGATGATAACTCCTTGAAGAACATGTAGTGGCCTTCTTCACTACATGTGGTGTGCTAGGTGTTGAACATAGAGATGTATATGTCATATTTTTCATGGAGTCTTTGCAATACAAAGCGAGAGAATGGTTATTCCTTGTACTAGCAAGATCAATCACTTATTGGGATGATATAAGAACTTTATTTGAAGATAGATTCAAGTCTATAGAAGACTTTCGATACCTCTTGGTTCAATTGGTGCATATGAAGAAAGAATCTAATGAAGGAAAAAGGGATTTGATAGATAGATACAATAGAGTTCTTAAGAGGATACCTCTTGAAGCCATGCCCTCATAAAATAATTTAAATAGATTCTTTATAAGTGATCAAGTAAATAAAGTTGGGTTTATTCTTAGAAGAACCCATCCTAGAAATTTGAATGAATCTCAAGACTACACCATCGAAATGGAGGATCATTTGATTTTATATGGAAAAGTAAGGAAACCAAATGATAAACAAAAAGGCGAGTTGTGGCCCCACTCACATGGACCCCATGATTCGAAAACGTCCAATGATATCATTTCTCTCAAGAAGCAACTCTCTCAAATCACCATGAGTAACATTCCAAAGAATACCAATCTCGTGAACAAGCCAAGGATATCCCCACATCCTCTCAAGCTTGCTCTTAAGGCACCATCGATCAATGCAAGCTATGATGCACAAGAACCACATGAGGAAATAGAAGTGGAGGATCCAAAAGAAGAAAATGAAGATGGGAATGTTATACGAGATCGAAGAGGTCGATGGTGATGCTCATAATGGTGTCATTGAATATCACTTAGCAAGTGAGGGTAATGATGACTAATAAGAACCAAGATTCTCATGTGCGTATTCACCTGCTCCTAATATAAAAAGGAGCTCCCTCCTTGGTATTTTCTTCAAAGAATAAGAATGAGGATCCTCTAGTAGAATTTCCATAGAAAAAAATCATCAGTAGGGGATGTCCACTTTCGCCATCATTGGATTCAACAAAGGAGAAGTCAAACACGATAGTGAGTAAGAAACCAACTAGTAACAAGTAAGTCCTCTGGTTTTTCTCCTAATTCAAAATCTACTTCTAAAGTTAATCCTTCACCTAATGCTAGTTCTACAAAACCTCCTAAAGAGAAACTAAATTTAGCCAACCATTCTCCTTCTAAACCCATTACCACTTCTACCAAGAGCACTCAAGCTCCCAAGGTAGTACCATATTTGCAATGTAAAACCTCCGTTATCCCCAAAGTATTGAGTTTACCCACCTTGTCTTCGTTTGATTACATAAAAATGTAAGAAAATCCATAGTTTATATTATTGAAATTGAATATATACAAATAAATCCAGACCAATTCAATAGGTCTGTCAATGTTGTCCAAAATGGTAGCCCAAAATGCAGCACTTGAATCCTAATCCTAAGGTCCTTCTTCCAACAAAACCTATGCCTCCTTCACAAAACATTTTATCACTTAGTGCATCTAAAACTAATAAGGTAGAACCATTTTACCCATCCCTCCTAATCAAGGGCTATCAACTAAACAATTTTATCATAGAAGCCAAAGCCTATGATAATTTTATTCCCATTAAAGTATTCAATGCATTAGGAATTTGACATGTAAAAAATGGTTCTTTTTATTCTATGGATACCAAAGAAGTGTTGTTGGTGGGAAGGATTAAAGATGCACATGTGGCCTTGGCAAAATTTCCAGACAAGAAGGTGTTGCTCACCATCTTAGTGGCAGACATCCCATCATCCTTTGGTATGTTGTTGAGTAGATGTTTTTGTAGAGATATAGGTGGTGAAATTTGAATGGATTGGTCCTCAACAACCATTCTAGTGAAAGGGGAAATGAATAAGATGAGTAGGTTTCTATGTGAAAAATGAAGTATATAGTCCAGAAATCAGAGGACCCGAGAGAGAATATCTTGTTCCTAGATAGTGGGATGGGGAAATATTTCCTCACATCTGAGAGAGATGAAAATATTCCCTTCTTTATTGAGGATGAAGAAGATAAGATTTAGACCATGGAGTTTGATCTAAGTCATTCAAGTGTAGGATATGGAGCTGGAATTTTCTTGACCTCTCCCTCAGGTGAATTCATCCCATTTGCATACAAGTTGTAATTTGAAAATAATAAAAACACAACAAATTATGAGTCTCTCCTCCTCGAATGGATGCCGCTGAGTCCATGGGTATCAAAACCTCAAATGTCTTGGAGATGCTGAAATAATAGTTAAGTAGGTGAGAGACCAATATCAAGTCAAAAATCCAAGACTCGGGAACTATAGAAACATAGTATGGGACTGCATGAATATTTTTATGCTTTCTCCATCCTAGCCATTCCTTCTTGCAACAAGAATGAAAAATCCAACTTAGTAGCTCTCTCAGATTTTTGGTGATTCCATATCCATCCTTCGGTGAGGAAAGGTGACTTATCAATATGTTTTTAGACAAAATGTGTTAGAACATGTGAACCATTGGAAAGTCTTCAATGATGAAAATCATCTGCTCACTTTATTGGAACAAAAAGAAAATTTCAGCGATCTCTTTTACGAAGGAAGTGAAAATCCACACCAGGAGTTAGTGGAAGAAGAAGCCAAGGAATTGAAGGAGTTGATTGAGAAGGAGTAATAAAGATCAAAGGGAATAATATTTTGAAGGTCCGGTGTCATTAGAATATTTTTTTGACAAGCATGATTAATTACTTAAAGAAAGATCAAAAGAATCATCAAGGTGCACAACTAAATTTGTGAAAGAAAACATCACAACTTTAGAAAAATCCAGAGTGGTGAATATTGGATAATGATTCTCTCTTGAAGAAAAAAGAATGTTCATTTCACTATTGAATAAATATTATGATGTCTTGGCCTATTCCTACGGTGAGATAAAATCTTTCCGTCGAAATAAATGCATCTTTCTTTTCCTATGAAGCTAAGCATTTTAGGAATAAGAAAAGGCCCTACAATCCAAAGATAATAGATACACTCAACGAGAGGTCCTCAAGATGCTTAATGAAAGAATCATCTTTCCTATCCACCACTCCATGTGGGTAGCGAACATCATTCCAGTGCAAAATAGAAATGGGGAAATAAGGATTTGTGTGGAATTTCATAACATGAACTAGGACTCCTTGAAAGACAACCACCCATTGCCAATTATGGATCACATCTTGCAAGCGTTCACAAGATTTTAAATGCTCTTATTACTCAATGGATTCTTAGGGTATAATTACATTAAAGTAGTAGAAGAAGATACAACCAAGAAAGCCTTCATAACACTTTGGGGTACTTTTTCATACAACAAAATGCCTTTTAGTTTGGTCAATGCGGGAGAATCCTTTCAAAGTGTGATGGACCTTACATTAAAAGGTATTAATCATTGTATTATAATTTATCTAGATGATCTCATAGTCTTCTCAAAGAAGCGAGGAGACCATATACACCATCTTGAACATGTAATAATCATATGTAGGAAGCATGGAATATCCCTAAATCCTAATAAGTGCATCTTCGGGGTTACTAAAGGAAAACTCCTTGGAAACATTATGAACAAGGAGGGAGAAAAGATTAATCTATAAATAATAAATTCCATTCAATAATTGTCACTACCAATAATAAAAAGGGTCATACATTCCTTCTTTGGCAAGGTTAACTTCCTCTTGCGTTTAATCCCAAACTTCACCAAATTGAAAAAAAAAATGAATATCATGATGAAGCCACAAGATAGTTTCAAATGGAACAATTAAAAATGTCATTTGAAGCAATAAAAGAAGAAATAGAAAAGGCCCCCAATTTGGTGCTCCCAAATTTTGATAAGGAGTTCGTCCTGTAATGTTATGATTCGAAACACACGATATCGGCCATTCTAGTGTAGAAGAATGAAGAAGATGTTGAAGCTCCCATTTCCTTCATGAGCTCACCTCTGAAAAACCATGAGATAAAATATAATCGGTTGGAGAAACATGCTTATTCGTGGTCAAAGTGGTAAAGCACTTCTAGTTCTACATTATCAACTCCCACACTATGGTGATGGTGCTAGGATCAACTGTCAAGTCCATTCTCAATCAGCAAGATCTAAGAGAAAAAAAGGAAACTAGGTGGTGAGAATTAAGGATTCTTATTTTGAGATCAAGCCTTCCAATCTGGTTAGAGGTAATGGGTTGTCCAAATTTCCTACAAAATATGATGCATTCGTAACTAAAAATTATACAGGAGAATGTTTGTGTTGTGAATGTGTCAAAGAAGGACTTTTGTCAAGTCCTTTACATGAGCATAAAAATGAATGGTATGCAGACATGTCTTACTTCGATCTATGGTGAGTGCCCTCCTCACCTTGATCACAAACAAAAGATAACACTCAAGCTAAGGGAATCCATGTTTATCATATGGAACCATATACTCTAAAAAGAGGGGACTCAATGGTTTCTTCTTGAGGTGTGTAAATAAAGATAAACAAGAGCATCTATCGAAGGCATATCACGATCAAGAATGTGGAGGAAAATTATATGAAATGGTAACATCTCATAAAATCCTCCGTGTTTGTTACTACTAGCATACTTTTTTCAGGTGACGAAGGATGGGTCTTCAAATACAAGGCATGTCAACAATTTATTAGGAAGCGCAGCTCGTTGTGCTTCCTCTCGGGATAGTGGTGATTGAAGAACCATTATAGTAGTGGGGACTAGATTTATTTGGAGTTCGAATGCTCACTCAAGTGCACGCCATACCTATGTTATCACTGCAACCAACTATTTCACAAAGTGGGTAGAGGCCATCCCTGCAAAGGAATCCAATACTTAAACAATGTGTAACTTCCTCAAGGATAACATCATTATTCATTTCGGTATCTCGGATAAGATCATGGTGGAAAACGCCGCGTATTTTCCTCTAGAGAGTTGACCAAGTTTTTCTATGGATATGTAATTTCTCTCTCACACTCATCACACTATTACCCGCATGAGGAATGATCAAAGCAGAATCGAGCAACAAAAACATTATGACCATATTCGAAAGATAATAGATGAAAAAAAAGGAATTGGCATAAAAATCTATACAATGCATTATGGTTGGACATAATAACACTAAAGAAAGCAATTGGTATATCTCCATTCTAGTTTCTCTATGGGATTGAGGCAGATATTCCGATCACACGGTGGATATGCTAACATTCAAATTGATCCAAGCGGTGGAAGACGAGAAATATCATGTTACTATTGACAAAAGGATTTTGTTTCTAGAGAATATTCAAGAAGATAGGCTCAAGGTGGTGGACCGAATCAAAGCTCATCAATTAAAGGTAAAAAGGTTATTTGACAAGAAGGCTAAACCTAGAGAATTCAAATTTGGAGACCTTGTTCTACTTTGGGACAAAAAAAGAGAAAAAAGGGAAATCATGAAATTTGACTCTTTGTGGCTCGGTCCATTACAGATCCGCAAGACATGTGGAGAAGATTATTTCTACGTTTTTATTTGGATGGAACACATTTGGAGTTACCCCACAATAGGAAATATATGAAATTGTACAAGTAATGAAATTGGGTAGTCCTTTGTATCATACCATAGGTGATTTAGGTGTGTCCTCTCCTTTTCCCCTGTTGTGTGTGTTTTTTCTTTTTAGTGTGGTGTGTTTCCTTTCTATTTCATGTGCGTGTGTACTCCTTTTCGTCTATCTCTTGTTTTTCAAAGTGACTATAAAGCCCAATAGATTAGGCATCGGGTACGACTTATAAACCGAGATTCTTGAGTTCCTTCTCATCCTATCCTCACTTCATTTGATCTAGAATGAGTCCCCAATTGAGAGACATATGTTTTTGTAAGGGAAAAATTCATTTTAAAATAGGACAACTATACCATAGTGTCAAAGGACTTAGTCATTTTTAAGAGGTTGCAGGAAGATCAAAGCATGATAAGAGGTTATAGGTACGCTCTAAGACTTAGTCATTTTTTTGGGTGGACACATGTCACTCCCAAGTTTGAGCGTAATTTATTGCCAAAACTGTCTCATCCCTTTGAGATAGTTAGGACAAAAATTCACCTAGCCCCAGATATCCCCATAAACCATCATATGACCTTAGTTGAGCTTAAACATGCCGGATAAACGCCCGCACAAAGATCTAGCACCCTTCATCATCAAATCCCAGAGCACCACTTATCCTCAAAAGATGAGGGCCCATTTTCTTACAAAAATTGTTCCAGACGGTTGGGACACAAAAATGCACCCAACCTAAAGTTTGAACCCCGGTCCCTCACATGACCATAAAAGGCTCTTCACAGGCTTGTTTTCAGCTCCCTCTCCTCTCGCCTCAGCTAATGACCATCCGCCACTTGTCAAGATTAGAGCTAGGTGAATTTTATTTCAAAAATAATTCAAACCCTTGGGACGGGTGGGACACAAAATTTACCCAAGTCTAGCCCCTCCCCGGTCACGCATATGACCCAATTTCAGCCCTTGAATGCTTTTAAGTTTTTTTCTCTCACCTCCACCGGCCAATCATGAGATGCCACTTGTCAAAATGGGGATGAGGAAATTTTTATATACCATATGTACTAACCCCTTGGGACAAAAATTTCACCCAAGGCAAAGAAGCTTTAATAATACATTTTTGCAAACTTTCTAACTACCGTGTTGCTTCTCCATTTTTTCCTGTGAAACTCATTGATAGAATAAAGTTCTGAGAGAACTAGAAGAAATCCATTGCTAATCATCATTTATTAATTCCTCCATAATTCCTACAAGTCCATGACTGTAATAACACAGATAATTTATTTTTCATTTTCTACCATGTCCATTTTCCATCGGAGGAACTCTATGGCAAAAACCTTGAATCATTCATAGCTCACAAACCATAAATCAGATGTTGTTGAAACTTTGGGCACCTCTCTTCCTCCCAGGTACCTATAAGCTACAAAAAATAGAAAATAAAATGGTGTCCCTAGTTATTTACAACATAAAACCTAAAAATATTTCCTACCTCCTTCTCCTTGATTCCCAGTGATTCGAGAGATCGGTTTGAGCAGAAATTTGACCACAACATCCGAAGAAAAACCCATCACAGAGAAGTTTATTTTTCATCAATCTAAGGTGTGGAAGACCAATTACTAAAAATATTAAGTACCCCATGCATGTTCTTCTATAAATAGTAAATTTATCAAAATGGAAAAACCATTTAAAGGAGAAAACTCGAAATTGAAAATTAGGGAATTCAACAAAAAGCAAGAAGTAACTTGCTAAAATAAGAATGTGCTAAAAATGTAAAAAGAAAAATATGTAAGAATTATAAACATGATAAGGGTTTCACCAAACTGATTTGGGTCCCAAAAGCAACATTTCCCCAAAATAGGAGCTCTTGGATCCTATGGTCTAAAAATAGAAAGCTTCATCTTTGAGATAAAAAAGTTGCTATCATCCTAGTTTAGGGGATCTCAATAACATGATTGTTGGGTGGACCAAGAGAGCCTATTGAGTTAGTGTCCTTTAAAATCATTGAGTTAGTGTTGGCATTCTCCCAACACTATGAACTAGAAAATCAAATAATAAGATTTGATAATGGCTTGGTCTTAGAAGTTCTCACCCCCAAAGCCATATCTCAAGGAATGTAGATTCCCATCGGAAACAACATGGTAATGATTAAAAAGGAGTTTTCATTTGGAGAGTGGTCTAAGAATGAGTCATAGCTTCAAGGCCTTTCTCTTGGATCTTGGTTGAAGTAAGGGATAAATATCTCCCTTGTTCTGAAGAATCTTTCCCAAAATGAATTCCCCGAGGGTTTTTCGATGCTATCATTCTCCTAAGCCAGGTAATGGGAGAAGATAACACGAGGGAATTTCATGTCTGGATAGCTCTTTTCATTCTCACAGTCCTTGAAGGAAATTTTTGATTGATTTGGGGAAGCTCATCAGTGAAAAATTGCACCACCAATTACTCTAGGTACTGCTTCCCGAAGTTCTTCATGATTTCCTACCCGGTCTACGCCTGCAAACATAAGAACATTCAGGGGCCCAACTCTTACAATTTTTTTTTGTCAAAGGGATCCTAAATTCAATAAATATATGCACTTGGTCTTGAAGGAGAGTAATCAATAATTTTATAAGGTGAATGATGCATTCACAATGTATTTTGTCAAGCTATTGGAGGGAAACCCACATTTGAGGATGTTTTCACAAGCTGTTGCTCTAGTCAAGAGGTATGGATCATACCTCATTTAATTTTTGACATTATCCTATATTAGAGTATCAGTATTTGAAATTGATTTAACAATATTACCTCACTACCCGAGCGACAGGATCGTGTTGATGGAATTGTGTAGACAACTGGTGCACATCAATGGTAAGTTGAGAAATCAGAAGAAGAAGTTGATTTCTTTCCCTATCTCTCTAGGGGTTTTCACTTGCAAAAGTGCTCATGATGCTGCCAACATGGAAGCTTCCCTTGCCCCTATAAACATGCACTCATACACTTCAAGGGCATATTTTGACATATGGTGTGATCCTGATAATTTCCACCACCTTGATTTGTATCATAACCCATAGGTGGGGATTATTGGGAAAACTTTGTTGATTATTTTTAAGTCCGAGAGCATGATAAAAAAGGATGACAATTGATAAGTCAAGGAGGTTAAAATTTGAATGGTGTGAGATCAATTTTCAAGAAGATGTATCGAAACCTATGATCCTAAATATCCACTGTGAAAGAATCTCCACTCCCTCGGGTAGTTTGGAGTGTTCGCGAGTTTGGATATATCAAAGAATGCATGGAGGTGGTCATCAAGAGGTCAAAATAATAGTTCGGGAGAAAGAGGGTTTCTCTCATCTCATCAGAAATTTTCATTCCCTCTAGAGACGTGTATCTTACCATTCCTCCTCCAAGGATACGAGATAAATCTCCTAGTTCAGCTCATTTAGGAGAGAACTCAAAGAGGAAAGCAATGAAACCAGAGGCCCATCATTATAAGAGATTCCATAAGAAGGTGAGACCCATAAAAGAACTTGTAATTGACATAGACCTCAACCCCTCAATAATCTCAAAGTTTCTTGTCTTCCATTTTGTACCGGCCCTATCCGCACAACATGATCCTATACATTTAGAGTAAGAAGTTGCAATCTTGAATAATGCTTTGAGCCAAAACCAATGATATATATCCTTGGGTACAGGAGATGATCACCATGGAAGATTTCATGGTAGAAAAAGTGTTTGTTCCTTATTTCTCGCCTATCACCTCGATGGTCAAACAAAAGAAAGGAATATTGGCTCAAGATGCTTCTCACTTTTTCAGCGACGCCTCGTGTAACCAAAGAGTATATAGAGGTAGTCAAGCCAAAGGTTTTCAATCCCATCAAAGAAATGAATCCCACCGACTGTGAAATGAGCCCAATTACCTTATCCCCTGACACATGAGGGTGATGTTTGTTTATTTTAAGATTCTTCCACTTGCCTTGTCATGAGGATTCAAGAATACAAGGAAACGTTGGACCAAGTGGAAGACCATATCAATAAACTCACTTCATATGTGGAGGTGATTTTGGATCCAAGTGTTGCCACAACTCTCCTAGCCATAAAATTTACTATAATAAGTATATTTCACCCTAGTCTATCAGAAAAACACAAGGGTTCACCATGCAAAGCAAAGCTAACAACAAGTGGGTGAACATGATCCTGGAGAAAGGGAACGTGTTGCTACCAGAATTTTTGACATTGTATAAGTACATGGATGCCATGGCCATGAAAATAATCATACCATAGTAATAAATTGATGTGGAGAAGGATCATTGGGATCAGGTGTATCCATTTTTCATGGAGATGGGAAAGGTCAAAGCATCCCTTCTAATAGCGAAAGGTGTGTTCTCTTTAGCATCAGATGACTTGTCCCAAGTCTAGGATCAAACTTTGATTCTTATCTATGAAATGATAAAACATTCTATCAATGAGATTGATTTGTATGAGGAAGAGGTTGAAAAGATTAAAAAGGATGTCGATGTTTAAGTGCAAAATCTTGGGGTGTCATTTATGAATTTAGACACTTCAATAGATGATCTATTGAATTCCTTTGAATATCTTGTCAAAAGGAGGCCGAAGATCCATTCTCATTCAATGAAGACATAATGGAGTATTTGGTGGAGATAAGGGTAGTCATTTACAACACCACAATAGATCATCATTCTTTGTATTTAGAGCGCAGGAACATGAAATCTCTCATGGAAAGTTGGATCAAGTCACTAAGTTTCATTCACATTCCACAAGCTAACAATGTTACACCGACAACGACGAGGTTCAATAAACTGTTCAAAGGCATCGAGATCAATCCTAAGGATATTTTCAAGAGTCCATCGACAGTGGGATCTTCATCAGGATAATCTTATTTCTTCTTTTTCTCTTCTTCTATTCACTCCCCCTTCCTTATTTTCCTTCAATTTGTAATTCTTCATTAGGATGGTGTACTTTTTCATTTTTTCCTATTAATATTTCATCTTATTCATTTAAATGTGACTTTAGTTTATAATGTAATAAGTCACCCTTAATTTATAAAAGGGGACTTAACCCTATTCCTAGGAATATGAAAAGTCACATGTGGGGTAAATGAAGAATCTTCTAAAATTATATATAATGTAATGACACCCTCATTCTTAAGAGTGGTAAATTTTGTATGCTCATGAGAGATTACTACTTGTGAAGAAGTAAAAGAGATAACATTTTTTCTAATTCTCTCCTTCTATGTTCTTCCATTTCCTACTATGTACAACTTTGTGAAAACATTAATGAAAGAGAAAGGAGTTTTTAGCCTTTTTTGATAAGGAGATTACTGAAAATTTGTGTTCATAATCCTATCTTGTCTTGTTGCTAGTAGCATAGTTTTTTTCTTTCTATTTATGTGTGTTGAAGTATTCTGATTAATGGTTGTAGAAATATGATTTTCTACCTAAAATATTAATCCCCCCTCTTTTCCCGCTCCCTTTCATACTCTCTAAAAAAATTCCCCCCTTATAAGCAATTGTAAAATTTTGTCACAAGTTTAGTGGAGTGTCCCTATTGGATCCCCAACATCTAGGGCCACCACATATTTTCATTTCAATCACGCATAATAAATGGAGCTGCATCATTAAAGCAAAGGGACCTAGAGTCTCAGAGCATTGGCGGATACCCATAAATTTTTCCACCTAACAAATTTTCTTGCCAATAGGAATTCTTGTCTTTATTTGAATTTATTCACTTGTTTTTAACAAAATTCCATGTTTTTATTTGATTCTTTCATTGTAGCATTATTTTTATCTCTACAAGTTAGATTTGAACCCTATTTTTGGTTTTGGTACATCACCATCTTTCGGTTTGCATGTTTTTCCCTCTCTCTCAACCCTAAACCATGTAAATTGTAGTTTAGTTTTAGTTTAGTTGAATTTTGAAGTTGTAGGTTAGATGTGGTTGAATCGAACAACATGAAGATGACCTTCTTTGGGGGTTTATCTTAGTTTACAAGTCCCATAATGTTTATATCATCTCATGCTACCAAAAAAAGTTATGATATTCATCTAGGAACATTCAAGGAGAAATTTTTTTGGCATTAACAACTACGATTCTAATTTTTATTAAAGTATTGTGACCATATTTGATGTTCCTTCCAAAATCTAATCTAATAATTCTTTGGCATTCCTTGACACTAAAATATCTGATTGGGCCATGAAGAATGGAATATATTTGAGTACATCTTCAAATTACTACCCCTAAGGTAATGAACAGGATGAGTCAACAAATAAGAATCTTCGTAGAATCATTAGAAGAACCTTAAATTATAATAAGATACCTTGGCATACAAAGATAATGTTAATCTTATTGGATGATAGGATCACTCCCAAGAGATCAATGTTTAGCTCACCTTTCAAGCTTTTCTATGGGAAAGAAGCTAATTTGCCAATATCTGTTGAATTTACACTCTAAAACTCATTAATTAGTTAAAGATGTTTGAGGTTGTGGCCATGAAAGTTAGATATGCTAAGCTCATTGAGATAGAAGATTTAAAAGAGTAAGAAATGAAGATAAATGTGATTAATCAAGCTCAGTTAAGAAGTGTTTTAAAAAGAAAGTAGTGGCCAAAAAAATTCAAAAGGATTTCTTATCCTCAAATGTGACCACAACAACTCCAAACCAGGTAGAACTCAAATTTTGATACAATATGGAGTGGCCCTTATTTCATCTCAAGTTACAAGCCACACAACACTTTCTAGTTGTCAAAACCGGATGGAGAAGAGCTCGTGATACTAGTAGATGGAATCTACCTCAAACATTACTTTTGAAGATGGTAGATGGTTCCAAATTGTACATATTAGATTAGTTTTACTTCCTCCAAGTGCTTTTCATTACATTACCTTATTGATAGTGTAGTTTATATTTCCCTAAGTGCTTTTCTCATGTAATTTTTGTTCTTCGGCATCATTTTCAGTTTCATAGTTTTGAGGAGATTAAAAAAATATGCAAGTTTCAAATAAATTTAAATCTACGAGTGTGCTAAGTTCACACTTCACATAATCGAGTAAGAGCAGTTGTCATGGTAAAATCAATAGATTTTGGAGTAATTTCTAAGTTTGATTCGAGAGATCTAAAGGATTAAACTCGGTTCAATGATAAGTTCATACAGATTCGGGGACAATTATAAGATTTTAAGTATCAAATTCAAGTTTGAGGCTTAACTCTATACCCAATGGATGCTTTAAGGCTATTGGTCTTCATCATATAGCAGGAAGATTTCCCCTAGAGGTTACCAAAATGTTGTCCAAAATTTCACCCCCATGCAATTTTAAACAACCCTTTTAAGTTTGGACTTAGACAATTATTTCTTGGAAACTCCACGGAATAATGGAAGTTAGTCTTCCGTAGTTCATAATTTAGTGTTTCATAAGTTCTCCTAACTGACATAACAAATTATTTTGAACTCAATACTTAGATGAGTTTAGGATGAAAATAGACCTTCACGGTATGGGAAAATAGTGTTTCACAGGATTATCAAGAAACAATGTTACACAAACTTGATTAACGTCGGAGCTTTGCAGAGTTGGTAGCTATGCAATACAAAAAAACATGGTTTCTACTCTTAAAAGGTCGTGATACATAGGGGAGAAGTTTGAAGTGCCACAAATAAAGGGAAGGTGAAGTTTCAAAAGTGGCTATATTTAGAAGACAAATAACTCTTTCCTAGTGTTCTACGCGATTATGAAGGAATAGTGTTTCATGGAATTTAAAACACGTAGAAACAAGGAAACATGGCCGTGTGTTGTAAAAGTCGTGATACAAAGAGAAGGATATTGCGGAACAAGAAAAAACTCTCAATGCTTCCAAACAAAGGAACATAGCCGTGAGAAATCCAATGCTGCAAAATAAAGAAGTACCCTGTAATGAATAAATAGACCTCCACAACATGTGGAAGGGAGGATTAGTATATGGATGTCTTTGAGAGCTACAAAATATAGGAAAATCTGTGGAACAAACAAAAATTCAAAGCAATTCGTAGAACCTTGGAAAAGTCACAGAACAAGGAAGAAATGTTTTTTTGGGCTTAAATTTTGTCGCGGAGCTCCAAAATTGATGAAACTAGTGGTAACCAAACCGTTTCTTCAAGGGCTTTAATTTGGCACAAAGAAATGCATAAATTGGTTGAGGTTTGACTGTGAAAACATGGGAATGGAAGAAGAAAAGTGTAGTTACAGTTGAATCAAGAATCCAACCACCTCACGAACAAAAATTTAATTTTTAATGGCACCCATGCTTCTGTGCACGAAGACTGATGGCATGTGTAAGTAAGAAATAAGTATGCCCATACTAAAATTTAATAAAATTACCGTGCGGGGTCTTTAATGGGTGAATTTTAGCCATTACGTAGTTGAATTCACATTTTCCCTTCTCTCTCTCTTCCTTTCACATTCTGGTATAAATGTAAGTTCTTTTACACAGAAAAGGGGTTTTTCTCTTCTATATTTGTAGATCTACCTTAGATTTTTACAATTTACATACCATCAGACCTGTGTAACTGCATTTTTAAAGGTTTTGTAAACCTCTTCTATGTAAATGCAAGTGAAAATGCTTTAAGTGATATGCAATTGTGGTTCATTCCTTTAAATGTAGTGTATTTGATGTGAATATCTTTCCCTCTTTCTTTATTTTGAGTTTATTCACTTGTTTCTTACAAAAATTTGTGTTTCTATTTGATTCTTTCGTGTGTAGTTGCATTTGTGTCCCTACAGGTCAGATCAGAACCCTGTTTTAGCTTTGATACATCACCTTATTTCATTTTATATAATTTTATCCTTTCTCAACTCTGGTCCCTATAAATTTGTAGTTTAGAATTAGGGTAGTTGCATTTTGAAGTTGTAGGTTAGTTTGTAGTGGGCTAACATAAATGAACTAACCTTCTCATGAGGTTTGTCTCCCTTTTCAAGGTCCCACACTTGGATATAATCCCATGTTCACTAATAGTTATGATGTTAATTCATGATTATGTAGAGGTGAAACTTTTGTGTTTTGTCGATAAAAATTTGGCTCTTAACAAATATTAACTAGGGAAATTTAATTTCACCACCCTATTTTTCCACTTTGGGGCTCCAAAAGATCTCTTTATTTTTATGAATTCTTTATATATCTATAGAAAAATTTATCTCCTTCCTTATAACCCTAAAATAACATTAATGACTTATAATAAAATAATTAAAAATTATATTTTTAGTGTGTGTGTGCATGTGTGTGTGTGTGCGCGTGTGCGTGTGTGTTAGTTATCCCTCAATTATCACTAGCCCCTCGATTGGAACAATTCTTTGAATCCAATGCACGAAGAATATACAAGTCAACAAGAAATTAATTGTAATACAAGTACCCTATCCTTATAACTTTCAATGATGTAATCATTGCAACATAATAAATGCTAAATGCTCTTTCCATTTCTATAAAATCTTGAATGTTGTTTCAAATACACATTATTTCTTTTGAGTACGAAACACTTCTTTATAATTTAATTCTTAATTCATTCCTTCATCTTTGTATTTCCTTAATGACCTATATTTCCTATGTATTTATAGAATTCTACAATCAAATTAAGATTCTATTAGTGATCATGCCAAAACACAATGTATGGGAAAAGTAGATCATGGATGGGAATATTTTGGGGACCCAAATATGGGTCGAAGGAACCACATGAAAATAGACTTAGAATAATAATGGTGCGGTTTTGGGTAATTAAGACTCATACAAAACACTTATGTGGGAAATATAATACAACAATAAAATAATAATAAGAGAGAAAATAAGAGATAAGAATAGAGGGGAATGTGTTATAAAATTATTGGACTTAGGGAACACAAGAAAATAAAATGCTTATTTGGAATAATAATCAACTAACATATAAGTACACTAGACTACTATAATTCTATAATTATAAATTAGCTCCATATAAAAATTAGATGCATATATTTATTTCTCCACTTTATCACGCGTGCGGCTTGGCGTGTGTGTGCGCAGCGCATGGCAAGGCGTGCGTGTGCATGCATGTGCGTGTGCACGCGTGCACTCGCCCACACAAACACACACACAATCCACCTTGATCACTTGGAAGCCTATAATATTTCATGAAATTAATATCATAATAATAACACACTAAAAGTCACAAAGAAAGAAATATACCTTGATATCCACCTTAGAGGGATGTACAAAACTTTGAACTTATGTCCACTCTTATGTGTCAAATGATATGAAAACACATGCCACTAAAAATATGAAAAAACATATATGTTGTAAGTGAATAAATGTCTAAATAATCAATGAACTATGAAAATATAATAAAGGTGTATTAGAATGAATACCCCTAGTTTTTCTTAGTTTCATACAATATGCCTCTGTGTTGAATAAAAAGTTAATATACCCTTATTTGGGTAATATACAAGAAATGTGAGCATAGGAATCATGCCCCATAGGAAAAGGTGTATAAATATAATCTCATAGGAGTATCATACCCCATATGGAAAAGGAGTAATCAATGTAAGTACATGAATATCATGCCCCTTATGGGAAGTATATAAGTAATGCATTTCCCCATGTAGGAAAACATAACAAATACACCCAAAAAAATAATATGCCCCATTATGAGTAAGGTGTAAATAATAAATTACAAATAATGATATGAATTTATGTGGAAAGGTATAAACAATATCATCGATCATCAAAAGAAATATAATTGTAAGGTTAGTGGCTCCAAGACATGCATGATAATACTAATGACACTATAATAAAGTAATAAAAATTCTTATGTATGACACAAATAATGAAACTATAAAACATAAAAGACACCTAATAAAACCAAACATAATAGGAATCTATGACACATTGCACATGTATCTAACACAAAACAAGGAGCTTTACACCATTATGCAAGCCTATAAATAATGGAAACAATATACATTGGGAGAAGTTACTTTCATACGCAAGCTCCTATAATTCATGTAGACTGAAGATAAGTTGTAGAATGACCATCACTAGAAATGCTCAACTTATATGTTCTTGTTCCATCTCAACATCCTACACAAGAAGGAGTGCCAACTAAGTTTCTAACTATTTGAATCTGCCTGGATTACCTCGCGTTTGAAAAATGTAGACTCATATTGACATGATATATCATAATGGCCTCAAATGTATGAATGTGACCCTAATTTTTTGAGCATTTATTAAATCCCGAGTGATAAAAATAAATTCCAAAGTATCATATGTAAGAAGGGGTTATTTGAAATACAAAACACCTCTATGTTCGTATAGAAGAGAATCAAAATTGATCTATGAGTCTCATTAAAGTTATGTAACATATCATTTTATATTACAGAAAATAATGGAAGCCTTGTAATATTTATTCAAAGCTCCATCATGATGTCACCAGATACATAAATTATTGCACATCCTATACAATTGTGAAGATAGAGAGTAAAAATAGGGCCTTTACACTCCTCTATCAATTATAGGAACAATATAGGAGTATTTATAAATGGAATTCATGTTAGGTATCCCTTCCACCGAGCATGACCATGATTGTATCTTTGTGGTGGTTAAAAGGTTTTCAAAATAGGAAATCTTGACACCTTCCAAAAAAGAGATCTTAGTGGAGGAGACTACAAAAATATTATTTAAGAATATGTTGGTTCATTTAATCCTATCAATAATAATCATGTTAGATAGAGATTAATTTTTTTTTGGGATCTTATGGTCTATACTATGGTCCATGATGGACATAAAAGTGAATAATTCCATTATGTTCCACCCCCAAACAAATGGGTAGATATAAGTAGTCAACCACATGGTTGTGCATATTCAATAGTTGTATCACTCCAAATACTCATGAAAATGGGATGAGAGCCTTGTGTATGTATAACATAACTATAATCGAGATCTTCATAGCTCCATGGGACATATTCCGTTTTAGGTATGTCTCAAATTTGATCAATTTGATCCTGTTAATGTAGCATTTTCTATTATAATTGAAGAAGAATCTACCCATACAATAAAAGAAATGGATAAGGTGGCCAAATTTGTGGAGAAAATTCTACACATATAGTAGAAGTTTCATGAGAATATAGAAAAGACCAGTAAAAATTATAAGTAAAATCTTCAAGCCCATCAAGTTCCTCATTATTTCCACATGGGGAAGAGTTTGGGCTACATATTTAGAAAGAGTGAATCAAAGGTCTAGATGGTAAATTCATACCTTTGTGATATGGGCCATACATCTTCACCAAATAAGTTTTTGAGGATACATTTAAGCCTAATCTTATTTTTTTACCTTGGGTCAGATCCAATTTTCAATATTGAGTTGCTCCACCCATACTTCCCACCACAAATTATGGAAACATAAAACATTCATGAGTAGTTTTAGAGTACAAATTTGAACCTAAAGTATGTGACACTAGTAATTATTATCAAGTCATTGATGGGGTGGATAAGGACATGAAGCATCAACATGTCTCACTTTACCAAGTAGTAAAGGTAGGGTAGATGGAACACTAAGGAATGTGGTTCACTAAGAACTAGATTGAGAAATCATTTCCACTTGGTCCAAAATTTAGGAATAATGGAGCTCATTGCTTCTTAAGGATAAAAATGATCAAGAAAAGTATTTTTGAATATCTATTTTCAGAAAAGTACTGAAAATATATTGTTAGAATTTATGATATATTTTGGTATTGTACATTTTTAGTGTCTTCATAGAATTTATTTTAATTTTCTCCGTCATATTTTAAATGATTCCTATGGTTTGAAAATTGGGTCAATGGGCCGAGAGATATGACATCGACAAGGAGCACTAAAAATAATAATTTTATAACTTTTATTTTTCCACTTTTTTCTTCTCAACTCCACCCCTATGGTGGATATATATGGTCTCCGTAAAGGATGAACTTTCAGTTCCCATCTAGAACCCTTCATGTTCTATTACTTTCAATTGTTCAACTTATCCATTATATAGCTATAAAATATCTAGTGTTAATTTAAGAGATAGATTTTTGGGCATACATATCTTTTATGGAGTTTTCCAATTTATATACATTTAGAATTGTAATAAATTCATCTATTTTCTATAGATATTACATTCTTAATCTATAACACGTTAAACACCATTCGCTAGTGTGTTGAACTCCATATTGTAGTCTAGTCTAGATCAAATTCAATAGTTATATCAATGAAAATAAATTTGCAACAATATAATCTAGGATCACATTAGATGCATATTAAATGATATCACCTTAATTGATTACCAGTTAATATTTTAAGATACATAACTTATTTTCCCTCTTTTGAAATCCATAACATATTAATCAACCAAACTTTAAACATAACAAACTAGCAAACCTAGGAAATTTCTCATGTAACTTATAATTTTACAAAACATATTAGCTAATTAATCTAACACCCTCCCTTAATGACTAAATCATATGTTTTAGTCATTATCGAAAAAAATATAAATGCCATACATGATCTCAAAAAGGGTGTAGTGTTGTTGCCTCTACAAGTAATGTATCGAATGTCCTTTTTGTCACCCTTTTGTCACCAATCCATCTTACCAAAGTACATGGTAGTTAGCTGCTACAATCACCAAGTAGAGTAGGAAATGATGTTGAATATGAAGATCATTGGATTCTATTGTTTCATTGAAGTGTTGTCATGTCTTGAATGTGACATGTTTTACCTATTTGTTAGAGTGATCAGTTCCAACAAAAAGTTTAGAATATACATCAAGACTAAACAACATAACATATCTCTTAAGAGATATTTCTGCGTTGAGTTGTTGAAGACCCAATGACTACTACTTTCCATTGTTGAATAATTTTGGGAAATTTTCTATTAAAAAAAATCATACTTCCATTTAGGTTTGAATTTAGTCCTTGAAATGATTCCTGGTTTCAATACTGCAAAAAAAAAAAGAGAAAAATTTACCTACTCTTCACCTTGCACCTTATATTTTACTAACCTCATAAATTGTCCTTCTAATAAATAAGGAAATTCATCTTTTCATACATATTTCATCGTGGTATGGTACCACTTTGGCCTCTTGTGTTGACTTTTTATTTTTCTTGTGAAGAGTGAGAAACACCCTCTTCATCACTAGATTTTTCCTTAGAACTTGATTCTTTTGATTTTTCTATCTTTGATTCATGTTCAAGTGCACTATGATAGCTTGTTCCAGAAACATTATCACTAGGTAGCAATACAATACTATGAGTAGATTGACCATTATCAGAAAAGAATGGTACTTTCTCATCTACTACATCCTTACCACAATCCTGTATGTAGAGACATCTAGTAATATGTATGCATTTCTTTTCTCACAATAGCCAACAAACATGTATATATTTCCCAGAATAGAAGCAATGGATATGTAGTTCCTATCTTATTGAAAATACAATAAAAATAAAATTGTAGCTATGGCGGTAGGAAAAGAATTATGGAGGTCGGTGAATTGAGGGAAAATTAAGACGGCTGGAGAGGCTTGATGACGAGTGGGTGGAGGGGCATGGTGTCCACCAGAAGGGAATGGAGTGGGTCATAGTTGTTTTACATCACATCAATTCACTTTTTCCATCATCTCCCAGTTTCCGCCTTCAAAATCTTTTTGAAAAGTCCAAGACATCCATCAAAGCACATTGGAATTTTTTTAATCTACTGCTCCAACGCCATGGAAGGCATGTATATAAAATGTGGGAGCCTAGACATGACACGTGGGCTATTTGACAAATACCTTGAAGAAATGTGGCTATGCCACTGTGCCAAGATAAACACACCATGAATTTTATGAAAAGGCATTAGAAACTTTCAAGCAAGTGCAATTTGCAGGCGTAAAGCCACACTCCACAACATCCTCCAACATTTTTCCTACCTCTGCACTAAAATGGGGATCTTTGCAACATGGTAGAGACGTCTTTTATGCAAATGGAGAAGGGATTTGGATTTGGAGTTGAAAATATGGCTCAGGAAACACTATAATTGCTGGTTTTGCACAAATGAAGGTGTTTTGGGAAGACAATAATCCCGGAACATAACCTGATAATACAAGATTCATTTTTGTTTTATTTGGCTCGTGCTATGGGACGATTTGAGACCATGTAAACTTACTTTTCTTATTTTATTAGCTACAGGCTGTGTAAGGATGTGGCCTCTGGGCCAGTAGTGATTGCAGGATGCACACAAATCGGTTTTCTATGTTTAAAGGGACTTTGACAGGTGTAAAGTCACCTCCTTAACCTCTAGCTCCATTCTTCATGTATGAGCCAAAATGGAAGCGTTGGGACAGGGTAAGTACATCCATCAAAACATGTATAAATTTATATAAAAGGGGTTTAACAAGATTTTCTAGTTGCAAGCAAGTGCCCAGGTAGACATGTATGCAAAATGTGGACGTATACATCAAGGCACATGGATGGTTTGATAAACTAATTGAAGGAAATGCAACCTTTTAGATCCGTTTTGTCCTTTTAAGCAGGTAGCCATGCAGATTTTGGATGAGGATTGTAAACTATTCAAAGGCATGAGTATCTCTTTCAAGATCAAAAAAGGTGCAAATAAAATAAAACAAATGTTGCGCTCATATTTCAAGACAAATTCGTCTAACTCTGCATAGATCTCCTGTGTATGTGGGAACAACAACGTTGAAGGATATGCATAGACGCAACACTTGAACTGTTTGTTAGAATGCCTCTGCCAAATGTAGTCTCACGGAATGCGTGATTGCTACATATACACAAAATGGGTTTGTTGCTAAAGCCTTGGAACCGTCCAGAAAATGTGACTGGCAGTATGGGTTATGATGGTTATCTTGAGGAGACTTTAGAATTATCAGGAGCATAGCAATAAAGCCTATGGTGGTTGTGTGGGCTCGTTGCTTAAAGATTTGATGAATGGCCTTCAGTCCAAGCCGTGAAAATGCGAAAATATAATCTTGAAAATAGGGCTGCGGAAAGTATTGTTGTTGGGTGTTGTAGTGGGAGGTACTATGGAAAACATGTATGCAAAATGGAGAAGCTTTCTAAATGCATGCAAACCATTTGACGAAATGCCTCTTTGAGACGTGGAACCAAGCTCCACAACCTTGACTGTTTCCACTTTCCCCAGGCATGGTTTTCATCCTTTCTCATAAAATTTTGATTTCGTAACTTGCATTTATAATTTTTGGGTTGAGTAAAATAGTGAACGATTAGTTTAAAAGCATATAATTTGCTGCCGTATAAACCGTTTCAAATAAAAATCATGCCAATTAAACCTACCACGAAAATACCTCCTTTTGATGTCATTATAGTCTAGTTCCATCGTGAACTGAATAAAACTAAGTCAAAATCTTACTCATGCATTTACCATTTGTGACAACCAATCATGGAGGAAAATGACGAGAATACATTCCCTCTCAAGGTCAAAACAACCCCCTTTAAATATGAAAAACACCTCTCGAGATCGATGCGTAAGAGAACCTCTCAAAATCGTTTCCAAAATTTAAGCGATGTAACTCCTTGTTGCATGCAATGTTGTCATCCCAACCATGAAACACTGCAAACATAACCATTGACCATGTTTTTCTAAGTGGTTCTTGAGGCTACTTCTATGAATTTCTGTTGGAGGTAGCGGCTTGAAAACATCCAAACCCTCTCGAAACCACCTCGATTTTAGTACCCATGGTCCCCAAAAATGAGATGTGAAACCTCAAACCTCTTCTTTTTCATACATAGAATCATGTTGCATGGTTAATTTTAACCATACTCTCCAAAAATGCACTTTTGCGTAACCATTTTAGAGCCAACTTGGCTTAGGTTGTTGTTGGGCAACAATTAAATTCAGCCAAGTGACCCGGAAAAATACTCCCCATTTGAGCGTCGCTTATTAGTTTTGGATACCGTTTGCTCTTGGTGTTTCTATGTTTAGTAGAGAAGAAGATAAGACTTTGAAACATTTCATTTTGATTTTACGGGCCCTTTTGTGGGCCCCTTTTGGAGGCCACTCGACCTTATTTGTTGAAGGAAAAATAACCAAATTTAGCCAAATGGCTCTAGAAAGTTGCATCCAATTTGAGCTTTGCTTATCGGTTTTACAATATATATTTATTTGTAATTCATTGTATAGTAGAGAGTCAATTGGAGGCATTAAACACCTCGTTATGATGTTGGGTTCTCTTTTGCGGGCCCATTCCGTGGCCATCGGGACTAAATTGCGCGCAAAGAACGCAATTACGAGGTCATGTACCCATGTTGACCCTCTTAAGTTGTGTTAGGGATGAGACTAGTATCTTTGGTTGATTACATGCATATGGACTTGAAATATGTGTTTTGTATACTATAAATATATGGTTGAAAAAATACCATATTGGCGTGATATGACACATCCTTAACCTCACTTGCGACAAAAATGACACACACACACACACACACACACACACACACACACACACACACACACACACACACACACACACACATATTGAAAACAGAAACTACTATGATATGTATGTTCATATATGTTTGTTGTACGTAACACTTGATAGGATACTCTTTCACCCCTTTTCTTGTGAAAAAAGAATAAATGTTCTCTCTCTCTACTCTTCCTTTTTCTCTCTTAAACTGAATTGAAATCATGCTCCAAAAATATGGAAATTAGTTATGTTATTTTTCTCTCCTTTAAAATTGTTTTTGCATGACGATAACATGTTAGAGGGAGGGTGGATCCATGCCAACAATTTTTTTGACTCATGCTCACATGGTTTTGTAGGATACAAGTAAGATGGAAAAATGACGTGGTTGTAATTCATTTTTTGTATTATTGTAATTTATATATGTTATTGGAAAAAAATGTATTGCTACATTTACAATAAAGTGTCATTGCACTATTTGATTTAAAAAACAAAAAGATTGTCCTTGTCGTGCATGAAGTTTTAATAAACTTGTAATTGTTTTTTTGTTATCAAGTTTAAAGAATTAGCCAAATTTTACTAAATGTTCTTCTTGATTTCATTTGTAGCTATGTTGTGAAACCTACATAATGTATGGTAGAAGGGAGTATCTATATATAAATTAAAATGGAATTGTGTTCTAAACCCCTCCAATTATTCATATTCCCTCGATTATTACATGACTAGTAGGTGAGATTTGACACTACATAGTTGATAACAACTTGAGATTCCTTCCATATTGAGTGATCCCCACTTTGACCATGACCATCCTAAGTACAAGTGCTTGATTTTACCAACTAATATTTCTACTCTCATGTGTCATGCTTTGATAAAACCTCATGATGATGAGTTTTGCCCCTTGTGTTTTGTTATGCAAATCTCGTATCTAGTGGATAACTCATGATGTCACCTTGTGTATAATACAAGTCTCGTATTTAATGAAGCAATGAGTTGTGGGAAAATTTATGGTAAGGCCATCCTTGAAGTTGTTAGAAAACTTGATTTTATTTAAAATCCTATTAATTGAACCACAATGTATCCTAAAGGAAGATACCCTATCAGGGATGCTTGTTAAGGCTCCATGCTTTAACAAGATGGAGTTGTGAAACTTTCATAGTGTCGAATGTGAAAGTTGTTGACCTTAATTTATTTAAGCTAACCTAAGACCTCTTGAGAGGTCATTTTTGGACAAGGAACATATCTAGTATAAACCTCTAGACTTGGTCCTAACAAGGTGTTGAACCTAAAGTAAAGTAAAACTCATGATTTATTCCCTGGACTTAGTGATAAGCATGTTATGTACTTATGATATGAGGGATTGAACCACGAGTGGAACCTGTGTCGTAAGTTACCTATGTATGAAACTATTGAGTTGAAGCCCTCATTCTCCTCATAAATAGAAGTGTTACCTTAGCAAGAAGTGTCTTTGGTTGTGAGGTAAGGATATTTGGTTTCCCTAAGTTTTTCCTATTAGTTTGGTGTGGAATCCTTTGTGTGTTAATGAAAATTTCCAATTGTGGACCTCTCATGAGATTTAGGGTGAAATATACTTTAATGTATGTTTTACCAATGAGAAGGGTAGTGGCTAGAAGGTAATAGGGTGTATAAAATTATAATTGGATGTCTCCTTGTAACATGCATCTATTACTTAAAGTTTTATAGGAATAATCCAAACTTGGTTAAGTATGAAATTATACTCCTTAGGGTCTTGGTGACTAAGTAAAAGACAAGTATTATATGAACCTTGGTTGTCAAAAAAATTCAATATGAAGTCACCATGTAATGACGTAAGGATTACGATAACATTAGTAAATGAGAGGAGACAATTGGTGTTGTGATGATTATACATGACAAGTGTAGGAAATGGAAGATTAATGTGATACTATGTCATGATGTGACAAGCGTTTTACTTGTGATAATATGAACACACATGTTGTGCATACCAATAAGTGTGGATTTGTTGTGATGTTAATGTGTTTTGTGATGAGAGTATTCACTCTTTTTTTTGTGAATTTCACATGTGATGTACTGCCTTGTTGTGTTAAATGAATGTTATTATGTAACGCATGAAAGTGTTTGAGTGTTTTATTATTCTGTGATATTGTATGTATGCTAATGTGTTGTATGAAAAAAATGATTCGTAGTGAATTGTATCATATTGTGATGTTACCAACATGTTGTGATGTATCATGTTGTGTCACCATGTTGTATTGTAATTATTTGTATGTTGTGATGTTATTCACTATGTTCATCATACATATGTTTCATGTGTTATGTGATGGATTCATGTTGTGAATTAGGGGCATATGGTGATCATATGACCCCTATTATACCGTGTTAGGAAATAAGGGATAAAATATGTGGAAAAATACCACACATAATCGAAATAGTAGAAACTAATATGCAAAATAATATCACAGATCTAAAATAAAAGTGCAGAAAATAAAAGAACACAACACGAAACAATATTTAACGTGGTACACCCAATTTGGGCTACGTCTAACAAGAGTCACTTGCTCAGATTTTTTATTACAAGCCACCTCTTCTCTCAATACAATACACAGATCTATTTGGAGATGTGCTCAACAAACTCTCCTGAATTCACACTTGAACTCACACACACATACAATGATATGTCTACCCTATAAAAATCCCAAAAGCACATCATAGGTAACTACTTAAGAAATTATACAATCATGGGTACCAAAACCATGGGCCAAAACTACCCCATAAACCTATGGATAAAAACTCCCACCCATATGAGAAGAGCATGTTTCTTGAGATATCAAACACATTTTTCGAGGCCAAAAAAATTTAGTGTGGAAAGTGTATAGTACTTTTAGTGTACAGTCTTCAACACTTCCACACATGAAAATAGGCTCCATAACATAACATATTGTACTTGTACTTTTAGGTATGTTCTTTGGAAACGTGACATGTTATGAGCTATGCAAATGATGATGTGTTATACCCGTACAAAAATAAAGTGTATATTACTTTTAGTATACAATATCCAACACTTCCATACATGAGAATATGCTCCACAACATAACAATCTCCCACTTGGAGACTTGTTTTCCTCTCGAGCAAGATTCTCGACCCTTCACTGTTATCCGTGAAGACCAACCAAAGATGAACACAAATTTATTTTCTCCTTGTGACCACCTTTGTCATCATGTCGACGGATTATGACGGGTATGAATCTTCTCCATCTTCAAATTCTCTTCCTCAAAATTTTCCTAATGAAATGACACCTTAACTTGTATATGCTTTGTCCTAGAGTGGAAAGAAAATTTCTTAGATAGGTGTATAACACTTTGAATATCAATATACAACTTCCTTCCTCCTACTTATGCCCCAACTCAAGAAATTATTGAACCAAATCATCTCTTTACTTGCCTCTGGTAACATACTCAGCCTCCGTGGTTGAAAAGCCACAAGCTTTTGTAGTCATAAAATCCAACTCACTGTTATCCCACCTATGGTGAAAATATAACTTTGTTGTGTTCCTCTTGATATCTACATCTTTAGCCATATCTCGAATCTACATAACCACGCAAAATGGTTTCGATCCACTGTAGCATAAAACCATCCCCATGGTCCCTTTCAAGTACCGAAGGATCCACTTTAATTCTTGTTGGTTTTAGTTACCTAGATCACTCATAAATCTAGTCACTACTCCCACTACATGTCTAATATCGGGCCTAGTGCAAATCATGGCATACATCAAACTACCCCAACCACCTATGGTAAGGTACCCCCATATGTCTTAGGATACAACTCCTTTGACAACTTGAAATGGCCTTTCAAAGGAGTCCTAACCGGTTTAACATCCTACATATTAAACCTCTCCAAGACCTTTTTAATGTACTCTTCTGAGATAAAGTCATCTTCTGTTCCTTCTTATCCCTAGATATCCTCATATCAAGGATTTGTTTGGCTGCCACCAAATCCTTCATATCAAAGGATTCACTTAGTAATGAGTAATTTTATTTCCCATGTTTTTACCTATAACCAACATGTCACACATACAAGCACATGATAATGTAATTGTCTTCCTAAAATTTCTTTCTATAAACGTAATGGTCAAAATGAAATCTAATATAACCTTGCTCCATCATGAAGCTATCAAATTTATTATACCATTGATGCGGAGCTTGTTTGTGCCATATGAGCTCTTATTCAATTTTCACAACATCTCCTCTTTACCTTTGACCTCATAGCCCTCTACTACTACATATGTATATATATATATATGTATGTATGTATGTATGTATGTATGTATGTATATATATATATGTATGTATGTATGTATGTATGTATGTATGTATGTATGTATATATATATATATATATATATATATATATATATATATCCTCCAAATCACCATGGAGAAATGTAGTCTTTACATCTAGATTCTCTAAGTTCAAGTCTTCCGCTACCACTCTTCCAAGAACATTAATAATAGAAGTCATTTATACTATAGGAGAAAAAAATTTCATCAAAATCCATACCTTTTTCTGTGAAAACCCATGACCACCAATCGGGCCTTGACCTTTTCTTTCCTCCTTCTTCCTCTTTAAATATGTACACCCACTTGATCTCGATGCTATTTTTCCTTTGGGTAGCTTTCACCGAATTCCAATTCTGGTTGACCTTGAGAGATTGATGCTCTTCATTCATGGCTTGCTCCCACTTTCTTCTTGGCTTGTTCATTAAAGCTCTCTAGCTTTCCACTATCGTGAGTAATAAATAATAAAGAGAAGGAGAAAAATTCTTAGGTGATCTTCATTCCTTGGCATACCTCCTCAATATAGGATTTTGGGGTCGATTCATGTGTCACTTTTCCATTCAAAATATCCTCTACCACTTCATATTCTTTATTGGATTCTTCCTATTTTCTTCTTATACATAACTTTCTCATTAAAGACCACATCCCTAGATCAAATGATTTTCCCCCTTAATACTCCAACATTTATATCCAAAGTCATCACCACCATAACCAATGAAAGTGCATTTTTCTAACATAGCCTCTAGCTTGGTCCTATCATCCTTGCTAATATGAACAAATACCTCACATCCAAAGACTCTTAGAAATGAGTAATCAAATTTCTTACGGACCAAACATTCTCGGGTATGCCTCCATCCAAGGCACTTGAGGGTCCTTTGTTTATCAAGTACATAATTTTTTTCACCATTCTGCCCAAAAAAGAAAGACCACTTCCCACATGTAACCTCATGCTGCACATTCCATTATTGTCTTGTTCATCCTTTTTGATACCCCATTCCAGTCAAGAACCATTTTTACAGCGTATTCCATTCTTAGAACAATAATAATCAAACTCATTACTGCAATACTCCCCTCCATTATCTAACCTGAGACATTTTAGCTTAAGACTGTTTCATTCTCTACCAAGGATTTCCATTTAACAAAAGTGTCAAATACATCATATTTATTTCTAATACAATATACCCAAAATTTCCTTATTGTATCATCAATAAAAGTAACATAATAATTTGAACCCCAAGATATGATACCTCAATCCCCCCACACAGAATGCAAACTCCAACTTACTCTTTCTTTGCAAGTCCAACCTTGAGAAAATTTGCTCACTTTTGTTTCCCATATACACAGTTCTCACATAAATCTAAATTTATTTATGTAAATCCAAGAAAATTCTTCTTTATGATCTGTATGCCTTTATGTTTCATATAATCGATCTTATAGTGCCACAATGTTGTATCTATATCTAAAACCACAAGATTACAAGAATTAGTACTATGGTGGTTAAATACAAAGTTCCAACCTTTTTAGCTCTTGCCACCACAAGAGCACCCTTGTAATCTTCCAAGAGTTTTTTTGTAAATATCACAAGAAACCATCATTTTCCCATGGTCCACTAATACCAAGTTTCATCTTAATGTAGGGACATGGATAGCCAAATATTCCCATTTTACATTTTAACTTTAATGAACCTTTTCAACTATGTTGTAAGGCTAACCATCACCAAGAATAACATTCCCAAAATCCCCATAAACATAATCAAAATAATGCCTATATGGAGTAGCTGTAAAGAATCCTCGAATCTAAAACTCAATATTCAACAATATTGTGCAAAGAAAGAATCGAAGAATTATGACAAAAATTACCTATTGCCACATTCACCTACTTGTTTTCTTCTTGTCCCAAAGCTCCCAAAATCCTTGTTTGCATGCCCGGACTTTCCACAGTGCCAACATACCATCTTTCTTTTGGATTTTGAGCTTACCCGATATTTAATTTTGATGGCTTCCTCTATTCTTTTGTCTCCCTCTAGTTTCCACCATCAAAGCATTCCCTAAAGTAGAAGATTCCCTGAAGCTTTTTATTTGCATTTCCTCGCTTAGAATCACCCCTACAATGTCCTCAAAATTCAACTTTGAGTTAGTTGGAACTGAGTTGCTTACCGCCATTACCAGGCTATTCCAACTCTCACGTAAAGGGGCACAAAATTATTTAATCCCTAACTTCTTCATCAAATTCTATTGTAATTGAAGCTAGCATATTCACAACCATATTAAAATCATTTAAATGTTTTGCTATTGAACTATTCTCATACATCCTCATATTAAACAATTTTTATTAAAAATATCTTGTTAGAGGCAGAGGGTTTTTCATATAACTTCCTTAATGCACGCATAAGTTCTTTTATAATTTTTATTTTGAAACATTAAATAATACCAAAGATAAAAGACATAGTTGGATTGTTCCAAGTGCCTTCCTATCTAGAAAATCCCACTCGCATCCATCATGCTCGAGGGTTTGTTCCCTTTCTTAGATAATGGAATATAAAGATCCTTCTGATAAAGGTAATCTTCCATTTGCATCTTCCAAAGACTAAAATTCTGCTCATTGAATTCATCAACCTTTGATCTTCCATCATCTTCCATTGCTCCCACTTAAGCTAAAAATTTCCCTATGATTCAACACTTTAGCAAACCAAACCAGGATCTGATATCAATCGTTAGGAAATAAGGGATAAAATATGCGCAACAATCCCACACAAAATCACAATAGTAGAAACTAATATGCAAAATAATATCACAAATTTGAGATAAAGTGTAGAAAACAAAATAACACAACACAGAGACAATATTTAACGTGGTTCACTCAATTTGGGCTACATCCACCAAGAATCAATTGCTCATATTTTTTATTACAAGATCCATCTTCTTTCAATACAATACCCAGATCTTTTTGGAGTTGTTCTCAACAAACTCTCTTGAATTCACACTTGAACTCACACACACCTATAATGATATGTCTACCCTATCAAAATCCCAAAAGAACATCAATAGGTAACTTCTTAAGCATTTTTATGATAATCTTGTGGGTACCAAAATCATGGGAAAAAACCTCCCCATAAACCTATGGGTAAAAAATCCTGTCCATATGAGAAGAGCACATTTCCTAAGATATCGGGCACATTTTTTGAGGAAAAATATTAGTGTGGAAAGTGTACATTCTTCAACACTTCCACACATGAAAATGTGCTCCACAACATAACATATTATACTTGCACTTTTGGGTGCGTTCTGTGGAAACATGACATGTTATGAGATGTGGAAATGATGTTGTGTTATACCCATAAATATATCATGTGTAAGATGTTATGGTTGTTGTGAGTAAATCATCATTGTGTTAGTAATGTAGTTATGTGTTATATTTTGTACCCTACACTCACTAACCCTAAGGAAGCAATCAATTGAGAGTGTATGTGCAGAGAGAGAAGACATGCGTACAAGTACCCATAACCTTGAGCCGAGTATGAGATTTGGAAGTGGAGTCTTATGTAGACTGAAAAATCCACTTCTATTTGTTTGATATACTTCGAGCATGTTCGGTTATATAGTGGAATACAAACAACCCGAGGCTCAACTTCTCTTTGTTATGGCTTGTCATTGAACAATCCTACATTATACCTACTATGTTGAGCCTTGTGGGAGTTTAGAGGGATGAATCAAATAGAGATTATGGTAGTTATATTATTTGATCAAGTATTATGTTATTTTACGAGTCACGCTTGATGTCAGACAGGGTCCAATGCTTGTATAAGGATGACAAGATCTACACTCAATGCCGAACAAGATCTGATGTACTTGTGATGTTGCATTTCTTGTTACATATTTTTCCGAGTTGAGGTTCAATATCCAAGTTCCAAAGAACTCGATCAAGTACCCCTATTATTGTTGTATAAGGTCACATAGTGATTGTGATGTGATATTTATCTATACGTGTATTATTCATAAATTTGAATTTTATTTTCTCTTCCTTTTCTAGAACCAAAAATTTATTCTATTTAACTTTTCGTTGAGTTATTGTTTACGATTTTGGGAATTCAAATTGATTGTTTCACTAACATAATAACTTTCACACTAACTACAACTTATTAGCCATTTAGTTTGCTTACATTGAAAGTTGGAATTGAATTTTAATTTTTCATTGAGGTCAAATTTATTTTCTCGCTTAGCCCATAATGATCGCATTTGATACCACTTGGAAATTATTTTAATTACTTTGGATGTTGGTTCCAATGTTGTTATATTGTAATAAGGAAATGGGTTCACCATGGATTGGTGGTACTCATGGGTCTGCTTGTTGTATGGGGTAAACCCCAAGGAGTTACAGATAATTAGTGTGGTTTTTTAACTACAGGTTATTATGTCACTTGGGTTATAGGTTCTTAGACTTTATGTTCTTAGAGCCATTGGGAAACCAACCTCTTTGGTGGAGATAAAAGGATTTTTTTTTTCATTTTTTTGGTTGGGAGGTATATGGAGTTGATTTGGGAGGCTTATGGAGATTGGGACATATATGGAGATGGTATTATGATTTATGTATACTCATGTGAGTCTATTTATATTTTGTATAGTTGAAGATTAATGCTCCTCCTTGTTAATGTGATCTTTAATCCCAACTTGACACAATGTAGTTATAGTTGTGGTTTTGAGTTGCATAAAACTTGTGTATGTGTATTGTTGGGAATTAATTATTGTTATATTAAACTTGTGTTATGAGTATTATTTGTGTTGGGGGCATGTGTGTGTTGAGTACTATGTTGTGTGGAATGTATGTTTCTTCCCATGGTTGGGTTGAGGTCTTGTGCTTAGTTACGATCATGTGAAACCGTGAAAACATGGTGTCTTTATGGGTCATTAGTGTTGTGTTTGAACCTTGTGTGACATTATGATGTCATTTTTTGTTGGGCACCCATGAAAATAAGTCAATAGAAATCCTAAATAATGAAATATTATGAGCTTTAGGATTAAGAAATAATATAAAGGAAAAATAATAACTAAGTAATGATCTAAAAGAGAACTCGCCAATCTTCATAGAGCATTAATTTTTTTAAATAAATTATCAAAACTTTCTTAAGTTCCTTGTGGTCCTGTTCTAGCGATAAATATCTTCTCCTAGAAAGGTATTGTCGTTCTTGACTTCCTAGCTTAGTTACCCTTTCACCTCATTGTTATGTGTCTCATTGAGGATGATGCTCTTATAAGGAATGGAAATGTAGTGCCCATCTCTTCAAATAAAATAAATATAAAAAATAAAATAAAATAAATTTGGAGAAATGGTGGTAGGAAAAGAATTATGGAGGTTGGTGAATAGAGGTTGAGAAAATTAATATGCTTGGTGAGTCTTGATGGCAAGTGGGTGGAGGGGCATGGTGTCCACCAGAAGAGAATGGAGTGGGTCAAAGTTTTTGTACATCTAAATCAATTCAGCTTTGCCATCATCTTTGACCTCCGCCTTTAGTAGCTTTTTTTTTACCAATTCGGGACATCCATCAAAGCACATTGGCATTTTTTTGTTATCTACTGCTCCACTACCATGGAAGGAATATATGAAAAATGTGGGAGCCTAGATAGAGCACGTGGGATGTTTGAAAAATACCTTGAAGTGATGTGGATCTACCATGGTGCCAAGATAAAAAAACAATGAATTTTGTTGAAAAGGCATTAGAAACTTTCAAACAAGTGCATTTTTTTAGGCGTAAAGCCACACTCCACAACATACACCAGCGTATTCCATTCCTCTACGCAAAAATGGGGAGCTTTGCAACAGGGAAGGGACATATTTTATGCAAATGGAGAAGGGATTTGGATCTAGACTTCTAGATATGGCTCAAGAAACACTATAGTTCTTTGGTTATGCACAAATGAAGGTGTTTTGGGAAGACTATAGTTGTTGGAGCACAACTTGATCATGTAAGCTTCATATTTTGTATTTGGCTCCTTCTCCTAGGTGTCATGGGTGTGTGGAGCACTATGGGAAGCTTTGATAACGTGTAAGATTTCTTTTATTGTATTATTAGTTGTAGGCTCTGTATTGGGTGACTAATACCTCAATGGGGCATGAGTAGTGAACCATTTGACAAAAAACCTTGAAAGGATGTTGCCTCTCGGGCCAATAATGATTGTAGGATGCACACAAATCAATTTTTTTGTTTTTAAAGGCACTTTAATAGGTGTAAAGTCACCTCCTTAACCTCTCGCCACCATTCTTCATGTCCGAGCCAAAATAGAAGCATTGAGACATGGTAAGTACTTCCATAAAAACATATATAAATTTATATAAAAGGGGTTTAGTCAGATTTTGTAGTTGTAAGTTCCTAGGTAGACATGTATGCAAAATGTGGATGCATACAACAAGACAGATGGATGGTTTGAAAAAATGCTTGAAGGTAATGCAACCTTTTGGGGCTGTTTTCTCCTTTTTAGTAGGTAGCCACATAGGTTTTGGATGAGGGTTGTAAATTATTCAAAGGCATGAGTGCCTCTTTAAAAATAAAAAAGGGGTAAATAAAATAAAACATATATTGGGTTCATCTTTCAAGATAAATTTCGTAACTCTGTATAGATCTCCTGTGTATGTGGGAACACGAAGGTGGGAGGATATGCATAGATGTAACACTTGAACTGTTTGTCGAGAATGCCTCAAAAAATAAAGTCTCATGGAATGTGTGATTACTGGATATGCAAAAAAAAAAAAATTGTTACATCCTTGGAACTATCCAAAAAATGTGACCTGCAATCTTGGTTGTGTCGATTATCTTGAGGAGACTCTAGACTTATCAAGAACGTACCAATAAAGCCTATGGTGGTTGTTTGGGTTTGTTTCTTGGAGATTTGATGAATGGCCTTCGGTCTGCAAGCTATAAAAATTCCAAAACAGAAGCTTGAAAATAGGGATGGGGAAAACATTGTTGTTGGGTGTTATAGTGGGAGGTATTATGGCACACATGCATGCCAAATGGAGAAGCTTTTGAGCGCATGCAAACCATTTGACAAAATGCCTCTTTGAGATGCGAAACCGAGCTCCACAACCTTGACCATTTCCACTTTCCCCATAAATGGTTCTCATCCTTTCTGGTAAAATTTTTATTTTGTAACTTGCATTTATAATTTTTAGATTGAGTAAAATAGTGAATGATTACTTAAAAACATACAATTTTCTCAAAGTATAAACCATTTCAAATCAAAAATCATGCCAATTAAACCTACCAGGAATATACCTCATTTTGATGTTATTATAGTCTAGTTCCATCATGATGTGAAAACATATCATGGAGGAAAATGACGAGAAGATGTTCCCTCTCAAGGCCAAAACAACACCCTTTAAATATGAAAAAATTCCTATCGAGATTGACACGCAAGAGAACCTCTCAAACATGTTTCCTAAATTTAACTAATGTAACTCCTTCCTTGTTGTATGAGGTTTTCATCCCAACCCTAAAACACTACCAACACAACCATCGACCATGTTTTTCTAAGTGGTTCTTGAGGCTACTTCTACAAATTACCTCGGTTTTAGTACTCATAGTCCTAGAAAATGAGATGTGAAACCTCAAACCTCTTCTTTGTCATACAAGGAATCACTTTGCATGGTTCATTTGAACCGTACTATTTGAAAACACACTTTTCATAATCATTTCCAAGCCAACTTGGCTTAGGTTGTTGTTGGGAAACAAGTTAAATTCAGCCAAGTGACCTCGGAAAAATACTCCTTGTTTGAGTGTCGTTTATCGGTTTTAGATATTGTTTGCTCCTTGTGTTTCTCTATTTAGTAGAGAAGAAGATAGGACTTTGAAACATTCCATTTGGATTTTCCACACCCTTATGGTGGGCCCCTTTTGGAGGCCACTTAGCCTTATTTGTTGAAGGAAAACAACCAAATTTAGCCAACTAGCTCTAGAAAGTTGCATCTATTTGAGCTCCGCTTATCGGTTTTGAAATCCATCTTTTTCTCATAATTCATTATATAGTAGAGAGTCAATTAGAGGCATTAAACACCTTGTTATGATGTTGGGTGCTCTTTTTGTGGGCCCATTTTGTGGCCACTTGGACCAAATTACACAACAATGAAATCTAAGGTCGTGTACCCATGTTGACCCTCTAAATTTGTGCTAGGGATGAGACTAGTATAGTGGTTGATTACATGCATATGGACTTGAAATATTCTATTTGGAGACTATAAATAGATGGTTAAAAAAATACCATATTGGCGTGATACAACATGTCCTTAACCTCCCTTGTGACCAAAGAAAAATGATATGTATTGGAAACTGTAATCTACTATGATATATATGTTAATATATGTTTTTGTAACACTTGATAGGATACTCTTTCACACCTTTACTTGTGAAAGAAAAGAAGAAATGTTTTCTCTTTCTTAAAACTGAATTGAAATCATCCTCCAAAAATATAGAAATTAGTTTTGTTTTTTTCTCTCCTTTAAAATTGTTTTTGCATGACGATAGCATGTTAGAGGGAGGGTGGATCCATGCCAACGATTTTCATTGACTCATGCTCACATGGTTTTGTAGGATGCAAGTAAGATGGTGAAATGACATGGTTGTAATTCATTTTGTGTATTATTGTAATTTATATATGTTATTGGAAAAAATGTATTGCTACGTTTACATTAAAGTGTCATTGCACTATTTGATTTTAAAAAAATTGTCCTTATCATGCATGAAGTTTTAATAAACTTGTAATTGTTCTTTGTTATCAAGTTTAAATAATTAGCCAAATTTTACTAAATGCTCTTCTTGATTTCATTTGTAGCTATGTTTTGAAACCTACATCATGTATGGTAGAAAGGAGTATCTCTATATAAATTAAAATGGAATTATGCTCTAAACCCCTTCAATTCTTCATCTTCCCTCGATTATTACATGACTAGTAGGTGAGATTTGACACTAGACAGTTGAGAACAACTTGAGATTCCTTCCATATTGAGTGATCCCCACTTTGACCATGACCATCCTAAGTACATGTGCTTTCTTTTACCAACTAATATTTCTACTCTCAGGTGTCGTGCTTCAATAAAACCTCATGATGATGAGTTGTGCCCCTTGTGTTTTGTTATGAAAATATCGTATCTAGTGGATAACTCATGATGTCACCTTGCATATAATACAAGTCTCGTATTTAACGAAGAAATGAGTTGTGGGAAAATTGTTGGTAAGGCCATCCTTGAAGCCATTAGAAAAATTGATTTTATTTAAAATCCTCTTAGTTGAACCACAATGTATCCTAAAGGAAGATACCATGTCAGGGATGCTTGTTAAGGCTCCATGCTCTAATAAGATGGAGTTGTGAAAATTTCATAGTGTCAACTATGAAAGTTGTTGACATTAATTTTTTTAAGCTAACCTAAAACCTCTTGAGAGGTTGTTTTTGGACAAGGCACATATCTAGTATAAACCTCTAGACTTGGTCCTAACAAGGTGTTGAACCTAAAGTAAATTAAAACTCATGATCTATTCCCTGGACTTAGTGATAAGCATGTTATGCAATTATGATATGAGGGATTGAACCTTGAGTGGAACCTATGTCGTAAGTCACCTATGTATGAAATTATTGAGTTGAATTCTGCATTATCATCACAAATAGAAGTGTTACCTTGGAAAGAAATATATTTGGTTGCGAGGTAAGGATATTTTGTTTCCCTAAGTTTTTCCTATTAGTTTGGTGTGGAATCCTTTGAGTGTTAATGAAATTAGCCAATCATGGACCTCTCATGAGATTTAGGGTGAAATACACTTTAATGTATGTTTTATCAATGATAAGGGTAGTGGCTAGAAGGTAATAGGTGTATAAAATTATAATTGGATGTCTCCTTGTAACATGCATCTAATACTTAAATTGCCCAGGAATAATCCAAACTTGGTTAAGTGTGAAATCATACTCCTTAGGATCTTGATGACTAAGTAAAGGAAAAGTATTATATAAACCTTAGTTGTTAAAAAAGTCAATATGAGTCAATGTAATGATGTAAGGGTTATAAGAACATGAGTAAATGAGAGGAGATTTTGGAATGGTTGTTAAATGTTGCATACACCTGGAATGATGCCAACATGACTAAAATGAATAAGATAATTGTCATAACAAATAAAAATAAAATAATGCCTCATTAGTGATAATTCAACCTATTAAATGGGAAACTTACAATACTTAAGGGATGAACATATTCACCATACCCCTCATCATGGTTTAAACAATAATGTTAAATGATTAAAATTATAAAAGGAAATTGTAGCAGGAAAGAAACAAAATTAGACCTCAAAGGGATAAAAAACCTCATAAGATTAACATAAGAGGCCTCAATGGAAAATGTAGAAAGTAAGTACAATCTTATGTTATTGCACTTTTTATGGTTTTTGTTGGTTACGGATTATTCTGAAGCGTATTATGACTGGTTTTAGTCGGTTTTATGTTGTTTTTGATGTGTGGTTTAGTTTTGAATCATGAAATGTATATGGTCATATCTGGATTGTAGATCCTTATTGTAACATGGTAGGGCCCTTGCCAAAACCCTCCTTTTACTAATTATCAAAAAATTATAAAAGGGGGAATTTGGGACTTGTCCCTTTGACTCGATGGAAACCCTCTTCTACATATCATGAACGATGCAAACTAAGTATTTAATTTAAGTAGTTAGAATACATAGTTAGTTGTAATAACTTAAAAATGAAAAGAGTGTAACCTTAGTGTTTAAATGCTACTATGAAAAGAACACAGAATCTGTCCACTCTTGACCTAATATAATTCCTTTTATTTCATGTGAATCTCCCTTGTTGCAACAAAGGTAAATTACAAAACCAAGTAAGTTTGCCCCCTTGTAACAAATCCCTAGAATAGGTACTAGAAGGCTTGTGGATGTTTAGATACTCCCACTAGTAATCAAACTATACTAATTAAATACAATAAGAGAAATGAGTAAAATTAAATGGAACCATTATATGTAAAATTTTAAACGAAATATGGAAAATGTAGGCTATTTTAAATAAGAATGGAGGTCTACAAGTTAAATGTTTTTTTAAATAATTAAGGTCAATAATGAAAATAGGATTGTAATAAATATGTAACCATGGAAGTGTCGTGTCGTGGAAAGTTCTTATACATGAGTTTATACTATAGTTGAATCATTATGTTGTGCTTTGTCATTTGGGGAAAATGTGGCTTGATGTGCATCATGTGTTTTCATGTTATATATGTGGGTTCATGTTTGTGTAAATGTCTTATGTGATGTTGAATTATCCTAAGTGATCCCATGTGGTGTCATGTATCAAGTAATGTAAGTCCAAAAAAATTATTCAGGATTTTTGTTGTTGTATTTGTGTGTCAAAATTGTGGGTGTGACAAGATCCAAAACCTGAAAATAACTTACATCGGGTGTTTTATGAAAGTATTATCCTTCATTGAGAATGTACATAGTTGTATTTATTGCTTCTACCTTATATTGATACGGTACATTACGGATATCCACCATACATCATATCATCTCCATAACTATCCTATTTTGCCTTGCAATGACATCATTCTACTATGTATAATATGTTATACCTTCATTATTACAAAATTCCTTGAATTATTTAGAGACAAAATATTCTTCATTCACCGATCTAAGAGCTTTTATATTCCCCCTATTTATCTACAATAGCTTTCCAAGAAAAAAGTTAGAGAATCATTTTGAATTTATATGCAGAAAAAACACCCACATTTTCCTAGAAAATTCATCTATATGTAACAAATAATTTGTTGCTTTAGATATGTAAGGTGTCGCATCCAACCATGAAAACCTACATATACCAAATCTATTGCATTATTAGCTCTCTATCTTATTAATGTAAAATGAATGTGAAATTTACTTATCTATCGACACCCCGAACATACATTACGATTGATAGAAAAATTCCATTCACCATGTTAGTCTAACATAATGTATGCAAATATTGATAATTAAGGTGACCATACCTCTTATGCCACAGATTCACCATGGTTTTCCACCACTACAAGTGTATGCTCATATGCAGTTTTTGGATCAACCAATTTATACAGTCCTTTGTTACCAAGAACAAAAGATGTGGCTCTTTTCTCATGAGTATAACACATTGTGCATTTGTTTCATTTAAACTCAACCGAAAGGTTAGGTTTTGTAATTAATTCACTTATGGATTTTTTTTTTTCATAATAGGTACAAACCCAAAAATTTGAAAATTGTACGTAATAAAATTCATTGAAATATGAACATCTCCATATCATTTCACATAGTGAACCCAATAATCACCTGAGGAAACAAATTCATTGCAACTATCATCTTCTACAAGTTTTACATGCCAGTTTTTGTGATACGTGTAGTGTCTTGATGATCTTGTGTCAAAGTACCATATTCTTGACTTCACTACCTAATTTTTGCCATCACAAAAACAAACTCACGTAGAAATTTATTAATTCTCTTGAGATGTATATGTAGTTTTTGATGTCCTCTTATTTTCTAAATCATATTTTATTTTACGACATTATTTCTTCAAATGACCAGGTTCCTTGCAATAAAAACACTTCCACTTAGATTGCGTAGAAGTACTTACATTACTATTAGAGGATTCTTTTGAAGAACCACTTTGGAATTCCGCTATTTACCCTTTCTCTTTGATTTGTTCCATGAATGCACTTTTTGTAGCCACTGATGTCGAGGAAGCTGCATGAGTTTTCCTTCTCTCATTTTGCATGAGAAGTGTAGACAACTTCTCAAAATCAATCTCTTGTGTCTTCGCAATCATATGAAATGACTCAATAAATGAGTCAAATGATGTAGGCGAGTTTTATAGTACCAAAGCAATCAAGTCTTACTCATCTATAGGATGTTCCATTACTTTCAGCTGATCACAAATGTCCTTCAACTACAACAAGAATTCAAAGATCGAACCAACCTCCTGCATTCTAGTATAAAATAAAAAAATTCAAAGTACAACACCCTACCAAGTTATAAACCCCGGTACTTGGATGTTAGAATTTTCCATAAATCCGAAGCACTAGTTGCATATCGACTTACGGAATAAAAGTATCGACCACCGAAAGTTGTAACAACATCAATGCTTTTCTATGACACTTATCACAGTTTTCAGGGTCATCTTCTGGGCTTGTTTCTTTTCCAAGTATAATTTGACCTAGATTGCGATACTTACATATAAGAAGAATCTCGTGACTCGAAACTACAATTTTTACCTATAATTTTTTGTGAATTTGGAAACAAAAGGTGTTGTAAAATAGCCATTTTGACCTATTTTTTAATGAAAAACAATTAAATCAGAAAAATTATAAATGATTTTACAAAATTTTATTTTTCTCATTGATTCTATCCTAAAAATAGACAACTCTAGCATTGCCAAATTTCATCAAAAAAACTCTTTACCGTTTATGAGAAATTAAGTTAATTGTTTTCCGTAAAATTATGTAAAAATGACTGAAAAATTAAAAATCTCAAGTTTAAAAAAATATTTTACAAAAATCACCTTTCACGCAGTTTTAGACACCAAAAAAGACAATTGTACAAAGTTTCAACTCACGAATCCCTTCGATACTCTAAATATGGAATTAACCATCCCCGGGGAAACTTTTTAAGGCAAACATTAAAATAACTATGTCTCTTCAAAAGTTTAAAAAGATTCAAAATTTTAAAATATATAAAATGTTATTTACAACACCCGTTGCCCTAAATTTTCATGAATTTGAGAAACTCTGGTTTAATTTTATTTGCAAACCGTCACCAACCAATGGGAAGGCGATGCTTATTTCCCACTTACACACAATGTAACCTTTGCAGTTACGCCGGTATTTCTGGATGTATTGCCTTGTATTTCTTACATAATTTTATTTGATAAGAGTTCTTTCACTTTGTCTCACATAGACAGTAATATTTGCACCCTTCTACTACTACAATGAATTTCAGAGCAACAATGGAACTCTACCGTTTTCTTCACCACGTCCTCCTTAGAATGTATTCTTTCCAAATGTCCTCCTCTTGGAAACTAACAAAAGTATTATAAAAAACTTTTAGAATGAAGGGCAACCTCAAAAAAAACTATAAATTCTTCTTCTCTTCCCAGCTATGTATTAGGAAATTTAGGGGATAAATAATGTTACAAATTATAAATCCACAATATAAATTGACGAAGATTATAGTTTATGAAGTACAATAATTAAACACATATATTAAGATGTTTATAATACAAATTAAATAATATAAATACCATGAATAAAAAGTAAATGAACATAGTGACACAAGATAAAATTGGGAAAACCTTGGAAAGTAAAAAACCCGCTGAAAATAACTTTTCTTGATTAAGAATAAACTTTCACCCAACACTCCCACTATTTCACGAGATCCACTTGCATTTACACCTTCAATAATGGATTACAAACCATCTCATAAATTCTCGTGTTTTACATCATTAACTTTATGTATCTATGATCAACTCACACATATAGCTTGCATTCATATGTTACACTTGATATTTCACATATATGCATGTAACCAATCTCTAATGAGATCACCTTTTTTTATACAAGGCGGGTGATGGAAGAGCATCATGGTATATAGTCAATTTTGGTTTTCTTCCACATTTTTTGTTTGTAATAGGTCTTTATGTGTGTTTAGAATAATCTCTAGCTTCCTTCATAAGTGGTCTTGGTCTCCTAATGTAATTCCCTCCAAAAACGGATCCTTTGTAAATTTGAATTCCTAAGTATTCATGAAAATGGTCTAATCGTAAATGAAAAGGGTGTCATTAATGTAAAAGGTCATATTAAGACCTTATGAAGGGTAAATAAGATATGTTAACCTTTGTCTTAGGATTTCATGACCTGTGGTCATCTCAAACTATGGTTGATCACCCTAGTGTAAGTTTGTAACTACCATCTTTCATGACAAAAAGAGGAAAAATTGAATTAAAGGGAGTTAATTAGGTTGGAAAAGAAGTGGAGAAGTGGAGGCATGAGTGGAAGATCCTTGGAGTGGCTCAAGAGGTCTACACATCTATTGGAGCATTGTAAACAAATATCAAGATAAATAAGATATGAAAGATTTGAAATAACGCATTCTCTATGATAATTGATGAAAAGTAGTTATGAGGTTATGGTCAAGAACCAAGGTGCTATTGGAATGCAAGGTAACTTTGCATGCTTGTGTGTGTGTTTAAATAATTGGAAGGAAATATAAAGAATTAAACTTATAATGTCAAAGTAAGGATGTACAAAAATCATGTGAATTATTTGTCTTTGTAAATGCATGACAAACCAAGCCTAGAGTTTTGTAACTCGGTTCATGAGAAAGAGAAAAGATGGAAAATTGTAGTTGGAAGGAGAGAAGTATGGTTAACATGTAAAGAGTGGGTTTTAAACGTTGCATAGGATTTGTAGGTGAATTCTAAAGCTTGAAAAATACTTTTAAGTCCTTTAAACCTGCCAAAATCAAAATGCCCTGTATCTTTAGCCTCGGACGTTGAATAGGGTTTGGAGGATCAAGAAAATTGTCTAACTTGAGATTTAAGCTGTCAAATCTAAACATTGGTAGAAATGTGTATGATCATGGGATAGAGACATACAAGAATATTTAGAGAAGTTTGAGTAAGGTAAGTGAGCAAAATTTGTACCAGTATAACCTAATCTCTTAGTGTATCTTATTTTACAAGGTTAGAACTAAGAATTTTTTTAATACCTAATAGGAATGTACTAGAAGATAAAAAATGGTGATTACAGTGATGAAAGTGTCTCAAGTTGAATAAATAGGTATTGAAGCTATTGGAAGAAGGAATTAGATACAAATTTTGTTAAAAAGGAGTAAAACACAATGTTTGTGTAGGCACAATTATGAGACTTTGAGTGTAACCTTTTGAATCAAGTCTTTTTTATCATGGATGAAGAACATACAAGGTCATCAAAGGGTTAAGAAAATAGTAAAGTGATAAAGAAACTTGTGGACCATTATCTAATTGAAATCCAAAGTTAGTAAGAAAAGCATGTACAGTCAAGAACTAAGATTGTGATGTGTTCCAAGGACAAATTTCATGTGATTAAGGTTGATGGGGTTGAGTAGTATATAGGAGTTTTGAGAGTTTTAAAACCCTAAAATGACTAAGAGAAAAGGAAATTGGGAGAGAATAAGGTCATGTACAATCTTGTTTACAGGCTTATGATTGTCTAGAAAGAAACCTAGAAAGGAAGGCCTATTCCTAGAATAAGATACGAATTTGTGGGAAATAATTCAAAGAGAGTGGAAGATAAATGTGATGGTGAATGGTAAACCATGAGTTAAAGTTTGAAATGACAAAAAGATCTTTATAAGTGATCGAGACCATTGTGCTTTTGACCGTCTTTTCACAAGTGCATCATTGGATAGTTGGTGAAACAAGAGTATTAGAAGGAGGTGATTGAGTGACATGAAGGAATAGGTGATGATGACAGATTGGGAGCAAAGAATAATAATCAAGAGTTAAGAAATATCAAGGTGGAAGATAGGTAACAAAACAAGAAGACTGTTTGGGTATAAGGCAAACTAGGACTTGAGAAGAAAACCTTTAAATACTAGCAAGTAAGGTGATAGAGAAAAGTGGAAGCATTGGGAAGAATTTTATAGCTTCACATTAGCTGAATAAAGGAACAAGAAAGGTTGCAACAGTGGAGAACTAAGAAATCCTAGTTTTTAACAAGAAACCCCAAGTATAAACCTAGAAAAGAGGAAAATTTGAGTTAGGAAAGATGAGAATGGAGTTGGTTTGTGAAAATCACCTAAAAGTAAGAATGAAAAAATGGGTATCCAAATATGATTTCAATTTTTCACGATTTTTTTTTGTTTGTTTTGTACATGGATATTTGTATAAAACCAAGGCTAATTGGGAGAAATTGACAAAAATGATAAAGGAGGAATAAGTTTGGACGAGATGAGAGTTAGGACTTGAAAATTTTTAGACACTTGAAAAATTCAAATGGGTATTGTAAAATATTACGGTGAAGCCTGGAACATGGTTTTGTGGATTTTATGCTAAAAATTGTATTTTTGCAGGGCTAGTAACAAGAATGGAGAGCCTGAGTGAGTTGGAGTGAAGATGAAATGTTAGAATATTTTCAAGAATGTAAACCTTGTTATTTGGTAAAATTGGACAAGTGTGAAGTGATTTTAAGCTTTAATTCAATTTTATATAGTTCTTGTTGATGAAATGCAAGATTTTGGTCTTAAGGAAAAGTGAAAATCTAGGTTAATTTTGATTGTTGCTTTCAAATGATTGTTCTAACTTGTGTTGGTTTTGAATGAAATAGATCTACTGCATCAGTGGGTGACATGTTTTGGGTCACTCTCATATTTTAAATACTCCCAACAACAATAGTGGATCTACCATAATTATATTTTAAATATCATCTATAATCCAAAAACATATAGTCTTAGGCGGGTTTCTAAATAAGCAATTTCCCACTCAATATTATAAATACAACACTCCCCTTAATGTTAAGTAAGGAACATGTAAAATTGATTTTTCATGTCAAATTTTGTTCCAAATGACACATGTGCCAAGTCACCTTTTGTTACAAAAGTAATTACAATCTATAAATCAAGAAGTGATTTTGGATAACCTAGAAATAACACCTATTTTGTGGGTTTTGTAGTACTTTAGTGTACTTACATTAGTGTCCCACGAGCTTTTCAACTCCGCGATACACTACCATAGAGTCCATGGACTTATACAAGATGTGAACAACTGTGAAGCTGTTTTGTGAGTTTTAGAGAAGCCACAATACAATGTTTTGTCGTGGTTCAAATTCACGGATTATATAAAAACCGCAATACAAAGGAACATTATAAATTCTCAAGATAAATTTATTAAGGATGAAGTATTACATAATACTATGGAGTTAATAAACTCTTCGTATTTAATACTTCGTTGGTTATTATAAGTAAACTTCTACATACATGACAATTTACTTAAACACATCAAAATTAGTCTAGGGAGTATCCATTTTGACAAACTCAATTCATTAAGAGATGAAATTGCATAAGAAAAAAATGCAACATGATCATTTCTTATTTCCCCCTCAAGGGCAACTCTAAAAGGCCAATTCTCATATGACTCAGAGGTGAAGATCAACATCATTTACATGATCATAAGAGCTAAGTAACACATCCTCAGCTAATTCGAGAGGTGGAGATCAACATCATCCATATGATCATAAGAGATAATATCTAAAATTCCCAACATAACACGGAATTTTCAAAATGTTGTAGCACCCAAGGGCTTAGTAAAAATGTTTGTAACCTACTCTTCAGTGGAACAAAACTTGAGATCTATATCACCATTGAAAACTTTTTTCCCAGATGAAGTGCATATGGATCTCAATATGCTTGGTTCTTTGATATTGTACTGAATTTTTACAAGAGAAATACAAATTTGGATGTCACATAGAAGTAGAGTGCTTCCTTTGATGCTCATATGAAGTTCTTCCAACATTCTTTTGAGCCACATGGATTCTTTTGTTGCTTCCATAACACTTTTATACTCTGCTTCAGTAAAAGAGATAGATATTGTTGGTTACTTCTTGCTACTCCAAGTTATTACACCTACACCCAACTTGAAAACATATCCAAAAGTAGATTTCTATCCACAATATCACCAACATGGTCAAAATCACAATAACCAAATAAAATTACATCATCACAAGAAGAATACAAAATCTATAATTGATTATACCTTTGATATACCTTAAAATTTTTTTTTCCATTTTCCAATGGTCCTCATAAGGATCTTGCATAAATCTAGAAACAATTCCAACTGCATATGATATATTAGGCCTAATGATAGTTAAATAAATCAAACTACTAACCAGATTTCTATATAAAGTAGGATTAAATTTATCACAAGGTTTTGGATCTAATTTAACACCAAATTCCATAGGAGTAGAGACAAGCTTACAATTAATCATATTAAACCTTTAATAAGGATTAAAAAATATGAATCTTGTGATGCAACAATATATTTGTGATTTTGACAAATAATCATGCCTAGAAAATGATTTAATAGTCCTAAATCAGTCATTTCAAAACATTGTCTTAACTTCTCTTTGATTCTAAGAATTATATTCTTATCACTACTAGTAATCAAGAGATCATCAACATATAAGACAATAATGATAACATGACTATTTTCATACTTGAAAAATAAATTATTATAAACAAAATAGTTAGAGAAACCAAGCTCATGAAAGAAACTATTTATCTTAGCATACCAAGCTCTAAGAGCTTGTTTAAGAACATGCAAACATTTATTAAGTTTAAACACATAATTCTTTGCCATTTTATTTAAAACATTTTGGTTGATGTAAATAAATTTCTTCTTTCAAGTCACCATTTCAAAATGTATTTTTAACATCCATTTGGTGAATCTCTTAACCATGTTAAGCAACTAAATCTAGAATAATTCTAACAAGTGCTCATTTTGGCAACAAGAGAAAAGTTGTCAACATAATCCAAACCAAGTTTTTGAGTAAACCTCTAGCAACTAATCTAGCCTTTAATTTATCAATCTTACCAGTAGAGTTATATTTTATTTTATACAACCATCTAGAGCCTACAATGTTTCTTTTAGGAGGAAGAGGGACTAATTCCAAAGTTTGATTCTTGATTAGAGCATTGTATTCAACTTTCATAGTTACAACCCATCTTTCATCTAGGCTAGATTATTCAAAATATTGAGGTTCAACCTCATAAATAGTTGACAAGGCATGATAATAATGTTGACTATGGGTCATCTTTCTCAAATCATAAGGTTGAGAGTTTGAAACCATATTTTTGGCCCATTTAGGAATCCTAGATTGAGACAAGGATTGAGAAGACTCCCCCTCAATGTATATATCCAAAATATCATAATAAGAATGATTGGTATCTTGCAAATTAATTTCCATATTTTCTAAGCAAGGATAATCATCTAGAAAATCAGTCTCAGACTTAGGAAGCTCAGAGGAGGGAAGAGCGACATATTTACAAAAAGTTTTCTAACGAACACACACATTCATATTTTATATAATCACATGTTTAATCTGGATTATAGACTATTAATACTTGTATTTTAATGTCATACCAAAAAAATCCAAGAGTAAGAGGTGGGATCAATCTTTTGTCTTTTAACTTTAGGAATAAAAAGAGAATTAATGCTTTGCCAAATATATCTAAATAAGAGATCTAAGGTTTTTTTCTTAGTCCATACTTCATGAAGTGTGGTTTGATGCAATGATTTGGTAGGAATTATATCTAGAATATGAAAAATAATGTTCATAGCTTTAGCCCAAAGAAATTTAGGCACCTTATAAGCATGAAGCATGGTCCTATCAATTTCTACATTGTTCTTTTCTTTCTTTCAAATATTCCATTTTGTTGAGGAGAATATGGAGTTGTTAACTCCCTATGAATTCCATTATATACACAAAACTCATCAAAATTATTATTAACATACTCACCTTCATTATTAGTTATGATTATTTTAAATTTTAGATTAGCCATGTTTTCAACAAAGGTTTTGAACTCTTGAAACTTAGATAAGATTGTATTAGGTAGTTTTCAGTTAATGCTATCAAATGTAAAAAAACCTAAAACTTAAAAATAGTAGGGTTTATCGATACCTCCATTGACAATCACAATGTCGGGATGATTAATGAAGAAGCAACACTTTAGCCAAGTGAATAGACTTGCAAACAAAGAAAAATAAATAAAATATATTAGATAGATAAGATAACAAGTTTCTCGGTAAAGGTCGATCCTAAGATTCCAAAGGGAATTCCTTGGAGTGTGTCAACTCGTTGATATAATTAAGTGTATTTTGATATAGATAATATAGATGATACAAAATAAGGAAGCTAAAACTCAAGATGGATAGGAAGATCATGTTTAGCTTCGTAGGTGGCCCAAGCTAGGGATGTGGTAAGCTTGAATTCCTCAAAGTAGTCAAACCAATACTCCTCGGTGGCTTCTTGGATCTCCTTAAGGATCTCAAAATATTATTTGATATCTTCAAAATTTTGTGCAAATGTGATGGTACAAAAAGTGATCTCGTGGAGGATTTCAAATTGTTCCCACACGAATGATTGTTGGATTATCAAAAGATCGTAAATTCTTGTGATTGGATGAGATTGGATTAGAAGAATCATCTATAGGAGATACATCTAGAAGATAGAAAACTTAATTATTGATTGATAGATAAAAGATGATAAAATAAAATGATTAATAAATATAACTATATTGATAGTGATTGTATGTGATTCATAGAAATCGAGATGATTTGGGATAATCACTAGCGATTGAGAGAATCATGGGTGATTCTGTGAAAAATTTGGTTTTTAAAAAATTCTTAACTAATGAAGAATAGAGACTGATATGATTTTTTCCCCTATTTAGATATGTAAACAGTAACGTAAATAAGAATAGAAAGATATATATACTTACCTTTGACGTGAAAATGATGTAAAATCCTTATGGGAAGCGGCCAAGTTTGTGGTGATGAGTTGCTGATTGTTTGACGATGTGAGGAAGGTCTTGAAGATGTATGGGTACACAAAATGATAGGGTATGGATTCCTAGAGTGATAGGGTCTCGTTGCGGTACTTGAAGATTTCTAGAATGACAAAATTTCACTAGCTAATTTGAAGATTCTGAAACAAGATTTGTGTGTTTCTATTTATAATCATTGGCAATTTTAGATTCATCGGTGATACGGAATTTATAGGGAAAGAATCTTGAACTGGTTTTAACCACTTCAACTTTAGCTTCCCTGGAAAGGGATGCGAGGTAAAGAGGTTAGGGAAGAGGTTAGGTGTGTTTAAGAGGTTAGATGGTCATGATAGAAAGGGATAGGATAGATTATAGGTGGTTAGGAGGTTTTAGGGAGGTTAGGGTAAGTAAGGACAAGTAAATAACATTTACCTGGGGGAGAAAGATGATTTTATGGGGTGAGTGTAGTGACTTAGGTTATGATAGAATGATAGATTTAATAATTTAATGTGTATGTACAAGGTGTAAAAGGGTGACTAAAAATTGGTGTCTACATTTGCCCCTTTTGTTGAGTGGGTTTTAATGGACAAAATACTAGAAAAACTATTTGAATTGTGCTTAGATTGGCGATTCCCCCTCAAACCGGGGTGATTTTGAGAGAGTGTAATAATCACCAATTTGAAAGAGTTTTCTTGATGAGATAAAAAAATTATGTTTATGTTTCTCTCTAAGATGCCCCAGGACTAGGAATGGAAACAAGACTACCATAAAGGAGGGTTTTCACTACTATGGAGTCAAAGGATGGGAGGAACCAAAGAGTTCGTAACGCATAGATGTATGACTCACAAGAAGAGAAGGTAGGTGAAACGATTCCGTTTTGGTATTTTATTCATGCTAATGTTGTGATAAAGGTGGGATTTTAAGACCAAAGAAGTTAAATGATAAGGGAACCAATAGGTTCATGTTTTATAGACCATCATTCATAACCATACATGTGCATATTAGATGTGTATTATTAATTCACAATAACACAACACAAGAGAGAGTACACAAAACACCAAATATAAGTGGGAAACCCTTAAGGGAAGAAAACCCACTGAAACTCGCTTATATTACAAAAAGTAAAGAGATTTAGTGAAGCACCAACTTCACAAGGAGCACCAACCCTACAAAGAGCACCAACCCATAATTTAGTGAAGAACCCTCTCTAAAAAGATGCTAAAACCCCTAATATGATCAAGCACTAACTCAACCATCTGAATATGAAGATATCTTAATTTTGTTGTTGCCACAACTGATGGAGATCACAAATTCAGTTCACAAACCTTCTTTAAACACTCATTCCTTCAACTCACTCTTTCTTCTTTCATGGACTCATCTTGGCTTTAAAACATTAGAAACATTCTCTATAACATTCCTCATACATTTTCCAAAATCTTCAGCTCTAATTTCATGCCCTTGATCAGATTTGAAACCCTCACCTAGGTCGCATTTTCTCTATATGCTCAACTAGTTCAAAAATGAACTCAAACACTCACTTAAATATGTTTATCATCTTTAAAACATAAAATATGTCAGTCTTAAGTCATTAATTCAACCAAAAAAACTCAAAAATATAACACCACACTCATACACATTCATCAAGTGGACCCATATAGGTCATTCATGCCTAAATGCACCAAACAGCACAAAAACAACTCAAAACCCCATTACTGGATGACTAAAACCCAAAACACCATAACAACGATTATTATATCTCCCTAATTGCTCCCAAATGTAACATATAACATAAAATATCATCCATGGTTGTTAATTATCTTGCACCAATCAAATTATTCATAACTCACTCAAGAAGGCTCATATCCTCCACCAAACAACTCTTTCCAAGAACTTGTCTTTACCTTTGAGCCTCAAGACCACCCAAGATCATCTCAAATATGACACGTAACAAATAATTTGAATCCTCCTGACCTTTAAATCACATCCATGCTTTCTAGGTCTCATGAAACATCCATACATGCAAATCGCACTAACTTTCCTCTTCATCAAATTGAGCTTCCCATAAATCAATTTTACCAAATCAACTAGTTTTCACCCTTATTTCCACTTTCAATACCTAAAATATCCTTAAATAGGAGCAAAATTAATCCCTTTTAACTCTCTAAATTATATCAAGCATCAAAAATCTATCCGAGGCCTCTTATACCTCCATCTTCTAGCGAAAGCAATTATGTCCTGAGAAACAACAAACCTTCTTCTCTACAAATTGAACTGGTTGACCTATCAAACCTCATCATCAAGAAAAAATAAATTATATCATTGGAAATCCCTTGGAATCATATTTCCATAACATCTTACATTTACTTCCAAATCCAAGTGGAAGGCCTTCAACCAGGTCCATCTCGGAAACTACTCCTTTAGGATTCTAGGACCCAAGAACTAGCCTAGAGCTAAACTTTCTTCATCACCTCCAAAATCACTTCCAAGATTAAAATAATAATGAATAACCATTATAAATGTTTTATAAGTATTCACTAACCTTCACAAGCATGAAAAAATTAGAACTATCACCTTACCACATGAAGTTACATGAGACCTCGCTAGACCAAGCATCCTCTAGATTTCACCCTCAAAGAATATGTCATAACTTTAAAATATCATATCCAATTTACTTTTTGATATATCAATGGAAATATCTCTAAACTAGGATCACACCAAAATTCGAACCAAGTCCTAACTCCACATGTAGCTCCTGTAATTCCACTTTTATAACAAGTTGCTCCAAACTACCCCAAAAACTAGTCCTCATAAATAGGGAACACTTTTCCATTTATAATATCAAACATGATCTTAAAATATCATTGGAACATATTACAACTCCAAGGATAAAACTATGTCAATTTATTCATCACCTTCTTTAAATAACTCGCTGCACAAACCGAACTTCTTCATAAACAAGAATTTTTAGGTGGGGCCCACATACTATCACAAACACTATCTTACCTTTATGGAAATATAAAGGAGTCCTATACAAACTCCAATAATCAAATTTAAAAATCCAATCAAGTCAGGATTATTATAATCCATTTTCTCTAATTCACTTTTAGCTAGGGTTTAGTTAGGGTTTCAAAACAACTCATTTTCTTTATGATCGTTCATAAAAATGTGGCTATCAAACAACCTCATTATTTTTTATAAAACTTATTACTTCCATGGAAAAACATCCCCCAAAATATTTTATTCCCATGTAAAGAACATAATTCACAACGAGTATCAGAAGGTCGACTTTTTACCTCAAAAACACACTTTGGAATACCCAGTTTTGCCAAAATTGATGTATCTTCCAAAATATTCTTCAATGTGACATGAAACTTGTCATGAATCATCATGAAAACATCCTATAACTTTCCATACTCATAATATATCCCAAATAGGTATGAAAATTTGTATCCATTAATACTTACCTATGTCATCTTGTTTGTTCTTCACCTGTTTGCTTGCCAAGGACAATGAAACACCACAAAAACCATGAGAACTGACCTGAAACTTATCATATACACCTGTTATATCATGTCACAAAACCTTTCCCATGTTTCGATAAAACTTATCATATCTAAAATTTACACCTCCATACCATTTTGCACGCTTTAGGGCAAGGAATATGACTAGAATGACCTAACTCAACCATGACACCTCATGAACTCTGAACATGTCGACTTCATGAAAAAAATTAGACACCTGTATCACACCTCTAGTACCATTTATGACATCATGACATCCTTCAACCAACTTGGGATAACTCATACAATTACTATGCCTAGTAAACCATGCTCCAAAACACCATAAACCTTCATCAAAGTTGACACTACCAATCAACCTTCATGTTTGACCTTTGAATAACACATCATGAAGACTCATATGACTTCATGAAACTATTTTCCATCAATATACTTTACATTAATGAAAATACTAACACACAATGGCCAACAATCTCCCCTTTTTCATTGATGGCAACCACCTTTAGAAACATTGATGACAACCATAAGAAAAAAACACACCTACAAGACCTCATTTCCATGTTTCTGATGTTTCTCTCCCCTTGTACTCTATTAAAAAGGATACAATGACAACTAGACATGGGAAAATACAACACATAATGAGAACAATGCTCAAAACAAACTTAGTTAACTTGAATCCCCTTGGATTGTACTTTAACTTGTTTGACTCCTTCAATAACATACGATGATCCATGGACATGGTATGATCCTCAACAAAGATCCTCATGAATTTATATCATCCTAATTTTCTTAATTAAAATCACCATTCTAGGAGTTGTTCAAGATCAAAAACACCATTTTGCCTCCAAATCCAACATGACAGAATTTAGTACTACTTGTCCCTAAAATAATTCTTTAGTGCAAAAGTAACCGACTTCTCAATGTTATAGAATCCCATATATATCATGATAAAAATTATTTTTCTATAATAGAAAAGGCAGAATATGAATGCAACTTAAGAGCCATGAATGCACTCCTATGTAGAATAACTGAAACTGAATTTGTGAATGTAATGCACTACACCTCTGTAAAGGAAATTTGGAATTAACTTTAAAACACGTATGAAGGAGATGAAAAGGTCAAGCTATCCAAACTACAAACTTACATAGCTGAATTTGAGAGCTTAAAGATGAAATAGGATGAGAGAATTGCTTCTTACATGTAGAGGGTAGATGAAGTGATCAACATTATTAGAGGTCTAGGTGAGAAATTAGAAGAACCTATTGTGGTCCCAAATGTCCTAAGATCTCTAACTCCTAAGTATGATTCAAAGGTTTTAGTTGTGGAATAAGCCAAAGATACGAAAACCTAAATAGTGGATGAATTACAGAGTATTCTATCATCATATGAGATAAAGACTATTGGATCTAAATATACCAAGAAGGAAGTAGCATTCAAAGCCAAGAAAGATACTCAATCAAAACAAAAAAAAGAAGAATCACCTTTGGAGGATGAAGTAGATAATGAAAAAAATGAAGCAATCTTTGTAATAAGGCTAGGTAGAGGCTCAGGAAAATACAAAGGTAAGCTCCCATTTAAATGCTTTGATTGTGGAAAAGTAGGTCATTTTGCTACAAAATTCCCAAACAAGAATAAGGAAACTCAGTTTGAACATGATGAATAAATTCATAAACACAACAAGAAAAATATGAACTACAAAAATAAAGATGGCAAGAATAAGTTTTTCAAGAACAAAAGAAACTTCTACTCAAAGGATAAGTCAAGTGAATTTGATTCAAGAAACTCAGGTAGCTCTAAAAATGAGGATGATGAAACTCAATCTAAATGTTTTTTTATGGCCATGGATGTCACTAAAGAATGCAACTCCAAAGGAAATAATACAGTTGACTATGAAGACTCTGATGAAGAAGAAGCAAATGTGAATTTAGAAGTTGAACTTGTATGTGCACTTGAAGAATTGAAATTGTGTAGGAGAAAGAATCAAAAGTTGAGATGCACATTGAAATAATATGAAGAAAAAATTATCATTTTTGAGAAAATACAAATTCTAAAGGAAGAGGAAGAAATTAATAAACTCAAATAACTTGAATCTCAACTTGAAAATATCTCTCAATCCTACAAGGAAAAGGAGGATGAATGCTTGAAACTGAAATCTGATTTAGAGTGCCTAAAGACTGAAATGGATCAAATGTGATAATCGATGTTACTGAAATATTTTTCATAGTGTGAAACCTTAGGAGTGGTTTGGGTTATTTGGTAGTAATAGTTTTTAATATTTATAAAATAATATACGAGTGTGCACAATTAGTTGTCATGCACAACTCATAGAGATAGGAATGTGTGAGAATATCTTGGGATTGAGAGTAAGACTAGGGAATAAAGGAGAGATATGGGGATAAAATGATAAGACTTGACTCCATGATTCTAGGAGCAAGAAATTGTATAAAATGACCTCTCATATTCAATAGAAATTGCTCCATTCTATTTACATTTAGTTTCTATCTTCTGTAGTTTTCATTTCATGTGTTGATTTTAATTAATTATTGCTTAATTTATTTATGCAAATCTAGAGATTTATCATCAAATCTCGAGCTGTATGAGAAGTTGGAAAAGAGCTCAAATTATTTGATTGGTATATTAAGTACTTAAAGGGATACAAAGGAAAAATATGGAATAGGATTCATGGAAGAAGGAAAAGAAGCTAAACTAGGAAAGGAGGAAAAGGCTATACAAACACCCAACACCTCTCACACTACAACTAAATAATTCATCAAAACTTCCAAGAGGAAGAAAAAAACTCCTCGAGTCACCTATTCCATGAGGTACACACATTCATTCTATGGTTATTGCTTTTCATGTAACCAGTTTGGTCACAAAGCTACTAAATTTAGAAGATATACTAGAGGATATGGAAGAAACTACAATTCACCAAACACTAGAATGAATCACTATGTTAGTTTTTATAAATGTCACAAGATTTGTCACATAGCCATGATGTGTAACCAAGAAACCCCTAAAAAAGAAAACTAAAGTATGTTGTGAAAGAATCCAACAAAGGGAAATAATTTGGTATGATTGTACAAACTGCTTTTCATGTACAAGATGAAGAAAAATATGGTATCTAGATAGTGGTTTCTCTAGTCATATGATAGGAGACAAAAGAAAATTTATTTCATTGTCAAACAATGCATCAGGAGTTGTTAGGTTTGGTGACAATAATTCAACAAACATTTTAGGAAAAGGAACTCTGAGTCTAGATAATGGAAAAACAATTATTGAAAATGTTCTATATGTTGAAGGCCTCAAGCATAACCTGTTAAGTGTGAGTCAAATGTGTAATAAAGGTTACAATATAATATTTCATGACAAATTTTGTGATATAATAAATGGAAAAACAGGAAATAAAGTTACAAAATCTAAAAGGAATAAGAATAACATGTTCTCAATGAAATAAACAAAAAAAATGCTTCACAAGTAAAGTTGATGACAACTAGTTGTGGCACATGAGATTAGGACATATAAGCTTTGAAAATATTATTAAAGTAAGTTCCAAGCATGGTGTGAGACATATGCCAAAGATTTTAAAACTAGCAGACACTCTTTGCAAAGCTTGTTTGCATGGAAAACAAACAAGAAGATCTTTCAAGTCCAAAGAGTATTCTACAACTATACCTCTAGAACTGATCCATACAGATCTTTGTGGGCCTACAAGAACTAAGGTTTTACAAGGAGATGTATATTTCATGCTTCTAATAGACAACTTCACTAGAATAACATGGGTAGCCTATTTGAAGCACAAATCATAATCTTTTGACATGATTCAAATCCTTCAAGGAACATGTGGAGAATGAGAAGAACACCAAGATAAAATGCTTAAAATCAGATAGAGGTGGAGAATTTTGGTCTAATGAGTTTGATGAATTTTGTGAAGAACATGGTATTCGATGAAAATTATCAGCTACCAATAAGCCTAAAAAAAATGGGGTTGTTGAAATAAAGAACAAAACTATACAAGAAATGGCTAGAACAATGTTGAACGAGTCCAAACTTCCCGATAACTATTGGAGTGAAGCAATATACACATTTTTCTATATTCTAAACAGATCTCAACTAATATTGAATAGCAATAAAACAACTTATGAACTCTGGAAAGGAAATTTAACTAATGTGAAACACATAAGAGTCTTCGGAAGCAAATTTTATATTAAGAGAGATGAAGAAAACCTGGGAAAATTTGACTCTAGGTATGATGAGGGAATATTTATTGGTTACTCAACTGTTAGTGCAACCTATAGGTGTTATAATAAGAGGCTACAGAAAGTGGTAGAAATCACAAATGTAAAATTTGATGAATCTTATCCTTCCAAATCCAACACTCAGCCCAAGGAAAGTCATGAAGATCAATAAGATGATGAATAAGTGGAATGTACACATGAAGAAGTGGAAGAAATACAAGACACCAAAACACCCTCAAGATAATTCAAGAGGGATCATCCAACAAACCAGATCATTGGAAATAAATAAGGTTGCATTATTATAAGAATAAAGTTAAGAGATCGGAAAAAAATATGAAGACATAGCACTCTTATCAATGATAGAACCCAAGAATGTAGTAGAAGCTAAGCAAGGACCAACATTGGGTGGATTCCATGAATGAGGAGCTTGATCAAATTGAAAAGAATGAGACCTGGAAACTTGTACCAAGACCAAAAGACAAGAATGTGATAGGAACAAAATGGGTATTCAAAAACAAGTTAAATGAGAAAGGAGAATTGAAAAGAAACAAGGAAAGACTTGTATGCAAAGGCTATGCACAATGGAAGGAATTTAATTTGATGAAAATTTTGCACTAGTGGCAAGGATGGAAGTAATTAGACTATTTCTAGAATTTGTGTCTTAAGAGAAAACCATAGTTTTCCAAATGGATGTTAAATCAGCCTTCCTCAATGGCCACCTAAATGAAGAGGTATATATTGAGAAACCTGATGGATTTTCTCTAACTGATGATCAAGACTATGTGTGCAGGATGAAAAAGGCTTTGTATGGACTCAAAAAATCTACGAAATCTTGGTACAATAGGTTGGATTCATATCTCATTGAGAAGGATTTAGAAAAGGTGTTGCTAAAAGTAATATCTATATCAAAGAAGAAGGAGATCATCTTCTTATTGTCATTGTGTATGTAGATGATATCATATTTAGAGGAGATCATGATAAGATGACTTATGAATTTGTTGATATGATGAAAGAAGAGTTTGAAATGTCTATGTTTGGGTATCTTTCTTTCTTTATGGGCTTGCAAATCAGTCAATCAGACTAAGGTATCTTCATATTCCAAACCAAATACATCAAATAAATTCTCAAAAGGTTTAGGATGGAGGAATGCAGTCCTATTAGAACACCAATGAAAGTGGGATGTAAGATGAGTAAAGAAGAAAACTCAGCAAAAGTAGAAAAACTTTATATAGATCCATAATAGGTAGTCTACTCTACTCCATTGCATCAAGACCTGATATCATGTAGGTTGTGGGTCTAGTTGGGAGATTTCAAGAATATCCAAGGGAACCCCACTTTAAAGAAGACAAAATAATTATGAGATATATCATGGGAACAATTGAATATGGACTCGGTACCCAAAATAAACGACTTCAACATAAAATAATAAACTAATGTTGATTAGGTAGGAAGAATTGATGATAAAAAGAGTACAAGTGGTGGAGAATTATTCATTGGAGATTTCCTAGTACTCTGGTTGAGCAAGAAGAAATCATCAGTGGAACTCTCAACATGTGAGGTATAGTATATAGTTGCTACAATGTGTTGTACTCAAGTTCTTTGGATGAAACATACATTAGAGGATTACAAGGTAAAATATGATATCCCAATTCCTTTGCTCTATGATAATACTAGTGCTATAAGTGTCTCCAAGAACCCTATGTTTCACTCAAAGACCAAACACATCCCAATTAGATATCACTTCTTGAGGGAACAAGTGAATGACAAGAAAATTAGTCTTGAGTATGTGAGCACAAAAGAAGAAATTGTTGATATCATGACAAAACCACTTCCGAAAGAAATATTTGATCACTTGAGGAATGAATTGGGGTCATTTCTGATCCCATCAGAAACTAGAAAGTGTTGAGATAAGGTAAGGGAGCATTCACATGTAATATCAGCTCCTAATCGAAGTACAACGAAGTCTTCTATCTCATTTTGACAATCTTAGTTTGGAAACTTGTTTTTATATTTTATTTTCAAGTGAAATTACTTGAAGAAAGTGAATATCATCAAAGTATGCATCAACTTAGGGGATCCTCTTAAGTTAAGAAAATGTACTTATTAATTTTTATCTACAAATTTATCATGGTGCTGTACAAATGGCCCTTTGTCATAGATGTTAAAGGGGGAGAGAGTGAAATAAGAAACTAGCTTCAAAATGATTTTACCATCGAGTTTAGTGTTTCTGAGTATGTTTCCATCAATGAAAAAGGGGGAGTTTGTTGCATATTTGTCATTTCCATTGGTTTTTCATTGATGTCAAGTGGCATTGATGGTAAACGGTGTGCATCAGGTGTTGTGCACACTTTTTAAGCTCAACCATTTGTGAAACAAATGTAAGAAGTAAGAAAATGTGAAGGTTGATTTGTAGTTCCAACTCTCAGAGAGGTTCTAGGTGATTGCATGATTATGGAATTGAAGGTTGATAGGTTTTTAGTAGCTTAGGGGTGTGCAATAGTCTCGAGATAAGCTCTTGGTCCATTTAGAACGGTTGCGGGGTGATTAGGTCACTTCAATCTTTAACAAAAAGATTGAAAGACACTGGAGAGTTTAAAATTGTTGGTACATATGATTATATAATTTTAGTGGGCTAAAAATATTTTTCACATATTCTAAGTACTCATAAAATGTGTATGGAGAAAAGAAAAATATTTGGTCCTTACGAAATTTTTGAAATTTTTGACTTTTTTAGTACTTTAGTGTAATGTAGGTATATTGAGTGAAGGAACTTATTTCCCAGAACATGTGTTCCTGCATTGGATTTGGGTCCAAAAAACAAATATTTTGTGTGTTTTGTGGATAATTCAAGTATTTCAAGGTACAGGAGCCCAGATGAAACATTTCCTAGTTGATCTAAGTTCCCCGCAAGTCAAATTATTCCACATGAAAAAGAATCGGTGAAGGTTACAATATTGTGGAAGAAGCACGTGTTGTGTGAAAAGAAGAATCCATCAAAGACACAGTTCCTCTTAGGACCATGTGCTTCACATGACCGGTCAACTTGAAAGTCAAAGAAGGAATGGATGAGTCAAAGGATTTGTGTGTTGCGGTTAGTGCGGGTGTTTCGGACCCATATGACACCATCAGTACAAGTTGCCTAAGTTCCAATGTTCCTCGCAAGTCGTGTTAACCCGTGCAAGTCAAATGGTTAGCAGTGCATTGTGGAAAAATTGAGGGATGTGGACACAAAGGATGTTGAAGGAATTTTTCCATGAAGACCAAAGTTCCCCTGAAAACCCTTTAGAACCGATTAACAAAGAAAAAGGGAAATAGAATTAAGTGTGGATAAGATGAGATGTGGAGGAACATGACCTAACCGACCTATGTACCCATGTTACTTGTGTGCCCTAGATATCTATTTTATCTTATTAACTAAGGAAAATTATTTAAGGGGATATAATGAAGTTTTATAAAGTTCAATGTGCAATATTTATATGGAATGGTAATGTATTATTAAAACTTTGTGTCTTAACGAACCCCGAGACCTGCATTTGAATATCTAGAGCTCTAGTTGGACAAATTTCAAATTCTTGGAATTTTTGGAATCGTGACAACATCCTCTAGCCATTGAAATAGAAAAATCTGAATTTTAAGGATAACTGAATGGCATTTTTCAGAACAAAAGAATAGAGAAAATCATGGGCCATAAAACTAGTTTCCCTTATCTATTTAAGTAGTAAAATTCAAAATCATTGTTACGGTTTTAGGAGAGAAAATGATCTTTCAAATTGGAGTTGTAGAGAGGAAAAGAGACTAAATAGAGTCATCTCGATATATAGTTACTTGATAAGACAAGGGCTTCTAAAATAATACATCAATGCAGATGAATGCATGAAGAACTAAGACAAGGAGATAAGAAGAACGTTGGATATCAGAATCTGAAGAGTATGTATTAAAAGAAATAGAAAAGTGATCATGATCTATTGTATAAGCAATATTGAATATGTATGATCAAATTTTATGTAAAATATTACTAAGTGGGTGCTTAGATCATAGGGATAGTTTCTCCTTGCAAGTTGCATCTTGCTAAATTAGTTGAGTGGGTGCTTAGCTTTCTTCAAGTGGGTGCTTGAAGATTCTGAAGTGGGTGCTTCATAGGTTGAGTTGGCGTTCAATTAAAACCAAGATCATTATATTCTTTGGAATTGGTGTTCCTAATAAATCCTTGGTTTCAAAGTGGGTTTTTCTCCCTTTAAGGGTTTCCCACATAAATCCCATGTTACATGTGTTTATCTCTTTGCATGTGTTTGATCAAATGCTCATGGTACATTGCTACAATTAATTAAGAAGATGTGTATTGGATTGTTTAAAATTTTAATATGCACTTATTCACCTCCCTCTCGGTGCTTTTGATTTATAACATATCCCCCTCCCCCTCCTTGTTTCTTCCATCCGTTTAAACACAACATTCCTTTTCCAACCAATCAAATTTAACACTAGCCTACCAGATCATTTTGACTCTTCTTTTTCTTTCTTCTTTTTATCATTGATCGACCTCTTCTATCACCCCATCAACACTCGAGGGGGCATCCTTCATTATACTCATTTTCCTTCAAAAATTTAATTGTTTGTAATTGTCTACTATCTTTGAAGTGGCGTCACTTGCGCTACACTACCCCAAAGAGGGAAAATGTAGACACCTAAATCTGACTACACAATTTTACTACTAAATTTGCATTGTTTATCATCTTTCCTATAATTCCCTTTATAATTTTTTTATTTACTATTAATTAGTTAACATTCCTCTTCATCTTGGTCAATTAGTAACACTTTGTTAACTAACTAGCATTTTCCTTCATTCGGATGCCAATTAATGAAAATTCATTACTTATAATCCTCTTTTAATTTTAATTAACTATCATTAGTTAATTAAGCCTTTTTAATCTCTTATTTAATCAATAAACCCTTTTATTGGTTAAATCCCCCTTACAAATCCTCCAAATTCTATCAAATTCCTCCTAAATCACCTCCAAATATCTTTCTAAGCATATTGTAGCCTATTAATTAATCCTAGTTGAGTAATTAAATCATCTCTAACTCTTATGAGTTGTTAATTCTAATCAATTCCCTCTAATCATGTTTATCCCTTGTAATTCTACTTTCACTAGGATTGTAGCCTCTCCCAAATGGAAAGCTATATATATATGACCTAGTATTCCCCTCTCAAAATTACACCACATTTTGATTAATGTTATTATAATCACATGATAAAAGCATTCTCCACCATTGAAGAAGCTTATTGATCTTGCACTCATTTATCGTCTCTTTTCAAAGAGTAGTAAAGGAAGATCCATACATGGCCATTAAGCCATATTGGTGATATCCTTTCCTCTTCTTAGAGATAGCCATCCTTTTATCTCATTATAATCATAGGAGCAACTATAATCTAGAAAGCATATCTAAATTAACAAGGAATGGCTTAGTGTTTTCAAGTTTAATTTGGATGCATTAATTAAATTTTATACATGGATAGATTTATCAAGATTTTTATGTTAGATTAGCCTTGTTAAAGGAACTACTTGGTGTTAGTTTCTATTAATTATCTTAGATTCTTTATCATGCATACAAGTTCCAATATTTCTATTTTTCACTTCTTTTTCTCATTAGGTTTCAATTCATATGATTCATAATTTGGTAAAATTTATCCTAGAATCAAATTCATGTGATGAATTATGATTCTCATGGGTGGTAACCTATTTGGTAGATCATTAGAGATGGCCTCTATGAAATCACTCAATAATTACTTCAGTTCAAGTGGAAAAGATTTATCTTGTCCCACACGTGTATCTTATGGGTAATCTCAAGAACAAATAAAAGAATTTTATTTCTTTCTATACTTTTTCATGAAATACTTCCTTAAAACCATCAATAATCTTATAAAAGACATCTTCTTTATTATTTTCCTTCAATATATTTAGAGTGTGTGCTTTCTCATCCTTCACTAGCGTATATGTGTTTTTCCTTCCAAAGATGTTATGCCTTATTTTAAAAATATCATCATGTTATAAGTAAAAAATGGAATGTGTCCATGTGCATTATTTCATAAATGACTTCATCCTTGTATGCACCTATAAGGAAAGTTAATAGGAATTTCTCATTGACCAAAATCTAATGTCCCTTTAGTATCTAGAACACCTTATAGGATTTTAGATGTACAATATATTATGACCAAAGATAGCCTCATTCCATTTTTAAAAAGTAAATGGAGCCCCCTTTATTCATCAGATGTTAAAACTTGGTTTTAAAATATCTTTGACATGTTTAAAAGTCTCTATTTTTACATTTTGATCAAACTAAAGAGTTAACTTGGTTTATAACTTGTCTATATCTTTAAATTTTAACTATCTCGTGCTTTCACTTTGGTTTTATGCAATGTTTATTATGTTTGATTTGTGAAAAGGAATCAAAACCCAAAATTTAGACACTTTTTAGAGTCAAAATAGGTTTGAGACATGCAAATAAAGGATTCCTTCATATTTTATATTATTTATTTTACTAAAATTAAATATTAACCAAAGGAATGAGATAAATTAGATATATTACAAACATAAAATATGTAGCATGCAATGGAAAGAAAGTATAAGTAATAAGAGGATAAGAGTGACTTAGCTAAAAATTGGTTACTGGACTAGATCTCGAATTGGAAAGATAATGGAATAAGATAGATATCGGTTATATGTGGTTTATTTGGAGGAAATTGATATGAAAATATGCTAGACAGTAGCTCTGAAGGGGATGGTAGCACTACGGGTGTTAGTTTATGTATTGGGTGATAGTATCATGGTAGTGAGTGCATATCTAGTTCTTTCAAGGTATGATAATGTCACCTTCACTTCACATTGTGTCACTTCCACTTCATTGTAGGGTTCTCCTACCACACATGTACTTACAAAATAAACCCTAAATACCTGCACAAGGATCAAGAACATATTATATAGAATAAAATATGCATATTCTTAAGTCAGATTGACCTCGGTGGTCACCCCAATGTGATTTTCACCGAGCATTGCACTAGATTTCAGACTTAATGTAGGTCATGTGTGTGTCATAGAGTCGTGTCCCTTAAAGCTAGGTTTCCCTTAGACCAATCGCACCAATATATAAGAATACGAATACTTTAGCCCCAAGATAATGTGTGTAATGGTACTCATAATTTTCCCTTCCTATGAAGTAAATGATGCAGCTCAAATGTAGTCCTTGAGTTTTATTTAGCCCAAGTACTAGATAGAAAGAAATAGTTCAACATTGCCTAGTTTCCTTGTTGCCCCTTAGAATAGTTATTAGGTCATGTAAATATATTATTATTTTTCTTTAATTTCATCATTAAAAACCCTAAAAGCTGGCCCAAAGTGATAAATAGAAGTTAGAAAAGATAAGAATTGATGTGGCATTTTAAACATAAGAAAGAAAGGGGAAAAGACAGAAACACCCAAAGGGGATAATAATGCATGTGTTATTTTGTCCCTTACTAGGTGCTAATGTCCAAAGATCCCCAAAGATATCACACATTCAAGTAAAACAAAATCCTAAGTCCTAAAAATATTGAAGACCTAAAGACACGAGCTCAAGGTGGGAGAAGTGGCTAAGGCACAAGTTGAGAGTGGCATGTCATGATCCCATGTGGACAAATGAAGATGATGTTTAGGTTCCAAGGATTGATCAAGGTAAGGTGAAAGGTCCAACGATCTTGAGAGGCATGAGAACCCAAGAAAGGTAAAAATTAGCTAAGATATTGGAAATTCATTGTACCACATGGAAAAATGAAAGTGATCTACATGTCCTTGGGATCGATCAAGGCAAGGTGAAAGATCCAAATATCCCAAGAGACCCAAGACCCCTGAATTATTGAGAGGTGAACATGTGGATCAAAATTTAATTAAATCTAGGTCACCAAGTATTTTTTTTATAAAAATCCTAAATCAAATAAAAAAGGGGCACATGGAGGAGAATCATGCATTAAAATAAATAGTCAAAATGTTTAAATCAATTAAACATATGAATGGATTGAGTAAAAAAGAGGAATGATAAAGGCATGGTTTTTATCATATATTTTGATTGGAGTCACCATTTTACATGAGACTTGAAACATTGGGTGTGTAATTCAAAGGGCTACACACAAAGACCAATTTGAGGAAGAATGATGAAGAGATATTTGATATTTTTAGAATAGATTTTATACTTCCTTCTGATTCATTTATATCAAGTTAGGGATCTCGAATCATTTGTTATATGTATGTGATTTTTCTTTTCATTTATGGATATTCCTAATGGTAAAATATTCTCTCTTAGACCTCACTACAAAATAGCAAAGGGGATTTGGGATTAAATTAAATATAGATACAATCTTGTGACAAGTGTTAGAGAGAATTATATCTAGGCTTCGATCTCATGGGATAACCAAATTCCTCTCATGTGGATCAAGTTTTTACAAATATTTTCTCACCCATAGTGATCAAATGATCAATTAAAAATAAAAATATGCTTTCATGGATGCTTTCAGAGGTCTCAATGGTGATTCTTGGAGGTTTAGGAGATGTATTTTCCCTCTCTTTTGAAAATTGGGGAATCCAAAGATTGTAAAGGCCTACCTAGACTCTATTTTTCTATAATTACCTCGGTGTGCAATTTAAATATCATATGGAAAATAGGAATTCAATACTAAGAGGAAATTATTTCTATATGTCTAAATTTTCTTAGTGTTTTGATTTGTGTCTTGATCAATTTTAGTTATTAAGTAGAGTTTGCACCTTTATCTTTAGTTTAAATTAGCAGAGTGAGTAGATTGAGCCTAGCTAATATATCTTCATGGATTATTATTTCTAAATAACTTGGTTTCTTGGGTGTGCCAATGCAATCTTGGTTATCTAAGTGTTTAGAGATAGTGGTGATGAAAAATTGTTCTGTATTTTTGGTTTTTAATTCCCTTAAACTGATTTCCTAGAATTTATATGGGAATGATTTCATCTATTCATTGTTGGTTCTATTTTTATAAGATTTATATATTGTAAGGTTGTTATTACACTTCATAATTTAAAAGAACAAACAAAATTCCTTTTTGTCTTTTGTTTCCCTATTTTGACTTTATTTTGATGAAGAACCATTCCATTTATCCACTGTAAATATCATTGGGTATTGATCAATTCACTTGGATATGAATATAATAAAATGGTGATTTCCCCAAAAAATCCAACCCTTTACAATTTAACATAAATCCAAATATACTCCAGTTGAAGTTATAAGTCTTGAGTATTCTGTACCTGGAACCACTATTCTAGCTAGGTTTTTAAACATGTGAAGTTGATTATTCTTTTCAAAAGTTTTGTTTGAGTGTGTATAAAACATGCCACAACATAATTCTTTCAATCCAATATTTTTAACCATATCTTGTGAAATACGATTATATTTGATACCATAATAATCAATTACTTTGTAATCTTTACCTCCAAAATTGTAAATGATTATGAATATATTCTTCATTCTTCCTCTCCGTTGGGACTATTCAATTATTTTATTAGTTTTAATAACACCTTATTCATCATAAGAGCTTATCCACATTATTTCTCATGTATGATGAATCTATGCAATACTTTCCTCACCATCTTATGTGAAATTCATGTGTACATATCTAACTCTAATAGTTATGCACATGTAGGAACTAAAAAAATATTTATAGTCTCTCCACTCCTAGAACATGTTCTCATGAATTCTCTACCTCTACCTCATCCTTAGGATATTCTACCTTGGGTATAATTTCCTCTACCTCTTTGAGCCGTATCATTATGATGAGAAGTAAAAGATTGTCCTTCTTTCGTAGAATAACCTTTCCCACTACTTATTTTTCTTTTTCTATGCATGAATTTTTCTTTCCCTTACATTTTAAATTATTTTCTATGGGATAACATATCTAAAAACTTCAGTGTGCATGAATAGTATTATTCAACAAATTACACCCAAATGAAACAATATTTATCCTAAATGGAAATGTGAAACATTCACATATCGAGAGATATTCTCGGGTTTCTAATTCAACATGATTCACCCTAATATTAATTTTGTATAAATATTCAGTTTAAAAATGTTTTGTCATACATTTTGAAACCTATTGAACAAGCTTAACTATTAATTGAAAGCAATAGACTTATCATTCAACTTTGTAACTAGTATATCCTGATTTTAGTATTTTATTCATCACTTAATAACCTTTTTTTCCACACATATTCCTAAAAAAGTATTCACGATTGTATAAGGAGTAAGGAAGAAAAAAATAGGAATTGTAAAGGTATGAGAATCCTCTACATGGAGGGAACATTCATTTTTATCTCGAGGTTTAATTGTTTCTTGAAACATTCCAAATAGTGCACTACCTCTCGTTGTCCTAAAAAATGGGCATAGTTTTTGAGTTTTAGTAAGAACAAAGATCTAAAACATGTTCCATTGGTCTTATCTTTTGTTTCAGATTCAAAATCATATAAAATTTGACCCTAAAACATCATCTTAAGAATCTAAGGTGAAAAACATAAGATTTTAGGATTTTTTGTTAGATAGTGTAAAATTTGGGTTTCCATTAATGGAAAGGTGCACTTTTGAGCTCCTCTTGTCTATATTTTCCACTTGGGGACATGGGAGAAATGAGGACACAAAATCACGCTGTCATCCTCTTCCCATAGGCGCACTTTGGAGGACCTATTGTGCCTGTTTTTCCTTGTGTCCCAATTGTCCTCATTGTCTAGAGGAAAAGAGGGATAATAATATGCATCCCATTCAGTTTTTAGCTCTTAAAACCTCCACATGAAGTTAAGATAACCCGGTTTTAGTCTAAGTTGAGTTAAGGTGGGTGTGAGTGAGGGAGAAGTTACAAATCCATACTTAGCCAAATTTCCACCATGACACATGTCAACACCTTGCTCCAAGGAATAATTTTTACAACCTAGTTCCCCATGTGTCTCCATTACACCACTTGCACTAGATCTTAACCACACACAAACCCAGAATCAAACCATGGTCAGTAGGGAGGTTGAAAAACTTATAAAAACACAATTTGAGATCATTTTTATCACACAATTGGTCATTTTGGTGAAATTATTATTGTTACACCTTCCAAAATTCATTAATGGATGACATCCTATAGTAGAAAAAGGACATAAATATCCTCCTTCATTTCCAAAGATCCACGGGGTGAAATCACCTGAAAATTGGAACAAACGATCCTTAGAAAATCTAGTTTCATCGGAACCATCTCTTACACAATGAAGTAGCTAATTTTTTAGGGATATTGAGGACTATTTTTCTTGTCATCATTCTACCCTCTTCAAATAATTTTTCACTTTCTTGAAAAATCTAGTGTGTGAAAATATCGAAACTTGGAGCAAATGATCCTAAAAAACCGAGTTTCATTTTAGACATTTCTTTCACAATGGGTTTGTTGATTTTTCAAGATATGGAGGACTGATTTTTTCTCAATATTTTTCCCCCTCTCATGAAAATATCTTTTTATAACTCATCTAGATGAAGGAATCATCTAAACATTGGATGAGGGAATCTGAAATAAAACCCATAATTTCAAGTTTATTTTCGTTGCAATTTGACACTTGTTGTGCACTTAATAAAAATAGAATTTTTTCATGGTAAGGAATGTATAAAAATATTAAGTGGTAAAATGAGGTTAATTATCAGCATCCACGGTCCCTTGGATTGGTAAGAAACATCATGAAGTGAAAACAATGCAAAATTGCTAAAAAAAATAACAGTCTTAGATAGGACCTTCTAAAAATAGTAAGTCAGAATTGATCCCAGAAAGCTATGAAAACTCCTTTTTACTTATATAATTGATTTTTTCCATGATCACAAGGTTGGAAAGTTTTCTCATGGTTTGAACAAGGTCAAAAGACAATCTATAGGATCTTAAAGCATCATTCCGACAGATCTCTGCATAACACAATTCGATGAAAGGAGATAACTCATTCCAATTATGATAGAAGAGAGTCATCCTAAGAATGTTTCCATCATGAAGGATACATCATCATCACTAATCCTCTCCCCAAATGTGAAGATCATCATATGAATAAGATTATGATGAGAAATATATTAGGCAAAGTCACTACGTGTGTGAAAGATGAATTCTTGGGTAGTGGGACAAATCATGAGCATCATAAGGTTTTCATCAAAGGAATGATCATGGTGAGCATGATGAGAAATGATCACTTGCGAGTGAGGATGATGTCATGTCAAGCAATGAATACCTTTAGAATTTTTTTCAAACACTTTATTCATGCTCGATAATGATCTCACATCTTGCAAGACAAAGGAGTTGGAATTTGTAGATTTCAAAGCAAAGAAAGAGGATAAAAATAGGGAACTCATTCTCATTCACTCCTTTAAGTACCATTTAGAGATCATTCTCATTATCAAGAAGAGAAATAATATCTCCATAAGGGGTAATCAAGAAAAATAATGTATTAAAACCATATGTATGTCTCCACTCATGCTCAAGAAAGTGACTTGTGAAGAGTGTTACACGGTAAAATTGTGCTAAGTATAAGTGGCGTACGAGAGTTAGGGACATGTGTGAGAAAGGAATGAAGGTGTGTGCAAAATTTATAATTGGAAGTGCATGGGGGTTCACACCAAAGAAGAGGAGGTTTGAGACATAGCCAATTTTGGAGCCATGGGCTAAAAATGGATAGTGATAAGATGGAGTGGCATTTAAGCAACGTTCTAAGAATAGAGTGAAGCATGCGAGACTTGTGGACAAAGGAATGTATATTTTTGTAGAGAACATACATGAGGAGATCAAGAGGCATAAAGGTCGAGCTAATAATAGGATTTGATCATGATTTAATTATAGATATAATCTATTATTAGGAAAGAATGCATACTTCATAGTTATCTTTGTATATATGCATGGATATTTTGAGCATGCAACCTATTTTTGAGAGTGCATGGATAGTGAAGGGAAATTCCCCACCCTTGTAAGTATGTAATGTATTCCACTATTTTGGGACACCACCATGTGATATTCTAAGTTGTATTAGAGTTATACTACTTTTATGAACTTACATGCATGAATCTATGACCGTATTATAATGTATTCAGTTCTTGTTTTGTGATGAATTAATATGATGGATATTAGTTGTTGATGTCTCTGTTCATGGTACTTGTATGTTAAATTTGATCTGATCTAATATGATTTCTTATTATGTGTGTTTCCAATTTGAGCTCATGGATCTGATTATTATGATGGAATATACACTTTGATAATGGTTAATATGGTTATGCATGCTAACATCTTGACAAGACAAAGACAAAAGAGGGACCCGGTAGCTTTGTGTGCTTGGTGAGCATCTAAATCTCTCTAGATGGAGTACCAATGCATCTAGGAAATTGAGAGGAAAAAAATACTACATTTTGGTTTCGTTGTCGGGACCTCTTTTCAAACTATTTTCCATGATGTTTCATGATGATGGCATATCGATTGACTCTTGCATCCATTGAAGATTGGGTTTATGAAGGAAAAGAGTAGTTTGCGCAAAGAAATGGTTCGGACCTTATTTTAATGTGTGCAAGTGGGTGCAATAATTTGTATCATGAGATATATGATACATTTTTTAGTTTTTTCCCATAGAATTCTATGAGTGGTTGTCTACATATGCATAAAAGAAAAACTAGAGTTATAGACCAAGGGTTTGGACGTAGGAAGATTAATAGAATTTTTTTTTATGCAGATGAACCTTGGATGCATGTTGTATATCATTGGTGGGATGGTGTTGTGCACAGTTATACTTTGGAATACAATGTCTCTATTTATTATTTTATGAAATTTGTTGAGTTTGAATATTTAGTTGACCTAGAGGATATTACATCCGCATTATTCCTTTGGTAATTAAGATCTTGATGGTGGTGTTGAGTTTAGAGTACCTACCTATGGCTAGCTAAACATACCACCATGTGTAGGGGAAGGAGCAGGTGTGGTGAAAGATGACGGACCTTAGGGTAGAAAGGTAGAGATAAGAAAGATGGATAAAGAATAATTAATCACAAGAGAGGAAATATGAGAAGCGGAGCAGTGAAATTGAGGAGTCTATGGAGTTGCAGAGGATGATTTCTTGTGAAGGATTTGAAGCTCACGTGGAATACATGGAGCTGGAGCATCAGGATCTCCCCCACTTAGGTAAGCACAATAGATAATCCCCTTTGGCTCCTAATGAAAGTGCATTAGAGGAGGAAATATTGAGGACCGCGGGTGTGCATCTAATTCCACCTAGTTACCTAACCCTTGCACTGGTGGTCTAGTTTCAAAATTAATCATGTTGAAATGTAGGCAAGTGTAGGTAATCCAGTAGCTTCAGGTAGATATCATTTTCATTTGAATATAGACGTGCATCAGACAACACATACACCTATGGTAGCACAGACATCATCTTTATTTGGTGTTCTAATTGGATGAATATTTTCTAGCGTGTTATCTGGATAGAGTGTGGGTGTGTAGAACATTGGGAATAGGTCCTGGAAGTAAAACTTCATAGACTGTGGGAGTTTATTTTAGCACTATTGTTTGGACATAAGGAAGTACATACAATACTGTTTCCTTCTATAGGAGGTGGATCATGAGGATTGGGATCAAGTGGTTTGGGAGGTGGTGGAAATACTGGTGGGGGTTCTAGTTCTAGATCTGGTAGACAATGTCTACACCCTCATCATCCACATCAAGTGTATTACAAGATATCCCTCCACTTTCCGAATATAGAGGTATTGAAGATGTTGTAGAGAATGTGCACAAGTGTGAGCTGTTATGGCACGCTAAATGAATCATAACTTCAGATAGAAAAGAAATTCATTTTGCTACTACTCTTCAAGGGTGCACACATAACTAGTATAGAAAGTATGACCCACATCAAAATGTGGTGGATTATAATGCTTTGCATTCTACGTTTTTAGTTGAGTTCCATATCCCAGAGATTGAGTAGAAGAATATTATCTCATGCTTAAGGACATTAAGAAGGGCATATCCGAGAGCATTTGAGAGTATGACCTACATTTTAAAACCTTGTTATCAAAGTTCTCTTATGAAATACATCCTTGTCAAAGCATGCACAAAGTGGTTTGTTGGGGTATTTTTGACTATTTTTAGAAGGGTGCTATCTCATAAGACCTTAGTAGATCTGTGCAATGATTTGGAAGTAGATCTATGTGCTGAGGCAATTGGAAGTGTGGACACTAGAGTAAGTTCGTTATTAGAAGCATAGATTGCAGCCATGACAAAATAGTTGGATAATCTCTCTGTTAATCCAGCTCATGAGACACGCAAATGGATATGGTGTGCTGATTACGAGGTTGAAGGATATACCAAGGATAGCTTCCCTCACAAGTTGGTACACACCATATTTTTAGATTGTGAAATTTTTCATTTAGACCATGATGCAAGTATATGTCCCCTCTTACAGCGCATGATCCGGAAGAATGTGTTTATTTACTCTAAGATTTACAAGGATCATACTCATGACATCGTTGACTACAAGGAGATTGATCATATCCATGAGGCCATTAAGACTAGTGTGCACCATACTAGTGTAGTAAGTGGATCTAAGGAACAAGGAGAACAACATAATGAAGGGCACAATAATGGGGATAATAGGAATAGAGGCCGAGGTTGTGGAGCTGGAAGAGGATGATTTCCTAGAGGAACTTGTTATAATTTTGGATCTCTTGATCATTATCAATGTGAGTGCCCTCAGAATGTGGTTTTATCATGGTGTGGAAAACAACACAAATTTGAAGAATGCCCTAACTTATATGAGCACATGAGAAATCAGCACAAGCAAGACAAGGGCATGATAATGATAAAGGCATAGCATGCATTGACGATCAATGGATGCCAAAGGTAGCACCTACCCCTAAGTTATATATTGTTACAAGTTACTACACACATTGAGGCTATGCATGCACGTGAACCTTTGAATTATAAGATGACTATAACAAAGAAATAAGATATTAATGCCAAACATGATACTTCACATCAAAAAGAGGTTTACCAAGAGACTATGGACATTATCAGGGATCTACAAGGAGAAATTCATATCCTTAATGAATAAGTGCATGTGATGGAATGAGAAAAGAAGGTTGAAATCCTACGAAGGACGTAGATGAATTGAAGGAGGTATGTTGAATGTTGTGCCAAGAGAACATAATCCCTTTGTTAGGAGAATGGTTGAGATAAAAAGTACCACATATAGGTAATGAGCGCGAGAGGAAAATACTTCATGCAAATCTACCTCCCCATAATCATGAGTATGATAAGGAGATTACACTGAATATGGTCATAGATGGATAACTTATAAGTAGAATTTGATAGTACACAGTGCGAGAAGTTTATGTACTCATGTTGAATGCTTGGAATCAGATGGGAAGAAAATAATTTCATCCTTCTTTGAATGTGTTGTACATGGTGAACAAAACTAGGTATAATCCTATTGGAGTGTTAAAGGATGTGACTATTATAATTTAGGGAGCCAAGTTTACTGGGGACTTTGAAGTGTTGGAGATAGCTGAAGTAGATAGTTTCCCAACATTACTTGGGTGACCTTGGTGTTATGCAAATAATGCAGATTTACACTTCAACAAGGGGTACTTGATTAACTAAAATTATGAATTTTAGAATTAATATAAATAAGTATAGCAATGAAATGACTGATATAAACTGAAATATAAATTCTAACTAATTTTATTTGATATTCTAAATAAAATGAAATAATTGAATAGGAGGGAAAAGGTACTAACCTAAAATGAACTTACCTCATAGTGATCTAGAACTATACTGGATGATGCACAAGTGGAACAAAGTATGAAAACACACCTAGGAAGTTATGGCGAGATGAATACTTGGCTATACTAGGGTATCTGTGGGAGGATTAGGGTGTCCTGTGGGCACCCTGGTCTATAGAATAGCTTAGAACCTAGAATCTGAGAGTTTTCGCTATGTCTTCACAATAAATCGAGTCTTTATCATGTGTATGTCGCACTATATTTACTGATGTCACTATAAGTATTCAATAAATAATATCCTATAAAACTACACACAAAAGCATCAAAAATTAAAAAAGAAAGATACAAATCAATGGGTCGATTGTCCTTAGATGTCAAATGGATGGACTTATGATTGAGCATTGCACTACATCTCAGAACCGATGTAGTTCTATGTGCTTGTGTGTGAAATCATGTGCCTAGGGTGCCCTAGTTCCAATGACGCCAAAATAGCGGGCAATAGCTAGATGTAAGATGCAAATGGTGGATGGAATAGAATGAATACAACCCTTCCTATGTAGTGTGTGATGCAAAATAGTGCCCAAATGCAGTCCCTTGCCTTATGTATATAGATAGCCCTTAATATAAATAGTCCACACTTAAGATAGTGTGTATGTTGTGTTTATATAGGGATCTCTTTCTCAAATTTCGACACTAATGACCCGACATGCCGACTACTACCTAGGGGAATGAGAGGGAAAACTACAAATATTGACCTCGAAACTCTAAATGAGAACTAAGTATAACTAAGACTAGGGCACCTAAAAATGATAACCATGGCTTCGATGTGTGCCCCAATCCTTTCTTAGGAACATTAGTCAAAGACTAGAGATGACCATTGAGTAAATAATTACAGCTAAGAATCCATGAGAGATGACAGAAATATGTGCAAGTAACAAATGATTGTGCAAAATAGTCAACGACAATGAATGACTATACGGATGATAAGAATAGGGGATGGGACATTAGTGAATACTTTTATTACGCAAGATCCATATATAAAATCACATATTTGGTTTTATAATAATATTATTAAGTGTGTGATTTTGTGACTATTTTGCAATCCATAACGTAACATAGATAGAGATAGAGATGAGCGAAAATATCAATAACATAACGTAGATAGAGATGTGTACACGAGAGAAATCAAAAGAAGCCCATGTTGGCGTAGAATGCAACTATGTGGTAGTAAAATTTATCGGAAAGAAAAATATAGCATTGAGCCATGGATCAACACGTTGATCCATATAATGTAGTGAAAAGCATAATGTTATGATGAAGTGCACTAAAATGAGAGTGAAGATTGTAATGGTGGGTGATTGATGACTTTGAATTCATATGATGACGATAGGATGGGGTAGGGAGTGATCAATTTCCAACCCAATTGTGTGTATACAAATAATCAATTGGAGGACTTGGGTGTCCTCTTGCCAGAGGAAGACTATAGGAGAAAAGTGTGTTATTCTCCAATCTCTAACTAACTATAAATATCTAGCTATTGTAGACAAAATAAGTTCAAACATTTGTGGATTTTGGATCTAAGTAATTTCGATCAAACAATTGACCCATATAGGAGTGGTATAGGAAAGGCACTCTTGCCCCCACTCCATGGGTGTCGCCACAATGTGATGTCTTCCAAGTTAGGTCATTTGGAAGCAAACGTGAAATGTATGATGGCTTCCAAGTTATGTCATATGGAAGCAAATACAAAATGTAACTCCCAAGTTAGGTCATGTGGGAGGCCGTATATGATGATTGTTAGAGGTTTGAACGTGTTAATAGATTGATTGATTACTCATAGAGAGATTTTACGCTATTTTCCCTAGGTTATATCATTAGGGGAATTGATAGAAATTGATGTATGGAAATATTTTAACATTTGTTTCCCTAGGTTAGGTCATTAGGGGGAAGTGATGAAATGTCACATAGGGAATTTATACATTTGTTGCCCCCAGATTTGGTCATTAGGGGAATTGATGGTGAAATGTCATGCGGTAAATTAGTAAATGTTTGAAAATGAAAAATTGGTAGTATTGATCAAATGCATAGTGATATAAGGGGAATTATAGGATGACCCCAATGATATTCCCTCCTTTCGGTGAAAGGGGAAGTGATGATAAGAATGAATGCTAAGCTGAAAGTAAGCACGAGATAAATAGGAAGTGTGATAAAGATCATCAAAATGTGTGTGGATTGATTGAAGGAAAATGTGAAGGAGAGATAATTCATGTGTAATGTGTATGGTATAATGGTAGGAAAAATTCTAATAATAATTTCATAAACAGGGTTCAAATCGAAGTAGAAATGCTCAAGATATGAAAAAAACAGTAGTAGTGTGTATTAGTTACAAGAATAAGCACAAAATAATGACCATAGTAAAGTAGGTGATGAAAATTAATTATAAGTAGTGAAGTGAAAAAGTGTTTAGTCACTTCATTTGGTTTTGACGTGATTGTGAGAGTGAGAGTTAAGTGACTGAAGATGTTGAAAGTGAGAGCAACACATCCTAGCTAGTTTGAGAGGGTGTCGACCACCGTACCATCATGAACAATGATGGAATTGGTAAGTATGCTGTTTTTTCACAAAATTTGTGTGTACTACCTAGTTTTATCATATTTTTACAAATTTGAAATGGTTTTATTAGATTTTTACAAATTTGAGATTATGAATTTTCTCGGTGTTTTAGACCTGGAAAATAATGGTGAGGGCACTAGTGACCCTTGGGATAGGAGTACCCAAACATGGCACTGGTGTCCTGCTCTTGGGTGCCCCAATCCTCGCATATGGGCACCTTTGTACAGAATGTGTGCATTTGATCTATAATTGTGTAATTGAGATTTCTAGTGTATAGTAATGTGATAAGTGAGTGCATGTGGACTTGTATAGTGTTCTAACATTGTGTTTCTTGTCATTTTGTGTTACGTAGAGGGATATTCACTAAAGGGAATTTTGTGGAGGTCGTCATTTGAGCACTTTTCTGGGCTAGGCCTATTAGATGATGATTGGGATGTTATGGACTATGCCAACATGTGACACATAACACGGATGGGGGATGTGCCCCACAATATGCCTATGTTGATAGCATTATGCGAGAGGTGGTGTGCAGATACGTGTACATTTTGGTTGCCTATGGGTGAGATGACAGTTACTTTGGAGGATGTGTATCACATACTACGTTTGTCGATTATTGGGGAGAGAGTACAGGTTATGCCATTGGAGGATATGGAGAGACAAATACGAGTTCTTTATACAGTATTTTGTGGGGACTCGAGTACCTGCCAAGGCCCATATCAGTTTAGACATTATTTTAAGGTTTGGGGTTCTGCGCTTGGAATTTCATAGTCATTGTGATTGCTTCATCTATAGTAGTAGAGGGAGGAGGTGTAGGAATCTTGTATAAGATGCATGATATATATTGGTGGATAGAGGAGGAGAGCACTAGATATGTGTGGGCACAATGTGTGTTAGCCCACCTATATAGAGATCTATACAAGTTTACTCATGATGAGCATGGTGGTGGGATAAGAACCACCACACTATTGCATGTATGGGCATATGAACATATAGCCATGTTGAGGCCAGTTGGAGGTCCATGAGGAGAGTGGGATAGGCTAGAGATATACATGAGGAGGTGGATTAATGTTTGTGGGCATAATATGGACACTGATACTTATAGGGAATTGATAGATAGGATGGGGCCGAGGCAGTTGTATGGAGGCCATATCATGATTATTGATGGTGGCCAAAGGATGTTGTAGAGATGCGATGTATTCGTAGGACTATGTGGTTGGAGGATCAAATTCCATGAGTGGTTAAACTATTTAGGGAGAGAGAGTATCACAACATTTTGGCATGGTTCAAGACAAGCCCCGAGCCATATATATGGTTGTGTAAGCAATTAGAGCACCGAGGAGGGTTGTGGTTAGACCAAGGACCACAAGAGAGTCACTAGTACCTCACGGGAAAGATGAGGTAGATGTGGTGATATAGCGATAGATTTTGACGATGCGGGTTGTAGAAGAGGAGTATCATGTATGGTGTGTGACACTTTTATGGGTATTGTTGTTTCCATTATTTACAGACTCCAACGAAGGGTTAGCACATGGAGGAGGAGGAGAGGGGGAGTCCTATGCCCCGATAATGTAGTCACATTTAGAATCGAGCATAAGTATATGTATAGTTTTATTGTGTACTTTTTTGTTTTGTCTATGTGGTAGTGATATTTATCAAATTTTTGTCTTATTTATGTTGTAGGTGATGTGTATTGGTCCTCGATAGTAGACACATCCATCCACACATTGACATGGAATGTGTTGACTGATGTACTTGGTAGAGGGATACTTGAGTGTGTGGATGATATCGTGGGTGAGCATGCCCATTTGTTTGAGCCGAGTGGCCATAGCGGTAGTGATGTGTATTGTATTACTAGGAGAGAGGGATGAGGCATGTGAGGAGACTCGATGAGCCAGAGAGGCATTGGGTGGTGTTCCCTTAACATAGGATGTATTTGCATGATATATGAATTTGCAATGCCGAGTTTTCAAAGCATTTGATGGAGAACACCTTATTACGTAGGAAAGTGGAGAGATATCTAGGCCATGAACAACATCATAGAGTTAGTGGTGAGGCATCTAGTTCTAGGGATCTCGGAATACGCAAGAGCGATAGTGATGATGAGATTTACTTTTTTAATTGTATATGATTTGGGGAGTTTCCCCTAGTGATGAAACATTTTTAGTAATGATGATTTTATATTTATATATATATATATATATATATATATATATAGATAGATAGATAGATAGATAGATGAGTTTATTTTTTGTTATGTGTCTATGTCATGAATGTGAATCAATGTTTGTTTTTGTTAATGTGTTGTATATCATTCTTGCATATTGATGTAGACTCGCACTATAATGTTGATAATGATAGAAAAAATGTGTAATGTGAATGATGGTAGATAACATATGTAGTTTGATATATTTTTGATTGGAACTTGTAATGCATAATTAGTGTAATGATGATGGTAGAATGTATGGAAAAAGATAATGTATGATTACTGAACTAATGTGTGGTGATGAATTTGATAATGGAATATGATGGTATTATGTTAGTGTAATGATCATGGGGTGATATTAATGATGCCCCCTAACATGTGAATGAATAGGATCATTTAGTTAATACCCCTCAACGATCAAGAATAAGTCATGCATACGTATGAGTGCGTCATCGGGAAATGATTAAGCATGCTAGATGAATCGATGAAGCATGTGATGAAATTTTATTAGAGAAAAACCATTAATAGCCGTCTAATAACCACAAGAACACAAGTGTGTAATCGGGGGTTAAGGTGATAGTAATCACCTACCAAATACCAAGGTGGCAACGTGAAGTGGTGGAAGCATGTGGGATGGAAGAAACATGAGTGTATGAACCAAAATTAATTTCATATGGAGCGGTGGTGGGATGGATGAATTTAAAGGGTTGTGGCAGTCGATGTGAAGCAATAGCATGATGTGATAGATGAGATGGATGGAGTGGATGCGGTGGATGCGATGGTGTAGCGATGGATGGATGCGGTGGAGAGCATGCATGAGTGATAACTTTGTAGTGGTGGATACATAATAACCTTAGTATTAGATGGAGGAGACAAGTCAACGTGGGTAGAAACATGTTGATGAGGTAGAGGAGAGATAGACCACTCATGTGAGCGAGAGCTAAAGGAAATGATTCCCTTATCCTCTAATTTTTGTAATTTATTATGAAGGTAAAAATAATCATCATCCCTATGGTCATTGATGTGATGATAATTACAATAGGGTTGAATATGTTGACACTTTAGATGATGTTGTGGATGATGCTAGTTAGAAGGTAAGTGAATTAAAACGCATTAGTAAAAAAAAATCATCACATCATGTGGTCAAGCGTGATGAGAGAAGTATAATGGCTCATGTGAGGTAGAAGGAGTAGGTGGAGAATTAGTCTACCATGGAGGAGGAGAAGAAGTATGCTTCTATGATGGAGTAGGTTGATTTGGTTTGCTAGGTCGAGATGGAGACTATGTAGGACACTCAATCGATGATAATGGAGGAGCACTAGATGATGTAATAGAAGTGGAGGTAGATGGGGGATCAATGAAATGTGTTGAGAGAAGATCTTGTTTGAGGTCTATGAATTTGTAGCATAGGAGAGTGAATGACTCACATGTATCATATTATAATATTTACTTAAGCATAGGAATTAAACCATGAAAGAAAATGAATTTCTTCTCTAAATAAATAGGTTGGAATATTAGTTGATGTATACAAGCATTGAACCGTAAGATATAATCCATGATAGATTATGATTATCCTTGAGGTAAAGTAGGTAGGCAGTCATAAGTAACTCTAGGGCCATTATTGATGATAAAATGGAGGAAAGAATCTTCCATGTCATAGTAAGTACTAATGGACCCAAAGGGAAGATGAGTGTATCATTTCAATGCCTCATTGATAAGATTTTATCGTAAAGCCTTGAGCAATAACCTTTTATTAGAATAGGAATTCATAGCCATGTGGTAATGAAGGAGATGAGCATGAGGGTCACCAATACCATCAAAACATGTGAATGTAGGCATGATAAATTCCTTAGGAAATGTGGAGTTATGAATCCTCTTGGGAATAGGGTTACCATGTAATGAGTTATTATCAATAGAAGCATAGTAAGCCCTACTTTATAGAGTGAGAGACTGAACCTAAGATTGTAATTGACCTATGACATGCATGAGAGATAGGATATCATGTGAAGGAATAGTATAATATGGAAATAATGTATTGAGAGGTTGTAACTTGCCGTTGTGAGTGACCATAAAAATGTCAAGAGAAGACAAAGGAGATTTTGATGCTAAATGAACACTAGGAGTGAGTTCTGAAGAATATATATTAGATGATACATATGGAATACATATAGGAGTAGGAGGACCAACATCGAAACATCCCTAAGAGGTGAAGTGACCGATGGAGACACAATAATGGGAGAAGATGAAGTAATAGGTGTAGATGATGTGACAAAAGGAGAGGAAATGGTGGTAGAAGAAGAACCAATAGATGGAGACGACTCATGCACTATGCTAGATATAACCTTAGGAGAAAGTGGTGATAGAGATTCACACTCTGCAGAATGAAAATTAGGAGAATCATGGCTATCAACTATGTCATCAACATCTCCTAAAGACTCAGATATGAGAATGTCATTAAGCGTACTATCGATAGGGTCATCAACATAATATGAAGGTGTATGAGAACTAGTATGTGATGAATGATGAGAAGTAATATATGAGATGAGATGGAACTATAGCAGTGGTTTAACTAGGAGAAGAATCGGTATGCACATGTGACCGATTGTCAATACTAAACATGTAATCAATAAGAGAATCATCTAGGACTTCCTTAGAAAGATCAAAAGGAGGATCACTAGTAGCCATATAACATGGTGTACAATGAGTAAAGGATATGGGGTCCTCAAAAATACTAATTCCAATAGGAGAGTTTTCAAAACTAGTAGGAACATATTGTTGACCATCTAAGAGTTATTGTTGGATGTCATCGACATAGTAGGATTACTATAGAGAGTTGTGAGCTCAGCGATGGCAATGTCATCATAGATAGGATTGACACTAAAATGATACATGATGGGGTGAGAAGAATATGAACTATGGTTAGCCATTAGGGTTTTAAGCGGATCCTAGGGAAAAAATGTTCTAAAGTACGGGTTCACCAAAATGATTAACTAAAATTATGAATTTTAGAATTAATCTAAACAAGTACAACAATGAAATGACTGATATAAACTAAAATATAAATGCTAAATAATTTTATTTGATATTCTAAATAAAATAAAATAATTAAATAGGAGGGAAAAGGTACTAACTTGAAATGAACTTACCTCACAATGATCTAGAATTTTATTGGATGATGCACAGGAGGAATAGAGTATGATGGAACACCTCAAGAAGTTGTAATATATGAGGATTTGGATATACTAGGGTGCTTGTGGGAGGATTAGGTCTCCTATGGGCACCCTAGTTTGTAGTATGGGTGCCCTGGTCCGTAGTGTAGCCTGAACCCGAATCTAATTTGGTCAAGAGGTCTTCGCAATAACTTAGTCTTTGTCATGTATATGTCGCACTAGATTTACTAATGTCAATGTAAGTCTTCAATGAATAATCTCCTACAAAAACCCCACATAAAAGAATCAAACCCTAAAAAATAAAGATGCAAATGAATGGTTCAGACTATCCTCAGCTACCAAATGGATGGACTTATGACTAAGCACTACACTACATCTCAGACTCCAATGTAGTTCTATGTGCTTGTGTGTGTAATCATGTTCCTAGGGTGCCCTAGCGTTGATGACGTCAAAATATTGGGTAATAGCTACATGTAAGATATGAATGGTGGATGGAATAGAATGAATACAACCCTTCCTATGTAGTGTATGATGCGAGACTAGTGCCTAAATACAGTCCCTTTCCTTGTGTAGATAGCTATCCCTTAGCGAAATATTTTTCTCTTAAGATAGTGTGTATGTTTTGTTTATATAGGGATATCTTGCTCAAATTTTGACACTAATGATATGACATGCCGACTAGTACCTAGGAGAATGAGAGGAAAAATAAAAAGACCAACCTCAAAACGTAATTACAAATCGGGACTAGGGCACCTAAAAATGAGGGTTGGGGCACCGACGGGTGCCCAAATCCCTTCCTAGGTGCCCTAGTCAAATATTGGAGACGACCACTGAGTAAATAAAGACAATTGAGACTCCATGAGAGATGACAAAAACTGTATAAGTAACTAAAGTCTATGTAAAACACTCAACGATAATTATTGACTAAACTGATGATAGGACTAGGGGATGGGACATTAGTGTATACTTTTCTTACACAAGATCCATATATAAAACAACATATTTGGCGATATAGTAGTAGTAGTAAGTGCGTGATTTTTTTACTACATGTACATTAGCTTTGAGAATAATGAAGAGTGTGTAATTATACCTTTGATAGATGTAAATGCTGCTCCATATGTTGAGCCTTTGAGTGAAGAGGACTGCAACAAGATATATGCGTGCACAATTAGGGACCCTAAGGTAGCATCTAAGGAACGAGTGATATAGTGGGATGTTTTTCGTCGATTATTGATACTACAAGTATTACATATGATAACTAGGTGCATGGAATGTATGAAGGATTTGGGAAAGAGATCAAAAACATTATTACTCACATGATTAGGATGTGCATGGTTAGGTGCTTGAGTTATAACCAAGTACCACAATATAATAGTGAAGGGAACCTTGATGTATTTCGTGCACCATGGATGCTCAAAGTGGAATAAATAAGGAGATAAGAGAAATATGCTAGTATATACTCTATGTGGGACATCAACGCGTTAGTGGGAAACACACAGAGACAATATATTGGAATGGCAAGAAGTGAGAATCACCTTTTCTACTAGTTTCCTAAGGATTAATGTAACTTCTTAGATATAAAAATTTGATGGGAACTCCCCGCCTCACATCACATTTAGAATTGTGAGAGACTCTAGATGGAGGGTGGGAGGCCTTACCACCATCACTCTAGGTGCATAATTTCTACTCGATTTAGGTGGTTGCACACGCATGATATGTTCATGCAGAATTGATATAAGAAACAATTAATTGGCAAGATATGACCTTAGGTATGATCCATACTTTTGATTACTTTCTACTAAACCTCTGGTCAATGAAGAATTGTATATTATGAAGTGCCTTACTTTGGGAGATAATGTGAAGCCTAGGGATCTCCTTCTCTATATGTTTGGGGAGTTGGATATAGAGGCGCACCCACCGGGAAGTGAAGGAAAAGGGTAAGTTGGTATATATGATAAATGATGAGGATAATAACTTGGATGTTAACCGCATAGAAGGTATGAACAAGGTGATGGACACATAGATGAAAAGTTGTGCACATACCATGAGCCTCGAAAACAAAGAAGGTTAATAATGGAATAGGCATAGAGCCTAAAGAGGCCATTATTGGTGATTACTGGTCGGAGAAGGAAGTGGAAAATATTATTAAACTTTTGTGTGACTTTCAGGACTTATTTCAAGGGGTTATCATGAGTTAAAAAAGGAGTACACCCTTATTTATGTGAGATGAGAATCAAACTTAAAGAAGGCATGTGCCCGATTAGGAAGTGGCCTTACAGGATGAATCCTAATATGCACATCAAGATAAATGAAGAAATTGATAAATTGCTTAAATCGGTATAATTGAGCCCATTGAGGAATCAGAATGGGTTAGCCCCATGGTCATAAACATTAAAAAGGATGGGAGGATAAGGATCTGTGTGGACTATAGAGAATTAAATGTTTCATGTGTTATTGATCATTTTCCCACCCCATTCACAGAGGATATTCTTGAGGGAGTTACAGGGCGTGAGATCTACTCTTTTACATATGGGTTTTAGGATATCATCAAGTATGCATAGAGAATAAAGATCAAGAAAATATAAATTTCACCATAGAGTGGGGAAGTTTTGCATACACAGTGATGCCCTTTGGGTGAAGAATGTGCCAACAAAGTGTTCTCGCGCATTGTTATGCGGGGTTTTTGGATTTCATTCATAAATTTTTACAGGTGTATCTAGATGATTAGACATTATATGGTTTAGTCAAGGATCATTATGAGAATTTGAGGCTTATGTTTGAGAGGTGAAGGCAGTTGAGAATCTCTCTTAATATTAAAAAGTGCATCTTTGTAACACCTTTTGCACTTTTTTTGGGGCATTTTTGTAAAGAAGGGTTATTTGGAGGAACCTAATAATTAGAGTGAAGTGCATGGTTTTTTTTCGTACATACAAGGTATTATTGGAAATTCATTAAGGGTTATGGAAAGATTGTTGCACCCCTGGAGGAACTTTTGAAAGCTAAAGGGAAATTCTATTGGCATGATGCACAATAATAGGTGCTTGAAACATTGAAGGAAATGCTTACTAATACACCTATTTTTCACTTTCCTTCATGGGAAAACCCTTTCATGTTCACGTGGATGCTTCGGGATGGCGATTTCAGTAATGTTGGTGTAACCAAGAGATAGAATTGTAGACCGTCCTAATTTTTTACAAGTAGGAAGTTGACACCTACGGAGAAAAATTATACGACCAATCGTGTGAGGATTTTTCAATGATCTACATGTTTCACAAGTTCGAGATAATACTTATTGTAAACACCATTTATCTTCTTTCTGAGATCATATGGTACTTAAGTATTTGGTCAGCAAACACATTTTGCAAGTGTGCATTTGCAGGTGGATACGATATTTCAAGAATTTTAGTTTATAATGGTTGTCAAAATAGGAAAAAGTAACTCAAGACCTAACCATTTGTTAAGGATTAATTCTGGTGAGGACATGCAAATCATTAAGGACATGATGCCGGATGCACAAGTATTTAGATTGAATTGAGAACCCACTGAAATGGAGGACATTGCATTATTTTTGTGTACTACACGGGAGCTTGAGGGATGAAGACGTTATAAAAGAAGCAACATGAAATATGTGCAACACTTTATCAATTGATAGGTGGAGATTTGTACAAGTTGGGTTGTGAAGAATTTTTTTCTGGTGTGTTTTGGAGCATGAGTGTGAGGTTATTATGGAAGAAGCTCATGGTGGAATTGTAGGAGGTCATTATACTGGGGATGCCGCCACGTGTAAGATTTTGATGGTTGATCTTTGCTGGAATTTTTTTACAAAGATACTTAAGAATATGTCAAGGTGTGTGACCATTATTAGCACCTCGGTAAGCCGGAACTAGAGATGAGATGCCTTTAAGGCCTATTGCAAGTGTTGAACCTTTTGAAAAATGGGATATTGAATTTTTAGGTCCTATTTCCCCACCCATGCGTAGGATTGATGCACACTATAATATAACCTGTATAGACTATCTGACAAGGTGGGAAGAAGCAAAAGCTAATAATGATTACATAGCCCCTACAAGAAAAGGATTTTTGGGAAAAGATTATCAATAGGTATGTATGTCCATTGAGTCTAACAAGTGATTGGGACACTCATTCTTAAATGAGACAATCATGATTTTATTGGCGAGTTTATAGCGGCACACCATAACACTCGCACCCGATGACCCATAGGACAATAGTTTTGCTGAAACTTTCAACAAGATTATGGTATAAGAATTGAAAAAAATATATGTTGTTGGAAGGAAAGACTGGGATGATAAATTATCTGTTATACTTTAGGCATACACGACTTCCTACAATAGGTTGATTAAGGCCACACCCTTTGGTTGGTGTTTGACACAAAGGTTTTATTTCCCATGGAATTCATGTTGTCACCCCTACATATTGTATGCAGAAGGACTATATGATGAACAAGATGTTGAAGAGTGCATTGAAAAAATTATGTAGTTAGATGAGGCGCGTTATTTCTCGATGGAGCCAAAAGACCGAGAAGGTAAGACCGATTGCGTGGCATGATAGGCATATAAGGAACAAAACATTTGAGGTGGGCATGATGGTTCTTCTGTATGATTCAAATTTTATGTGCCACCAAAGGAAATTGAAATTTCATTGGTTGGGGCCTTTTTTAACAAAGATATTGGAATCAGACACTTTCCAATTACAGGCATTAGGTGGCACTTTATTGCCTAGTTACTTCGATGGGAATAGGTTAAACCCTACTATAAATAAGGCTTCTTATTTTTGTAATAAGGAAGTATTGCCACTAAGATTAGATTTTCGTTGTGTTTTTACTTTCATCGTTGTTCTACTTTTCAATTTAGTTCAGTGTTTTTTTGTAATAAGCATGCTTGTGCATAGGAAATTGACTACTATTTTTTGAGTTCATGCATAGATAACCGCACATACTTTCAAAGTGTGGGGTGGATTAAGTGTGGAGAAAGTAATTATTGGATTCCATCTTGTTATAGGTTGGATCATTTGAAATTTTTTCCTAAAAGGGTAGCACGAGATAAAAAGGTGTAATAGGTGCTTTATGAATAAAGGTGCTTATGAAGAAAATTGTTTAGATTGAAGAACACGCGGGAAAATTGATCACGCAGTGTAATGTGAGATAAGAAATGGCATGATAAGATACTATTTATATTGTGCATTGGTTATGTACTTGGTGTGGGTAGGTGTGTGAAGAAGGTGTGTGAGTAAGGAAGTAGTAAAGCATGCTGCAGATTACAAATGTGGTGTATGAAAGGAACTCGATGGATGAAAGAAAAGACACAAAAGGTACTTTATTAAAAAAACAAAAAAGTGACGTAAAATAATGTGTGACATGGACAATGTGGGTCGATGAAAAAGTATAAATAAGGGAAAGGGGTAGTCATTTTTCTACCTTGCATTCAAATAAAAATTAGAGCGAAAAAGTTATCAATCATCCATGTGTGAAAGATCGAAAGAGTGAAGAGTAAACCAGATTAGAAGCACGGGAAGCTTTGTATGGATCCTTTTCAGAAACAAGTTAGAACCAGAAGTGGGGAATAAGAAGAATGGTTTACATTTAATTTACATAGCTAGGGTTTGTAGTGCTCGGGTAGTGGAGAATAAGTGTTATTGCATAGTACCAGGACACGAAAGCACAAAATTCTATGGAGATATGGCATCGAAAGGGAGAAAAATCCAAACAAAAAGGATGGAGGTCATTACAAAAGAACCCATGGAGGAAATTTACTCAGAAATGTAGTACCCACCGGTGTGCATAGGGTTGAGATATGGAAGTCCAAGCTCCTGAAGTGCAAGATTAGTGAATATAATCATAGAACAGAGCACGAGCAAAAGAAGAGCTTGAAGGAAGATCTAGAGAAAGTGTTGTTGAGAATAGATGAGGAAGGGAATCCTCTAATACATGACTTTGTGTGGAGATGATTGGAAAAGACTAGAGTTTTATAGTTGTATGAGCTTTCCATTCTTTGTAAAACCCGCGCACTTGTATGAATGGCTTATGTACACAATACATGAGGATTTATTCTACTTCATAAGAAAAAGGATGAGGATCATAGCTCAATTTATTGAGTGTGTTAAAAGCCTTTGGAGAACAAGAGAGGATATGGGGTTGGATCTTTGTGCTAATGCAAAGATAGAAAAATTAGCCATAACATTGAGTTATGAAAAGGGTGGCAGGAAATGACTATTGCGGACTTGGACGATCCTGCGACTAGGGATGTAGTCAAGATGGCTAGCCAAAAATTGGGTGTCTCAAAGTGATGGATGGATGTAAATAAGATATTCCTCTATGTGGCACATAGAGTGGTGAAAATTCCACACTATAATATCTTGTATTGTTTTTCGAAGGAATCATAAAAGATATGTGGGTGTAGAATGATGAAGGTGCGAAGATAACTTGGGGATATATCCTTATCCTCATTATGTTTTGAGATATTGGATTTCTGGATGGATTGAATGACAACATGTGGGTTTACCCACTTATGAATAAATCCCCCACGGTGAAATTCGTGGGATATACTTGTGATGGCACAATAACAAGTACATATAAGGCACAAATGAACAAATGGTATAACAGGTTGAGAGGGGAATTTAAGAATGAATGACACATTTTTCATGAATTTCCCACTATATTTGGGGAACATATGAAGTTTTTAGTGATGAAACACTACAGGCTTGCACATTTCAGAATGGAAAATGGGGAGATGGGTCCCTGGTGTAATTTTTCATTTGCTTTCACTATGTGGTATCTCAAGTAATTTGTAAATAGAATAAAGGACATGCAAACGTTTACCTTTTATCCCGACAAGGTCATCTTAGAGTTACACACTTTTCACATGACCTATACGTATGATTCAAGGCCCGTGTACTTAGAGGTGTTGGAGCCCAAAACATTGGACTTACATCCCCAACTAAATGTCACCATTATAGGCTTGATTTGTAGAGTGTTTTTATAGTTAAGACCTAGAACTCAAGGAGGGATTTAGATTGATATCATGAATTCCATTTTTCCTCATTCAGTAAGGACAATAGTAATTCCATTAAAGAGGTCATGTGAGTAGGATGAGGGGGATGAAGATGAAGGGAAGTTAGACCACTTGAGGAAGAAGATGTATTACATTATGAAATTGAGGTGAAACATCGGTGGTGCTAGGACTTAAAAATAGGGAGCATAGAGTAGGAGAAAGATAAGTGCCTGAAATCCATGGTTGTCTCTAGTAAAAATATAAGTGAAGAATTAGATTTGGAGAAGGAAGGAGTAACTTTACATGAAGAATTGGAATAAGAATGGGTAGAATAATTGGTATAGATGAATTACTCATAGAAACAAAAGACACAAGCATAAGAAGAAGAGGGAGTAATATTCTATTAAAGGAAACACACCGTGTTAGAGGAGGAGCATATGGAGAAAGAAGTTGATGATGCCTTTATCATCAAGGTAGAGAAAAGAACAAGAGTGGGAGAAAGTGCAAGGACTCCTACTCCTAAAAAGTAAAGAATGAAGAGAAAGGCGTTGAGCCAGAGATGGACACCCTAATCTCCTCGCATGGATTTTTTAGATGACCCTAAAAGGTCCTAAGGGTGCATTTGTAGAGTAAAATGCTAAATGAAAAATTGTATGCATGGAAATTGATGGAAAAGGATGGTGGAGTATCACAACCTAGGAATAACTTGAGTTAGAACCAACATAATCATGCCAAGGAACCATATTTTGAGTTGATTGATCACTCCATTGGTATTATAATGTCAAAAATGAGTCGAAGAAGAAGTACAAGGAAATAGACACCAGCATTACTTGACAGATGAACATGCATACAATGCTTTGAATAAAATGGTCACAAAGATTACGTGCAGAACTTGGATACAAGTGCCACCTTTGTGAAGACATTGGTCACTAATAAAAAGCAAAAAGAGCGTGAGGTAGATCGATTGAAGACAAGAATACATGGAAAATAGAAGTGTACAAAATAAGTATATGATGAGTATGGTACCGTACGTACCCAAAATTATAGGGTACCGCACTCACCTGGAACAATATTACATGTGCCCCAATGATGATACAGGTCTCCTCGCAAGGTGTTCGGGATCCAAAAAGCTCTCCAAGTATGCGTTAACATCTCGCATGCCCTGCTTAGCCCCTTTGTGCTTTTCTTTTTCCTTTCCCCTTCTTTTTCTTTACTTTTTAGTCTTGATGATGAAACCGCCACCTTGTATGGGCGGCGGTCTCGTGATCGCCACCTGTGCAGGCGGCGGTCCTATAACCGCTGCCTTGCTCAGGGCGGTGATCCTTCATGCATTTTCTAGAATTCTCTTTTTAACATGACTCATGTAAATTTTCAACGTTTACCAGCTTTTTTCACCGCCTTTGCTTGTATTTATGATTCTGATTCCCTGGAATAGTGTTTTGGCATTGTTTATGGTTTAGGAGATCAATTTGGTTTTCACCTTTGGGTAAATGGGATTCTATAAATAGCTAGCTTGTGCTCAAGCAAATGGCCCCTCAAATTTGCCTATGAATTTCTCATTTTAATAGCTTAGACTTTCAATTTTTCTTAGGATTCATATTTTCATTTGTTATTTGCATGGTTAGTATTGTTTAGCTATTAGAAAGCCACATATTCTCCTTGTGCAAGTGCTGTTATTATTTCATCCAATCAATTGGAGTAGGATAGTTTTATTTTCAGTAAGAAGCCATTAAAGTTGCAGGTTCTATTTGTCAAATAGGATAGTTTCGGGTTCGGAAGTTTTATGTCGCACGACTCGAAATAAATCCCGTTAGGAATTGTATAAGCCAAGCTCTATTCTCTTGCGCTATCCCTCTCCTACTTACATTGTATTCACCCGCATCCTAAGCTGCCATTGTCCCAATATCTACTTCTACCGATGTTAGCATTACACACTTTTTGGATCCACGTGAGCACGAAAGAACAAGAAAATCACACTGAGGGGACAAGGCCACACACCATTGGATTCGCCCTTTGTTTTGTAAAATCGAGGTTCAAGCTTTCAAAGTTTAGTTAAAAAATATCAAGTAGAGTAGCAAATCATTTCATTTTAGTTAATTTTACTTTCGATATTGCCAGGGAAGCTGTGGGGATTGATAGTTTTTGAGAAACTATGATTCACTCCTCACTTCTGAGGTAGGATCAAGAGTCTTTCAAATAGATTAGATCAGTTATCTGGTTACTTACAATAGATTCACAACTGCACAAACAAGTAGCTATACTCAGCTACTTTGTTTGTTTTAATTTCGTTATTAGTTTAGTTGTCAATTTCTAGATATATTAGATAATTGCTCTTTTCAAATTCCATTCAGTAGTTTATCAAAATATCATATTTAGGAATATACATAGATATATCTTGTGTAGTCAATTTATTCTGTCATTAGTTAGCTTTATATCATTTCCTTTTGCATGAAAATCACGGGACCTAGGGAGCCCAGAGAATACGTATTCGAGCCTATCATGCCTCAACCCAATCTTGTCGTAGCAATAACCGATATAGACCAAAATCTTAGAATCCAAGTCTTCCGAACAACAACAGACTTACAACATATCAGCTCACAGTTAAGAGGGTTAAACATAGAAGATGACCAAGCACACATATTTTGGTCAAACCAGCCAAACTACAGGTTACCCTAGATAAACATCCACATGACTGTAGAAGGGCTTGAAAGAGAGAAAACATTCGGTTGTGATCCTTTGGTCCCACAACCAAGATGCGGAGATATTCTCACTGATATAGATACTAGCTTAAGAATTCAGGTTGCAAGAATGCCTGTAAGATACTCTGAAAAGATTACACAACTATTAATTCTAAACATAGAGGCTGAAAAGGCATATGACTATTGGATACTAGGGATTAGGGACTGATTCCGCACATGACCATAGTAGGTCCAAAACAACCATGAATCTACGGTTGTGATTCACAAATCCCACAACCCAACGAGTCCATAGGTCAATCCGACGTTGACACTAGTTTACACACATTAGTATTCAGATCCACTCCACTTCCGCCTATTATCATCACATAGTTATCCCTATTGGATATAGTAGCTAACGAAGCTAAGGATTTCTAGACTAGGGTAGAGAATCACCCGTAGAGTCCACCATATCCATCATCCATCGCATGACCCTATTTGGAGATATACACAAAAAAATCCATGGTCATTTTCCCGTATCGCACAACCTATAGATTGAACTACGCCAGAGCTTGATATTGATTGGAGCCTTTGAGCAGTCATCCTCACCGATCGATCTATCATGCCAGTTTAGGTTAGGAGGGCATTCTTTTCCTTAGATTCGTAGATTCCATTAGTGCGTGTCGAAGATATAAGATTGCCTAACTAGTTTACCCATACCCCACACATAGTCCATCCCCACCGGCTGTCTTGGCATGACCTCGGGAGGTCAGTGCGAGGAAGAGTTACTTGTAGATTCCCATGCTCGCTTGTCACTTTTCCATCGTACAAAATTGGTGAACCCGACGTGAACCACATAGTGCTTCCCCTTTTCTTTATTACCTCTTTCTTCCACCTTCGCTCTTTCCCATTATTCTGCGGGTATTCATATACCCCCGAATATGTCAGGATTCGATGCATATGGCAGACCTCTCCTAGGTCTTGAGGCATACTATGCTCAATTGAATAGACAATCATCACCCTCGCTCTCAGTATGGGGTGAAAACTATTCAAATAACCAATTATCAACACAAGCTCCACCTCCAAGGACTAGATATAGTTCGTCTTTCCAAATAGAGGAGTTGGATCAACTCGCACAAACACAACAAATAGAGCCTTCAGGCTCGAACAATATGACATTCACAGGAGAATCTGGTTTGTCTCCTTAGGTGCTGCTTAGACCACAAATTAGCAGACAATCAAATCCATACCTAGTTTTAGATGATGAACATTCAGTGCATTATGCCAGGAATGAACAACGCACTCGGAGTATGTATCCACCTATAGGAAGTTTACAAACACAACCCGAGGTCTCTTTTCAAGAAAACACCTCCATGCCACTACCTATAGGAAATGCCCTCGGTGAAACTTGGCAGGGCAATGATCAATTCATAGCGGGGTATCACATGCCTATACAACCTCAGAATATACAACAAATGCCACCAAGGAAAAATACTGTGACTTCACCAAATGAAGTCATTTCGACTTTAGTAGAAAGAGTTAGAGGGTTAGAACTTTCTCAAGTGAGTCAAACATCTCAATTCATGCAGGCAAGAAATTCCAATCCTCCACATCATCCTAGCCAAGTAGACCTCCTCATAGGAATAGGCACATTGGGCATGCCTCCTCAGTATTCACAACAAACACCAACTAGAACCACCACCTCCAACACCGTTCGGGTGGAGAATATGATACCTCCCGGTCTTGTACAACACAATCCACTCTTGGGGAATACTCCTTCATACTTAAACATGTACTCCAAGTCACCACAAGGAGATATGTTCTCCTCTCCCTAGCATGCTTGCTCAACCACAGGGGCTTCCTTATGCCCCTGCAAATGCATACACTACGCCGTATCAGCAACCCATTCCACCTCCTCCCCCTCAATAGGCACCATCAATGGTCGAAACCTATGCGATAGGGACTTACTCAGAGTATTTGAAAGAGCCCTTAGACTTCACCATACAAAGCGTCATGCTTCCGAGACCTCTTCCCGATTTTCCCAAATACAAAGGGGAGGGAGACCCGAATACACACATTAAGGCCTATGCCACAGCCATTCGAGAATTGCTTCCTTGGGATGGGGTTGTTGCCAAAATATTCCCCAAAACCTTAGAGGGAATCACCCTCAATTGGTATTATAGAATACCTAAAGCTTCCATCCATTCATTTAAACAACTCGTTTCAGAGTTCATTAAAGCATTTGACATGAACAAACTGTTAAGAATAGGAATTAGGAAATTCTTGCACATTAAACAAGAGCACAATGAATCTATCGCTCATTTCATCCAAGGATGGCATACAATCCTTTATTCTTTGGCGAGGCCCCAAATATGGACCAAATGGAGCTATGCGATTTATTCCTTCATTCTCTCGTGCAGAAGGTGAAGGAAGAAGTCCGAAGTTCCCACTAAGGACTTACGATGAAGTACTTAAGAGCGCTCTCGAATAGATCAAGTAGCAATAGATAGTGGTCATAAGACGTATGGAGAAAACGGGAGGTTAATCACCCCCAACCAGAATACTACGACTTACCCTACTACCACAAATGTCAATCAAGGACCTAAAATCCTTAACAAAAATCATGGCGCAATAACCGACGGGGTAACTGACCAAGCTAAAAAGGTCAATGTTCTAAATACTCCATCGTTGGTTAACAATCAGGAAATAATAACTTTACCCCAACAATCAATTCGGTGGATTTTAATCATCCACAAAAACAACAACAACAACAACAACAACAACAACAATGGCAGATCCAGACATAGGGTCCAAGCCAAAACTCAACTGGATATCAAAATCAGAACCAAAACCAAAAACAACAAATACAAAACCTTAATCCTAATAGACAGTTGTTTGATCAGAGTTTTGGACCACAATATACGCCAAACCAACAACCTCGAAATTACAATCCTAACTCGTATTGTGGTTTTCACAAGATTCGAGGCCACGACACTAGAACGTGTTGTGACTACAATAAATTCATGCAACGTTTGCCAAAGGAGAAAAGACAAATTTTCATAGATATGTTCTTGGCAGATCCTGTGTCACCAACACCAAATACTTTTACAAGGGCAGTTTCGCCTCAAGATCTTCAATGATCCGCTCCCAAGTCACAATAACAACAAATTAAATCCAAATGGGACGAACAAAGGTGTAATGGTAGGAAATAATGATTATGAAGCCTCGACTTCACTAAATCCACCTGTTGCACCACAATTAGGAAGTCAACCACAACCCAAGATAGTCGGTTTAGTAGAATTAGATACCGAACTACCTATGGAAGCCGTAACAAGGACACGAGAGTATTCCTCTCAGCCAAGTCCAAGTTACTCGCTAGAGACAGATAACATCCAACAAATATTAGTGAAACCCATAGGTGCCTATGATCTAATTAATGACCTAACAAAAACCTTCTCTCACATCTCCTTTTTGGATTTGCTGAGGAACTCTCCTACCCACAGGGCTGCTCTTTTAGAGGCATTAGGTTTAGGTCATTTAATTAACATCACTCCACCTCCCGAAACATAGGTAAACCATATAGACTTTGATATCTACCCTCCGGGGCAGCCGGATAGGGATACCGAGTTTATATTTGAAATAAACAAAATGCCAACAGATGTTGAGATTGCACACAGAGGTGATCCGGCCTTACATTTTCAAGTGTGGGTTTATAACAATTGCGTTAAACACACAATGGTTGACGATGGGGCAGCAATTAACATAGTCCCCTTCTCTTTCCTTTAAAAGCTAGTGTATGGAGAAACAAAGCTGGTCCACGACTCGGAATACGCTAAGAGGCTATGATAGACTTAAGACCACTTGATTGGAACTATAATACTACCAATCACCTTAGGACCCAAAAAAATCCTGACTAAGTTTTATATTATAGATCGGGAAACCAATTATAATATGATCCTCGAACGACCATGGATACACTGTATGAAGGCAATCCCCTCTACGTTATTTCAAGAAGTAAGGTTCTTGCACTTAGGAAAGGTATTCGTAGCCAAAGGTGATCCAAAACCATTCGATATACACCTAGCTGACTTAAAGAAAAGACCGGGCATTCACTCAAGAGTTTGAACTTCTAATAAACCATCTTAATAAACCGACCAACGTGAAACCAAAAGAAAAATTTATACCTACAAAAATCTTGAGAATATGAGCCTAATCAAGACTATCCTGGCCCTCAAGGATGAGACTAACATTGTAGAAACAGTATCATTAGGAAATACTGCAAAAATTGTCGACTTACTAGAACATGATCTACCAATTTTCCTACCATTTGATTCTGTAGGTATGGGACATACCCTAGGTGTTGGTGCTCTTCCAATAGAGGATCTCTGCATGGTAGAAGTAACGAAGCAGAATAAATTGACGTAGCGAATGTCCCAACATCCATCTTCCCAACTAAATATTGGAGTCTCCATTTTGATGAAGCAAGATGTCATTATGGGGCTGGGGTAGGTGTGATCTTTACTTCTCCCGAGGGAAAGATCTTACTGTTCACCTTTAAACTAAATTTTGAATGTACAAACAATGGCACGGAGTATGAATCCCTCCTCCTTGGCCTCATCATAGCTAAAAGGCTCGGTGTTAACGACATTAGGGTGTTAGGAGACTCTCAATTAGTAAAGAACCAAGTCTCTGAGGTGTATGAGACCAAAGTTGAACACTTACAACTCTACAAAACAATGGTATTAACTTTGAGCAAAGAATTTGACTTCATATCCATTGAAGCAATCCCACGAGAACAAAATCTTCTTGGATTCTATAGCAACCTCAGCATCATGCTTCACCCCAAACAGTGAGTTAGAAGATACCCGTTTCATGGTATCCCTTCATATTGAACCATTAGTGAAAACAATGTCAAACCCTCCCTTTATGAACATAGATGAGAACAACTCTATTATCCTAGACCACGTTGATAGTGATAGAGCCACTCTGGATTACTTAAACACCTATGCAACATTACATCTCACCCATCACGAGGTAGATTCATCCTTAATCCCACATTCATCTTCCTACTTCAGAAATCCCATGATAGAGCTTCCCCCACAAAAAGAACTCAACATGTACACAGTAGAGAATGGAGACGATCTGGAATTACCTCCAGCCCCGCTTGAGTTTGAAGAAGGTAACGCTTCTTTAATCGAAGAAACAATTGATATTAACATTGGAATGGAGGAAGACCCAAAGATCTTGAAACTAGGATCTTTGTTAACTCCAGAAGAAATAGAAATACACACTCGAATCCTCAAAGAACATCAGAAGGCTTTCACATTTAATTATAAAGAAATGACAGGGGTTGCACCACACATTGTGGTACATAACCTCATCACCAAATCAGATGCAAAGCCAGTTAAACAAAAATTGAGAGCAATGAAACCCAAGGTGGCTCTCATGGTAAAGGAAGAAGTAATGAAACTCCTCCAAGTAGGATTCATCAAGCCAGTTGATTATTCTCAATGGATATCTAATATCGTTCGTTCTCAAAAAGAATGGGAAGATACACATTTGCATAGATTTCTGAGACATTAACAAAGCGTGCCCCAAGGAAAACTTCCCATTACCATCCATTAACATCATCATTGACGCAACAACAAGCGGCTTTGAGCTTTTGTCTCTCATGTATGGATTCTCAGGATACAATCAAATCAGAATATCCAAACAAGACCAAGCCAAAACCATGTTTATAACTCCTTGGGGAACCTATTGCTGTTTGTTATGCCATTTGGTCTCAAGAACACTAGCACCACATACCAGCGGGAAATGACATACATATTTCACGATCTTATTCACAAAATCATGGAATCCTACGTAGATGACTTGTTGGCCAAAGCCAGGAAGCACTGTGATCACCTGGAAGTGCTCCGTATCATTCTTTCACATTTGATAGAATACGGAGTCACACTAAACCTAGAAAAATGTGTATTTGGTGTGACAGGAGGGAAGCTCCTAGGTTACATTATATCATCACGAGGGATCGATGTAGACCCAGCTAAAATCCACACTGTTCTTGAAATGATCCCACCATCGGATGAATCTAGAATCAGGTCGTTTCTTGGGAAACTCGGTGCAATCTGAAGATTCATCCCAGACTTAAGCTTTGCCATTCATCCAATCAACAATCTACTCAAGAAAGAGTACAATATTGATTGGACCGAAGACTACAAGGAGGCTTTTGAAGCAGTTAAGCATTTCTGTTGTCACCACCCACGCTAATGCCACCTAAACCAGATCTGCCCTTTAATCTTATATTCATGAGCTACCAATGTCTCGCTAGCCTATATGCTGGCTCAAGAAGATGATGACAAGAGAGAACGCATGATTTATTTTATAAGCCGCACATTACTCGATTATGAAACACGCTATACACAAGCAGAACGAGAGTGCCTTGCCATAGTCTTCGCAACCAAATGCTTAAGACATTACATGCTAAATCAAGAAACGAGGGTCATTGTAAAAATAGACCATTTACGAACCTTCCTCACGCAAGGGTCCTTGTCTAAGAAGGTTGGATGCTTTATGACCTTAATGGGTGAATTTGAATTAAATTTTGTAAATCAAAAGTCCGTTAAGGGACAAATCATAGTAGATTGGTTAGCTGACAACCCATTAGACGGAGGCGATCTAGTCGATTTGGACTTTCCCGATGAATGCATATATTACGTCAAAACTAGACCTCCCATCTTTGAATGTCCTTGGTATCGATATTATTAATTATATCAAGGCAAACATGTTAAGATATATTTTGATCTTAAAGGAATGTGTTGCTAACTTGGATTCTTGCATGCTGTAATTTATTTGCATGGGACAACAGTTATTGTTACTTGTGTGTTTGCTGATGTGACGACAAATTGTCGTATACTTGCTAAACTCTATTCGTTGTTGACACACCTTGAATCAATTCCATTGATCCAAAGTATGTTGTGGCCTTCTTGTGATTGTTTTGTCGATTTACTCTTGAACCGGCGGAGGTTGATATAAATGTGTAGCACCTGATTGCAGGTATGAGCAGCGGCACGTAAATGCCAACGACAAAGGTTCGATTCTCGAACCATGCACTGTCGTACTTAAGACCTCGTGAGGTAGGAAATGTCTGGACACGGGTGGCTCTGGCATGTGAAGCAAAGGACGAAACGTCCTGCACAGCATTGACATGAATGTCAGTTGGAAGACTGGATTGGAGGTTGATTAGTGTTAGTGGTTAGAAGGAATTAGAACCTAAGCTAATCCTAAGTTCTACCTTACATCCTAAACTACTATCCTAAGTGGATTTTTAAATTCTAAAATGACTAACATAGACCTAAGTCCTATTAACCTAAAGACTAGGCTATGACCTAGGTCGAACACTAAAATGAATCCTAAACTAATCCTAACCTAAAGGGGACGCGCAGACCCTTGGGGGAAGAGGATAAGGATGAAAGGGAATTAATGGCAATTAATGAGGAGTCCTTACGTGGACAGCGCCAGTTTGGCGGGAACAGGTAAGTGGTGGAGGTATCTAGTTGGACATGGAACTAAATTTGGTTTTGCATGCAAAATTTAAATTTGATGGTTCGCCAACCCAAGTTGGCAGTGGCGTGGGAAAATGGGAAAAGGCAGAGCCTTTAATGCATTTAATTTTTTTGGTCTTCGTGACCAGTCCGCCTTGGAAAGAGTTTGGAGGAATTTTGTTAGTCATTTTGTGTTGTTCGGATTTTGGAGAAGTTGCTCTGCATTTGGTTTTTTTTGTTGGTTCAGTCGAACCAGTTTCATTTGGTTTTCATCACTGTTCCTTGGAAATTTGGAGGCTGTTGCTGAGCCTGTAAGAGGAAAGGTGATTTTGGGAAGCTCGTGCTGTCGCCGTGGAAGGAAATACCTTCGGTAGACGTGGTTTTCTTCGAGTTTTGAGGAAGAATTTAGAGGCATGTTAAGCCCTTCTCTTTAAAAACACTTGCTTTGTTTAAGCATCTCATTAAAACAACCCTGCTCTTGGGTTTTGGGTTTATGTGATTGTTGTCGTGTTGATACGATTTGGGTTTAGTCGATTCTTGCTGTCATTTTTGGAAATGATAGGTAAAATCGTTTTCTGGTTGTTGTGTTTAAACTGTCTTTGCATTTTCTTTGAATGGAACACCTCCATGCTGTGCTGGTTTGGTTGACAGTAATGAGGAACTCGCCATGTGCGTTATGAAACTGTGCATGTTGTATAAGTTGTTTTTGTCGATTAATTAATGTTGTTCGTTTAAATATGAATGGAATGATGAAGCGATAGATGTTTTAAAGTTGTTTCTTATAGAAATTGTTAAGGAAATAGATCCTTTTCCTTCTGTTGTTTTGGTTTTTGATGGAAATGGAAAATGGGTTTTGTATGAGCATATGAATTCGATTTGAAGGAAGAAATGGTAATACGTTTTTGTTGTTCCTTTTTCTTGCTTAAGAAATAGACGAATACGATTTGGGTATTCGTGGGAGTTGGAAAAGAAATAGTTTTTCTTCTGAACTTATAATGAATTATATTATTTTCTTGCTGAGAAGGTAGGATGATTAGTTGTGTTTATTGATGTTGTTTGGTCTACCATTCGGACTGTGAACACGATAAAAAAAAAACTTGGCTTTGCATTTCTGAGCAATGAATGAATATTTATGAACTTGTACTTCTTCTTGCCTTGGAGGAAAGTTGATTTGTTATGTCTTATTTGAGGCGGTTTGATCTCTGGTTTGGACTGTAGTCGTGAAAACGAGCTTGACTTGTATTTCTGTGCAATAAATGAATTATATTGTTTTCTTGCTGAGAAGGGAAGTTGATTTTATAGTGTTCTATGGATGCGGTTGGTCTTCTACTCAGTCTGTCGTTGTGAAAATGCACTTTACTTTGGATTGCTGTGCAAAGGAAGAAATGCTTGGGAAATTGTCTTGTTGTTGGGCCTGTTTTGACTGTACTTTGTTGTGCATCTGATATCCTATGTGGGTTTTTAATAATAAGGGTATTATTGTATGAAAATCACATTTTGGGTTCTGTACATCATTGTGAATAGAAAAATGGATTCGGGTAGAAACATTTATTGGTAAGGAATTCTTCTTTCTTTTCTTTGTTTTGATTTGATAAAATCAGTAGTCGGATGGTTTATTGAACTTTGTAAGTTCAGTCTGTATAGAGGACAGTGGCATTTAATTTGTTTCCTGAGTGCTGTGTTTTTCTGTACAATTAGAATATTTAAATGTTTCTTGCGGTCTTCGATTTTGCACAGTCATTTAAAAGAAATGAAACCGACCTGAACAATTCTTGTTGAGTTCGAAGAAAATGGTTGTTTTCTTATTGAAAGGTGAAAGGGATGAATTCTTCTCTTCTTGCTGTTGAATTCTGGGAATAGTATTAGAGCCTTACTGTGCTTTAAGATTTAGTCTTGTTGTAGGTAACAACAATGTGTAAATTGTATTTTGAACTGTATGCAATCATGGATATAGAAGGTCATGTGATTAATTGATTGCATGATTGTATAACTATTTATTTGGTTAAAAATACAGTGAAGGAAGTATGGGCTCTTCTAGTACAGTAAATACATAGTATGCATCCTTATACTATTTGATCTATGATAAATACGATGTTGTACTAACCTGTTTTTGGGTATTCATATGAGCCTGATTTAAATGAAGTATTGATAAGGACGATAAATTCTTCCTTGTTTTCATTTAAAGCTGATTATGAATGAAATTACTCTTGCTGCTGGAAAGTGAATTTTGAATGGATTTTGTAAGTTTCACTCTGAACTGTTATCTTGATTTGTGTCTCGGTTGGATTCAATTTTTAGAACAGTCATGAGGAAAGAGATAGGAATGTGGTTGGATAACTTGGAAAAATGATCTTTTCTTCTTTCATTCAGCTGGAAATTTGTAATCGTTAATAACGAATCTTGTAGTGCTTAGATATGAGCAACTATATGCATTGTTGTTTGCTTTCTCATCTGTGCTTGATTGCTTGGAATCTAATGTGATGCATGAGCTGAAAGGAAAGTAATTGGTTTACGTTTCAGTTAGTTTTACCCTTTTGCATTTATTATTAATGAAAGGGTGGAAAGGATAACAGTTATGTTATATCAGCAGTATGCTACTTGTATTCCTAAACTTTACAAATATTGTAATTTGGAACTTGTAATGGTTATGTGGAAAATAGGACAGCAGTTCTTTGGCTGATTGGGATGGTATTTGATGGTTCAGTTGTTATGTTGTCCATTCTTTGATGCTTGATTTTTGATTGATGTTCTTCTTTGTCGTTTCATAAAAGTAGGGTTCTTTTATTGAGAGGCAGTTAATTGAAGCACCTCATTTTAATGATAAGTGCTTAATATGCTCGATTCATCAATCGACCGTCTGCAAAATTTTGCGAGATGGAATTGATTAGAACGAAGACATGGCTGTTTTCTGATGCTTCTTTGATTGTCTGAAGATGAATTGTATTTGTTTACTATTATTCCTCTTCGAGGAATTGTGAAAAGAAGAAAGTACATTCTTCTATTTATGAGTTGTAATGATGTTTTATTTAAACAAAGTCGAGTTAGTTGGATTGGCGGTGTATGGATTATGAGATGGATGATGAATACAAATACAAGTGTGATATTTTAAATACTATATCAGTTTGATATTGTTGATTAATTGGAAATATAATGTTATTTCTTGATTTGGGTTTATTTAATTGTCCTTGGATGGATGCTAAAAAGGAATTGATATCTATTCTTACCTTAATGCAACTTTTAAGTTGAAATGTGCAATTAGTTCATACTTGGGTAAAGATGAATTTTTAATTGACATTAAAAAGGATTAGGAAGAATATGATTCCATAACTGATAGGTATTCAGGATTAGCTTGGAAGCTAAGGAATATCAATTAACTTAGGAGTAATCGAACTTCGCTTTCGAACTCCATTAATGACCTCGTATGTTGAATTCAGAAAGAAAGGATATGGGATAAGTATATCCATAACTAATGGACCTTAACTATGTAATGTTAAGGAGAATAAATGAATACATTTATTGGGAATTAGACCTCGTTTAAATGACGTCTAGTAAGCTGAAATTCTGAATTTAGTTACAGTTGTAAAAATCCTGGTTAAGTTTAATAGGTTAAACTTAACACGTCCGTCGGTAACGGGCTGCTTAATCCGAAGATTAAGAAGAAATCCAAGTAGAGAAATGCAGCCCTTCGGTACGAAGGAGAAGATGCATAGCAAGCTAAAGGATGGATTTAGTCTTTCTTAGCTACGTACAACTGTAACGGGAACGAGGATAAAGGATCAGCATGGTTGCTGAAAGTTGATCTTAAATATTAAGATCATATCCAAATCACTTGAGCAGGATGTGTACTCTCGATGAGAGGATTCCGTAGGACATTGACATACGCCAGCTACAACAAGGTGTCTTCATGAAGACGGGGTCTTCATGACGACACAATGTTATAGCTGACATATTACAATGCCCTCCCGAATTAAAACATCAAGAATACATAGGCTGAATGTGAAGTTCTTGGCTGGGGATAGGAGTATGATCACGTATACGGAGTGACTCCGGAGGACTAAAGATAACTAGACACACGGAGTCGTGGGGAACGACACCGTATGTCTGCGTATCTTTAGTTACCAGGAGTGCCTTCCTATATTCGTTCATATTGCTAGTTGGAAATTGGAAGTTTAAATCTGACCTTAAATTGAGAGGACTGGTAGGAACCAGGAAAGACCATTCTAGATAACAGGTGAAGTGAAGTGAAGGACGTATTCCATTGATGTGTATCACATCTAGGAATATGATCATGCAAAGCATGTGAAAATCTTTGGCCAAAGTATCGCAAGTGCTGGTTGCGTTGTCCTAATCACTTAATTTAAGATGCAGGATGTCAGATGAATATCAGTAACAGATATTCAGATAGGCTTCTTAAATGGATCACTTCGATAACCGGAAACGGTTAAGAGAACTGGTATATATAATATACTATGCATGAACGAACATGAAGGATCGGTTGTTGCCGAGTCATGAAATGAAGGATCGTTGAAACTCCGAGCCATGAAAATGGAAGATCGGCAGTTCTTCGAGTCATTTACAGCAGCATATAGAATCTGTTATAAGATTGAATGGCATTGAATGTGTGTTCCATATTGTAAATATGCGAACAGGGAACATTAGTTTTAAAAGGAAATTGTGTGTTCCAAACTGTGTTGTTTGGGCAGAGAACAATTATTAAAACTTGAACGTGTGTTTGAATTATATAATTCATAACAGAGAACGTTATATATAAAAAAAAATAAAAATTCCCTTGTTCTAGTATCTTAAAATGGGGATGTTACATCTTGGTATCAGAGCTGAAGGTTGCAGCTCTTGGACCTAATGAGTCCACGATATTAATAAGGTTTACATTTTCTTATTGAACAGAAAATGGTCAGAACAAGAGGGAATGCTGCGAATAACCCGTTACAGGGTGGAGAAGAAGCTATTGCTCAAAAGTTGGATGAAATCCTTGCTGCCCTACTTGATACGAGAGATCGTTTGACTGTTCTGGAACAACAGTCAATGGGCAATGAAGAGGAGGAAGATGAAGCTGAAATAAATGATCAGCCGCCTCCTGTGGACAACATCAACGGAGGGAATCCGGGTGTTGATAATAATAATGTAATTGCTCCTAATCCCCCTGAAAATAAAAGGGCAAGATTAGCAGCTGAACTTACAAATGATATAAAGAGAATAAGTCCTCCAAAGTTTGATGGAACAACCCTTGGGGACGGAGCTGAGAATTGGCTCAGTGAAATGGAGAAATACTTTGCTATAAGAAACTTCTCCGAAGAGACTAAAGCGATATGGGGAGCATATCAGCTTTCTCATGAAGCATCATCATGGTGGGACAACCGTAAGGTTGAGCTGAATATTGTCGAATCAGACATAACTTGGGATCAATTTAAGGGTTATTTTAGGCAACGATGGCTGCCTCAACTCTATTTTGATAGGAAAATGACTGAATTTCAGAACTGGTCGCAAGGAAGGCTGTCGGTGACGGAATACTGGGAAGGGTTTACTAAACTCCTTAAGTATGTGCCGCAGTACCAAGCTGACGAGAAGTTCAGAATATGGAAATTCATAATGGGACTGAATCCCATCATTGGTGGCGAAGTGGATGTCCACGGCCCAACCACCATGGATGGAGTTGTCGAAAAGGCAATCAGACAGGAACAGAAATTGAGAGCAATATCTGCTCACAGGGAAGAGATAAGGAAGAAGATTCCCAATTCTTCTTCATCTCTTGCACCAAAAAGGGGACCTTGGAAAAGGTTTGGTGTGAAAAACAAAACTGTTGTAGATAACAACAAGAAATCTGTGATGAACAGACCTGTAAATAGTGTGCGGAACAGCTTCACAAAAGTTAATGGCATTGGACAGAAGTCCTATGGAAGCCAGAATGATAACTTCAAGGCTGGTAACAAATTTGAGCCTAGAAAAGGGCCAGTTGGAGGATGCTTCAACTGTGGAAAGGACCACTATGCGAATCACTATCCTCTGAAGAAGGATGATCGCGGTCAGCAGCATAGGATACACGCTGCAGTGGCTAACAGACAAGCTGAAAAGCAAGTTACGCCCATAGAAGTTTCGGGTAAGTTATTTGGTACACCTGTAGTCATACTTTTTGATACTGGAGCTACTGAATGCTTTATTTCTGCTAAACTTGCAATGAAATTAAAAAGAAAGGCTGAAAGAATGGATAAAACATGGACAGTGCATTATGGGAATAATGTTGTCCATACAGTCGAAATGTGCCTTTTTGGGGCAATTCTTGACTTGCCTAGTTTCTCCACCGAAGTTGACTTGTATGTCACTCCTCTAGGATCATATGATATCATTATTGGAGTCAACTGGTTGGCTGAACATAAGGCAAAGGTCGACTGTTATGAAAAACAAATCTGTTGCTTTGATGACCTGCAGAAAGCAGCAGTCATTCAAGGTGTAAAACGGGAAGTTGCAGTTAGGAAACTGATGGCTATGCAACTAAAAAGGGCTAAAAACAGAGGCTGCACTTTGTATGCAGTAAAAATGACAGAAAATGCTGAGGAAGATAATGATTTCATGGAAAGATATCCATTGTTAAGGGGTTTCCGTGATGTGTTTCCGGAGGAATTGCCAGGTCTTCCACCCAAACGTGAGTTTGACTTTGCAATAGAAATCAAACCGAGAACTGAACCCATATCTAAAGCACCTTATAGAATGACTACCATTGAGTTGGTAGAGCTAAAGGCTCAGTTACAAGAACTTTTGACTAAGGGGCTGATAAGACCGAGCGTCTCACCTTGGGGAGCGCCGGTAATTTTTGTAAAGAAAAAGGATGGCACTTTGAGGCTGTGTATTGATTACAGAATGCTGAACAAAGCAACTATTAAAAATCGATACCCACTTCCTAGGATTGATGATCTGTTTGATCAGATGCGAGGAGCATCAGTTTATTCAAAAATAGATCTTCGATCTGGGTATCATCAGCTGAGAATAAAGGAAGAAGATATTCATAAAACAACTTTTAGAATGAGGTACGGGCATTATGAGTTCACGGTGTTACCTTTTGGGTTGACTAATGCACCTGCCGCCTTCATGAATCTGATGAACAATATTTTTCAAGAATACTTAGACAAGTTTGTACTTGTATTCTTAGACGACATTCTTATATACTCTAAAAATGTCGAAGAGCACCAAGAACATCTAAGAATAGTGCTGGAAATTTTAAGAAAGAGGAAATTGTATGGCAAACTGTCCAAATGTTCCTTTTATGATGCAGAGGTGCATTATTTGGGACACGTTATAAGCAAGAATGGAATAGTTGTTGACCCTTCAAAGATTACAGCTATAACTGAGTGGCCTGCGCCTAAGAACGTGCATGAAGTGAGGAGCTTCATGGGCTTGGCTGGATATTATCGAAAGTTCGTTAAGGACTTTTCAAAAATTGCTGCCCCAATCACTTCGCTGCAAAAGAAGGATAAGAAATTCATCTGGACAGACAAATGTGAATCTGCCTTTAAGAATTTAAAGGAACAGTTAACTTCAGCACCTATTTTGACTGTACCTGATCCAAATGGAAATTTTATGGTTGTAACGGACGCCTCAGGAGAAGGCCTTGGGGGTATTCTATTACAGAATAACCATGTCATAGCTTATGAAAGCAGAAAGCTTAAATTACATGAACAGAATTATGCTCCACACGATCTAGAGCTCGCTGCCATTGTTCATGCACTTCAAATGTGGAGGCATTACCTTTTAGGCAAGCCTTTCGAGTTAAAAACAGACCATCTGGGGCTGAAGTATATTTTTACTCAGCCAAATCTGAATGCAAGGCAGCGAAGATGGTTAGAATTTCTGTCTCAGTATGATTTTGATATAAGCTACATCAAGGGCAAGGAAAATAGAGTAGCAGATGCTCTGAGTCGAAGGAAGCATATCTCTGCTCTTATAACGTTAAGAACTCAGTTTAAGGATGAGGTGAAAGATGCCTTGGAATCAGATCCTTATTTCCAGCAAGTCAAAACAGCACTTGCTGCAGACCCGAAGGATGTCAGGTATAAAGGATTCCGTTTCGATAATGAAGGAATTTTGAGGTTCGAAAATAGGGTATATATACCTTTGGCGAATGACTTAAGAGGGAAATTGTTAACTGAATTTCATAATTCACCTTTTTCTGGACACCCTGGCATTACGAAAATGCTTGCTGATCTTAAGCAAGCAATACTTCTGGAAGGGAATGAAAAAGGATGTGGCGGAATTTGTAACACACTGCTTGGAATGTCAGCGTGTTAAGGTGGAACATATGCACCCCCTGGATTATTGTATCCCCACAACATTCCGCAGTATAAATGGCAAGTGATAACGATGGATTTCGTTCAAGGATTGCCTATGTCAAGAAATAAGCATGACATTATCCTGGTTGTAGTCGACAAATTGACCAAAGTGGCACACTTCATTGCTGGTAATTTGAAGGACGATGCACCAGTGCTAGCAAGAAGATTTGTACATGAAATCTTCAGATTGCATGGAATACCGGAATTAATCATATCGGATAGAGATCCGAGGATGACATCAAGGTTTTGGCAAACGCTTAATGCAGCCTTGGGAACTAAATTAAACTTCAGTTCTGCATATCATCCAGGAGACGGATGGACAGACTGAGAGAGTCAATCAGGTTTTAGAGGACATGTTACGGATGTATTGCATGGACCAGCAGTATAAATGGGAGGAATACCTTCCGCTGGTAGAATTTTCTTACAATAACACCTATCATGCCTCTTTAAAAATGGCACCCTTTGAAGCATTGTATGGAAGAAAATGTAGAACCCCTGTCAGCTGGGACAGCGTTGAGGACAGAGAGGTAATTGGGCCAGAAATCCTTACGGAAATGGAACAACAAATCAAAATGATTAGGGAACATCTAAAGGAGGCTGCCAATAGGCAAAAGAGTTATATGCAGACTTAAAGCGGGTTGACAGGAATTATAAACTGGGAGAGAAGGTCTTTCTTGGGTGAAGTGAAGCGAAAAAGAGCTCAATAACTTTTGGCAAGGCTGCCAAGTTGTCGCCACGATACGTGGGACCTTTTGAAATTGTTGAAATAATCAACCCTGTAGCTTATCGTCTAGCATTACCTCCTGCTTTGTCTCAAATGCATGATGTTTTTCATATTTCTTTGCTTAAGAAATACGTGACAGATTTATCACATGTGCTGAATTGGAATTCCTTGCAGGTCCAAGACCCAGGAATAATCATGGTTAAGCCCATTCGAGTGCTGGGAACTCGCCAGTTGTACTTGAGAAATCGTGAAGTGAACCAATGTAAGGTCCAGTGGGACCAGTTCAGCGAAGAAAGTGCAACTTGGGAAAATCTCGAAGAAATGAGATCTACTTTTCCACATTTGTTTAATCGAATTTGAAATTCGAAAAACTGATAATTCTACCAAATTTAGACAATTATTAGTCTATTGTACAGTTGTCTTAAAACGTTGTTTTTAAGAGTGAATCTATTTTTGGTATGAACTTATGAATGGAAGGACAATAACTGAACTTTGTCCTAGGAACTCCTTGATTTGTTTAATCTGATCATCGGGACGATGATTCTTTAAGGAGGGAAGAATGTAACACCCTGATTTTGTGAGTTATCTTGGTGATTATTTTTCATACTGTTATAACTGCTGAAATGAAGGCAAACATGTTAAGATATATTTTGATCTTAAAGGAATGTGTTGCTAACTTGGATTCTTGCATGCTGTAATTTATTTGCATGGGACAAGATTATTGTTACTTGTGTGTTTGCTGATGTGATGACAAATTGTCGTATACTTGCTAAACTCTATTCGCGGTTGACAGCACACCTTGAATCAATTCCATTGATCCAAAGTATGTTGTGGCCTTCTTGTGATTGTTTTGTCGATTTACTCTTGAACCGAACTGGAGGTTGATATAAATGTGCAGCACCTGATTGCAGGTATGAGCAGCTGGCACGTAAATGCCAACGACAAAGGTTCGATTCTCGAACCATGCACTGTCGTACTTAAGACCTCGTGAGGCAGGAAATGTCTGGACACGGGTGGCTCTGGCATGTGAAGCAAAGGACGAAACGTCCTGCACAGCATTGACATGAATGTCAGTTGGAAGACTGGATTGGAGGTTGATTAGTGTTAGTGGTTAGAAGGAATTAGAACCTAAGCTAATCCTAAGTTCTACCTTACATCCTAAACTACTATCCTAAGTGGATTTTTAAATTCTAAAATGACTAACATAGACCTAAGTCCTATTAACCTAAAGACTAGGCTATGACCTAGGTCGAACACTAAAATGAATCCTAAACTAATCCTAACCTAAAGGGGGCCTTGAGACCCTTGGGGAAGAGGATAAGGATGAAAGGGAATTAATGGCAGTTAATGAGGAGTCCTTACGTGGACAGCGCCAGTTTGGCGGGAACAGGTAAGTGGTGGAGGTATCTAGTTGGACATGGAACTAAATTTGGTTTTGCATGCAAAATTTAAATTTGATGGTTCGCCAACCCAAGTTGGCAGTGGCGTGGGAAAATGGGAAAAGGCAGAGCCTTTAATGCATTTAATTTTTTTGGTCTTCGTGACCAGTCCCTTGGAAAGAGTTTGGAGGAATTTTGTTAGTCATTTTGTGTTGTTCGGATTTTGGAGAAGTTGCTCTGCATTTGGTTTTTGCTTGGTTAGTCGAACCAGTTTCATTTGGTTTTCATCACTGTTCCTTGGAAATTTGGAGGTTGTTGCTGAGCCTGTAAGAGGAAAGGTGATTTTGGGAAGCTCGTGTTGTCGCCGTGGAAGGAAATACCTTCGGTAGACGTGGTTTTCTTCGAGTTTTGAGGAAGAATTTACAGGCATGTTAAGCCCTTCTCTTTAAAAACACTTGCTTTGTTTAAGCGTCTCATTAAAACAACCCTGCTCTTGGGTTTTGGGTTTATGTGATTGTTGTCGTGTTGATACGATTTGGGTTTAGTCGATTCTTGCTGTCATTTTTGGAAATGATAGGTAAAATCGTTTTCTGGTTGTTGTGTTTAAACTGTCTTTGCATTTTCTTTGAATGGAACACCTCCATGTTGTGTTGGTTTGGTTGACAGTAATGAGGAACTCGCCATGTGCGTTATGAAAGCTGTGCAAATTGTTTTCGAAGATCGAATTAATCTATTTGCGTTCTTAAATATGAACTGGAATGATAGAAGCGAGTAGATGTTTTAAAGTTGTTTCTTATAGAAATTGTTAAGGAAATAGATCCTTTTCCTTTGCTTTTGTTTTGGTTTTGATGGAAATGGCAAATGGGTTTTGTATGAGCATATGAATTCGATTTGAAGGAAGAAATGGTAATACGTTTTTTTTTCCTTTTTCTTGCTTAAGAAATAGACGAATACGATTTGGGTATTCGTGGGAGTTGGAAAAGAAATAGTTTTTCTTCTGAACTTATAATGAATTATATTGTTTTCTTGCTGAGAGGGTAGGATGATTAGTTGTGTTTATTGATGCTGTTTGGTCTACCGTTTGGACGGTGGACACGATTAAAAAACTTGGCTTTGCATTTCTGAGCAATGAATGAATATTTATGAACTGTACTTCTTCTTGCCTTGGAGGAAAGTTGATTTGTTATGTCTTATTTGAGGCGGTTTGATCTCTGGTTTGGCTGTAGTCGTGAAAACGAGCTTGACTTGTATTTCTGTGCAATAAATGAATTATATTGTTTTCTTGCTGAGAAGGGAAGTTGATTTTATAGTGTTCTATGGATGCGGTTGGTCTTCTACTCGGTTGTCGTTGTGAAAACGCACTTTACTTTGGATTGCTGTGCAAAGGAAGAAATGCTTGGGAAATTGTCTTGCTGTTGGGCCTGTTTTGACTGTACTTTGTTGTGCATCTGATATCCTATGCGGGTTTTTAATAATAAGGGTATTATTGTATGAAAATCACATTTTGGGTTCTGTACATCATTGTGAATAGAAAAATGGATTCGGGTAGAAACATTTATTGGTAAGGAATTCTTCTTCTTTCTGCTGTTTTGATTTGATAAAATCAGTAGTCGGATGGTTTATTGAACTTTGTAAGTTCAGTCTGTATAGAGGACAGTGGCATTTAATTTGTTTCCTGAGTGCTGTGTTTTTCTGTACAATTAGAATATTTAAATGTTTCTTGCGGTCTTCGATTTTACACAGTCATTTAAAAGAAATGAAACCGACCTGAACAATTCTTGTTGAGTTCGAAGAAAATGGTTGTTTTCTTATTGAAAGGTGAAAGGGATGAATTCTTCTCTTCTTGCTGTTGAATTCTGGGAATAGTATTAGAGCCTTACTGTGCTTTAAGATTTAGTCTTGCTGTAGGTAACAACAATGTGTAAATTGTATTTTGAACTGTATGCAATCATGGATATAGAAGGTCATGTGATTAATTGATTGCATGATTGTATAACTGTTTATTTGGTTAAAAATACAGTGAAGGAAGTATGGGCTCTTCTAGTACAGTAAATACATAGTATGCATCCTTATACTATTTGATCTATGATAAATACGATGTTGTACTAACCTATTTTTGGGTATTCATATGAGCCTGATTTAAATGAAGTATTGATAAGGACGATAAATTCTTCCTTGTTTTCATTTAAAGCTGATTATGAATGAAATTACTCTTGCTGCTGGAAAGTGAATTTCGAATGGATTTTGTAAGTTTCACTCTGAACTGTTATCTTGATTTGTGTCTCGGTTGGATTCAATTTTAGAACAGTCATGAGGAAAGAGATAGGAATGTGGTTGGATAACTTGGAAAAATGATCTTTTCTTCTTTCATTCAGTTGGAAATCTGTAATCGTTAATAACGAATCTTGTAGTGCTTAGATATGAGCAACTATATGCATTGTTGTTTGCTTTCTCGTCTGTGCTTGATTGCTTGGAATCTAATGTGATGCATGAACTGAAAGGAAAGTAATTGGTTTACGTTTCAGTTAGTTTTACCCTTTTGCATTTATTATTAATGAAAGGGTGGAAAGGATAACGATTATGTTATATCAAGCAAGTATGCTACTTGTATTCCTAAACTTTACAAATATTGTAATTTGGAACTTGTAATGGTTATGTGGAAAATAGGACAGCAATTCTTTGGCTGATTGGGATGGTATTTGATGGTTCAGTTGTTATGTTGTCCATTCTTTGATGCTTGATTTTTGATTGATGTTCTTACTGTCGTTTCATAAAAGCAGGGTTCTTTTATTGAGACAGTTAATTGAAGCACCTCATTTTAATGATAAGTGCTTAATATGCTCAGTTCATTGAACTGACCCGTGCAAGAAATTTTGCAGATGGAATTGATTAGAACGAAGACATGGCTGTTTTCTGATGCTTCTTTTGATTGACCGAAGATGAATTGTATTTGTTTACTATTATTCCTCTTCGAGGAATTGTGAAAAGAAGAAAGTACATTCTTCTATTTATGAGTTGTAATGATGTTTTATTTAAACAAAGTCCAGTCAGTTGGATTGGCAGATGTACGGATTATGAGATGGATGATGAATACAAATACAAGTGTGATATTTTAAATACTATATCAGCTTGATATTGTTGATTAATTGGAAATATAATGTTATTTCTTGATTTGGGTTTATTTAATTGTCCTTGGATGGATGCTAAATAGGAATTGATATCTATTCTTACCTTAATGCAACTTTTAAGTTGAAATGTGCAATTAGTTCATACTTGGGTAAAGATGAATTTTTAATTGACATTAAAAAGGATTAGGAAGAATATGATTCCATAACTGATAGGTATTCAGGATTAGCTTGGAAGCTAAGGAATATCAATTAACTTAGGAGTAATCGAACTTCGCTTTCGAACTCCATTAATGACCTCGTATGTTGAATTCAGAAAGAAAGGATATGGGATAAGTATATCCATAACTAATGGACCTTAACTATGTAATGTTAAGGAGAATAAATGAATACATTTATTGGGAATTAGACCTCGTTTAAATGACGTCTAGTAAGCTGAAATTCTGAATTTAGTTACAGTTGTAAAAATCCTGGTTAAGTTTAATAGGTTAAACTTAACACGTCCGTCGGTAACGGGCTGCTTAATCCGAAGATTAAGAAGAAATCCAAGTAGAGAAATGCAGCCCTTCGGTACGAAGGAGAAGATGCATAGCAAGCTAAAGGATGGATTTAGTCTTTCTTAGCTACGTACAACTGTAACGGGAATGAGGATAAAGGATCAGCATGGTTGCTGAAAGTTGATCTTAAATATTAAGATCATATCCAAATCACTTGAGCAGGATGTGTACTCTCGATGAGAGGATTTTAGTAGGACATTGACATACGCCATTTCTGCAAGAAGTGTCTTCATGAAGACGGGGTCTTCATGACGACACAATGTTATAGCTGACATATTACAATGCCCTCCCGAATTAAAACATCAAGAATACATAGGCTGAATGTGAAGTTCTTGACTGGGGATGGGAGTATGATCACGTATGCGGAGTGACTCCGGAGGACTAAAGATAACTAGACACACGGAGTCGTGGGGAACGACACCGTATGTCTGCGTATCTTTAGTTACCAGGAGTGCCTTCCTATATTCGTTCATATTGCTAGTTGGAAATCGGAAGTTTAAATCTGACCTTAAATTGAGAGGACTGGTAGGAACCAGGAAAGACCATTCTAGATAACAGGTGAAGTGAAGTGAAGGACGTATTCCATTGATGTGTATCACATCTAGGAATATGATCATGCAAAGCATGTGAAAATCTTTGGCCAAAGTATCGCAAGTGTTGGTTGCGTTGTCCTAATCACTTAATTTAAGATGCAGGATGTCAGATGAATATCAGTAACAGATATTCAGATAGGCTTCTTAAATGGATCACTTCGATAACCGGAAACGGTTAAGAGAACTGGTATATATAATATACTATGCATGAACGAACATGAAGGATCGGTTGTTGCCGAGTCATGAAATGAAGGATCGTTGAAACTCGAGCCATGAAAATGGAAGATCGGCGAGTTCTTGAGTCATTTACAGCATATAGAATTGTTATAAGATTGAATGGCATTGAATGTGTGTTCCATATTGTAAATATGCGAACAGAGGGAACATTAGTTTTAAAAGGAAATTTTATAAGCTGGCCTTGTGGGCCCACCGAACCTCAATAAGAACACCAACGGGAGTAAATCCTTTCTCATTGGTATTTGGAGCAGAAGCAGTTCTCCCACTTGATGTTGAAATACCCAGTCTCCGCATCTCATTACAAGGGATTCTAGATGAATAAGGTTATAGAGAAGAACGTCTCTCTCAACTAGAAAGCCTAGATGAGGCCAGGCTAGACGCTGAATAGCGGCACAGAGTCTATGCTGACTAGATGTGTTGGTAGTATAACAAGAAGGTCTATGAACGAGACATATATGAAGGTGATCTAGTTCTAAGACTAGACAAGCTGGATAGATAAAAAGACGGCGAAGGGAGGAAATTCTGGCCCAAATGGTTGGGCCCATACCGAGTCATGAAGGACTATGGAAATGGTGCATATCTCTTATGCACACTGGAGGGTGAGGAATTTGGTGAAACTGTCAATTCCCTACACCTTAAGCGATTCTATGCATAAGTGACCAGCACTATCTATATAATTATATCTACATTGCATCTTCATGTAGTTAGGTTCATTTCATCCACTTGTTTTGTACAAATCTTGTGATCAAGGAACTTATTCCCAAAGCAATTCATTACAAGCTTATGATGATATTGACATTAGCTTTCAAATCATACTTCTTCATTTTCATAACATCATCACCATTTCAGAATCATTTCATCCATACAAAGCTAGATATGACAAAGTCTTAACGGTAACCATACCAAGGTCTACATGCTTGTTCTCACTTTTGGTTTCTCCCTAGGATAGGTGTCTTGCCTATGGTTTGTTTTGGAAGCTTCATCGTGTCACATCTATCCCGTATGCATATCTCTTTGGAAGTAAGAACATACTGACATTTTGCTCAAATAAACAAGTCAAATATAGATCAAACAGAAAATTTTATTTTTACACATTTTCTTGCCCTACCAACCTTCGGTGATAAGCTTGCATCTCTTACTAGTGACGTAGGGTTGGGAAATGATGGGAATGCCCTTACTTGCCTATACCTTGTCCATGGTGATAAGCCCATGCTTCTGACTAGTAGCATGGGGGTCCTCTTAACAATAAACATTGAAAGTATTCAAAGAAACAATGCAAATGAATCTTTGAAATCTTGAGTAAAAAACAAATGAATCAAATGTCCAAAATTCAAAGAGAGTTCAAAACCCAAAAAACTAGATTTTTTCAACCATGTGGCCATCTACGGATCTAAGTCTAGATAAACCACAAAGCAAGTAGCATTCTAAACTATGGAGTCACTTGAGTAGAGTAGGTTTGTAGCATCCTAATTTGGTTCCACCAAATCTTTGTCTATCTCTCATCACTACCATTCAACAAATTTCACAACTTGTGCCCTTTCTAGCTCTTGGTGATGAGCCCTCGCATCTTACTAGTTGCGTGGAGATAGGAATGGGGCAAGTTCATCTACTCATCATACCGGTTTATCATCTCATTTTGTCAAAACAAAAATGAAGTACCAAAAATTGCTTATAGAAACTAAAGTTCAAAATCACGTTGTGTCTACATTATCATACATCAGCATCACGAAATACAAAAAGAAAGAAAACATTTGTATCATTTTTTCTCCATTGCATACATTCTGAAAGACATATAAAAACAACATTGTAATACGAAAGAAAATCACAAGAACATTGATGCCAAAAGTCTGATCCAAAAAGAATATATATATATATATATATATATAGTCAAATTTCCTATACAATGCCATCATGCGCTAAGCATGGTCAAAACGCTCAAAGAGCCCGAGAAAATACAAATACATCATACAAATGGTCTAAGAGAGCCAAATGGCCTCTCAACCCCTATGAGATCCCTCTGAGGGTGCACGCCCATGTCTAGGACTCCGGCTATGCTGGCACTCTGAGTGCACAGAGGGCTCACGGTCCTAAGGAGTAGTTGTGGCCTCGCCATGAGAGTGACTCCTCATCAGGCGCTTTGTTGTCCTATACCCTGCTAGCTCGGTATGGAGGGAAGTCACCATCCTGGCCACATGCGGATGGGGAAAAAATGTTGGTATGCCTACCGGCTATTGAAGGCTCCCCTGCATCCACGGATAGCTCCGCACGGGTCTTCTCCATAGGGATCATCAGGGTATCAGTGCATACTTGGCGAATCAGGTCTCACCACTCATCAGCAGTCTCTGTAAGCAAAGGAGAAAAACCCAATTAGAAATAATCAAGAGATAAAAACAAATGTAAACAAAAGGAGAGATAGCAACTAAGGCAATTCTAACTAGAAATAAACATTAAAAGGAAGGATGATAACTCACTCAAATCTCCGGGCCTCCATGATGGATCTCTAGGGTCGGCACCTACCAAAGATGTTGCCATTGACTGGTGTGCTCCTCCTTTTCTTGGGGCCACATAACATCCTACTACGGACTCATCCTCTTCACCGAAGCCCTAAGAGAGTGGATCCTCTGAAACCACGGTCACCCTCTCTGCACTCTGCTCCACCCTCTTTGCATGTAAGATATCCTGAGTGTCATGCCACTCAGGATCATTGTCCTCCTCTCCACTCGACTCACTGACCTCAGCCTTGGTCTCCTCCTCCTGTCTCCCCCCTGTGAACTCCTCGGACTCAAATTCTATGTCAATGGGGTCATCGCTGCTGTGGGCGGGACCAACGGCAATCTGAAGCAAGGGTGCCTGAGGAGCACCGGCTCTCCCTCAAGCTCGTACTACCCTCCTAGCTGTAATGGGGACACCAGGAGTAACAACTATCCAACCCCAACCTCTAGGACCTCCTCTAGCCTCCCGGACTGATCTATATACCGGTACCACTAGGGGAAGCATACCCACGTATGGAAGGCCAAACTGCTAGGGCACTTGACCAAACGGATGTATCTCCACCCTCCCCATCCTATCAACAAGCTAGCCCTGTGGTGGAGTAAGAAATCAAAGTAAGAGCCTCCTCACCCCATAAACCTGCCATGGCCTGATAAGGTGTGGCCTCCATGTCATCAGTGGTTAAGGAGGCAACTGGCTGGTGAGGTGCTCTGAGCACCGACATGTCTGTCCATCTGGCTACCCTCATAGCTCCGGGATCTGCCACCTCTACACCTCTCCCATAAGGGATGATACACTCATAGACCCAGCTCATAACCAGGGTCGGATGGCTCAATGACTGCCCTATAAACGTAGACCACCCGGTACAAATCATGATAGGTGGTCCTAAGAATGTCAGCTCCCTAGGCATAAATCCGGCCATGCCCCTTAATCTGTGTAATGATGGGGGACCAACAATATAATAAGGTGTCTCCTCCCTTGTCCCCAATCAATCTCAAGGCAAGGATCCCCATAGTGGCTTGATGAATCAAGGGGATAGGCAGGCTAGGAATAGATCGGACCCTCACCCCCTTCTTCGAACTAGTGGAGATAACTGCATCTCCCATATATGAGGCCCACTGTGCTGTTTGAGCCCATGACCCTGTTGTCTCAAGAGTGAGCCGTCTCCCAATAATTGGGACCCCTAAGATATGGTAAACGTCCTCCAAAGTAATGGTCCACTCACCTCGGACCCTTGGTAATCGAGAAAGTGTTCGATCTACATCCCAATATGAAAATAAGTCACAAAGTATGTGACTAGATGGTGTAACATGCGGGACCCATGATATGCGCAGTATACCGGCCCTCTGAAGAGTGTCCTGCTCATCCTGAGAAAGGGCATCCAATACTTCAAAGCCAATCACACTCCCTCTCCTGAATCCATCGGATATACTCCTCCTTCACCTACATACACCCAAAAACACACAAAATAGAGTAAGTTAGTATCCAAGTGACATTAGAAAAATCATGAAAGCAGGAAAGGATGCTAAAAATGCAAAAAAAAATTCAAATAAGTATTATTTGTACATTCTGTGTGTAGACCACCGCCCTAAGAAGGGCAACAGTTCCGTAATCACCGCCTTAAAGGCGGCGGTCTCATAACCACCGCCCTGCTCAGGGCAGCGGTTGTGTCCCGAAAACCCACACGGGTCATGTGCCCTAAAAGCGGCTAAAAATGCAAAATAAAGACCGTTTTGACTCAAACAAAGCCTACCCAGTAGGCGCCCCCCCTAGTTAACCCTATTAAAACTAACATTTTCAAAAATAATCCCCCCATGACAAAGATTTCACCATTTTAACATTTTGGGGGCAAAAGGGTAAATCAAGAAAACTAACTGTGATCTCACAAAGTTGGTGTTCCACTCATGGAGGCATGATCACAATCTCATCTCAAACATTTTTGACTATACTCTCGTAAACGTCACCGTGGGTCCCAGAGCTCAAACTCAACCAAATCAACACGTGCAAATGGATAGGAAAATGGGCCCACTTTTACATATATAAAGAACCGACTTGTTTTGAATGCCCCTTTTCACGGGTTTGGAGCATCGACGGAGGTAAGTTCTTATCCCCCGCACAAATGGTATGTCCTCATTTCATAATATTTTAGTGTTTATTTTTTGATCTATTTTGTTTATCGCACTTGAATTCTATTTTCATTTTACAGGTGGCGAAATTTTGGATGGTGTCATTTCAACACACAGACGTATCAGGTATAACTTCTAATTTCCCATTTCGGGACCGCCATACTGACCCACCTTTTACACCTCTTCATGGCTAAAACACTTCTCCGAGGGGGAAATATGTGCGTACCCAAAATTGTAGGGTACCGCACCGCCAAAACAACGTTACACATTCCCCAATGATGATACGGAGTCTCCTCGCAAGGTGTTAGGGATCCAGAAAATATCTCAAGTATACATTAACATCATGCATGCCCCACTTAGCCCCTGTGTGCTTTGATTTTCCTTTCCCCTCTTTTTCTTTGTTTTTGGTCTTCAAGTGATTTGAAACCACCGCCTTGCATGGGCGGCGGTCTTGTGACCGCCGCCCGGTGCAGGTGGAGGTCTCTATAACCGCCACCCCGCTCAGTGGTGGCATTTTGTCCTTCACGCATTTTCCGAATGCTCTTTTTAACGCGACTCGTGTAAATTTTCAATGTTTACCAACTTTTTCACCACCTTTTCTTGTATTTATGATTCTGGTTCCCTAGAATAGTGTTTTGGCATTGTTTATTGTTTAAGAGATCGATTTGGTTTTCACCTTTGGGTAAATGGGATTCTATAAATAGCCGGCTTGTGCTCAAGTAAATGGCCCCTCAAATTTGCCTCTGAATTTCTCATTTCAATTGCTTAGACTTTCAATTTTCTTAGGATTCATAGTTTCATTTTTATTTGCATGGTTAGTATTGTTTAATTGTTAGAAAGCCACATATTCTCCTTGTGCAAGTCTTTGTTATTATTTCATCCAATCAATTGGAGTAAGATAGTTTGATTTCAAGTAAGAAGCCATTAAAGTTACAGGTTACGCTCTTCAAATAGGATAGTTTCGAGGTTCTAGAAGTTTTATGTTGCATGACTCGCAATAAATCCCACTAGGAATTGCATAAGCCAAGCTCTGCTCTCTTGCGCTATCCCTATCCTACTTACATTGTATTCATTCCCGCATCCTAAGCTTCCATTGTCCCAATATCTACTTTTACTAACGCTAGCATTACACACTTTTTGGATCCATGTGAGCATGAAAGAACCGAGGGGACAAGGCCACACACCATTGGATTCGCCACTGTTCTGCAAAATCTAGGTTCAAGCTTTCAAAGTTCTAGTTAAAACATATCAAGTAGAGTAGCCAATCATTTCATTTCAGTTAATTTTACTTTTGATATTGCCAAGGAAGTTGTGGGGATTGATAGTTTCTGAGAAACTATGATTCACTCCTCACTTCTGAGGTAGGATCGAGAGTCTTTTAAATAGATTAGATCAATTATCTCGGTTACTTACAATAGATTCACTCGCATGCATAAGACAAGCTATACTCTGTTCGCTTTGTTTGTTTTAATTTTGTTATTAGTTTAGTTTTAAATTTCTAGATATATTAGATAATTGCTCTTTTCAAATTCCATTCAAAGTAGTTTATTAAAATATCATATTTAGGAATATACATAGATATATCTTGCGTAGTCAATTTATTCTCGTCATTAGTTAGCTTTATATCATTTCCTTTTGCATGACAATAATGGGACCTAGGGAGCTCGAGAGAATAGGTATTCAAGCCTATCGTGCCTTAACCCAATCTTGTCATAGAAATAACCGATATAGACCGAGAATCTTAGAATCCAAGTCTTCTAAACAACAATAGACTTACAACAGATTAGCTCACAGTTAAGAGGGTTAAACATAGAAGATGACTAAGCACACATATTCTAGTCAAACCAGCTAAACTACAAAGTTACCCTAAATAAACATCCACATGATCTGTAGAAGGGTTTGAAAGAGAGAAAACATTCGATTGTGATCCTTTGGTCCCCATGACCAGACGCGGGAGATATTCTCACCGATATAGATACTAGCTTAAGAATTCGGGTTGGAAGAATGCCTATAAGATACTCTGAAAAGATTACACAACTGTTAATTCTGAACATAGAGGTCAAAAAGGCATACGAATATTAGATACTAGGGATTAGGGACTGATTCCGTACATGACCATAGGAGGTCCACAAGAACCACAAATCTACGGTTGTGATTCACAAATCCCACAACCCAACGAGTCCATGAGTCAACTCAGCGTTGGACATTGGTTTACACACATTAGCATTCGATCCACTCCACTTCCACCTATTATCATCACACATTTATCCCTGCTAGATATAGTAGCTAACGAAGCTAAGGATTTCTCGGACTAGGCCGGAAAATCACTTGTAGAGTCCACCATATCCATCATTCATCCCATGACTCTATCCGGAGATATACACGAAACAATCCTGTGTCATTTTCCCATATCCCACAACCTATAGATTGAATTATGCGAGCTCGATATTGATTGGAGCCTTGACAGTCATCCTCGCCGACCGATCTATCATGCCGATTCGAGTTAGGAGGGCATTCTTTTCCTTAGATTCGTAGATTCCATTAGTGTGTCAAAGATATAAGATTGCCTAACTAGTTTACCCATACCCCACGCATTGTCCATCCCCACCGGCTATCTCAAAGCCACGACCTCAGGAGGTTGGGTGTGAGGAAGAGTTACTTGTAGATTACCATGCTCGCTTGTCACTTTTCCATCATATAGGTACCATGGTAAAATAAATATTAGGTCCATTCCCAACCTTGGTTAGCCATGTCAGGTGTGATTACAATGATGAAATGGATTACTTAGAGGACCTGGTTGGTATGCTCCTAAAATTTTTAAAAGCAAGTGTGGGACCTACAGAACAATAAATTGTAAGGGAGAAGGAAGAAGATAAGATCATAGTTGAGGCTAGGATCACTAATCTTGAGGATTTTTTCACAAAGCTCAAAGAAGAAAATGTAAAATCTGATGTGTATTTCAATAGGTGTCATAAGTGTGAGGATATAATTGATGCACAATTTTTCTATCAAGAAGTAGTGCTCAGAACCATTCAAGAAAAAACACCCACAAACAAGATTAAGCACACCCTAGCTATATGCGAGGCAGCAAAACAAAAGGTAGTGATTAAAACTAAAAAGGAAAAGTTGGAGCTCCGAGTTAGCACAGTTTCAAAATATGGTACTTGACCACATAGATGTGATAGAGGGGGTATACGGAGAGATGACAGTGGTCATTCAGGAACTCAAGAGAAGGGTTGAGGAGTTGGTGCATGACCAAGTGCCAACAATTATTGAGGTATTGCCCTAGAAGGCTTTAGCCAAACTTGACAAATGTAATAAGGTGATGAGTGAGATAGAAACCGAGATTCCAAAACTCTTCCAAACTACACTAACTGACGAGTAAATTTTTGGTATGATGATTTATTTTTGGACATTAAGTTATTCATTTTACCCTACTATCTATACATTCTTTTTGGTGACAAGATTGATCAAATTATTGTTGAGGATGGTAATCCAATTAGTGTGGGGTAATGTTACACGAAAAAATTGTGCTAAGTATAAGCGACGCATAAGAGTTAGTGACATGCATGAGATAGGTGCAGATTTGTGTGTGAAATTTAGAAGAGGAAGTATAGAGGGATTCATGCCTAAGCGAGAAGAGGTTAGGGACTTAGCCAATTTTGGAGCCATAGGATAAAAATAAACAATGATAAGATGGAGTGGCATTCAAGCAATGTTCTAAGAATAGAGTGAAACATGGATATTTGCAGACAAAGGAATGCCTATTTTGGATAGAGCACATGCATGAGGAGATCAAGAGGCATGCAAAGGTCGAGCTAATAATAGGATTAGATTAGGGTTTAATTATAGAGATAATCTATTATTAGGAAATCATGCATACTTCGTAGTTATCTTTGTATATACGCATGGCTATTTTAAGCATGCAACTTATTTTGAGAGTGCATGTACAATGAAGGGAAAGTCCCCACCCCTATAAGTATGTGATGTATTCCACTATTTTGGGACACCACCATGTGATATTCGAGTTGTATTAGAGTTATACTACCTATATGAACTTGCGCACATGAATCTATGTCGGTATTATGATGTATTCAATTCCTTTATTATGATGAATTAATACAATGGATCATTTTGGATGGATATTTGTTGTTTATGTCTCTATTCATGGTACTTGTATGTTAAATCTAATCTTAATTGTGATTTAATCTAATATGCTTTCTTATCATGTGTGTTTCGAATTTGAGCTCATGGATTTGATTATTATGATGGAATATAAACTTTGATAATGGTTAATATTGTTATACATGCTAACATCTTGACAAGACAAGTAAAAGAGGGACTTGGTATCTTTGCGCACTTCGAGTGAGCATCCAAATATCTCTAGATGGAGTATCGGTGCACCTAGGTAATTGAGGGGAAAAATAAGACTACAAATATATTTTCATGTTTATAGGTGAAGTGTGAGAATCAAGGAGTGAGGTATTGATCACCACATCTTGACTCCACAATTATATTCAAATATTCTTCAAGGAACAAGCCAAGAAGAGATAGTCCAAGGAATTCGTGGCCATTGTGTGTGAAGAATAAAGAAATCATATATTCCCATGAGAAACATGTGAGTAGGAGATGTATGAGTTGATTCCATTTAAGGAGGATTCTAGAGCTAGGAGGGAAAGAAGGTGATGATATTCATATGGAGCACAATGTATGTAAGAATGAGAAACCATCTCAATTCTACTTGGTGCCATTCACTTGGTAGTATGCTTAAGCACTCATTTCACACCTTGTAGTGTCATCACACCTCAAGAAAGAAGTAAATTTGAATCACCTTGTTTTGGTTCAACAGATGGCCATATAATAATAATTTCATTTAGGAAGCAATCCTCTATCTCCAAAGTGAGGATATATTTCAATGGATAAAAGATAAGAATCAAGACATTCAAGCATCACAAAGTTGTTTTGTGATCACTAGGGTAAATTTTGAAAACCTATGGTGCAAGAAAGTGATCCTCACTCTCATTGTGAGATCAGGAAAGAACCATCATGAGTGATGCTCGTAGTCATCCAAGGTTCACATTGTTATGTCTCGTACGGTGTTTCTAAACAATCATTCAGTAGTCTATAGTATTTTTGCATCTTGAAGAAGGAGGATATTGTGATCAACATTCTTCAAATCAAAAAATTATTCATAAAAAAATCCTTCATCCTCATCATATCATTCAACCTCTCCTTCTATCTCTCTCTTCCTTCTTCTCTCTCCATGTTCTAATTTCTCAATAAGAATTTACTTTTTGTTATTTCATCTTATTCACTTAAGTGAGCCTCTAGTCAACATTGTAAGATTCCTTTTTCATCAATAATAAAAAGACTCACCTTCTAGGAATATGAAAGGTCACAAGTGATGGATATAGGTGAAAATTTGAGTGGGGGGTAGATGAAGGGACTATTTGTGAGGCTATAAATTGGAATATATTCTCTATTCCAAAGGGTTGGTAATTGTTTATTTTTGTATGTTGTTGGGATTTGTACCACCACTACATAAATAAATAATATCTACAATTCTTCTATTCCTTTGCCTATGTTCCAATAGTTTCCCTCTACTTTCCAACTTTGCATACATGATAATCTTGTAAAATAAAGAAAGGTGTTTTCTCATTTGATAAATGAATCGATGGAATTTTATGTCTATGATTTTTTTTTCTTATCATTTTTAGAATTGTTGTGTTCATCTAATTGAATGTGGACATACTCTGGTTATTGAATGTGAATTTTGTAAGACTACTCACAATAGTAACCCTCTCTCTCCTTATTTCCCTAATTACACTTTACCTCTCCTCATTGAAAAATTTCTCCTGTACTATGTACAAGCACTTTGCTATAGGTTTAGTGTAGTATTCATGTGTGGTCCCAGGTCTAACAACCCCCACATCTTGTAGGTAGTTTAGATAGTTTACATTCAATAGTGGGAACCTTCCCATATATAAGAAGGTGGGGTTTAGCCTCGAGACCACTCGTGAAAACTCAATAATTTTCCCACGTGAAAAATTACTTCACCAACAAATACATTTTTCAATCTATATATTTCTCATAACACATTTCTATTTAAACTCTCATTTTTAATACATTTATTGATATATCACCTAATTTACAAGATTCTCATGGCACAATTATTATTAAATTTTTTCTCTAATAAAAATGGTTTGACACATACTTTTTATGCACATATAGCTACAAACTAAGTATTAAACCTACTCAAGTCATCATGTCTAGTCAATTATGTACATTTATAATGGTCTTATCATATCATGTCATTTCATGTCACGTCATAGGTCACTATTTGACCCAATTTAAATAATTTGAATCAAATAACACAATTGTGACACTATAAACACCAATGTGACATCTTAAACATGATTTTGACACCCTAAAAACTAATGTGATACCCTAAACACCAATACAACACTATAAACTATACATACATGTTAATCTACACACCAATTCAATTCCCTAAACATCATTACTACACTATAAAGAAGAATGAGGTACCGTGTACGCACCCAAAATTGTAAGGTCTTCAGATTGTGGAACGGTGTAATAAATGCCCCGATGATGATACAGGTCTCCTCGCAAGGTGTTCGGGATCCAGGAAAAGCCCTCGAGTATGCGTTAACATCCCGCATGCCCCGCTTAGCCCCGCGCCTTTGTTTTCCCCTCTTTCCCTCTTTCCTTGACCTCTTGATCTTGATGTGAAACCTCGCCCCTATAGGGCGGCGGTCCCAGAACCGCCACCCCGCTCGAGTGGTGGTCCTATGCGCATTTTCAGAACGTTCTTTGACGCGAATCGCGTGAAATATCACGATTCACCAGCTTTTCCTTGCCGACTTGAGCATGCATTTATGTTTTTGGTCCCCTGGAATAGTGTTTTTCCTTTGTTTATTGTTTAGGAGTTCAATTTGGTTTTGGTTCTTGGGTGTTTGAATTCCTATAAATGCATAGCTTGTGCTGAGGCAAAGGACCACCATTTTTTCCTTGTTAGAGTCTTCTCATTTTCAGTGGTTTGGTCTGTTAGCTTGCTTAGGATTGATAGTATAGTTCATTTCATACTTGGTTAGTATTGTTCAAGCTGTTGGTAAGCCACATATCCATCTTGTGTGCAGCAAAGGTCTTTGTTGTTTCACCCATGGTCTGGAGTTTTGGTCTGAAGCTTGGCTGGATTTTGAAGTTTGATCTTTGCTCTCATTCCCTCATTTTAGTGTTTTAGTTAGTTAGCTTGTTTAGAAGCCATAGCTTGAATTCACTTGCATCTCTAGTTAGATTGCTCAGTTGTTGGTAAGCCATCAGACCCATCTTGTGCAGCGAAGTGTTGTTATCTCATCCAAATCCAGTTAGAAGCTTGCCTCTGAATCGCTCTTTGCTGTAGATTTATTTTCATTGTGTCTTGGAGTTTTTAGTTCAATTCATTATATGCCTGGTTAGCTTTATTCAACTGTTGGTAAGCCACATATCCAACTTGTGCAAGCAGTGTCTTTATTTTATCCAATCAATTGGAATAGAATAGCTTAGGAAGCCATTAAAGTTGCAGGTTTTGCTCTTCGTATAGGATAGTTACGAGGTTCTCGAGTCGCTTCATGTTACATGACTCACAAGTAAAATCCTCTAGGAATCACATAAGCCAAGCTCTGTACTCTTGCGCTATCCCTCTCCTACTCGCATTTTCGGTCTGCATTCTAAGTTGTCCTTGTCCCAAAATCTACTCCTATCGGTGCTAGCATTACACGCTTTTCTGGATCCACGTGAACACGAAAGAACGAGGAGATCATACTGAGGGGATGAGATCACACACACCATCGGATTCGCCACTGTTATGTGGAATCCAGGTTTTAAATTTCAAAGTTCTAGTTAGAATCATATCAAATAGAGTAGTTAATCACTTTATTTCAATAAATTCTATTCTCGATATTGCCAGGGAAGCTGTGGGGATTGATAGTTTCTGAGAAACTATGATTCACTCCTCACTTCTGAGGTAGGATCGAGAATCTTGCCGGTAGATTAGACAAGCTATTTTATTTATTTAGAGTAATTCTACAAAATCGCACAGGTAAATAACTACACTCGGTTATCTTGTCTGTTTCAAATTATTGTTTAGTTATTATTTCTAGATACGCTTAAAATAGTTTGCTTTCCTTAAAATTATTAAAAGTTTTCTTAGAAGAATAAAAGTTATACAGTTAGATTTATTTCACATAGTTAGAATTTGTTTCGTTACAGTTAGATTTGCATTTTGTTTCGTATGACAATCACGGGACCTCAGGAGCCCAGGGAATATATATTTGAGCCAATCGTGCCTCAACCAAACCTAGTCACAGCAATAGTTGACATAGACCAAAATCTCAGGATACAAGTATTCCGAACAACCACAGATTTACAACAGATCAGTTCTCAATTAAGAGGATTAAACATAGAAGACGACCAAGCACACACATTTTGGTCAAACCAACCAAACTATAGATTGCCCTAGGCAAAACACTCACATGACTGTAGAAGGGCTCGAAAGAGAACAAACATTCGGGTGCGATCCTTTAGTTCCACAGCCAGACGCTGGAGACACCCTCGTAGATATAGATACCAGCTTAAGAATCCAGGTTGCGAGAATGCCTATAAGGTATTCTGAGAAGATTGCACAACTATTGGTTCTAAATATAGAAGCTGAGAAAGCATACGATTACTGGATACTAGGGATTAGAACTTGATCTCACGTATGACCATAACAGGACCGCAACAACCGAGAGTCTATGGTTGTGATCCACAGATCCCACAGCCCAACGAGTCCACAAGTCAATTAGATATAGACACTAACCTACGCACCTTGGTATTCAGGTCCACTCCACTTCCACCTATCATCATCGAACAACTGTCCTTACTAGATATCGCGGCTAACGAAGCTAGGGAATTCTGGACTAGGCCAGAAAATCGTCCGTAGAGTCAATTGTATTCATCATCCACTATATGACCTTATCAGGAGATATACACGAAACTATCCCAGGTCATTTTCCACGTATTCCACAACCCATAGATCGAATCACGCCAGAGCTCGATATTGATTGGAGCCTTCGAGTAGTCATCCTTGCTGATCGATCTATCACACCAGTCCAAGTTAGAAGGGCCTTCTTTGCCTTAGATTCGCAAATTCCACTAGTGCGTGTCGAAGACATTAGACTGCCTAACTAGTTTGTCTGCATATTCTACCCCCACCGGCTGTCTCGGCATGACCTCGAGAGGTCGGGTACGTGGAAGAGTTACTTGTAGATTCTCACGCTCGCCTGTCGCTTTTCCGGCGTACAAAATTGGTGAACCCGACGTGAAGCAAACAAGATTAGTAAAACTGACATAAACTACCTACTTTCTTGTATGGAGTCATAGTATTACACTTTCAATTTAGTATGCCTTCTTAGAACCACTTCATTAAGTTTTCATAAATCACCTTCGCTCCTTCCCATTATTCTGCGAGTATTCATATACCCCCCAAATATGTCGGGATTCGATGCATATGGCAGACCCCTCTTAGGTCTTGAGGCATACTACGCCCAACAGAATAGGCAATCATCACCCTCGCTCTCAGTATGGGGTGACAACTATTCAACTAATCAGTTGTCAACACAAACCCCAAGAATCAGATATAGTTCGTCTTTTCAAACTGAGGAGTTAGATCAACCCCCTCGAACCCAACAAATAGAGCCTTCAGGTTCAAACAATATGACGTTTACCGGAGAATCTGGTTCGTCTCCTCAAATGCTACTCAGACCACAAATTAGTAGGCAATCAGATCCATACCTGGTCTTAGATGATGGACAGCCAACACGTTATCCTAGGAGTGAACAACGCTCCTGGGGAATGTACCCACCTATAGGAGGTTTACAAATACAACCCAAAATCTCTTTTCAAGAAAATACCTCTATGCCGCTGCATACAGGAAATATTCTTGGAGAAACTTGGCAAGATAACGATCAGTTTATGACAGGATATCACGTACCTTTACAACACCAAGGTATACAACAAACGCCGTTCAGGCAAAGTACCGTGACTTCACCAAATGAAGTCATTTCAACATTAGTAGAAAGAGTGAGAGGGTTAGAACTGGCTCAAGCAAGTCAAAATTCTCCGTTCATACAAACAAGAAGTTCCAATCCTCCATACCACTCTAGCCAGGTAGATCTCCTTACGGGAGTAGGCACGTTAGGCATGCCTCCTCAATATCCACAACAAACGCCAACAAGGCCTATCATCTCTAACACTATTCCTCCCGGTCTAGTGTCGAACAGTCCGTTCCTTGACAATACCCCGTCCTACTTAAACATATACTCTAAATCACCACAAGGAGATATGTTCTCCTCTCCCAGCATGTTTGCTCAAACGCAGGGACCTCCCTATGCCCCTGCCAACGCATACGCTGCACCGTATCAACAACCTATCCCACCACCACTCCCTCAGCAAACACCATCAATGGTCGAAAGCTATGCGATAGGGACTTATTCAGAATACCTAAAGGAACCCTTAGATTTCACCATACGAAGCGTCATGCTTCCAAGACCTCTCCCTGATTTTCCCAAGTTCAAGGGTGAGGGAGATCCAAACGCGCATATCAAAGCTTACGCTACAGCCATTCGGGAATTACTCCCATGGGATGGGGTTGTTGCTAAAATATTCCCCAAAACGCTGGAAGGCATTGCTCTCGATTGGTATTACAGAATACCTGAGGCTTCCATACATTCATTCAAACAACTTGTGTCTGAGTTCATCAAGGCCTTCGACATGAACAAACTATTAAGAACAGGAATCAGGGAGTTCTTACACATCAAACAAGAGCATAACGAGTCTGTCGCCCACTTCATCCAAAGGTGGCGTACCATCCTTTATTCATCAGCAAGTGCTCCAAACATGGATCAGATGGAACTATGTGATTTATTCCTTCATTCTCTCAGTAGAGAAGTGAAGGAAGAAGTCCAGAAGTTCCCACTAAGGACTTATGATGAAGTACTTGAGAGCGCTCTGCGAATAGATCAAGCAGTGATAGATAGTGGTCGTAAGACATATGGAACAAATGGGAGGTTAATCACCTCCACTCAAAACACTACAACTACCACAAATGTCAATCAAGGACCCAAAATCCTTAACAAAAATCGTGGGGTAACAACGGATGGGGTAACCGACCAGCCCAAGAGGGTAAATGTTGTTAATGCTCCGTCACAAACAAACAACCAATGAAACAACAACTTTACCCCGACAATCAATACAGTGGATTTTAACCATCCACAACAACAACAACAACAATGGTGAAATCCCATACAAGGGCCAAGCCAAAACTCATTTGGTTACCAAAACCAAAGTCAAAACCAGAAACAACAATTCCAAAACTTTAGTCCTAATAGGCAACAGTTTGATCGAAATTTTAGGCCACAATACACACCAAACCAACAAAACGGGAATTACAACCCCAATTCTTATTGTGGTTTCCATAAAATTTGGGGTCACGATACTAGAACGTGCCGTGACTACAATAAATTTATGCAACGCTTGCCAGAAGAACAAAGACAGTTCTTCACAGACCTGTTTTTGGCGGATCCCGTCTCATCATCACCAAATACTCTCGCAGGGGCAGTTTCTCCTCAGAATGCTCCCCTCAAGATCTTTAATGATCCGCTCCCAAATCATGATAGCAATAGGCTGAATCCAACTAGAACAAACAAAGGTGCAATGACGGGAAACAATGATCATGAAGCCTCGACTTCATTAAATCCGTCAGTTGCGCCACAGTTGGGAGCTCAACCGAGACCCAAGATAGTCAGTTTGGTAGAATTAGACGTTGAACTACCTATCGAAGCTATAACAAGAACATGAGAGTATTTCTCTCAACCGAGCCCAAGTCATCTGCCAGAGATAGATAAGAGTCATGCAAATAGTTGAAAAACCCATCGGTGCCTATGATTTAATTAGTGACCTAACAAAGACCTTCTCACACATTTCATTTTTGGACTTACTAAAGAACTCTCCCCCTCACAGAGCTGCTCTTTTAGAAGCATTAGGTCTAGGCCATCTAATTAACATCACTCCACCTCCCGAAACACAAGTAAATCACGTAGATTTTGATATCCACCCTCCGGGGCAGCCGGACAAGGATGTCGAATTCATCTTCGAAATAAGTAAAATGCCCACAGATGCTGATCTTTGAGATCGCATGCCGAGGTGGTATTGACCTTACACTTGCAAGTGTGGGTTTATAATAACTATGTAAAGGGAAATGTTTGACGATGGGGCATGATTAACATAGTCCCTTTCTCTTTCCTCCAAAAACTTGGATATGGAGAAACAAACTGTTCCACTACACGAAATACCTTGAGAGGCTATGATAGCCTTAAAGCCACTTCGATAGGAACTATAATACTGCCGGTCACCTTAGGGCCCAAAACCATCTTGACTGAGTTTTATATTATAGATCGGGAAACTAACTATAATATGATCCTCGGCCGACCTTGGATACATCGAATGAAGGCAATCCCTTCTACTTTATTTCAAGAAGTAAGATTCTTGCATCTAGGAAAGGTATTTGTAGCCAAAGGCGATCCAAAACCTTTCGATTTACACCTAGCTGATTTAAAGAAAAGACCAGGGGTGCACTCAGAATTTGAACTTCCAACAAACCAACTTAATAAACCCTCTGACCCAAAGCCAGAGGAAAAGTTGGTACCTACGACGGATCTTGAAACTACCAGTGTAGCCAAAACAATTCCAACCCCTAAAGATAAAACTAAAGAAACAGTATCATTAGGGACTACTGCGAAAATCGTTGAGTTGATAGAACAAGATTCACCAATGTTCTTACCATTCGATTCAGTAGGCATAGGATTTTCCCTAGGTGTTGGTTCCTTGCCAGCAGAAGATCTCTGTATGGTAGAAGTAGAGTGCGCAAACGCAACAGATGCCCCAACATCTATACTCCCGGCTAAGTATTGGACTCTCCATTTCGATGGAGCTAAATGTCGTTATGGAGTGGAGGCAGGTATAATTCTTACTTCGCCTGAGGAGAAAGTCCTCCCATTCGCTTTTAAATTAAACTTTGAATGTACAAACAATGGCGCTGAGTACGAAGCCCTCCTCCTTGGCCTTACCTTAGCCAAAAGAATTGGTATTGATAACATCAGAGTCCTGGGAGACTCGCAATTAGTGACAAACCAAGTTTCTGAGGTATATGAAACTAAAGCCGAACATTTGCAACTCTACAAAAATGCTGTATTAGATTTAAGCAAGGCGTTTAACTTTATATCCATTGAAGCAATCCCTCGAGAGAAAAATCTTCTCGCCGATTCAATAGCAACCTCAGCATCACGTTTTACTCCAAGCAATGAGTTAAAAGATACCCAGTTCACAGTGTCCATTCGTGATGAACCATTGATAAAAATAATGATAAATCCTCTTTCAAGGAGAAGAGAATCTACCATCCTAGACCATGTCGGAAATGATGCGGCTACTTTGGATTACTTAAATGCCTATGCGGCACTACATTTCTCCTATCACATGCTAGATTTATCCTTGATTCCACATTCGTCTTCCTACTTCGGAAATCCCATAACGGATCTTCCCTCACAAATGGAACCTAGCATATACGCAGTAGAAAATGGGGATGATCTAGATTTACCTCCAGCACCACCTGAGTTTGAAGAGGGTAACGCCTCTTTGATCGAAGAAACAATCGATGTCAACATCGGGATAGAAGATGAACCAAGAATATTGAAACTAGGTTCTTCATTAACCCCAGAAGAAGTGGAAATACATACTCAGATTCTCAAAGAACATCAGAAGGCGTTTGCATTTAATTACAAGGAGATGACGGGAGTTGCACCCCACATTGCGGTGCACAACCTTGTCACTAGATCAGATGCAAAGCCAATTAAACAAAAATCAAGACCCATGAAGCCCAAAGTAGCTCTCATGGTAAAAGAGGAGGTAATAAAACTCCTTCAGGTAGGATTCATCAAGCCAGTTGACTACTCCCAATGGGTATCTAACATCGTTCCCATTCTCAAGAAGAACGGAAAGATACACATTTGCATAGATTTCCGAGACATCAACAAAGCGTGTCCTAAGGACGACTTCCCATTACCATCCATAGATGTTATTGTTGATGCAACAACTGGTTTTGAACTCTTGTCCCTCATGGATGGATTCTCGGGATACAATCAAATCAGAATATCCGAGCAAGACCAAGCTAAAACCACGTTTATAACTCCTTGGGGAACCTATTGCTACGCTGTTATGCCATTCGGTCTCAAGAATGCCGGTGCTACGTACCAGCGGGCCATGACATACATATTTCACGATCTAATTCATAAAATCATGGAATCCTACGTAGATGACTTATTGGCTAAAGCTAAGAAGCGTTGTGACCATCCCGAAGTACTCCGCGTCATTCTTTCACGTCTAATAGAATACGGAGTCACGCTAAATCCAGAGAAATGTGTCTTTGGTGTAACAGGAGGGAAGCTCCTAGGTTACATCATATCATCATGAGGGATTGATGTTGATCCAACCAAAATTCGGGCTGTCCTCGAAATGGTTCCACCTTCGGATGAATCTGGAATCAGGTCATTTCTCGGAAAGCTAGGTGCAATCCGAAGATTTATCCCGGACTTAAGCTTCGCCATTCATCCAATCAATAATTTACTCAAGAAAGACTATAGCATTGATTGGACCGAAGACTGCAATGAAGCTTTCAACGCAGTTAAACGTTTCTTGCTGTCACCACCTACGCTAATGCCACCTAAGCAAGATCGCCCATTGATTTTATACTCACGAGCTACCAATGTCTCACTAGCCTGTATGTTGGCCCAAGAAGACGATAACAAGAGAGAACGTGCGATTTATTTCATTAGCCGAACATTGCTCGACTATGAAACACGCTATACACAAGCGAGTAACGAGAATGCCTTGCCATAGTCTTTTTGCTACTAAACGCCTAAGACATTATATCTGAATCAAGAAACAAAGGTCATGGTAAAACTAACCACTTACGAAATTTCCTCACACAAGGGTCTTTGTCTAAAAAATTTGGACGTTTATAACCTTAATGGGAGAATTCAAATTAACATTTGTAAATCAGAAGTCAGTTAAGGGACAAATCATTGCGGATTGGTTAGCTGATAATCCATTAGATGGAGGCGATCTAGTAGATTTGGATTTTCCAGATGAGTGCGTATACTACATCGAAACTCGACCCGCTATCTCTGAGTGTCCTTGGTACACTGATATCATTAATTATATCATAGACCATACGTACACTAGAGGCGATTTACACTGCAACAAAGAAGGTGGTTGCGTATAATCGTAGCCAAATATGCCATTATAGAGCAGTGCTCTATCGAAAAGCATTCGATGGAATGCTCTTAAGGTGTGTCGACACGAGAAGAGTCAAGAGGATTCTCCATGAATCCCCCATAGCGGTATATGTGGAGGCCACTTCGGTGGCCATGCCACCACTCGAAAAATACATCGAATGGGCTACTTACGGCCCACTCTAGAACATGACGCGATAGAGTTTGCACGCAGGTGTTATAAGTGCCAAGAATTCTCCCACGAGATCCACATGCCGGCACAAGCTTTGCAACCAATCGCTACTCCATGGCCCTTTTCTACATGGGGTCTAGACTTAATAGGGAAATTCTCTCCCTCATCCCTGAGATGGCCATAATTTTATAATCACGGCCATGAATATTTTACCAAATGGGTGGAGGCCATGCCTCTTACTCTGTGCACAGTTACGTGATCACCAAGTTCATTTTGAACCAAATCATTTGCAGTACGGTATCCCATAAAACATTATCTCGATAATGGAACTTCTTTAAAAATGAAGAAGTTCGCGAACTATGCGATAAATTTAAAATAAGCCATCATACTGACTTCCTTGTATTATCCCCAAGCCAACGGGACAGTGAAGCGACAAACAAAACACGAAAGCCATTCTCCTTAAAGCGGTGAAAGAAAACAAACGAGATTGGCATTTGAAGTTATATCCGGCCTTGTGGGCCCACAAACCTCAATAAGAACACCAACGGGAGCAACTCCTTTCGTTGGTATTCGAAAGGCGGCAGCTTCTCCCGATTGAGGTCGAAATACCCGATCTCCGCATTTCACTACAAGGGATTACGGATGAAGATGCTTACGAGAGAAGCACGTCTTTCCCAACTAGAAAGCCTAGATGAAACCAGATTAGATGTTGAAAGCAATGACATAGAGTCTACGCTGACCGAATGTGCCAGCGAGTACAACAAGAAGGTCTATGAACGTGACATATACGAAGGTGATCTAGTTCTAAGGCTGGACAACCAGATCGACAAGAAGACCGGCGAAGGAAGAAAATTCTGGCCCAAATGGTTGGGCCCATACGGGAAGTCACAAAAGACTACGGAAATGGTGCATACCTCTTATGCACGCTAGAAGGTGAGGAATTTGGCGAAACAGTCAATTCCCTACACCTCAAACGTTTCTATGCATAGGTAGCTAACGCTACCTATATAACTATCTACATTGCATCTTCATATAGATCTAGATCATTTTGTTCACTTGTTCTTACGTAAATTGTGATCAAGGAATCTATTCTCAAAGCAATTCATTACAAACTCGTGATGTTTCTGGCATAATGTTCTTTAATCATACCTCTCCATCTTCTTGTATCATCAAATCATCTTGGAATCTTTTATCAAATAAAATCAGACATGACGAAGTCCTAATGGTAACCATACAAAGATCTGAGTTTGCTTTGATTTCTGTTATCCAAAATTCACGGGTAAATTTGATAACATGCATAGGATGTCAAATTCAAGAAAAATGGTGATTGAGCAAAATCTTTAGGGTCCCTTAGAATCTAAACTCCCGGGCGAAGAAGAAAGGAGCAAGCTTTGCGAAAGTTCGGAGAAGGTTGCGAGAAAGCAAGTAGTTTGGGCGGAAAAAATTGTGAAAATCGGCTAAGTCCTAGTCCAGCACAAGGTGGGACAAATGGGACAAAGGTACGCGAACCGCCCGAACCGGCCGAAATGAGTCCAGTCGGCCCACTAAGCATTTGGGACAAGTGGGATGAAAGTACGTGGCGGGCGCGAAATGCCGGTTCGACCGAGAGAGAAAATCGACTAACTGCTGAGAGGGGCAGTTTGGGACACGCGGGACAGAAATACCCGAACCGGCCGAAAAGAGTCAAGTCAGTCCGAATCAAAGTGGGACAAGCGGGCTAGAAATACCCGAACCGGCCGAACCGGCCGAAATTGTCCCAAAAGGTCCAAAATCAAAATGGGACGTCCGGGACGAATGGACGCGAAGTACGTGGAAGACCCGGCAGGCCCAAGAACCATTGAGAAATTGCCACGTGTCATCGAGGAGAAGCCAAAAGGTCAAAAGGCAAGGTTTGAAGCGCTGGCGAGCAATAGAAATTGGACACGTGTCGATGGAGCATAGAAGTGCGGAGCTCGGGAGGAGTTGGAAAGTTTGGCCAAATCTAAGCCAAAAGGGTAAAAGTGAAGGAAGACCTGCGGGTTCGTGAACCAACCAATGCATGCCACGTATCCCTAGTGGCGGAGCGTGGGAAAAAATGTGGAAAATATTCCAAGAGCACCAAAAGTCAAAACTCAAAAGATAGCCCGCCGAAAAGTAGAGGAGAGAGAATTATTTAGTGAATCGAGCATGCCACGTGGCGTCAGTGGCGGTGCTTGGGAAAATATTTCAAAATCCGTTTTCTTTGTTAGTGTCCTAAATCTTCGGATCGACATATCTTTCGATCCAGAGCTCGGATTTGCACGTTCTTGGTATCAACGGAAAGCTGCTGAAATTCTCTACACGTTTCCAGGGTCAATCTTGCATTTTGGTGTAGTCTGGAGGGAGAAAATTGAGAAACGCCTCGGCACGAAATAACAAGCGAGAGGTAATGCTTCAACAACCACTTTAATGCGGCGAGACAACCCGCCAAGCCACTGTTAGGAAAACCGCCGCTTTGCCAGAACCGCCGCTTCTGCCATGATGAACGAATTAAATGCAACCTAGAGGTGGTTGGGGCAGATTTGAATTCCTCTCTCTTTTCTCTCCCATTCTTCCTATAAATTGTAAGGAGGGGTTTCTTTCTGTAGTTGGACATTTTCTGCTTTGCACCCTCCCTTCTCTCCTGTTCATAAGAAGATTTGTGGAGTTTTCAAACCTCCCATATAGCTGTAACACCGTTTTTGCCTTTTGGCCATTGCGATGTATTGAATCGATCCTTGAGCAATATATATGTATGCGTGGTTGCTTCTAAACCCTCTTACATATTTATTCTTGTCATTTTGATCTTTCATTGCATTTTTGCTATCTGTGCATGGTGTTGTGTTATATCTACATAGTACACTGTGTTTAATTTGGTAAAGCATATGTTCTTCATTCCTCGGTGCATCACCTCTATTAGCTTAGATTTATTTTATGCATCTTCTTACCTTGTCTCCTTGGCAGATTAGATTAGATTTTGAGAAAACCCTCTGCATATTTCGTGTGCACCTGAACAGAGGAATAGGAACCAACCTTTCTCTGGAGATTCCTTTCTCACTCTTCAAGTCCCACACTTGGAGAAAGGATTCAATGTTATGCAATCACTGCTTTGGATGTTAGTATGATCAACCTAGAAATCGATCAACGTCCGGGAGTCTTTGTGATTTTGCACTAAAAGTTTGGCACGCCGGTGGGACCTAGAGGTCTCATTTTTTATTGCAGCAAAGTTGATATGCATCTGCTGCAATTTTCTTGCTAAAAAAGAGCTATTATTTGCATATCTGGCGACTCCAGGGAAGAATCAATAGAATCTCGGTGATCGAGGCCTAAAAGCTTATGAGAAGAATCACAAGGTCAAGAGTTGGAGAAGAGAAGTGCTTTGTTTGAATACTGATTATCTCAAGAAGAAGGCAAAGAGGAAGAAGGATTCAAAGGTCTCCATCTCCACCAAGCAGAACTCTCTCAACTCCTCCACCTGACAGGCCTTTCTTTCAATATACAAGGGTTTTAAGACCACTCAGAATGGCGCAACCAGTAAACCCCTATGTCAACTTCTTTGGCGGTGCCCACTTGCTCTCAATGCACAAAATCCAATCCGAGTTGCAGCGGCATTGAAGAACATTCCATATTTTCTTGGAGAAAATCAGACCACTCACTGGTGATCATGTCGAGGACATTGCTAATATTTGTGCAATACATGAGATTAATGAGATGCAAGTATTTGTCAAATTCTTTGGCATCTTCATTCAAGGAAAGCATTGCGATGGTTTAGGAGCCTTGAAGGTGGCTCTATCACAAAGCTGGAATCAGCTATGTATTGCACTTCATGATCAATTTGGAGAGAAGGAGACAACTTGTCTCTTTTGGAGCAGTGACAACCATCAAGAGAGCTCCCGATGAGCGGCTAACCGACTTGACTTCAGATTTCAAAGATCTTGGGATAGAATTCCGGTGGCGATCGGGCCAAGCAATGAGAAGGTGCTTTTCTATACTACCTTAAAGCTTTAAATTCTGATATTTCTATGTTGGTTCAATCTATGGGAGGCACAACTATCCCTGCTGCTTATAGTATTGCCATTAGAGCTGAAAATTGTCGATTCAAGGTGGCAAGCTAGCTAGCTCTGAGCCTCGATGCCATTATATCCAAGTTTAGAGAGCCCAAGTCTTTGGTGAGCACTGTCTTAACTCCTATTCCCACTCCTAGAAATCAAAGTTCAAACGGAGCTTCCACTTCATCTCCAAGTGCCCCAAATGAGCTTCAGGAGGTCATGAAGCAATTGCAAAATCTAGGCAATGAGCTGGTTACTCTAAAAAGACAGCAAGCTCAAGGTTTTAGACCTTCGTATCAGCCTCAAGCTCAACCTAATAGGCAGCCATATCAGCCTCAAAGGCCACCTAATCCAGCTGCAAATATGAATCAAACAAGGCCTCCTGCCAATAGACCATTCCAGCCCTATAATCCAAATGCCATATCTGCCTCTAAGGCATTAGTACCAGCACAAAACAACATTGCCCAGGAGTATGAATGGTGTTTTCCATGTAATGAACCCCATAATCAATCCATGTGCTTCAATGGTGCTTTGACCCAAGCTTTAATGGTAACAACTATTGGTGTGGAGGGTGAAAGCAATCAAGAAAACAGCCAACAACAAGAAACATTCCAACAGCAATCAGCCCCAAATGATACCACGTTGGTAAATTGGCAAGCAGAGGATTTCTGTGGCATGAATCAGATAGTTTCTCAGGGTGTTGCTGCCAACACAAGGTCAAAAAGGAGAAATTTGGGTGAAGAACAGCCATTAGTCCCAGCCAATCCTCAACCTCCCACAGCTCCACAAATGATTGGCAAGCAAAACCCAGTTTCAAATGCACAAGGGCAGACAAAAACAGCCCCTAGGCCAAATCAAATGCCAGCTGTTGCTGCCCATATTCAAGGGGCAAATGTGCAAATCAAGGGACAGCAGAGAGATCCTTCATCACCATTCAGTATCATTGATCAGATGAAGAAAACAAACGTCAATATATCTATGTGGGAATCCCTATCCATCCCAGGCCAAAGAGATCTGCTGCAAGCTGCTATGAAGGACTAGCCAACTTCGAATCAGCAGGTTCAGAGGCAAGACAAAGTGCTTACAAATGCTTGCCCGCCTGAAGGAAATCATGGAGCACAACAAGGTAGAATGCTGAAACCTCCCCCTTTCTATGTTTCGTTAATCATTGGAAATCAGCTAGTACATAATTGCATGATAGATTCTGGGGCAAGTAGCTCAGTAATGCCTAAACAGATAGCTGATCAGTTAGGGCTCCAGTATGAAATAACATCTAAGGGAGTAGTGCAGCTGGATGGGACAGCAATAGCAACAGTTGGAGTGATTAGAAATTTGAGTCTTACCTTGCATGCATGTCAAATGTTGTTGTCTTACAAGATATATCGAGTCATAGACCTTCCACCACTCTTTACCCTCTGTTTGTCGAGGGACTTTCTTTGCCAAGATTGGGGGATATTTGTCCACTGATTGGTCACACATGCTGTTGAATGAGGTATGGAACTAAAGCTACAATTAGGTCAGAACCTATTGCAGATTTCCACATTGAGCCCTATACTCCAAGTCATATTAATACCAATTGCTCAGCATTTGATCAAGAAGATCACCTTGGCACTGATGAAGCCGACACTAAGGTTGGAAGTATCCCAGATTTGACTCTTGATGAATGGGCAAGCAAGGTGCATGCTTTTGATCCTTATCAAGAAGTAGAAGAATCTGAGCTAGGGGTCTATTGTATACACGAAGAAAGTCAACCTATTCCTAGCATCACCAAGCCAAGCCACAAGGATGACAACGAGGTATGGCAACTGTTTTTTGATGGATCAAGGAGTAGACAAGGCGCAGGAGGTGGAGCCGTGCTTATTTCACCTCAAGGAGTAAAGTATTATTCAGCTTTTAGATTTCAATTTGCATGCTCCAATAACACTGCTGAATATGAAGCCTTGGTGCAAGGATGCATTGGGCAATAAAGAGAAAAATAAATAACTTGCAAGTTTTTGGGGACAGTGAGCTGATTGTAAATCAGGTCAAGGGACAACATGCCGCCAAAAATGATCTACTCAGATGCTACAAGAATAGGGTGTGGGACCTCATGGAAGATTTTGAGGGTTTCGGCATCAAGGCCATTCCCAGGAAAGAGAATCAAGCTGCTGACAGGCTTGCAGCAGTAGGGGCAGCCTTTGACATTGTAGAAAACATTCAACAAGACAAGGTACAGCCAAACATCCACGTGATTGTGAGGCCTTCAGTGCCGGATAACGATGTCAATTGGCAAGTATTTGAGAATGACCAGCAAATCATCCACTTCTTGCAGGAAGAAGCTGAGTTCTCAGCTAAGAATCAAAGAAGTTGGAGCAGCAAGATATGGTGACCGGGTGATACAGTGTGAAGCGACAAGCTGCCCGAGGACTTGTCACCTTGGAGTCAATTTTTAACCTTGATGATCAGTTTAGAAAGGAGAAAGCAAATATTCAGGTCAAGAGAGGAAGATTCGGCATCCATCTTGGTAGAAGAGAACAAGCCACTTTGCAAATTGGAAAGATGACAAGCTGAGCAGGGAAAGGTATGAGTTCATACGACTATGTCAAGAATTCCACTGATGTGTTTGCTTGGAGCTATGAAGACTTGAAAGGGTTCAATCCCAACTTAGCTCGGCTCTGATCGAGTTGGATCCAAATACTAAGCTGTCGGGCGAAACAGAGACAGTCAATCCACACATGGAGCCTCTCATGAGGAAGGAGGTGGACAAGGCTGATTAGTCAGCAATTATATTCCCTATCAAGCATTCAAGTGGGTTGCGAACTTGGTTCGGTCGAGAAAGAAAAGTGGAGAGATCGAGGCTATGTGTTGACTTGAGAGATTTGAATAGAGCCTCTCTCGAGGACCATTATCCACTCCCCTCCATGGAGCAAATATTGCAGTCGTAGCTGGTTGAAAGGTTTTCACTACTTGATGGATACTCAGGCTTCAATCAAATTATGGTAAAGGAGGAAGATCAGTTTAAGACAGCCTTCTGACCAAATGGGGCACATATGCTTACAAGAAGATGCCATTTGGGTATCGAGCGCCTTGGAGCAACATTCCAGCGAGCCATGGATATGGCATTCAAAGGCTTGATCAACAAGATAGTGCTGATATACCTAGATGATATCACTGTCTTCTCAAAGAATGCTGCAGACCATCTCTTTCACCTCAGGCAAGTGTTTCAGAGGTGTAGAAAGTTTGGAGTGTCTTTGAATCCTAAGAAGTGCATCTTTCTTGCACATGAAGGGAAACTCCTTGGCCATATTGTCTCCAAGGAAGGATTAGCAATTGATCCAGAGAGGGTTGAAGCCATAAGAGCTCTACCATTGCCAAGTCACAAGAAAGCCCTTCAGAGTTTCCTGGGAAGGATAAACTTTGTTCGGAGGTTTGTCCCAAATTTTGCAGCCCTTGTCAAGCCCATCACCAAAATGTTAAGGAAAAGCATGGCTTTCAAATGGACGGCAGAAGGCAAGAGAGAGTTTTGAAGCAATCAAAAAGCCATCTCCCAGGCACCCACTCTCATCATCAACCGGACTTTTCCAAGGATTTCATCCTCTATGCATTTGGAGGTGATGACACTATTTCTGCCATTCTGGTGCAACAGAACAAAGATAATGAGGAGCAGCCGATTGCTTTCTTCAGCCAAAGCCTAAATGACTGCGAATTGAGGTACTCTTTTATTGAAAAACATGTGCTTGCAGTAATCAGGAGCTTGAAGAAATTCAAGCATTTAGTCTCAAACAACAAGGTCCAGTTGCTGGTCTCACATGCTGGGGTTAAAGACTTCCTCCTCAACAAGGATTTAAATGAGAAAAGGGCAGGTTGGATCACCCGTGTCATGGAGTATGACATTGAGATCAAGATCACCAAGCTGGTAAGAGGCAAAGGTTTGTGTGAGCAGCTCGCTTCCAAACAACTAAACAACCCAGAAGATAAAGAAGACGCTGTCCTGCTATTACAAGATGATCAAAAACAGGAAAATGATGATGTGTCCACTCCCTGTTGGACTCAGAATATGATACATTTCCTACAGACGGGTATGTGCCCTCTAGAAATGAGCAAAGCAAGAAGAAGACACTTCAGGTTGCAGGCTATTCCATATACCATCATTGATGGAGTTTTGTTCAAGAAGGACGTGAATGGAGTGCTGCTGAGATGCATTAACACAGGTCAGATTCAAAGGGTATTAAAGGAGTTTCATGATGGACCAGCTGGTGGCCATTTTGCACCAAGAGTGACAGCTCTGAAAATCATGAAGGCTGGTTATTATTGGCCTAAAATCTTTAGTGATTGCTATGCATGGATCAAGAAATGTAAGAATTGTGCATTCTTCACAGGAAAAGAGAAACTTGCAGCCCTCCCATTACATCCAATCTCAGTTGACCAGCCATTCATGCAATGGGGTTTGGACTTCATTGGAATCATCAATCCCAATTCGAGCCAAGGGCACAAATGGATTTTGACAGCCACAGACTACTTCACCAGATGGACAGAAGCAGTAGCACTCAAAGAGGCGAATGAGTCTAGCATCTTGGACTTTTACGAGGGGATAACTACAGATTTGGTGTACTGCTACAATAGTCTCTGATAATGCATTGGCATTCATTGGATCTAAAGTTACTGAGTGGGCTGTCAAGAACGGGATTTACCTGAGCACTTCATCAAACTATTACCCTCAAGGTAATGGCCAGGCCGAGTCTACAAACAAAAACTTGCTGAGGATCATTAGGAGGACTCTTGATGAGAATCAGAAGGCTTGGCATACCAAACTGAAATCAGCCTTATGGGCAGATAGGATAACTCCCAAAAGATCCACAGGTAACTCTCCATTTAGGCTTGTCTACGGAAGAGAGGCAGTCTTGCCCATGTCACTTGAGCTGCCAACGTTGGAACTCATGAAACAGCTGGAGTTGCTAGAGTTTGGGCCCATGGAGGTGAGATATGCAGAATTGATGGAGCTGCAAGAAATCAGAAATCAGGCATTCCAAGCAATGGAAAAGGATCAGGCTTTGATCAAGAAGACCTTTGATAGGAAGGCCAAAGATAGATCTTTTCAAGTAGGAGATCTAGTATTGAAATGGGATGTGGACAGAGCAAAACCAGGAAGGCATTCAAAATTTGATGCCATTTGGAGTGGCCCATACATGGTCACAAAGTGCAAGAACAACAATGCTTTCCAATTGGCCTCATTGGATGGTGAAGAACTGCAGATTCCAGTAAATGGAATCTATCTCAAGCGTTGCTTCTAGAGGAGGTTCACTTGCATCTGTAAATACTAGATTAGATTTTCTTTCCTCCAAGTGCTTGTGCACATTGTTTTGCTGTAGATTAGTTTTGTTTTCCCTAAGTGCCTTTTTGACCTTTGTCCATGGAGATGATGCATGTCTTTGCTAAAATCAGATCTCTTTCCATCTTCCTCCTCGCACATTAAGTCGGTTTGGATTCTAGAGAATATTTGATGACTCCATGCCCGATGGATGGCTTGAGCAATGGCCTTTTCATCTAGCGAGGCGAGATGATCCCATTTGAGTCGCCAAATTGTTATCAAAATTCACCCCCAGGGTAAATTTGATAACATGCATCGAGATGTCAAATTCAAGAAAAATGGTGATTGAGCAAAATCAGGTTTTAGGGTCCTTCTTGAGGAATCTTTCTAAACTCCCAGGCGAAGAAGAAAGGAGCAAGCTTTGAGAAAGTTCGGAGAAGGTTGCGAGAAAGCAAGTAGTTTGGGCGAGAAAAATTGTGAAAATCGGCTAAGTCTAGTCCGGCCACAAGGTGGGACAAATGGGACAAAGGTATGCGAACCGCCCGAACCGGCGAAATGAGTCAGTCGGCCCACTAAGCATTTGGGACAAGTGGGGCGAAAGTACGCGCGCGAGCGCGAAATGCCGGTTCGGCCAAGAGAGAAAATCGACTAGCTAGCTTTGAGAGGCGATTCGGGACACGTGGGGACGAAAGGACCCCGAACCGGCCGAAAAAAAGTCAATCGTCCGAATCAAAGTGGGACAAGCGGGCTAGAAATACCCGAACCGGCCGAACCGGCGAAATTGTCCCAAAAGGTCCAAAATCAAAATGGGACATCCGGGACGAATGGACGCGAAGTACGCGGAAGACCCGGCAGGCCCAAGAACCATTGAGAAATTGCCACGTGTCATCGAGGAGAAGCCAAAAGGTCAAAGGCAAGGTTTGAAGCGGCCCGAGCCAATAGAAATTGGACACGTGTCCAATGGAGCATAGAAGTGCGGAGCTCGGGGAGGAGTTGGAAAGTTTGGCCAAATCTAAGCCAGAAGGGGTAAAAGTGAAGGAAGACCCGGCAGGTTCGTGAACCAACCAATGCATGCCACGTATCCCTAGTGGCGGGCGTGGGAAAAAATGTGGAAAATATTCCAAGAGCACCAAAAGTCAAAACTCAAAAGACAGCCCGCCGAAAAGTAGAGGAGAGAGAATTATTCAGCGAATCAGAGCATGCCACGTGGCGTCCAAGTGGCAGTGCGCGGGAAAATATTTCAAAATCCGTTTTCGCCTGTTCCGTGTCCTAAATCTTCAGATCGACATATCTTTCGATCCAGAGCTCGGATTTGCACGTTCTTGGTATCAACGGAAAGCTGCTGAAATTCTCTACACGTTTCCAGGGTCAATCTTGCATTTTGGTGTAGTACGGAGGAGAAAATTGAGAAACGCCTCGGCACGAAATACAAGCGAGAGGTAATGCTTGGCAACCACTTTAATGCAGACAACCCGCCGCTTCTGTTAGGCAAACCGCCGCTTTGCCAGAACCCGCCGCTTCTGCCATGATGGACGAATTAAATGCAACCTAGAGGTGGTTGGGGCAGATTTGAATTCCTCTCTCTTTTCTCTCCCATTCTTCCTATAAATTGGAAGGAGGGGTTTCTTTCTGTTGTTGGACATTTTTACGCTTTGCACCCTCCCTTCTCTCTGTTCATAAGAAGATTTGTGGAGTTTTCAAACCTCCCATATATTTGTAACACCGTTTTTGCCTTTTGGCCATTGCGATGTATTGAATCGATCCTTGAGCAATATATATGTATGCGTGGTTGCTTCTAAACCCTCTTACATATTTATTCCTGTCGTTTTTGATCTTTCATTGCATTTTTGCTATCTGTGCATGGTGTTGTGTTATATCTACATGGTCTGTGTTTAATTTGGTAAAGCATATGTTCTTCATTCCTCGGTGCATCACCTCTATTAGCTTAGATTTATTTTATGCATCTTCTTACCTTGTCTCCTTGGCAGATTAGATTAGATTTTGAGAAAACCCTCTGCATATTTCGTGTGCACCTGAACAGAGGAATAGGAACCAGCCTTTCTCTGGAGATTCCTTTCTCACTCTTCAAGTCCCACACTTGGAGAAAGGATTCAATGTTATGCAATCTGCTGGATGTTAGTATGATCAACCTAGAAATCGATCAACGTCCAGAGTGCGTGATTTTGCACTACGGTTTTGGCACGCCGGTGGGACCTAGAGGTCTCATTTTTATTCAGCAAAGTTGATATGCATCTGCTGCAATTTTCTTGCTAAAAAGAGCTATTATTTGCATATGGCGACTCAAGGGGAAGAATCAATATAATCTCAGCGATGACAGGCCTAAAAGCTTATGAGAAGAATCACAAGGTCAAGAGTTGGAGAAGAAGAAGTGCTATTTGAATACCGCATGATTATCTCGAAGAAGGCAAAGAGGAAGAAGGATTCAAAGGTCTCCATCTCCACCAAGCAGAACTCTCTCAACTCCTCCACCTGACAGGCCTTTCTTTCAATATACAAGGGTTTTAAGACCACTCAGAATGGCGCAACCAGTAAACCCCTATGTCAACTTCAGCGACAGAAAGCCCACTTGCTCTCAATGCACAAAATCCAATCCCAGTTGCAGCATTGAAGAACATTCCATATTTTACTGGAGAAAATCAGACCACTCCTGGTGATCATGTCAAGGACATTGCTAATATTTGTGCAATACATGAGATTAATGAGATGCAAGTAGCTGTCAAATTGCTGGCATCTTCATTCAAGGGGAAAGCATTGCAATGGTTTAGGAGCCTTGAAGCTGGCTCTATCACAAACTGGAATCAGCTATGTATTGCACTTCATGATCAATTTGGAGAGAAGGGAGACAACTTGTCTCTTTTGGAGCAGCTGACAACCATCAAGAGAGCTCCCAATGAGCAGCTAACCGACTTCAACTATTCCCTTACTCGCCTATGCCTTGCCCACGGTGATAAACCCACGCTTCTTACTAGTAGCATGGGGCAAAGTGTAGGGGGTCCTCTTGACAAAGCAAACGTTAAAAGGTCATAAACAAACTATTCAAACTTTGAGTCAAAAATGAATGAATCAGATATTCAAAATTCCAAAAAGAGTTAAAAATCCTAAAAACCCAGATTTTGTCTACTATGTGGCCATCTACGGGTCTAAGTCTAGATAAACCGCAAAGCAAGTTGCATCCAAAACTATGAAGTCATTCAGGTAGGGTAGGCTTGTAGCTTCCAATTTGGTTCCGCCAAAGCTTTGTCTATCTTTCATCACTATCATTTCACCATATTTCATAACTTGCGCCCTTCTTGGCTCTTGGTGATGAGCCCTCGCATCTTACTAGTTGCATGGAGTTAGGAGTGGGGCAAGTTGATCTGTTCATCATACTGGTTATTTTCATCACTTTGCCAAAACAAACATGAGGTATCCAAATTGCTCACAGAAGCTAAAAATCAAGATCACAATATATCTACAGTATCACGTATCAGCATCATGAAACACAAAAAGAAAACAAACATTTGCATCATTTGTTTTCCATTGCATACATTCTAGAAAGCATATAAAACATACATCGTAGTATACACGAGGAAGCTGGAAACAGAAAGGGAAAACATGAGTGACAAGTTTTGATCCAAAAACGAATGCATATATATAAATAATCAATGTTTATATACAATGCCATCATGCTCTAGGCATGGTCAAAACGCTCAAAGAGCCCGTGATATACAAAAAAATCTATAATACAAAATACAAGGGCCAAGTCGCCTCTCAACCCCTACGCGATCCCTCCGAAGGTGTGCGCCCTCGCCAGGGTCCGGCCACGCCGAGTGCTCAATGCACGGAGGGCTCAAGGTCCGAGGGCAGCCGTGGTCTCGCCACGAGAATGGCTCCTCATAAGACACTCGGCTGTCCTATAGCACCTCGCCAACTCTGACGGAGAGTCGACACCATCTCGGCCACGTGCCAAATGGGAGTGAAGGCGTCGGTATGCCTACCGGGCTGCGAGGGCTCCCAAAGCATCTACGGATAGCTCCGCATGGGTCCTATCCATAGGGATCATCAGGGAATCAGTGCATACCCTGTGGATTAGATCCCACCACTCGTCAACAGTCTCTGCAAACAAAGAAGAAAAAATGAATTAGAAACTAGGCAAGAGACTAAAAGATACAAGATCAAAACACAAGGAGAGATAGCAATTAAAACAAATCCTAAATTAAACAAGCATTGAAAGGAAGAAAGGATAACTTACTCGGATCACTGGGCCTCCAAGATGGGTCGCTAGGGCCGGCACCCACCGCGGATGCCGCTGCCGACTGAGGGGCTGCTCCTGTAGTGGGAGTAACATGACGCCCCGCAACGGACTCATCCTCTCCACCATGGCCCTAGGAGAGTGGCTCCTCTGAGACTAGAGTGTCTCTCTCTGCGCTCTGCTCGGCCCTCTCCGCCTGTAAAATATCCTGAGTGTCATGCCACTCAGGATCGCTATCATCCGTCTGCTCCTCCGATCCTCCCTCTGTAAACTCCTCAGAATCGGAGTCAATGTCTATGGGGTCATCGCTGCTATGAGCGGGACCCGCGGAAATCTGAAGCAAAGGTGCCCGAGGCGCACCGGCTCTCCCTCTAGCCCGAACTACCCTCCTGGCTGCAATAGGAATGCCAGGAGTGATCGCTGTCCAACCACGGCCTCTAGGCCCCCCTCTGGCCTCGCGAACTGACCTGTAAACTGGTGCCACTGGGGGAAGCATGCCCGCATATGGAAGGCCGAACTGCTGAGGAACTCTGCCAAAAGGGTGTACCTCCACCCATCCCACGCGGTCGATAAGCTACCCTGTGGTGGAGCAGGAGATCAATGTAAGGGTCTCCTCGCCCCATATGCCGGCCATAAGCCCAGTGCAGTGTCACCTCCATGCTCTGCGTGTGGTAAGGAGGCGGCGGCTGGTGAGGTGCTCTAAGCACCGACATATCTGACCATCTGGCTGCCCTCACAGCCCCTGGATCTGCCACCTCTACGCCTCTGCCATAGGGAATAAAATGCTCATACACCCAACTCATGACTAGAGTCGGGTGGCTCAACGACTGTCCCTGTAAATGGACCACCCTGTATAAGTCATGGTAGGTGGTCCCCAGAATATCTACGCCCCAGGCGTATATCCGGCCATGCCCCTCTATCTGTGTAATGATGGGGGCCCAGCAGTATAACAAAGTATCCCCTCCCTTGTCCCCGATCAGCCTCGAGGCAAGGATCCCCATGATAGCCTGTCGAAATACGGGGATGGGCAAAGAAGGAATGGATCGAACTCTCACTCCCTTCTTCGACCCCATGGAGATGGCTGCATCCCCATGTATCCTTCCCATTGTGCAATCTGTGCTCGGGACCCTACCGTCTCCAGTGTGAGTCTCCTCCCGATGATCGGGACCCCAAAATACGGTAAACATCCTCCAACATGATGGTCCACTCACCAGAGAACCGACAATCGGAAAGTGTTCCGATCTCGCATCCTAATATGAAAATAAGTCACAAAGTATGTGGTGGATGGTGTGACATGGGGCACGCGCGATATACTGTGATATGCCGCCCTCTGTAATGTATCCTCCTCATCCCGAGAAAGGGCATCCAATACCCGGAGAGCCAATCACACTCTCTCTCTCGACTCCATCGATATACTACTGCTCTCACTGCATACAACCAAAACACACAAAATAGAGCAAGTTAGTATTTGAACGATCGAGAGAATCATAAAAACATATAGAAGTGATAAAAATACAAGTGCAGTCTCAAAAATAAGTTCTTTTACATTCTGTGCAAAACCGCCGCCCTGAGCAGGGAGGCAGTTTTGTAACCGCCGCCTTTAAGGCGGCGGTCGCATGTCGCTGCCCGATCAAGTGGCGGTCAGTGTAACCGCCGCCGCTGGGGGCGGTGGCGTCCGAAACCCCGCGGGTTTTTAACCTTAAAAAGCCCAAAACAAGCAAATAAAGACCATTTAACCTAAAAATGGAGCCTACCCGGTAGGTGCCCCCCCTAGGTGGACCTTTTGAACCTAGCATTTTCAAAAATAACCCCCACATTATGGCCGAATTTAACATTTCAAATTTAAAGAGGGAAAAACACAAAATGGAAGAAAACTAACTTTGTGATTGCTTTGAGGAGGTGTTCGCGCGTGGAGGCATGCTCACGATCTCGCTTTGTGAATGTTTCGACTCTATTCACGCGAGAAACCGTCACCGTGGGTCCCAGAGCTCAAAATCAATCAAATCAACTCGCGCAAATGAATAGGAAAATGGGCCCACTTTCATATATATATAGTTCTGTTTCATTTTAAAATGACTTTTCGTAGGTTTGGACCATTGATGGAGGTAAGTTCCTATCCCCGCACGAATGGTACGTTCTCATTCCCTATTATGTTAGCATTTATCTTCCAAGTTATTGCATCTATCTCGCACTTGAGTTCTCTTTTCATTTTGCAGTAGCGGGAATTTCGGATGGCGTCATCTCAACACACGGACGAGTAAGGTATAAGCTGCTAAACTCCCCATTTTGGGATGGCCATACTCGGACCCTCTTGTTTTACGCCTCTTCATGGCTAAAATGCTTCTCGGGGGCAATATGTACGTACCCAAAATTGTAAGATCATCTTTGCGTAAGCGGTGTAATAAATGCCCGATGATGATACAGTCTCCTCATGAGGTGTTCAGATCCGAGAAAAGCCCTCGAGTATGCGTTAACATCCCGCATGCCCCGCTTACCCCCGTGCCCTTTGTTTTCCCCTCTTTCCCTCTTTCCTTGGCCTCTTGATCTTCAGTGACGAAACCGCCGCCCTATAGGGCGGCGGTCCTGTAACCGCCGCCCTGCTCAGAGCGGTGGTCCTATGCGCATTTTCCAGAACGTTCTTTTGACGCGACTCGCGTGAAATATCACGATTCACCAGCTTTTCCTTGCCGACTTGAGCATGCATTTATGTTTTTGGTCCCCTGGAATAGTGTTTTTCCTTTGTTTATTGTTTAGGAGTTCAATTTGGTTTTGGTTCTTGGATGTTTGAATTCCTATAAATGCATAGCTTGTGCTGAGGCAAAAGGGCCACCATTTTTTGTTAGAGTCTTCTGATTTTTCAGTGGTTTGGTCTGTCAGCTTGCTTAGGATTGATAGCATAGTTCATTTCATACTTGGTTAGTATTGTTCAGCTGTTGGTAAGCCACATATCCATCTTGTGCAGGCAGTGCTGTTGTTTCACCCATGGTCTGGAGTTTTTGGTCTGAAGCTTGGCTGGATTTTGAAGTTTGATCTTTGCTCTCATTCCCTCATTTTAGTGTTTTAGTTAGTTAGCTTGTTTAGAAGCCATAGCTTGAATTCACTTGCATCTCTAGTTAAAATGCTCAGCTGTTGGTAAGCCACAAACCCATCTTGTGCAGGAAGTGTTGTTATCTCATCCAAATCCAGTTAGAAGCTTGCCTCTGAATCACTCTTTGCTGTAGATTTATTTTCATTGTGTCTTGGAGTTTTTAGTTCAATTCATTATATGCCTGGTTAGCTTTATTCAGTTGTTGGTAAGCCACATATCCAACTTGTGCAAGCAGTGTCTTTATTTTATCCAATCAATTGGAACAGAATAGCTTAGGAAGCCATTAAAGTTGCAGGTTTTGCTCTTCGTATAGGATAGTTCTGTGTTTTGGTCGCTTCATGTTACATGACTAGCAAAGTAAAATCCCACTAGGAATCGCATAAGCCAAGCTCTGTACTCTTGCGCTATCCCTCTCCTACTCACATTTTCGGTCTGCATTCTAAGCTATCCTTGTCCCAAAATCTACTCCTATCGGTGCTAGCATTACACGCTTTTCTGGATCCACGTGAACATGAAAGAACGAGGAGATCATACTGAGGGGACGAGATCACACACACCATCGGATTCGCCACTGTTCTGCGGAATCCAGGTTTTAAATTTCAAAGTTCTAGTTAGAATCATATCAAATAGAGTAGTTAATCACTTTATTTCAATAAATTCTATTCTCGATATTGCCAGGGAAGCTGTGGGGATTGATAGTTTCTGAGAAACTATGATTCACTCCTCACTTCTGAGGTAGGATCGAGAATCTTGCAGGTAGATTAGACAAGCTATTTTATTTATTTAGAGTAATTCTACAAAATCACACAGGCAAATAACTACACTCGGTTATCTTGTCTGTTTCAAATTATTGTTTAGTTATTATTTCTAGATACGCTTAAAATAGTTTGCTTTCCTTAAAATTATTAAAATTTTTCTTAGAAGAATAAAATTTATACAGTTAGATTTATTTCACATAGTTAGAATTTGTTTCGTTACAGTTAGATTTGCATTTTGTTTCGTATGACAATCACGGGACCTCAGGAGCCCAGGGAATATATATTTGAGCCAATCATGCCTCAACCAAACCTAGTCACAGCAATAGTTGACATAGACCAAAATCTCAGGATACAAGTATTCCGAACAACCACAGATTTACAACAGATCAGTTCTCAATTAAGAGGATTAAACATAGAAGACGACCAAGCACACACATTTTGGTCGAACCAACCAAACTATAGATTGCCCTAGGCAAAGCACTCACATGACTGTAGAAGGACTCGCAAGAGAACAAACATTCGGGTGTGATCCTTTAGTTCCACAACCGGACATTGGAGACACCCTCGTAGATATAGATACCCGACTTAAGAATCCAGGTTGCGAGAACGCCTATAAGGTATTCTGAGAAGATTGCACAACTATTGGTTCTAAATATAGAAGCTGAGAAAGCATACGATTACTGGATACTAGGGATTAGAACTTGATCTCGCGTATGACCATAACAAAACCACAACAACTGAGAGTCTATGGTTGTGATCCACAGATCCCATGACCCAGCGAGTCCACAAGTCAATTAGATATTGACACTAACCTATGCACCTTGGTATTTAGGTCCACTCCACTTCCACCTGTCATCATCGAACAACTATCCTTACTAGATATCACGGCTAGCAAAGCTAGGGAATTCTGGACTAGGCCAGAAAATCATCCGTAGAGTCAATTGTATTCATCATCCACTATATGACCTTATCAGGAGATATACACGAAACTATCCCGGGTCATTTTCCACGTATTCCGCAACCCATAGATCGAATCACGCCGAGCTCGATATGGATTGGATCCTTCGAGTAGTCATCCTGGCTGATCGATTTATCACACCGATCCAAGTTAGAAGGGCCTTCTTTGCCTTAGATTCGCAAATTCCACTAGTGCGTTTCAAAGACATTAGACTACCTAACTAGTTTGTCTGCATATTCTACCCCCACCGGGCTTGTCTTGGCACGACCTCGAGAGGTTGGGTACGCGGAAGAGTTACTTATAGATTCTCACGCCGCCTATCACTTTTCCGGCGTACATTACCCTCAACACCAATCTAACACCCTAAACACTAAGGTAAAACCCTATAAAATAATAGCTTAAGGTCTTCCTCTGGATTTTTAGGGTATATTATTATCCATTAGATTAAGTTTCAAATTTATTTCAGCCCTAGGATATTAAAGTTATCTAAGTTATGGTCCATTGGGTGTACAAAACACGTATGATGTGGAAATAATCTTCACATGCTTGAAAAAATTCATCAATGCTAGCTAAAACAAATAGTTAGGATCATGATCCATGGAAATTTTAACACAAGAAACTTAGAACACTCGGAAAGTTAACAATTTTTGTAAATCTTAAGGTCTTATGACCTTTGGTTTATGTTTCCAACCATTCACATGCCTCCTTTTTTATTTTCCATTTGTTAAGGATTTAACAACTTCTTGGATAACTGAGACATTTCTACTTCTTCCCTAGTCACCATACTCTACTCAAACTCCTTATACACCCTTCCTATCCCTTAATGAATCCTTTCACATCAATGAAAGCTTCATAGTGTTTCTTCACCCTCTATTTTCACACATGATAGTTTTATATATCTAAGGTTGCTTTAGTCATTCACTCTTATGATATAAACTCCTACAATTACTATTATACCATGACTTACAAGACATTCATTTAGACCCTTTCACTGGAAAATATCACAATGTACTTCATACTTTGTCTGAGAAATTTCATGCTCTACCCTAGGTTTACCACCATGAACTAGATATAAGTCCTAATATCTCTTGTTTCACTCTTATGTGACCCTCTCACATTCCTCCTAATGAATTAACTCCATCAACACATATAGTAAAATAATACATTCTACTTATTGTTTTAAGATGTGCTTAGTCGTGTTAAAATTTGCAACTAAGACATGACAACTTTGCATTAGCCTTATATTGATTGGGATGACTTATATATGCTTTCATGGCATGATTCAATCTTCATATTACCTTTCTAACCCTCCTATGAACATATAATCTCTATAACCCCAAGGACTATGATATCTTTTATATTCATCCATGCACTTCACCTTGTGAAAAACACTCCCTCTAGTAGTCAATACAACGGGTAAGGGTTCCATTTGTTGTGACCATATTGTAGGACCTTAGAATTTCATATCCCACTCTATATATTTTTATTACACCACATTACAATGTTTTATTCATCCACCATTACGTGTAACATCCCGTTATTTGACCCCAAAAATTGACGTCTACACGGGTCATCAATAGGTCGAGAATACATTAGTGAAGGTAAAGACATAGCATTACACTAATATCTACAAAGTGTAAGATTTGTGTTAATAAGTTTGGTTAACTTGTGGGAGTCTTAACTCACACCGACATCACCTATTTGAATATATGGATGATGGCATATTGTAAATTGTTGACTTGGTCTATGCACTATAATTCCTCTTAAACACATTGATTGCGGAGTTATGGGTGGAGTCATGGTGAGCGGAACCTTGTATGGGATTATGTGGAAATCATTAGAATGAATCATGTTATGAAAGCATTGACATATATAAATAATTTTTAAAATAATAATTATGTTGGTTGTTTTGTAATATAATTATAAAAGGCCATATTTTATTGTGTTTGGTTGCATTATGAAAGGCATTATCATTGTTATCAACTTTTGGAAGAGACTTGATAGTTTTCTAACTTGGAAATTAAATTTGAAACAATTCTTAAACCCCTCGTGTGTAATGAGTGCTTGGAACATGATCATTATTGGGAAATTATTATAAAAAAGGGATTATTGTTTTATTGTGGTTGGCTTGTTAAAAAGGAATGTTTACCTGTTTTAAATTCCTCCGGTGGAAATGTGAGAGTCATGGACCCATCCAAAGATTAAAATGTATTTATAGAGTTTTTAAATCCACTTGAAAAGGTGATTTTTCCTTTAGAAGCTATCAATAAATTTTTTTGGGTGTGTTGAGTGGAGTATTGGAAACCCTTACTAAAAGTTACATGATTATTTTCTAAACTTGGCATATGCCTATAGTCATGGGTGATTGCATGAGTGGTGATAAGTAGTATGATTCTACATGTAATTTATCTTGTGAAATGGTTGATTATCCTAAGATACATGTGTTTTAAGTTAGATTTTAAAGAATATATAAAATCCCTATTTTGGGAAAGGTTGAGAGCAAAGGTGAGAGAGTAAATATCTCCTAAATTGGCAAGATTTTTTAATGAAGGAGAAGAATTTAGTTCTTTAGGACATGGCAAGAAAGGAGGGTGAGGGAAAGAACTCAGCTCGTCTAGGGCACAACCATTGTTGTGGTTAATTTAGGCATGGTTTTCTTACTTTAAACTTGTGTATTCTCTTATGGGAAAAAGTATCTGTCATAATTGTATGATTGCTTGATTTATTTTCAATTTCTATCTTTATGAAAGTAAAACATGGGATTCAAATGCATGAAACAAAATACCCATGTGGGTTAAATGTTTTTTCCCCATCTCTTCTTTTATATGAGGATTTGTTTTTATAGGTTTATGTATATATACATTTATACTCTTGTTTGGATAGGAAATAGATGTATATACACATATACACATATACGTATGCATTTTATCAATCCTTTAATGATTATCTTCTGGTTTTATATATATGGAATGAAATGAAATGAATATGAGAAACTCCATGTTGTCTTGAATGCATTTATGGGAAATGAGTAAGGTTTTTACTGCTAATTTGAATCACATATTCTTATAATTTTTTGTTGGTTATTGATGTGTATATCTATTTGCTTTAATTTTTGACAATGATGGCATTGGTTTGAAAATAAATGAAATAAATCAGAAAAAGATATTCTCTTCTTCTTGTATCTGTTTGGCCATGACGACATTGGAATGAAATGAAGTGAATATGAAAAGATGCACTCTCACTCCTTGATTATTTTGGATGCTTTGCATATAAGAGATTATGCATGTTTATGGTAATGGAATTCATGTTAGCATTTTATGTTGGCCCAAATCCTAACGAGGGATCTACAGTGCAAAGCTTGAGAAATATAAATAAGTGAATCTTTTCTATTTTAGTATTCTTTTCTGAAAAGAAGCGAGGGTATTAATGAAAATTCTTTCATTAATGCTCTTGTCATGTTTTGCAACAACTATGCTTATGATTGTGGAAAAGTGAGAATTAAATTAGTATATGTGATTTCTATTTGGGTACAAATTGTAAAAGTTGATTCTTTAAACAATTGTTTTGAGTTGATTTGTTGTCCTCTTATGGGCTTATTGAAGAAGATGGAATAATATTTGTTTGACTATTTCCAAAATCTCATGTTGCAGTTTTTGATATATTTACATTTTTGTTGGAAGTTTATGAACCCTTGTTATATTTTATAAATAAATAAGAAAATTCTTAAGTATTATTAAATGTTGAATCTGTATAGATTCTTGAATATGCCTTATTCTTATTTGACAAGTTTAGTAATAATTGTAGAAGAGTTTTGAGACTGAGATCTACATCATTGATAAGACTCATTTTGGGCATCTAGTTATAGATCAAAAGAGGTTTCTCAAAAGATTATCATTTTTTTTTGTAGTAGTCTTGTAAGACCTATCCTAAGACCTATAACCTAGCCTTTCTAACATACTAAATTTATACATAGTTATAGTACTTGTTACTCTGGTCTTAAGGAGCACTAAGCTAGTATTGAACTCCATAATTAAGAGGATATACTAATAACCAACAAGTACACTTTTTTGTTAAAAGTTATGAAATGTTATCGGTATATTATGTTCTGTTATGATCAATGGAAAAAGGGAAAGTGAATATAGTCTTTTGTTCTACTCTATACATGAATTGATATCATTAAGTTGATATATTGTATACGAATTATTATATGTTAAATATTTGTATTTTCTCTATCTAAAGTTTTTAAGAGTTAATTTTCTCTTTGTAAACTTTAAGTAAAAATTGAGATATAAATAGTCGGGATGGGAGGTCTAATTTCCCATAATTTTCAAGTTTAATATAAGAAATTGTATAACTAAAGTAGTATTTTTAAAACCTTTTGGGAGGTTTTCCTACATATGGTTTTAGACCATCTCAAATTTCTAAATGGAAACTTGGGAATTTTTACCTTATTTTTGTAAAGTAATACTTTGGTAATGATATGGAATAATAATAAAAGGATATTGCTTAGCTAAATGTTAGTCCTGGTTTTGAATCTTAAATGAAATGGTTAAGGAAATTATAGCAATATACGACATGATGTTAAGTTGAGAACTCATTAGATGGAAAAATGTTGTTCCCATCGTTATAACTCAAAAGGAAAGATGAAATGAATTACTGATTACAAGTTCAAAAGAGGTTGTAATAATCTTATAAGGAAAGACCATGGAACTATTAGGAACGAGAAATGTAAGATTAAGCCTCCCTAGCATATTCATGAAGGAATGTTTAATGAAATGATAATCATATAAATGAAGATTGTATCTTGTATATACAACATTTATGGTTGTTTTGTCCTTGACAATAGATCTGAAGTTGAGGGAATTAATTAAGTAAAACGATCAATCGAGGAAAAGAATTTTCTTGAAGCATTTGGTTTTCTCCCCATAAATAATAATCCAAAACTTAATTATGATACAAATATAAGTATAAATAGCTATGGATAATATAAATCCTAATAGACTAGAGTTCTATGAGATAAAAGAAAGTAATTGGTTATGATATTTCTTATGCACTTTTTGCATAGTGATAGCCTTAGATATAAATGGATTCATCTTTATCATTATGAAGGAAAGAATTATAATATTTAAGTCTAAATAATTGAATAACTACTTTGGTATCAATTGAGTAAATGTTAATTTAGTAAAGTTACGGACAATACCATGATTCATCATGATAGGACCTAACATGGATATTACGGAATGGAATGAGGTTTGTCAAATTATAATAAAATTTTTAGGTGATTATATGCTTCACCATCACGGTAAGAAAGAGGAATGAACTTAGTAACGAGAACTAAAAGAATTTTTTGCAACCCTGCAATATTGATTAGTGAATTGAGAATAGCTAAAGTCGCATTTGGAATTTGTTGATATGAGTGAGGTTAATGAGAAGATGGTATATGTGTTAATTGAACCTCACCTTGAATTAAATTCATTTAGATTATTAGTAATATATGCATGATAAATAATCTAAGCTAATTAATAGAACTTAACACCAAGAAGATTCAATAACTAAACTAATTCGACATAAACATCAAGATAAAGCCATTAAAAGGAAAGCTTAACTAAAGCATCTAATATTAAAAAAATTAAATGCAAAAAATCCTTTGATGTTTTTGGTGGGCTTTGTATTTTAGATAATTCCTTAAGAGATTCATACCTAACCACATGCAATCAAAGGATTTATCCGAGGAAGAGGAAGAGATATCACCAATATGGCTTAATTTCCATTTTTGGTTCTTCTCTTACTACTCTTATCCAAGTAGAAAAGGGTGAGTTTAGCTTGATCAATAAGCCTTCCAAGGTTTTGGAATGCTCTTATCATATGAAAATGTCTTACAAGGACATGGTGTAAACTTAGAAGGGAGGGGTAGGGTTCTTTATATAGTTTTCCAAATTGGAGAAACTATCATCCTCATGAATGTGGGATAAAATAAATTTATGGATTAGCAAGAGATAAATAGAATTAGAAAGGGTTAAGTATGATTAGGGGAGGTTAATTAGATTTTCCAACTTAAGTGAGTTGGGTGTGATTTAAATTAATCAATTAGATTGATTAATAGACCAAGTTAGGCTTGTAAAAGCCAATTGGAGAGAAGTTGATGGATTCTGAAGGATTAGAGAGGGGGAATGACCCAATAGGAGGGTAAATTATCGTTTAGAGGATTAATTAATCAATATTGGTCAATTAATTAATTAATTAGAATAAGATTATAACTAACAAAGTAATGTTAATTTGCATCCAGAATGAAGGGGAGACTAGTTAATTAATGAAGTGTTGTTAATTGACCGAGATGGAAGGGAGTGTTAGCTAATCAGTGAGAAAGATGCTAATTATAACCAAATGATAGAAAATAGGATAAGAAGTAAAATTTTAGTATTAAAAATGTGAATTCATATTTAAGTGTCTAAATTTTCCCCTCTTTGATGTGATGTAGTGTAAGAGACACCATTTGAAATATAGTATACAAGTTTAGACAATTTGAAGGAGTATGAGAAAAACTAGTAGGATGTATGATGCCCATTTGAGTGTCGATGAGGTGATAGAACAGTCGATGGAGGCTCAAAAAATAAGATGAAGATGATCATAGTTAAAGAATAATACATTACGGTTGAGAGTTGATTTTAAAAGCTGGACTTGGTTAGCCATTATTCAAATTGATTGATTGGAAAAGAAAGAATCCCATAACTCTTCGTGAAAAAGAAACAAAGGAGATGTAGAATGGGGAGTTCGTGACATATTTGAAATATAACATGTGGTTTGGAAGTAGTTTTTAATTTTATATAAGCACACAAAAAAGGGTAAAATGACATGAAAATCCATAATACTGATTTTTGTTCCATTCTAAAGAACTGACTCAAAGAAATATACATAAGCAATGCAATATGAGAAAGTAAATAAGTAGGAAAGTAAATCAACAAGCATATACATATAAATGGAAATAAGCAATACACAAGAAAGTTGTACCAATGTTTTTTTATCCGATTTAGTTCTTAAATTCTTGATTTATACAACATCGGGTTAAAATGAAGCCCCAAACAAGGATACATGCAATGGAATAGAAAAAGGATAGAGAAGTCCCATGAAAAGAAACATGCATTATGAAAATTCCCAAACAATGATATATACAAGGGAAGAATGACATAACAAGAAAAGCATATTTTTATTGAAGGAAGATCAATATGCTCCACATGTCCTATGCTAGAACAAGAAAGCATTGAAGTATGATGTTTTGTAGTATAGTTTCCAATGTTTAGTGTTTTTTACGTTTTTAGTGTTTTTGGATTTTGTGATGTTGTATGTTTAGTATTTTCAAGGGTTTTGTGTTTTTTGGATTTTTGGAGGTGTTTCGAAAATATGTACAGGAAGAACCAATTTCCAAGATGCCCCGGTGATAGGTGATACTATACAAGGGTGAATCTCGTGCATATATACAAGAAGAGGATTAACTAGATCAAGGCCAACATAAATAGGTTCGACAATAGAACACATAGAAAATTAATGGGGAAGCTAGAAAGAAGTGACCATGCCCCCAAATACAAGGTTTATATGAACAATAGAATACTCCCATAACACTAGAAACCATTTTTCACCAAAGGACTTGTCCAAAGTGCCACAATTGTGTGGTTTTCACACTTGGACGAATTTATTTCTCTTTACTTTTTAATTTATTTTTTGGATTTTTTTGATTTTACGATAGGTCTCCATGCTTAGGCGTAGAAGTGATTGAGATTTATGGATTTAATGGGTTCTCCTCTAAGTTCATCACCATCAAGATAGGAACAATCTTGTAAGCTTTGAAGCCAAATTTATCCTGCACAATGTATGGCCCTAACTAGTTAGGTTCAAATTTTCCTTTCTTTTCACATTCTTTAGTGGTATTGAACTGATTATCCTTAAGGAAAAGGTCTCCCACCTCAAATTCACGAGGGATGATGTACTTGTTGTAGCTCTTACAAACTCAATTTTGATACACTTTGAGATGATCCAAGGCATAAAGCCACTTTTCATCAAGTAGTTCCATCTTTACTAGCCTAGCCACTCTATAATCCTCATCATTATCCAGATAGTCTCGCAAGGAGATAGTCAAAGAAGGAAGCTAAATCTTAAGAGGTATATGATGTATTCGAGTGTTAAATAAAATGGAATATGGGGTTGCACTTATAGGTGTATGGATAGAATTTTTGTAAGCCTAGAGGGAAGGATGGATTTGAAGATGCAATTTGACCAGTTTTACCAACCATTTTCTCCATTATCCGAACAATAATATTATTAGAGGCATCAACTTGTCCATTACCTTGAGGATAATATGGGGTAGACCATTTATGTCATATTTTTAAGTGTTGGCACAACTACTTAACTTCTTTGTTCTTGAAGGATTTACCATTTTCGAGATACAATAGTAGAAGGGATACCATAGCGGAAGATGGTGTGGTTCATGGTGAGCTTAGAGATTTAAACACGAGTAATATAGGTGAGAGGAATGGTCTCCACCCATTTGGTAAAGTATTGATGGTAGTGATAATATAATTATGGCCATAAGAGTAAGATTGTGTGAGATTCCCTATGATATCGATTCCTCATTTTGAAAATGGCCACACTTTGTAATAATAGGTTGCAAATATTGTGATGGAGCATGTATGAGATTACCATGCTTTTGACATAGTAGATATTTTTTCACTTTCTTGACAACAATTTGTCTCCATAGTAGGCTAATAGTATCTAACACACAAAAGCTTCTTTGCGAGGACCATGCCACTAGTATGAGCACTGCATATGCCTTCATGGACCTCGTTTATTTCTTGGGTAGAATCCTTTGTGTTTAAACAATGTAACAAAGTACCATCGTAGCCTTGATGATAGATATTTCCCCCAAGTAGGGTATAATGGTATATTCATTGGATAAGGGTTCACTTTTTGGAAGGGAAGGTACCATCTTGTAAGTAATTAAATATATCAACATACCACGGGGAAAAGTTACCAACTTCACATACCAAATAGGATCCCAACATGTCATGTGTAGGTACCATCAGATGATCAATAAGGAACTTAAATTTCCTATTATCTTGAGATATTCGTAGTAATGATCCAATGGTAGCCATGGAATCCGTTGAATGGTTTTGTGCTCTTAGGACCTATTGAAAGGTGATTTAAACAAATTATTTATTTAGGGTGTTTACCATTTGTTTTTATGGGATGAGATTCTCATCCTTGACCTTATACTCATCATGCACTTGTTTGATAATTAGCTAGGTGTCACCTATAACCTTAATTTTTCTGATATTCCATCTTATAATGACTTTTAATCCAACAATGAGAACTTCATACTCATCAATATTGTTGGTACATGGGAAGCCAAGTCTAAAATCTTGAGGAATAAGATCCCATGTGGTGGTGATAAGAACAACACTTTCCCTCAAGCCATTAAATGTGAATGATCCATAAAATTATATCTATCATGTGGAAGATTTTTCAACATATAACATATAAGTGTCTAGTTGATCCCTACTCTGTGGTTCCATCTCTAGGTAGTGGTGCTTCATCTAGTTGATCAATGAGCACTTTTCCTTTAACTACCTTCCAATTGACATACTCAATATAAAATTCATTGAGTAAAATGATCCAATTAGACATCCTACCAGAAGCGTGGGCTTAGATAAAGGTACTTGATCATGTCAACTTTGGATATATCTTGGTTTTATTATTCAGAAGGTAGTGGTGGATTTTTTGAAATGTAAAAACATCCAAGAAATATTTTTCAATTTGTGTATAATTGAGATCATAGGAGATCAAGGTGTAGCTAAGATAATATATGGCTCTCTCTCTGTGATTTAAATCATATTGATCTAAGAGTGTATAGATAGAAAATTTAGTAGTAGATATATATAGCGAAGGGGGCTGCCTAGGGTAGAAGGTACAAGAACAATAAGATTAGTCAAATACTCCTTGAGTAAGGTGAACACTTGTTGGAAATCAAGACCCCGGTGAAAATATACATATTTCTTAGGAAAATGGGTGAATGAATGGAATTTAATTGCAAGTTAGGAGATAAATTCACATATGGCTTGGATCTTTCCTTGCGCAAGTTATGTAGCTACTTGAGGTTCTTAGGAGGAGGCATTTCTGTATTAGCAGTTACCTTTGTTGGGTCCACTTCAATTCCTCTCCTAGAAAATATGAAGCCCAATAGCTTACTTGAAATCACACAAAAATCATACTTCTTTGGATTGATTCTAACCGTAAAATCTCTTAATTTTTGAAAGATACAACGTAGGATTTATGGATGTTCCCCTCTAGACTTGGACTTGCTAAGGATATCATCAACATTGTAGTCCCCAATATCATGCAACATGTCATGGAAGATGACATTCATAGCTCATTGATAATTTACACCAACATTCTTGAGGCCGAAATGCATGAATTGATAACAAAATGTACCCCAAGGGATATAGTGAAAGAAGCTTCTTATTGGTCCTCTTCCCCAATTTTCATTTTTATAGCACGATAATCCATCCATGAAGGATAACATTTCCTAACCAGCAGTAGAATCATTGATCATGTTGATTTTAGGAAGAGGAAAGTCATACTTAGGACATTTTTTTAATATCCCTAAAAAATTTACAAATTTAATTGCCGAAGCTTCTGTGAATAGGGACTGCATTAGATATCCACTTTGAATATTCAATGGGTTGGATAAAACCAACAACTAATAACTTATCCAACTCTTCTTTAACCAAAAGAGAAATGTGTGGATGCATCTTTCTTAGTTTTTATAGGATTTGCAAAGTAATGCACAACTATATTGTGCACCACTAAAGAAGGATCTAAGCCTAACATGTCTACATAAGACCAAGTGGATATATCCACAAATTATCTAAGGAGAAAAGTAAAGGTTTTCTGATCCTTTGTTGAAAGTGAAGCCCCAAGTTTGATGATTTTAGGCTCTTCTTCTATACCAAAGTTGACATCGATAGTATTCTCCTCCTATAGTTTAGAACCATCTTCCACATGTGTAGGATCTGGAGGGAGATTGAGCTCTTCCTCGATAGGTGTCTTTATAATATTTTCACCAAGTGTGATGGTTATCAAGATTATCCATTTTGGATTTTGCATATTGTTTATCCGTAAGTGCCTCAAAAGGTTTTTCTAAAGGTCTTGGATGTCTTAGTTTTTGTTTTCTTGAAGGTATTTGAACCTCCTTTTCTCTTTATTGATGACAAAACTTAGCTTCTTGTCCAAGGTAGGAGTAATTATTAAGGTTGATATAAAGTAATTTCTTATGGTCTCTTATAGGAATATCATCATGGATCCCCATGAATTCTCCAATCACTTCCTTGTTTCTAAAAAGGATCAATTGGTATGTGTCATTTTTGGTCCCAATTAATGAGAGATAGATGTGTAAGGTTTACTTCATGGATAAAGGGGTTAAGTTTGAAATAGCCTTATCGAGTTATAGGTTCGTGAAGGAAAGGTCTTCGTAAAGACTACAAAAGGACTCTGTTTAACTATCATAACCAGAAGAATTGTCCTCACATTCAGAAGAGGTGGCTTTGACTTCTATAGGATTAGACCCATAGGGCCAAATACCGATGTCGAATATTTCCATCTTCTTATGCACCAAAATAGGTTCATGTAGGTCTTGTTTGTTTATTCCACATCCATATCCTTGGTATCCCATGACATACATCATCATCTTCTTAGGGATGAGATATGTTGTAGATTGATAAAGAGGCCATCATTTCATTGATTAGGATGGGAATTATTTCCAACCTTTCATCAATTAAGATACCACCATTGGTAAATATGTCAAGAGTGTGAGGTGTTTGATCTCTTTGTGGTCAAAATTCAAACCTACCATGTGTTTTAGGAGATAATGGAAGATTGGACACATGGAGGGATTTTGAAGATCATATTCTCCACAACCAGTATGGAGGATTTAAATTTTGGAATCCCACATAGAAAATGGGGGAATGGAGGTGGAAGCACCACCTTCATCTGGTTTAAGTGTATCTGGATGGATTTGAGAGGTGAGGGCCTCTAATTTTAAGTAAAAACTAATTTAATGGAAGGAAATTTATAGGAAGCCTTATAATAACTGTTAACACTCTGCAATGATGGAAAAGGGTTGTGGGTCACTAGGAATAGTAAGTTTGTTTCCTTGGAATTTGAGCTTGATAAATTGATGAAAATTTTAAGGAATTACTTACATGGCATGAATCCATGGGCGAAAAAAAGAGGATATCATAAGGAAATTCTAATTCAATGACATGGAACCTTGTGTCCTGCGTGATAGGCCCAACTTCCATAGGCATAGTAATGGTTCAAAAATATTGTCACTTTGCATTTCCGTATGCCTTGATATTGATCATATAAGGTTCTAGATCATCGTAATGGGTCCCAACTATTTCACAAGTTTTACTTGTGCAAAAATTAAGACTGGATCCATTGTCCATAAGCACCCTTTTAATATTTTTACGAGTAATGATCACTTCTATATATAGGGGCAAGTTGTGTGTTTGATTATCCTGTGGAATCTTGTTTTGGCTAAAAATGATGTGTTTGGATGGGGATATTTTTACAACCAAGGCTTGGAAGCATGAAGCATCAATGTCAAAAGGAAATCTTGACTCTTAAAGGGCCTTATAGAGGATATTCTTATGAATAGTAGATATCTTGAGAAGATCCAAGATAGAAATCTTGGTGGTTGTATTCTCAAGTTGTTCCAAGAGATCATAATAAGCATCCAAAGGAGTAAACATAGGGGTCTGAGATAATAAGATGAGTGTGTGATGTTTTAATGACACACTCATGTGATTTTATTTTGATTGTATAGATGTGGGTGTTGATGGGATGGACATAGCCAATGAGAGAATCAAAGGGATTGGAAGTTTGACCAACAACATGGTTGGTAATTTTTCCTTGAGAGGATTGACCTTGATCCAGATTCTTTTCCATATTTTTATGCTTGGGGAATGGTTCCTTATATATTCCCAACTATTTTTTAGATGTTTTAGAGGATTCTTGGGCATCAAGCTCAATGTCTCCTCAATCTAGGAGATCTTGAATGAAGTTTTTAAGCTTCATACATCTATCCGTAGTGTGTACCTTTAACATGATGATACACACAATATTCATGGTATTTGTACCATGATGGTTTAGGTGCATCTTCAAAAAGGGTGTAATGATGGGAAATGTGACCATGTTGGCTGAATCCAATTGCATTAGGATAGATGAGAGTGACTCTATGAGTGGAGTGTATTCTCTACATTTTTCACTACGGATTAATATGGCATACATGTGAGTTTTAAGTGTGGGGTGCTTTGAACCATTTATACATGTTTGGAATTAGTGATTCCATCTCCTTTGACATTTTTTTGTTGTTGAATAATTTAAATTTTTCATTAGGTTTTGAGTTGTGGTTATCTTTTTGAAATGGTTTCAGAACCCCTTTGGCGAGTAAATATATTTTGATCTGAATAACCTTTTTGATGACCTCTTCAAATGTTCCAACACAATGCATCTGCAAGTGGAAGGCTATCTCAGGGTCTAGGTTAGGTAAAAGACTAAAAATTTGTTTCTCTTTGATAGAGAAAGGGAAATGGTTAGTTAACCCTTGCCATCGTTGTAAGGAACCATAAAATTTCTCATTGTTTCTTTGTTTTACATTACAAAGGTCAATCATAGTGACATCACTTTCAATGTTAAATGAGAAGTTGAAAACAAACTTCTATGCTAAATCTGAGAATGTAGTGATGGACCCTTTAGGGAGATGGAGAAACCATTCAAGTGTCTGGCCTCCAAGAATCCTAGGAAATAAGTGAATGAGGTAATTATCATTATATGCTACTTCTTGGAAATCCATGAAGAATTCTTTAACATGGTCACGAGGATCACTTTTGCCCCTATATTTATTGAATTTATTGGAATCAAATCTTGGTGGGAAAGGATTATGGAACATTTCCTAATCGAAATGGTAAGGGCATAATTCTTCAAACCAATATTTCTTATTACGCCCTTGGTTACCTTCTTGTAAACCAATGAGGGCATATTTCAAATACTTCCATTCTTGGTCAAAAATTTGGTCATGCAATGGCATGGTTGGTATATATGCGTGGTTATATTTGGAGACTTCACCACCCCGGTGTTCAAGTATAGCTTTTGGTATAAATGACTCATGGTTTTTCGGTCCTAGAAGCTCTACCAATGTCTCGATGGGTGTGAGAAGCTAACTTTGATAATTACCAACTAATGGTTTCTAGTTGTCATTGCATAGTAATTTACTCATTGTGAGGCTCATGCACTACTTCCTCATGTAGGAGATTTCATCCTCTACTTTATGAAAGGGATTTGTTCCATCAAAGGGTATACGATGATGAGTTATAGTTTGAGACACATTTACGTCCTCACCATGAACTCTTGGATGAGTGGATGTGGATGTCTGTTCATGATTTGAAATGTCCTCATCTATAATAAGAGGTGGAGGAGAATTTATTTTCTTCATCCAAATTATGTGAGAAATTAAGGTAACATTAAAATTAGAGGGAAATCTAACCTCTAACTCAATAATACGTAATAAGACATGGTCCTTGTTTTAAAATAAGTATTTTTCTCTATGAGTGGAGATGTCTGTAAAGAAATTTTGAGGTATCTCCCACTCACTAGCACTATGGTAAATAAGCTCTTGTTCCTCTTCAGAATAGGTTAACATAGGATTTCTAAGAAAATTGGAAGCATGTTTCCTACGTCCTACTTGAGTTTCAAGTGCCATGACATGAAATGTGCCCTGCAAAGATATGTGAAATCTCTAATTATCACAATGGATCTAAGATAAAATGGGTAGTGTAACAAAAATAAAGTGATAAATCTCTAATTTATCTAAGGATATACAATCAATGAATACCTATAGAGATCTATGTTAAGGTGGGAAACGTGACAACACACTATCAAAAAATCAATCAAGTATAAACAAAAACAAGGTTTAAGTATAAAAGGGGGTCGTTACAATGCAAAAAAACGTAACAATACAATGTCAATACTTAGATCAAGTTTCAAATAAATAAGGTGTAAGTATTAAAAAGGGATTGGCACAATGTGAGAAATGTAATAATGTTCCTCCAAGAATCAAGTCAATTTTTAGGAAAATAAGGTTTAAGTACTAAAGAAAAGGGGCCGATATAATGGGAGCAACATAACAATAAAATGCCAATACCTAGATCAAGTTTTAAAGAAACAAGATGTAAGTATTGAAAAGGGATTAGTACAATGTGAGTAGCATAACAACCATGAAATGAAACTATCATAGGGGTAAAAAGTGTCAATGTTGGTTTAAGACTACCACCAAAAATATGAATACGTACCAACACACTTTCAACACTTAAATCCTTTTTTTAAAGAAAAATAGTTTTAAGTGGGTGCAAAAGTGGTGGACAAAATTTTTGAAGTAGATGCAAGTTATTTTATTTTGACCAAATAATGTCAAAAAAACAAGGGAATGTATGAGTGGTGATGAAAAGTATAAGGTGCAACTTCAACAAAGTTTTTCCTTTTTCGAACAACAAGGTTTTAACTCCGAGGAAGTCTTGCTAAGTATAATTATAAATGAAATATATATGAGGCAAAACTTTAATGGACTCTTGGCCTTGCTCAAAAAATAAGGTTATGACTCTAAGAAAGTATTTATTTGTAATAACTCTTTGAAACATGAATTTTAGATACAGTCAAGTTGGCCTTAATGCCAAATGGCTCCTAGGTGTTTGTTCACAACACTCACTAATAACTTGTCTAGAGAGGTATGCTTTTCTAGAATAAATCCTAGACAAAGAAACATTACCCCACAATAAAATTAATGAAAGAGGCCTCATACAAAAAATATTTAGCACTCCTCACAAGAATTTCTAGTCAAGTAGGTAATGGGGCACTTCTTGTTTCGTCAACTAGTTCCCTCAATGCGTTGACTACTTTGGGGTTCCTGTGGTAATCCTCACAATGCGTTTTATGTCTTATGCCAAAGTACTTACCAAAGTTAAAGAAATTGGGAAATAGCCTTCTCAATCGCACTTGCAAATATAGTGTGAGTGAATGGTGTGTTTTTAATCTTGATCTTAATGTGTTTTTGCACACCTTTGAAACCTGCACACAATGCATCAATATTTATCTCGATTTTATCTTTGAAAAGTGATTGGTGCTACATCAAATGATTAGTAGTTTTTCCATGCATAAAGAGGATCACAATTTTTTTAAATTCTCATGATCGCTTGAAAGCGCAAGAGAAGAGCATACACAAAATTGAATCTAACTAAGTAGAAATGGGAAAAAACATAACTAAAAACAAGTAAATGCCTCAAAATTTTGATTTTTAAATGATGTAAATGATTAGATTTGTGTGTGTAACCAAAATGTTAGAATGAGGATCAAGGTTGTTTTTAATTCTTGTAGACACAAAATCACGCACTTGGGTAAATTACTAAGTCCTAATCACACACTACTATTCACATGCTTCTTATGGGAGAAAATTACTAGTTGATCACTATATTTTTCCTCTTAGGTTCCCTTCTATTCTCCCTTTTGACCTTACGGACCTCACTACCCAATCTAACCCTTCACATTTCACCTTTTCTAGCTTTGGACACCAATGCTCAACTAGGATGTGAGTGCCCAAATTCCCTCTTCCCCTCTAGGCATCCTAAACCTCTTTGTATCTAACTCACTCCTTTTTGAGTCCTTTCTAGCTGTTGGGCATCCTTATCTCTTAGGGGTCAGAATTTTAGTGATCAATTATGAAATTTGAACAAGAGAAGCATATAAATATAAAGTTATGTGACAAAATTAAATGACCAAGATCTAAGCATATAATATCAACACCTAAGGTTGCATCTCATAAGTGTCTAAAGAGAATCTTTGCATCCATATAACTCCACACAAGGGAAAATGGCTGGTTATTCCGCATACACTTCATAGGAGGGAAGCTCATTTTATTTCATGCACACATTTATTACATCTTTTACATCTAGATAATTTTCTCCTATTAAGTGTGACACGCACAAGAGCCACCTAGGGCATGATTCCACGCACACACATAAATAACTACATTGGGTATGAGATGTAGTGCAACACTCAATTATAAGATCACCATTGTGACAACTGAGGATAGTTTAACCCCTTATTTTACATATTTCTTTTTTAGGATTTGATGTTCTTTTGAGGTTTTTTGTAGGTTATCAATGAAATTGGTGATCATAATGCGACCATCTAGAGATAAATGACAAGTGATTAAAATCATCCAACAACCTTGTAAAAATCACTTTTGGACCTCTTGTGTAGACCCCGCCACCCAGAAGGGATTCTAGCATCTAGGCACCCTAATACCAGTTTAGGCGCCCTAATCCCCGCTTTTTCAAGCGTTAGTTGTGACCTCCTATGTTCGGTTTGATCAGTCTTCCACCTTTGCATACTTCACTGGGAATTTTTGGAAATTAGATAAGGGATCTAAATTTCTCTTGCACTTAGAGTTTTCTTTTATTGCTTGTTTCTTGAGTCATCTAGTGTAATTTATTGTTATATCTGTTTGTTGTTACATATCTTAGTATTCAAAACAAGTAATACTATCCATTGAGTTTATTTTTGTTAAATAAACTCTCAAGGTCACTCGAAAGTACAAGAGAAGAGCATATGCGACGCCCGATCCCACTTAAGAAATGGGAAAACTAAATCAAAGCATTTAAGTTAGAAATATGCTTTTAATTAAAAACCTACAAGTTATAAGTTTGTAAAACCTAGAAAATAGTAGGGAAACCTATATTTATTATAGAAATCTAAAAAATTAAGCCAAAAATGACACAAGACGGTAATGTGTATATTTTTTACGCTAGCGTGTGGAATGAATGCTAGTGCGTGGAAATATAATGCTAATGTGTGTAAGCATAAGTACACTAAAAAGACATAATAACCAGTGCACATGAAGTAGTGAAGGTAATGTGTGTAAGCTTACATTAGCGCATGAAGGAAAATGTGAACATGTGCAAGGAAAATGCATACGTGTGAAGGCTCTCTACATAGACAAAGAGAAAAAAACACATAGAATGCTAACATAAATCTAGAGAATGCCAAAATAGATGTGCAAAATGGTAGTGTGTGAAGTTAAACACAGACACATGCAACTTGGACACTAGCGTGTGAAATTAAATGATAATGTGGGTAGATTAAGACACACACAATAATTTTTAATGTTAGCAGACATAAGCTCAATGTTAGCACAGACAGTATGTGCTTCTCCAAAAACATGATTTAAAAAAAAAACCTTAATAAATCTTGTTTTTATGATAAGCTCCAATTTTGGTAGCACTTTGCCTCTTTCTTACCTACAATAAACACTTAACACATGCCAACTCAACACAAAATGTTAAGAAACATAAGTTAATTCAAAATATGCAAAAAGAGGGTTAGTATGCAAAAATAAACTTAACATAAACTAATGTGTGTGAGACAAAGGGGTGTCCCACTAGGCATGCCATATGTATGCATGATAAATAAGATAAGCTAATTAATAGAACCTAACACCAATTAGATTCAATAACTAAGATAATTCAACATAAACATCAAGATAAAGCCATTAAAAGGAAAGCTTAACTAATGCATCTAATATTAAAAACATGAAATGCAAACCATCCTTTGATGTTTTTGATGGGCTTTGGATTGTAGATACTTCCTTAATCGATCCATATGTAGCCATGTGTGATTAAAGGTTCTATCTAAGGAATAGAATGAGATCTCACCAATATATCTTATTTTCCATTTTTGGTTCTTCTCTTACTACTCTTAGCCAAGTAGAAAAGGGTGAGTTTATCTTGATCAATAAGCCTTCCAAGGTTTTAGAATGCTCTTATCATATGCAAATGTATTATAAGGACATGGTGTAAACTTAGAAGGGAGGGGGTAGGGTTTTTTATATAGTTTTCCAAATTGGAGAATATATCATCCTCATGAATGTGGGATAAAAGAACATTATGGATTAACAAGAGCTAAATAGAATTAGAAAGGGTTAAGTATGATTAGGGTAGGTTAATTATATTTTATAACTTAAGTGAGTTGGGTGTGTTTTAAATTAATCAATTTTTCCTATTTTTCTTAGTTATAGCTACAAATGAACTCTGATGTAAACATGATTTGTAACTCATAACTAAGTCATGGTTAGAGTTTATTTTGTATTGTTCAAGGAAGTATAAGAGTATGGAACATTGTTTTACCCTTTAGTTATGAATAAATAAGTTTGGGATTAGCATAATAACATGTTTCTATTTTAAATATATTGTTGATTAGATATGGTCTTTAGGACTTATGATTGTGAGGTTATTTTATTATCGTGAATATCATTTCTTCTTTTGAAAGTGGAACTATATTGGAAAGAAGGTTGATAAATTTTCCTATCAAATCATAGAAAGGGGTAAAAAAATGCAATTATTGCTCAAAGTAATCAAATTATTTGAATTTGGTTTCGATTACTCCTTGTTGTTATAGGTGACTATTTTTACTTGTTAGAAGTTAAAGTTCAATTTAAACAAATTTCATAATGATAAATTTATGGAGCTTATTTGGATTTGGGTTATTCTCCCACAAATTGGTCGTAGTCCAATACTGCACATGCTAAGAATGGAAACTGGCGATTAAAAGTGATCCTTTTTCTATGTTAACTTACGGGATGCTACTATATCATCTACTTTTTCTTACTTATATTATTTGAACTGAAAATGTATATGTTTACTTATAAAGCTGATTTATTAATTAAGTTGATAATTTCTTAAGTTATGTGATTATTTATGATTTCATTAATTCAAATAAAATAATCAAAGAAAAATGAATATCGATAGATAAACCAAAAGGATAACATAGGAAATGAAATAAAGATGTTTATGTACTTATGGACTAATCATGATGAGTAAATGTATTTAAATGACTCGGTATGAAAAACAAATAATTAACCTACACCTAACAACAATTACTAAGTTGTTAAAAGTACAACAAGAGGAACTAATATTAGTTAGTAACTCGTTGAGTTACTATGACCCTCTTATGGAAACCTATTAAGTATTGTGAAATAATACTTTTAAAATAACTTGCTAAGGATGACTTAGTTACATTAATCAACTAAGGTAACCTAAGTATAAGAAGTGTAGGGTCTAATGTTCCTACTTATCTCGTAAGAATCTTAAATTATTGCCAACTTAGTATGCATAAATGTTTGTATAGTGATAACCTTAGATATAAATGGATTCATTCTTATCATTATGAAGATATCATTATAAAGGAAATACTTATAATAGTTAAGTCTAAATAATTGAATAACTACTTTGGTATCAACTTAGTAAATGTTAATTTAATAAAGTTATGGACAGTACCATGATTCATCATGATAAGACCTAACATGGTTATTAGGGAATGGAATGAGGCTTGTCGGATTATTAAAAAAAAATTAGGTAACTATATGCCTCACCATCATGGTAAGAAAGAGGAATGAACTTAGTAATGAGAACTAAAAGAAGTGTTGGTAACCTGTAATATTGAGTAGTGAATTGAGAATAGCTAAAGCCGCATCTCTAAGAATTTGGAAGTTGCTGATATGAGCGAGGTTAATGAGAAGATGTTATGTGTTAATTATAATTGAACCTCACCTTGAATTATATTGGTTGAGGTTATTAGTGATGTTCCTTTGCCTCAAAACTTGTAAGTTGTATTGTTACTAATACTAGATACATTGGATGTAGTGATTAAATAATATAATGCTTATTTCACTAAATTGGGACTTATTCCAGTCCCAATAACTAAAAAATATACTCAATATTGGAATCCGATATTGCTATTTTCATATTCCTAAATGTCAAATATTGGAATTATTTGCACTCCAAAATTGCACATATCGGATTCCAAAATCGCACATATCGGATTCCAATATTTAATATATTGGAATCCATAATCACATATATTGGAATCAAAATCAACTATATTAGAATTATATGTACTCCAAAGTCCCATATATCAGAATCCAAAAATAAAATATTGGAATCCATTATACAGGTTAGCATCCGCTAGCCATTATTTATGATTTGTTATGTATAGAACATGTTTATGTTTTATAAGTGCTAGTGGTCGCTGGCCATTATTTATGCTATGTTATGTACAGAACATGTTTTTGTTTTATAAGGGCTAGCGACCACTAAGCATTATTTATGGTTTGTCTTAGTGAAGCTCCAAAAATAAATTCCCTTGAATTGGTTTTTGATCAAATATCATCTAGAACATCTTCTCTTGTCCTTCAATGGTTGCAATAAAGGCCACAACGTGGTGTTAAATTTGACGCCTGTTTAGACATTTTTTTATCATTTTTATCCATAAAATAGTTGCAAATCTTTGAAATAACCGTCACATATGACTTGCATATTTTAGATATGACCACCAATTTTTATAGATTATTTATATATTAATTATATTAAAAAATATTTTAAAAAAATCAAGTATATATAGTATAATTTAATATTTATTTTATGAACACTGTAAAAAAATACTATTTTACAAATTTTCAAGGGCAATTTTTTTCCAATAATTCACCACAGAAGAAGTTATTCAATCATATTGTCATCTTATAATCAGTGAAAATATAAATCCTCCCAACTTATATTTTGACAATCTCAACATTATAGAATAGAGTTACACAAGTACATTCATAATAACATATGAATGTATATATTATTCACAATGTTAAGCATTACAATCATAACAACATTCTAAAAAGATAAATAGTTATTTAGCATTTTCTTGCTCCAAGTATTTGATGCCCTCTACCACATTCAATTCCTGAGACACTATTTGTGATATTTTTTTGTACAAATCACCATCAACCATTTATCTTTTGTATAATATTTGTGTCTTCTTTTCATACCCACCATAAAATTTTCAAGAGGGTTTCCCTTTGCACCTAATGTAATACACAAAGTATTTTTTGAACTATATGAAAAATCGTTTCTACTCCAAACCTTTTCTAGGTCTCTTATTGTTATTCCCTCGACTATATTGCAATGTTCCTTTCCCAAGTGAGTCTTGGATTCAATACGGTTGATATTTTTTTTGAAGCCCATTGATATCTTTTTAACATTAGTAGAAATGAGATTGTCGGACTAGAATCCCAGTTCATAGTATGGTGATAATAATTTTATAAATTTTGATAGGCCACCTCACAGGTTGACAACTTTCATACCAAACCTGAATGACATCTTCCTATTGTATGTTTTTTTATCCCATATAAGCAGGTCCTCCATATCCAAAATAAGTAAATAAATCTTATCACTACCTGCAGGGAAGTAAAAAATTTTATTTTTTCATCAACCACATATCAATTACAACCAATTGAAATAAACAACATTTTAGCTTATGGCTAATAATTACCAATTGAGATTGTGGCTTGGATTACACCGCCTTTACACACTACTAGATCCATTGATGCAAGATCTATTTCAAATAAAAATCATCAATTCATAATCTATTTCTTCCTATTGAAAATGTGAGCATAATGTATTTGAAATAAACATTAATCAATTCATAATCGATTTCATGTTGTGGAAAACTTAACTGGATAAACATAGTGGTTTTTGTGGTGATATGGTAAGTACAATATCAATTATTCTTTGTCTTATAATTCAAATTTAGTGGTCATTAAGCTATGCTTATATTCATCAAAACACCCTTCGGCGGAGAACAATCCTTAGCTATTGTTGAGGATTTGTGACCACTAGGCTATGCCATCATTGGCCGAACTACACTTAGCTAGAAAACCTTTAATGAGGCTAGCCAAGTGTTGATTTACATACGTATAGAGTTGGATCAAGCCATATGTAGTTCTAATTTTTATGATGATGTTGAAGCCAAAACAATGTTAATTCAATGTAAGTAGTCAGTATGTAGTAGTGAATCGGTGAAACATTATAGATAGTATGCTAGTTGTAAATCAATGAGATATTGATGAATGTAAGGTTTTTAGTCAAACCATTTTTGTATTGAACGTGGATGCTTAGATTCTACTAAGCTCTATATAGTTCATTTTAAATTGTTATCGTAGCTTACAAATGGATTTCCTTAAACTTTTCTTCGACCCTAAGCCAAGCATATAAACTAATGTCTGTTAGTTATCATTTCCTATAAATTTGTGGGCCTTATAAATAATTTTTTTGTAAAATACACATGGATATCATATCATTTCCTATAAATTTGTGGGCCTTATTGATTTTCTGCATAATCATTTATTTTCTTATAAATTTGTGGGGCTTATTAGCGGTTTTGTTTGTAAATTCACATGATTAACATACCTAGATCTGATGGCATTTTCATGGCCGTTGTGCCTGCGTCCTCCACATCTGTCATCTAAACTGTAAAAAACATAACTTTGTTAAAATAATTAAAAACCATGGAAATTGAAGATAGAGCTCATTAAACTTATTTATAAAATGATTGAAAGTAAATCACCATGTTGAATTGGTTGTGTAGCATCACGGTGAAATGGTTGTACATCAAATTTTATAGCTTTGTGGTTTTTTGCATAAACAATAATTGTATAAGTAACATATTTAGGTTAAAATCATTAAACAAAATCACTTGTTGAAGTTGTTTTCGAGAGACAAACCTTTCTTCATATGAGAATAGTAATGTTTTAGAAACATCACTTGACTATGTGTCTCAACAATAAAAATGACAGATAGTTTGGAATCCACCAATGCATGGAGAGTGACACTGCCACCATAAAGCACTAGTACTAGAGAATTTATGGAACAACATCAAGTGAACATCTCATCCCAGTAACTCATATGATATTTCACAAAGAAAAGGATGGATGTTTCCTTGTAGGACAATTTTCTTGCAATTACCAATTTTTGTGGTAGTTTCTCCATCCAATCCATAGTGACCTCTTCTCTATAATCATCTTTATTTTCGTAGTTTTGTACACACAAGATATTGTGTACATAAGACACAAACTTTTGAATATCCCGTTGTTATCGTAGAGTCTATAGCATCCATCCAGAATTGATACTCCAATGTCTTTAACCTTTTCCATGTATCTTTGTACATGGTGTCGCTTAACATTTTTGAATAACCATTGGTATTAGAACAATAATAATATAATCCAAAGCACACTAGTTCGATAATGTTAGAAGCTCCATTATGACATGGAAGAAATATCGCTGGCCAAATTACAAAAATCAGTGATCACACATTCAACATTGAAAGGATTAGTCAAAGGAATAGTTGATAAATTTGATGGAAGTTGGAATGGATATGCACATTTACAAGAAAAATTGTCTAAGACTTTCACCCTTGCTGGTATATTTCCTTCCAGTGACATCACATAGTTGTCTAATATTATCTAAGCCACGATGGGAAGAAATTCTTCCACCTCATGATTTTTCCATTTTTTCCCCAATATGGGAATCAATTTTCTTTTTCCATTGCTCTCTTCACCCAATAGTATAAACAACTAGGTAGTAGTGTGATTCATGTAATTTAAATTTTTTGATTACATTGGATTCACTGTAGGATGTCAATACAATATTATCTAGATGCTTATTTCTCAAATAATGTAGAAATTTTTCTCTCATTTTTTGTCTCCTTTATTCTCTAGTAGTAAGAATCAAATGTCTCTATGTTATTACACTAGCCTCAAAAGACCCAGTTGATTTAGTATTCCTTTTCAACCCATGCAATTTTGATTTAGATGGGTCTATCTCCAATTTAGTCAAATATGTTCGCCTCAACATAGTAAACAACTTGGCATGTTTTGGAGGTGAAAGAAAACCTTTTCTATGAAAGAAATGACAAACAGAAGATGTTTTCTCATTTCTATACAATTTTTGAATATTGTAAATATACCATTTTGAATGTCTTCTGCATTTGAACATCTAGTTTTGTCAGAATATGTTAGAATCCCCAAATTCCAACCATATTTTGAATAGGAATATGGTCCATTATTTATGGAGGCATGCATTTCCCATTTCTGAACAAAGAAACATTCAAATCCATATCCAAGAATAAGACACTTACTTATTTTTTTCAAAGTCAAAGCATTCCACTGGACATGTAGTGTCCCCAAATCAATAACTTCGACGATAGAACAATACCAACTTCCTCGTGATTGTCATCTATAAAAAAAACAACCACAAGTCAACATGGTAGTTTTCAGGTGAATTAAGTTCCACAAACCATTCCTCATCTCTTTTCTTCCAACAAAATACCACCTGCGATGAATGGAATTGTTTTGAATGGAGCACGAACAATGGAAGACATTTTACCTATATGTAGAGTAAAATACATCAATAATTAGGTCATTTCTAAACTTTAAAGTTTTTTTGCATTTTTGTTAAGGAATTTAAATAGTACCCTAGTGGACACCAACTTCTAGAGTTCTTTACTATCTATCATAACAGAGTAATTAACTTAATGGTTAGCGACCGCTAGGCTTCGATAGGACATCTTATGTATCATTCAATTGGTTACAATAATTCATATTTTGTGGATCAAATCAATAATAACAAAATTATTCTAAAAGTCTGAAATCTAATTATGATGCATTGAAAGATACGAAACCATTTGCACCTTTTGAAAGTATTACATATGATCCGACAAGCCATAACATTATATAGATGGCATGATAGGAACGTTAAAAAATACACACTTTAGTGGCAAGATAGACTTCTAGTCAACATATAAAAGAACAACCTAAAACAATTTTAAATCCATTTACACCTTTTTAATGATAAACCATAGAGGACATTAAGATGTAATATTTGGTATTTTGAAGAGAGGTTGCGGTAGCTTGGGATTTTTTATTTTACAAGACTATGTGATTTATGTGTATATCGGTCATACTTGTAGTAGTGAGGATTAGATGCATGTAACAAGACTAATGAGCATGTTTAAAGGATAATGGTTAGAAGATATAATGTTTGGTATTTTGAGGAGATTATTTGAGAAAAAAATCACATTAACGGAGTTAGTGATATCTCATCATTTTTTGTTATATAAGACAATGTGAAATATATGTTTATCGGACATACTTTATTCATTATGTCTAAATGTCTATAACTACTCTAAGTATGATATTTTAAGCGTAGCTTGGTGGGAAATTCCACAACAATCTATCAAAAAAAAATGGGAAGGATTACACTTTTCCTAAACGTAAGTATGGCCCTCTTCACAATAGCCATTTTCATGGAAACAATGCTCTCTATAAGGTCATGGTGGGTTAAACCTATTTGAGAAAAGATTTGATTATTAACAATGTTTTTTTGAGTACCACTACAACAAGGGTCTATTCTCTCTTACTCTAACTATAAGTTAGATTTAAAATACTAATTGAAGAAATTTATTCCAAATTGTTCAAACTTATGTTAACTTATTTATAGTGTCAGTCTTCTTAGGCTGCAAACATTTATCTATGTACACTTTTGGCTCATATCCATGGGAAACAAGAAAAAAGTGCTACACTATAAATCCTCGAATAGGGATCAAGCCATATGTATTGTCCATAAAATATATTGTTTGTAATAAATAATTCACAACCTTTCGTATGGAAAAATTGTTTACCTAACACTTAGTTTCATTCATTATCAAAAGTAACATACACAATGGACGCTAGTTTCAACAGTTTATTTTATTGGAAATTATGGTAAAATAATAAATCGTGACCTAGTTGAGTGACCACGAGGCTCCTACCATTATGGTCATTATAAACACTATCTGTACAACTTTGAATCGCTAGTGTTTTTCATTGATTATAATTATATCATGTTGGTTGGAAGGTACTGGGGGAGAAAATAATTACACTACATACCATATAGAGGGATCAAGCCTTACATAGTTCCCATAAGGTATATTGTTTGAAACACATAATTCACATCGGATCTTATAGGAGAAAATGCTTAGCAAACGCTAAGCATTTTTCCTTATCAAAAGTAAGGGCATAGTGGATGCTAGGTTCAACAGTTTAATAATTTGAAAACAATGATAAAATAAAAGATCATGCTCTATTTTAGTGGTTGCTAGGCTCCCACCATTACTACCAGTCATTATAAATACCATACATGATATAGCTTTGGGTCGCTACTATTTTTCATCTATTTTTTATTAAATATTTAAACAATTTTTACAGGAGCTCAGAACTTGGGGATTGGAGGGATCCCACCCAAGTACAACATAGACCATACCATAAACCATCCAACCCAAACTGAAATAAAAAACACTTGTAAGCATGCAGGGAGACTAGAAGCCCAAATGCCACACCAAAGACCACTAGAAAAAAACCTAAGACCAAAACCGGACATAGCAAAAAAATTAAACTAGAGAAGTAGGTAGGCAAGGACCACCACCTTCCTACCTCCCAAAGTCCCCCTTCATGATTTTTTTCGAAGGAGGAAATTTAGGTAAAATTGAGCTTGTGACGAAGCCCCACGATGCCCTGGAAGACTCTGTGAAGACCGGCACCGAGAGACTGGGAGATATAATTTCTCAAGATGTTTCCCTTCAGAGAGCCCCTTTCACATAGGCAACATGCACCTCTTCAATGAATTTCATCAAGACCAAAATCCTAGTTGACAGATCCATTATCACTTTTCACACCTCCTCAAAGCTTTTTCCATCTCAAACCAAGTCAGGAAAAGGATGAGCTCTACCAAATTCCTCTAGTGCTTCCACCAAGTTATCTCGGTGCATGGGTTTGATGAAATGCATCACTATCACCCTAACCTCCTCAATATTCTACCTCACTAACAATAGCTGTGACACGAACCAAGAAGCCACCTCAGAGTTAACATGAGAATGAGCCGATCTCGATAGATATTCCACCCCCAGAATGCAAGTAATGGCTTCCCTGACAGAATCAAACTAGGCCTAGAAAATAATCTGCAAGCGAGCCTGTGAAACCTCCCCTGTGAAAGGCCATCTCCCTCTTCTCTCCATCCAAGAAAAATAGTGGCAGAGCCTAAACTCCCATGGAAAACTGGAATGAAACCACCACATCATGGGCCACCAAGCAGAGATGAGATGGAAACAACCCGCACCGCCTCAAATTAATGAGCCTCGGGGCTCCCTTCCTAAGAAATAATTTCTTCCAAATCCTCCCATTTGCACACACGCTCATAAATAAGAAACGAAACCCACTATAACCAAATTTTGTGTGCTCATTTTTATTCAATGAAAGACCCATAAATCCTTAAGCCATTTTTCCTTGATCAAACCTTAAAAAAAAACAAATACCCAATACACTAAAACTCAATAAAACATACCCAAAACAAAATTACTTCATGTCGATCAATCCTCTGGAATCTCCACCTCTCCTTCATCAATCTTTGATTGTAAATCCTTGGGATCCTTGCCATCGACAATGCACCCAATAGAAACATGCATACCAAAAATCTCCTTCACAGTTCCCGCAAGATGTTTTTCCATGGATCGGGGCTTCGTGACCTTCACAATTCAATAACATCGTCAGATGAAATGTTCCATGTATGTTTAATATTTTTTCATATTTTTCCTTTAATGTTCAGGTTCCTTCAGGGATTTAATCACCAAGGAAGTTACGTTGGGAACAATTGTAACTTTTTCCTGATGATTTTATATAGTGAGCTTCACGGAAACCCTCAAACCCTTCCAATATTTTACAGTCTCCTTTACAATGTCTTCTCCGAATTTTTGGTGAAAGACCCAAAGGAAATTTTAGGGGCCAATGAAGAGGCCGCTCTAACTTCTCCTCCTGTCACATGGAAAACACCTCCACAACCTGAGATGGGTCCAACTTTGGCAGAATTTTTCCTCAACCCTTTGAACCATGCCTCTTCCGCAAATCCTATACAACTCCGTGACCTCTTACTAAAAGGGAAGACTAGGAAAAACCCTACATCTCTATCTGTACTTGGACTTAGGGTTGTTCTCTTTTTTTTTCTTTTTAAAAGTAATATATGTTGTTATTTCTTAGAGTGATTAAGGTACAATATTAATGGTATGTAATGTTTTTTTCCTATTTTTTCCTATGTTGTTATCTCTTAGAGTGATTAAGGTACATGAGGGATCAAGCCTTATGTAGTTCCCATAAGGTATATTGTTTGAAACACATAATTCACATTGGATCTTATGGGAGAAAATTATTAGTGAACACTAAGCATTTTTTCCTTATCAAAAGTAAGGGCATAGTGGATGCTAGGTTCAACAGTTTAATAATTTGAAGATAGTGATAAAATAAAAGATCATGCTCTAGTTTAGCGGTTGTTAGGCTCCCACCATTACTACCAATCATTATAAATACCATACGTATATAGCTTTGGGTTGCTACTATGTTTTCATCTATTATGTAGTAATCACAAGACTTATTGTTTGTAACATATAATTCACATTTGTTTTTATGAGAGAAAATGCTTAGAGACCACTAAGTTTTGTATGTTATGAGTGAAACATCATAACCTAATGAATTGATTGGTATAGCTTAGCGGTCACCAAGGATCCTACCTTTACCTCTTATCAATATAAACACTATCTTTAAGGTATATTGTTAGAAACACATAATTCACATCGGATCTTGTGGGAGAAAATGCTTAGCGAATGCTAAGCATTTTTCCTTATCGAAAGTAAGTGTATAGTGGACGCTAGGTTCAATAGTTTAATAATTTGAAAGCAGCAGTGATAAAATAAAAGATCATGCTTTAGTTTAGCGGTCACTAGGCTTCCACCATTACTACCAGTCATTATAAATACCATACGTATATAGCTTTGGGTCACTATTGTGTTTTCATCTATTATGTAGTACTCACAAGACTTATTGTTTGTATCATATAATTCACATCTGTTATTACCAGAGAAAATTCTTAGCAACCACTAAGCTTTTGTATGTATTGAGTGGAACACCATAACCTATTAAATTGAATGGTATAGCTTAGTGGTTGTTAGGCTCCTACCTTTACCTCATATCAATATATACACTATCTTTATAGTTTTGGATCACTAGCCTTAATATGTAGTTCCCATAAGATACATAGTTTTCAACTCATATTTTATCTCGTTTACAATAAAAAAATGCTTAATGACTACTAAGATCCTTTACTTATTGATATAAATGACATATCATACCCTAGGCTCAAAAGTTTCTTATTTTGAAAGTAGACATAAAATAATAAATCACAGTTTAGCTTTAGCGGCCGCTAGTCTCCTACCTTTACCTTTTCTCATTTTAAACACTATCTGTAAAGTTGTGCATCGCTAGGCTTAGTATGTAGTTGCCATAAGATACATGGTTTTCAAGACATATTTCACATCATTTCTTAACAAAGAAAAATGTTTAGTTCATGTTATGCTCATTTACTTATTGACATAAATGGCATATCAGACCCTAGGCTCATACATTTCTTATTTTGAAAATATATGTACAGTAACTCTAATCGTACAGTCTTGGATCACTAGCCTTATTATGTATCCCTAATAGCTTGTTCGAACTTTCCACGTGGCACATTATAATTGGATAATTAATTTATATTAGCTCCCACTATATCTAACAATGTAGAAATTGATTTTGATAAATAATGGAACGTAAATGTGTGTATATTATTCTAATAATCTTCAAAACTATGTTTAGGATTTATTTCTTTTGTTTTTTATTTTAATATTTTTTTGCTATGCTTGGTTTATTTATATGTTGTATAATATATTTGTTATTATGTTTATATTATTATAGGCTATAGACAATGAAAATGTTTAGTTTTTAATTTTTAAACCATGGGAAAATAAAAATAGGGAAATACGAATTCCCCCACATTTTTAGATATTTGAAATTTTAATAGCCCACCCTTTTGCTTTTAGAGGGGGAAAGTGAAAATTTCAAATTTTCATATCCCACTCTTTTTCTCTTTTTGAATTTTCTTTCATGAAATGTGCTAAAAAATTATTAAATACCTCAGAGAAATATTGAGTAGGGTTTCATTTTTTTGATCAATCGGAAAAGCATGTCTTCAAAATAAAAAAAAACATGCACAACCGTTGATTGTGGGATGAGTGTTTGATTCCATTTTTTTTGCATGCGATTATAATCTTGTTCATAGAGAAAGGAACACAAAAGAAGCACAAAGAGGATGAACACAAAGGACACACATGAAGGAGGATAATAAAGAGGTTGTGAAATGGATCACGATGATTGTTTGAATGAGATAGCAGATGGAGGTTTCACAGACAACATAAAGCACAAAATCATTCCAGATATTACTAAACTAGGTATTTATAGTAAAGGTGTACCTTTTTATCGTGGGATCTATTAGTTGCTTTGTAGTCGACTGGTTCATGTGTTTCACACGAAGTCAATATGGGCGTGATCCACACAAGCCCTGCTTTATCCTACTGAATCATGCTTTGTAGTCAAGCCTTTACTTTTGATCTTCATGTCAAATTACCTTGTTCTTCATGAAAACTCACTTTTTTGTGCGTTAACGAAAGCAATTTTAATCATTTTTCTACTCTAGTATTTATCTTTGTTTAAAGATTTCCCATTTCCACCATTCTATGTCTCTCTTTGGCTATTTTCATTTTGATTTTTTAGTTTTCGTCCCTACAATTTTTTTAGGATAATGATAGCTTCTAGCATAGTCACCTTATTTTTAATTTTATTTTGGTCGGAGAACCCAAAATAGTTTAATGTTATTCATTAAGATGATGCAAAAAAACCTTGCTAATTAATGCATATTACATTTTTACATGGTTGCCGCTTAGATATTTTAGGAAAATATATGACGTTAAAAAATTAATTCAAAACTATAAAACTATATTAAGAATTCAATTGTATGATAATTATTTAAAACTATATACGTGTTTCCATGTAGAATTAACCAAATGTAATGTCTTCATCATTTTTATGGTATGTACATTAGAAGTTAAACACATTATATATGCAATAATATTATTAAATCTAATTTTAATCAATATGCATTTTATAATTAATATATTCTTCCTTTTGAGCCCGCTAATCTATGCCAAAAATTAACATAGATTTGAGGCTACCATGATATAATTGGTTGTTTTGACAACATATTGACAAAACCCCAATTCTATTTCGAATTACATATAAGATTTTACATGTATATTTATATATCCATTATATAAATTTTGGATTTATTTGTTATCGTTTGTATCTTTTCAATATGATTTATTTTCTATGAATAAACTCTACCATAGGAAAATTTGTCTACCCTAGCATCTGCTAGGATATAATTCTAATTTGGAAAAAGCATTCGTTTTCCTTGGCACCTCGTAGATCAGTTGTTGTTATATAGGAAACACAACGTTTTTTGGTCCTAGCGATCACTTTTGTTCTTTTTCAACTGTTATATTTGCAGAGATTAACAATTTAGATTTATAAAACAACTTCATTTTGAACATGATATATTTACCTTTAGGAATAGCTTAGTGGTTGCTAGGGTGCAACGAGTAGATCATGTTGTATTTAAAAACTTGTAGTATAACTTCTAGGTCACTAGTCTAGATTTCTTTTCTTGTCCTAAATGTAAAAATATTCTGCCAAAATATTATAGGAAATATAAAACTCTAGACATATAGCTATGTAAGTCATGGAAAACACGATTCTAAACATACACATCTTGATTATGAACATGATATATTTACCTTTAAGTATAGCTTAGCGGCCGCTAGGGAACAACGAGTCCAAGTCTATACATATACTATTATATAAATTCCATATTTATATGTTACCGTTTATATAAAATACATTTTGAATACGATCTAAATGAAAAATGTTGGCTACTCTAGCGTCTCATAGGCTATAATTCTTATTTGGATGAAGTCTTCATTTACCTTTGCAAACCTTAAGGATAGGTGGATTTTGATATAGGCAACACACTTTTTTGGGTCAAGTGATCGCTTTGTTTTTCTCTCCTATTAAATACGCTTGGTTATTTTTAGGCAAGACACTTTTTTTGGGTCAAGCGATCACTTTGTTTATGACTAAGAATAGCTTAGAAATGAAGCTTCAAGTGACATCGAGGATTTCACGTTGTATAACATTGACATTTTCCAATAAGCGGGCGCTAGGTACTTCCACACTATAATATTTCGAGCTTAGTGGGCATTATAATCTATCTAGTTACCCAATTATATTTTGAGCTTAGTGGGCATTATAATCTATCTAGTTACCCAATTATATTTTGAGCTTAGCGTCCATAGCTTATGACACAAACATATTTAGATCTTATAAATCTCTAGGTTTCAGTAAAAGAAAGTAAGATATTATAAGCATAGTGGTAGGTGGGTTATGCTAAAACATAATAATATGATCTTAGTGAGTACTGGTATTAAGAGCTTAGTGACCGCTAGGTTATGCCACAACATATTATTTAGGTATTCAATTCATTTAGGTTATGTATCATGAAACATGATATGTTATTTTAAATTAAGATATTTCAAGCTTAGCTCCCGTTAGATTATGCTACCATATGTTATCTGTTAATTTTGACTTCACAAAATTAATAACATAAATTTTTAAAAAATTTCAAAAAGTATTCTTTCACTTGATTTCTCATCCCCATCACGATCGTATTGTTCTTCTGATCGTTCGGTCTTCGTTTCATCCATTTCGGGTGAGAACTCCTCCCGCCAGGTCACAAATTGTGTTAATAATTAATTAATTAATATTTAATTAATTTATTACCCTTTATTTGATAAAATCAATTTTATTGATTTTTGGGTTTTAATTAAATAGATATTAATATAATAATTATTAAAATTCAATCGACATATATATTTATTTTTGGGGAAAGTAAGCTTCCACTTCCAATTGTCGGGGATGCCAAATTGGCTTCCCGTACCTGGATTTCCCCTTTCCTGGAAAATACTTCTTATTTTCCCGCTTGTGGGATTTCTTCTCTGCCAACCCAACCGGATGGCAAACTGGAAAAAATATCCCAATCTCCCACATGGGGAAATAAATGGGAATTGTCAACTGCTTTGCCATTGCAACTGGCAAATGAACAAGTTTTTTCCCATCTTTCCCTGGCAATTAATGCCTACTACGAAGAAAGGGAAAATTGGTTATTCCAACGGAAATAAGAAATGGTTACAAAAGCTTCTTTAATCCTCATAACCATTTCTCTGTCAAACTCGTGGGAAAAATTCATGCGAAGAAGCTTTGAAGCTTTCAATATTTCTAACTTCTTATTTCCTCTGTAGAAGCGTTTCCCAGAAATATTTTTATCACATCCCTAAAAAAATACCAGTTTACTGTGAACGCCATTGTGAAGGAGGAATACGCATTGCAAAATAAAATCAGTTCATGCTCAACCAAGTGATAATTCCAACGCAGGCCAAGAAGGTAAATTCCAAACATTCCACATAACTTTGTAGGAGGGAAACCGAAAGGAACGATAAGAAGATTGTTCCAAGCCATGATTTCAGATGATAATAGCACACCACATTAGATTTGCAAAGCAGAAGAGCTAAAATACCATATATGGAAATCCATCATAATCCATAATGCTCAATACATTACAATAGAATGACTTGAATTATTCAATAAGAAAGATGTACATATAGGAGGAGGGAAGTGCAACTACTACCTAAATCAGTGGTGAAGAACTCCCACTAACGATGATACTGGTAGTTAAGTTAACTCCAAAAGACTAGTAAGCTAACTTCACATAACTGAGAAGCTAACTCAACACAACTAGTAAGCTAACTCCACACAACTAGTACACCTAAGCAAGCTAACCCAACAAGTGTAGGGTTAACACAAGTGTAAGAATTATCCTAATAAATAAATAAAAGGATAAATAATAACCTACACTAACACCCTCCCGTAAGCATAGCTTAGGTGGGTGGAAAATAAGGTGGGTCCCGGCAACAAGGCCTGATGAGGTACCCATGTACAACAATGGGGAAAATGGACACCGCAAGGTACCCAAAACCAAGTAATAACAAAGTAGAGAGCAAAATCCTGCTGCAAGATATCCTCAGAAGCTCGACTCCAAAAAATTGTACAATGCTAAAGAAGTGTGGTGCACACTATGGTCTGAATCCACTAATCGATCATATAACTCAAAAACAACTGACATTGGGCTTCACCAGAATAGCTCCATGCAAGGAGACTGTCAATGGAGTGATGTCGAAAAGTGAAAAAAAACATCAAACATAATTTGATCAACTGCTACAAATAGGTGTGCCACGATCCAAGAACAACCAAGGCAACAAGGCAAGGACACGAGATCCAAATAAATAGGAGTGCCACAATCCAAGAAAAGAGGCATCAACATGCCTTTAAAAAAAAAGTGTCGAAAATACTCCCCCCACAAGAGATCCAAAATATCTCAACAAACAAGAGAGATATAAATGTATACACCCATAGATACAAGAATGCAATACCCAAAATTTTAGGATGTCGGGCTCAACCGAAAATGCATCCACAAGTGATCACAACACCCTCCCAAATTGGCACTTTATAATTGAGTGCATGTAAATATTACAATGAGTAAAAGTACCTTTTACAATTGAAATATGTGTATAAAAGTCTCACCAATGCGTAGATCTCGAAAAAATACACAATTTCAAAAAAAGATCACCTTAATCCGAGCTACGGATCAAAAGTTATGAGCTCTAGAAGGTTTTGCTATTAAAATAATATTTTAATGTTGATCTTCTTTTCAAAAGGTACACGTGACACCCAAATGTCCAAAGGGTAAAAGAGTGCATCCACACGATACAGGCTTGCGACCAAAGGATAAAATCCTGCGCCCAAAACTAAAATATCCAGAGGGTAAAAGACTGCATCCGGAAGGTACACACTTTTATCCAATGGATAAAAGAATGCACCCAGAGGGTACAGATCTGCGTCCAGTGGATAAAAGACTGCATCCAAAACCAAAATATCCAGAGGGTAAAAGACTGCATCTCGGAAGGTACATACTTTTATCCAATGGATAAAATAATGCACCAGAGAGAGGGCAGATCTGCGCCCAGTGGATAAAAACTGCACCGAGAACCGAAATATCTGAGGGTAAAAGATCGCATCAAAAGGTATTATCCAATGGATAAAAGAATGCACCCAGAGGGTACAGATCTGCATCTAGTGGATAAAAGACTGCATCCAAAACTGAAATATCCAGAGGGTAAAAGACTGCATCCAAAGGTACACGCTTTTATCCAATGGATAAAAGAATGCACCCAGGGTACATGATCTGCATCCAGATTTGACTGTCTCAAAACATGGTTGAGTTTACAGTCGATTCTATGGTTTTGGCACCTTCCAAATCCAATGGCGCACTTCGTTTTGCATAAAAATGCATGTTGCAGAAAATTGCTCACAAATTCCAAATACATGAAAATAATAAACCCTTGCTTGCAAAGAAAAACTTACAGATGGATGTCTACATCATCTATGGCTCTGATACCATGAAAGGAATGATAAGAAGATTGTTCCAAGCCGCGATCTCAGATGATAATAGCACACCACATTAGATTTGCAAAGCAGAAGAGCTAAAATACCATATATGGAAATCCATCATAATCCATAATGCTCAATACATTACAATAGAATGACTTGAATTATTCAATAAGAAAGATGTACATATAGGAGGAGGGAAGTGCAACTGCTACCTAAATCAGTGGTGAAGAACTCCCACTAACTGATACTGGTAGTTAAGTTAACTCCAAAAGACTAGTAAGCTAACTTCACATAACTGAGAAGCTAACTCAACACAACTAGTAAGCTAACTCCACACAACTAGTACACCTAAGCAAGCTAACCCAACAAGTGTAGGGTTAACACAAGTGTAAGAATTATCCTAATAAATAAATAAAAGGATAAATAATAACCTACACTAACGTAAACAACAAGTTGAATAATATTAAATAAAACAAGCTCCACGCATTGGAAAATATAGTCTAAGGGAGCCACGCAAGGAGGAAACAAATAGCCAAAAATAAATGGCCACACACGAGGCCAAGTTAGATAAATCCACACAAGCATAAGTCAAAAAAGCTTTGGAACACCATGCATTTTGAGCAAAAAGTAGGAGTTCCCACGCATTCATGGCTAGGCCTATCTCTCACACAAGTTCGCACAATAGGAAAAATTATTTTCCATCACGTCGCCATTATTTTTGTCGCGTCGCCGTTCTTTTTAATGAAATAGGTAATAACGTATTACGTTGTTGCATATATAAGTAACAACGTAGTACGTTGTTACCTATTCCATTTGTGGTTTTTTAAAAGGAATCGGTGCCGTATTGTTTCAAACGTGAGTGCGCAGCAGGATGGTGGGGCATGGGAAATAGGGCGCAGGGTCATAGGTTCGAGGTTAGCTAGATGCAAGGATAGAGTGCACTGGGTCAAAGTTTTGCACAGTTCATGTTGATTGCGAACTGTGTGATGGATAGGCACAATGTGCATTCATCAAGGAGTAAAATCTAGAACATTCCAAGGTAGAAATAAACAAATTTCCATGCGGTCTAAAAAGGTAAAATAAGACAGCCCACATGTAGGTGGAAGGAGTTTTATGCAGTTAGAAAACAACCCAAGAAAGAAAATATCCACGCACTAGTATGGATAAGGTGGAATAAAAAAGGGATTTCAATGCATTCATTCACATCTCCACGCATGTTTAAAAAAGGAGGATAATTTCTAGGCAACAAAGCCAAAAATAAAACAACAAATTTCCACACAGATCATATGCCCATACATTCACCAATCTGGTGTTTGAACTAATTTCCACGTGGGGGAAAAAGAGACAGGTCATTAAAATTTGTTTTCTATTTGTTTTCTTTTGCAAAAGGAGACCAAGTGGAAAAAATAACAGTCCACCACGCATTCATAGACAATCATGCATTTGCCAATAAAAAAATAATAGAAGTTCCACAAAGTGCATACGCTCAGTGCAAATATGAATCTCCATGTATGGTTTGAAAACAATTTCCAATGTAGTCAAAGAAGAGGAAGATTGTGCGTGAAGAGAAATCACGTTAACTATTTGAAAAAATATCAAACAAGATATATATATATATATATCATCACAAAAAAAATGAAAATAATAAATAAAACGATAGATGCAGAAAGGACATGCCGCAGCTATATTTGTTGAAGTAATCAACTTTGGAGCTCAATATCTTGAAGTCGGATGATCGTCGGGAAGAAAGGTTTAGTTCATTGAATTATCCCCAACTTCATGTACTCCTTTGCCAAATTTCAAATGCGCAGAACCTCATTTGATATTTTTCACAAACCCAAGAAAAACTCAAATTTCTTACTTTTGTCACACGTGCGTTTAAGCTTGGCGGAAGGCCTACTTTTAGAATACATGTCTCGAGCCTAGATGATCGTCAAGAGAAACAATTTTATTCGTTGAATTTTTCCTAAATTCATGTACTCCTTTTCCAAATTTCAAATGCGTAGCACCTCGTTTGATATTTTTCATGGAGCCAAATAAAACGCAATTTGTTTGATTTTGTCGCACATGCAATTTTCAGCCTATCAAGGTGACTCACTTTGAGAGTTGATATTTTGAACTCAGATGATTTTCAAGAGAAAATAATTGTTTCGTTCAATTCTCCCCACCTTCATATGCTCCCTTGCCAAGTTGTAGATGCCCAGGGTGACGTTTGGTATTTTTCCCAAGCTAAAACCAAACGGGATTTTCGTAGTTTTTCACTTGCATTTTCCTAGTAGTTTTAGAAGAGTCAACTTTAACCTTTAATATTTGATTGAAGAATTTTATTGGGAAAAAACAATTTGACACGCAAACTTTTGGTACCTTAATAGACTCCCTCATCCAATGAGAGTTTCTCAGAACAAGATTTGTTATTTTTCCAGGGAGTTTCAAAGGCAATTTGTGTAGTTTTGTAAGAAGGAAGTAATAGCCTGAAATCACGCTTCTGTCACAATCATGTCATCTTCAAAAAAATGATGTTTCTATTCCAATGCATTATACTCACCTCAACGCTCCATTCATATTATGAGAACATCGTCGATACCAACTTGGGACACGTCGACATAAGTCGGTTCTGCGATCGCATATCAACCGAAGGTGAGTCAGAATTTTCATGTCGCTTGTTTTGAATTGGTCATCACTTGCATAGATGCACCATGACACCTACACAATGTGGCAATTCAAATCCAATAGCTTCAAAGTAGAAGCAACCTTTGAATTCCTCATTATGTGGTATAGGTCACATCTATCGCGAAGTCTCTTCAGAGTCAAAAGTCATTGTTATCAACAAAGATCGATAATGAGAGAAATTTTTCTACATCAATTGTCTTCACTTAATAATTTTAAGGATCTATTCATCTACACACCAAGACCAATGATAAGTACAATTGTGTGGATCATCAAGGAAAGCTACATCATTCAAGCGTGTCCCTGTCAACTCTCAGTTAGCGGCAAGCACAATACTTCATTAGCTAGTCTTAAAGTTGGACTGTTCTCAAATTGGAAACACTTCAGGATGGTAAAAATAAAAAGACATAACTTCAGAAAGTGAATTACGATTTTGTCTCTTGGAAGATATTCTCAATGGCTAAAGATCAGAAGCTAGATTCTAACAAACCAAGGTGGCGTAACGACTACGGTCACGCGACAAATGAATAATTCATCATGGAAAGGTATTAAGAGCATGTGGATAATTGTGTGCAATTTTGAATGCGAAGGAGAATAAAGAGAAAAAAATTCACACCAGGATGTTCCACAAATAGAGGGGTGGATGAATTGCTCAAGTTTCAAGCTCAGATATTTTGTCATTTGAAGGATTGTAGAGCATGGTCAATGAGTTCATTCTCATACAACTAGGATAGGTGGAATCTTGGTCCAATGGATAAGGCATAGATCCTAGGTGTCTTGATCCAGGTGGTGCATTGCTGCCTAGGATGTCTATGTGTGTGTCCAAGTCATTTAAGTAGGGTCCACATGTACCCATTTCTTTTAGTTATAAAGTGGTATTTTAAAATGGTGTTATTATTGAACTCACTTTTGGAAAATTGTGGATAACTTAAGTGATTTATATTTTTAGTCACTTTTTAATAAATTTGGTTGAGAAAGTCAAAGTCACTTAAGTGCCCTATTTAATGTGCATTTAAAATCCTAACTACTTTGTAACCAAATTTTGGGTTATAAAAGGATGTTAGGGGCTCATTTGTAAGGGTGACTTTGAGAGAGGAGAAGAAAATACTTTTTGTGTAAGCTTTGTTTCAGGAAAGAAACTTTGTGTTATTTCATGAAGACATTTTGGAGTTAATGAAATATGAAATTTTTGTCCCATTCATTATCTCTTGTAACATTTGATGTTGTTATGTTCATTAGATGTTAGATGTTTAAATCTTGCGTGCAAATATTGTCTTTGATATTATTGTCAATGTTATTAAGTTTTTGTTCTTGTTCACAAGTGATCAAGCTCGATGATCTACTTGCTCATGTGTGTTCCCTTTTACTCATTCTCATTTAGTTGATGCAATCTCTGTTTTATTTGTGTTAGTTATTGATTGTTCTTATCCATTTAATATTAGTTGTGATTTTACCTAACTATTGTAGGTTCCTTCCATTCATTCTTTTAAGTTTTCCATTCCTTTCCTTCATTCCATTCCATCTCTTTCATTCACTTTTCTTTCCATTGATGTTCCAAAACACCCCCACATACAATTTTGAATGTATGAGATGTAAAAATAGTTTTGGTTTTCAATAAAGGCAGCCTCACCTTCATTGAGGAGGGAATTCGTTCCCACATTGTTGAATGTCATTGCATGCATGCAAATCCATATGCTAACACCACATAATCGTTGGAACATAGCATTTTTTATGATTTAGAAACTAAATTGAGGTATTAAGCGATTAGAGGCTGCTAGGTTATGCAAACAATATAGTATTTAGGTATTCAATTCTCAAGCATATGTATCACAAAGAAGATATATATAAATTAGTTGAATTCATTCTATGATTTTAAGATATTAAACTAGGATATTTTGATGATAAGTCTTCAAAAAAATACATGAGGAACCAGTCCATGATAAGTGTTCCAGTAGTGGACTCCCATGATGATTACAAGAAACTTATCTTACTAAATATATGCCAAAATATGGGGAAGAGCTGTAATTAGCTTAACTTCACCCACAAATACTTCCTATATCGATAAACTTTGCTATACATACAGCCATTCCGGCCCTTAATCAAAAACCAAAGACAAATGCTTCTAGGAATGATTAGGTCATTTGGCCTCTTAGCTCCACCTTGTCAATTATCTTGACATCTGCATCCCCTTTACTCTAATCAGAGGAGGAGGACGAATCGACATAGCATTTCGGCATTTCCACTTTTGCAAAAGAAGGGAGTTCTATACCCTAATTTTTCGCAACTACCTCCAAACCATGTGCAATCGCTTGCACCCCCCGTGTCAAGGCATGGACATGATACTAAAGGCCGACTATATGCTCTTTCAAATTCTCATTCTCTTTATGCAAGATAAACTAGCCTGAAGAGTTTGACAATATGTTTTCCACGCTCAACTGTTGTGCCATTTCAAAAATTTCCTCCACCCCTTGGATTGGTTTGGATCAAGCATTATCTTGCATGTGCTCTCACAAATATCACCGTCATATTCTTCTTCGAATCACTCTGTGACCAACCGGACCTTCTTGAGCCAATTCCGCATAGCTACATTCTTAATTTTCTCGTCCATCTAAGAAGTAAACAATTCCCCAGTGTCCTTTCTTGTCATATCTCTCCGCCTCTTCCTACTAGGACCACACTCCATGTTACCCAAGAAACCACCAACACCCATATAACCACCGTATAGAGACAGAAAGAACAATGACCAAAGATTAAAAGGAAAGGGGTAGTGAAATGTCCAGCCGGCTCAGAGATATAAAGCCACCAAAGAACCAACACACAAAAGGGGTAAGTGTGGCATGACAATACCAAAGATCATTGATTAGATATCCTTATCATAAATATCATGCTTCTCATTAAAATCTTAAATTTCCAATGCCATCTTACATGTCACTTGTGCTTATAATCCTTAATTAATGTCATAAATGACCATTAATGTCGTGGATTCCATATCCTCTTGTCGTCCCAAAAAAAAGGTTACCCCTCAGAATAATCTAACCATTTTTATTAAAATCTTATAAGTCGTCATGTTTTGACAAATTAAAGTAGGTTGTTTTGAGCTTATTGACCTCTAAGTTAATCAACCACATTAACTTTGGAGAAATGTATAACAATCAAGATCTGTATAAATTAGTTGACTTTATTGTATGATTTTAAGATTTCAAATTAAGATATTTCGAGCATAGTGCCTACTAGTTTATGCCACCATGCAATCTTTGCAGCCTATCGGTGGTTAGGATTTGATAAATTAAATTAAGATATTAGCGGTCTCTAGGTTTCAACAAAAGAAAGTAAGAACTTAAGAATATAAATATTTTGAGCTAAAAAAACAATAGTATTTAACAAACAAAAGAAAGACAATGACTTTGGAGATCTTTATAGCAATCAAGATGAGTATAAATTAGTTTAATTCTTTGTATGCATTTAAGATTTGGAATTAAGATATTTCAAGCTTAGCACCCGCTAGGTTATGCTACCACATAATAATTGGATACTACCAGTGGTTTCAGATACTTTGAGCTTAGCAGTTGGTAGCCTTTGCCACAACATATTATTTGGAGATTGAACTCACTAGGGTTCAATAATTCATAGTTATGATATTTTACAGCAGTTAACAAATTACAAGAAGATATTTATAACTTAGCTAACGCTATTTTACACAACGACATAATATATGGAGGTTACGGTCAATAGGATTATACAAATTAAATTAACATATTTTGAACTAAGCGGAGACTAGGTACTTCCACAATATATTATTTTGAGCATAGTGGTTGTTATCATTTAACATGTTATTGAATGATATTTTGAGCTTAGCATCTCTAGATTATGACACAACATAATATTTGGTGTTTAGTGCTCACTAGGTTTAAACAAAATAAATAATATATTATTAGTTTGGCTGCCGGTGGGTTATGCCAAAACATAATATTTAGATCTTAATGGTGACTGGGATTTAGCAAATTTGAATCAACATAGTTTGAGCTCGTGGTGGTTAGCTACTTAAACAATATATTATTTTGATTTTCACGGCCACTAGGTTTTTCCACAACATGTTATTTGGTGATTTCATCACTAGGGTTTAATAATTCATAGTTAAGATATTTTATATCATCTAGAAAATTAGAGGCAATTATTAATAACTTTTTTGGTGCTAAACCCACAATATAATGTTCGAGTTTATTTTTGCTACAACCCGACTAGTAAGAAAATTATATTTTGATATTAGAAAATGATACATTATGCCACACCATAATTATTTGGAGCTTATTGGTATTAGGTTTTATCAAAATAAAGTAGGATACTCTCATTTGAGAAGCCACTAGGTTATACCAAGACATAAAATTTGGAGCATATCGATCTTAAGGATGTAAGAAAACTCATTAACATATTAGGAGCTTAGCCACAACTACGATATGCCAAAAAAAAAATTATTTGGAATTAAATTACAAGGGGGTTTTCCTAAATGACCCACATACTTGTACAAAAAAGTCCTCATGGCTAGGTATTACAGTGAAATAAGAAGAGAACAATCTCGTATGCAACAAAAAAACAAAAAGTCCCAAACTAGACAAATCCAAATTACATTTTATGGATATTCATGAGAGTAGTTGCTACATCCTTAGCATCGGAAGTAGGCCTTCCTTGAACTAGCACGTCCACTAATTTAATGTGTTCCAGGAAATATTCGTTTATTTTCATCCAAGTCATGACCATGTGAATTTTCCATTCCTTGATAGAAGATATTGATTGAAACATATTCTTCGATGGTCTCATGTGGATTAGGAGAGATCTTCTCTAAATGCTCCTTGTGTTTTGAAGCTACAATGGGGGATCTCATTTTCTCTGACAAAAAAGAATCATGGTAAACCAAGAAGAGATCCTATAACACATATGGAATTTCGGATTCCATACTAACTTCCATGCAAAAGTATGGAGGAAGTCACACATGCTTCCATGATCAGGTGAGTTGAGATGGTTGTAGCTATTACAATTTCAGTGGAGATGAAAGGAGAAGCTAGAGAAGTGTTGGAAAAAGGTGGAGAGGAAGTAAATATTGGGTTTGAAAGTGGTTCAAAGACCTTAGAAGAGTGCTTTGAGGTGTCTAGAGGGTTACGAGCTGCTAGAGAAGACAAGGGGGACCTAAGAGTGAAAGAACGGGGCTAATGATAATGATGTCCAAATTAGAGTCGAAAGAGAGACCAAGGCAGAGGCGGCGGGCGACAAAGGATATAGGGAGATGGTTACGGAAGAGGAGGGGGACATGACGCTGCTCACTTGGCTGAGATGGGAAGCACAAGATTTATTTTGGGAAGCTTCCATTTTAAAGAGAAAATACAAAAGGCCTTGGTGTAGGAAAGGACCATCATCTTCTATAGCCATTTTAAGGGACCTCTCAAGCATTTGAAACAGAAAATACGCAAATTTTACCTTCCGATCATGTCGAAGATGCACAAGAATAAAAGATGAGGTCCATATATCACTTTGTAGCATCGTTGAAGCATGAAGTACCTCCTCAATTTCCAAGAACCCTATCCTAAGGTTGTGGAAGCGAGTCCCATTCATAGCCTGAGTGATACATTGTCATATTTTCACCAGGATATAGGAAATCATCCATCTCCTCCTGAATCGAGTGTTGAAAATAAATGTCTCCCTCCGTAAGGAGCCCCATTACAGTTGCAATGGTCTGTCAAAATAATAAATTTAGTCTTTCCCACTTTGACTCTTCCTTTCTTCTAGGTTTCCAACACACTGCACATTACTTTGACAGAGTGACTAGATAGTCTTTCCATAAACGACGTAACACCACCATCATGAAAAATATTCCATACTACGGGTCATCCTTGACCTCTTCACAGAAGAAGGCTCAATGCATTTGTTGGTGCTACCCATAGTGAACAAGGCTTTTTGATAGTGATTTCCAAAGGCCCGATATAGACGATGCTTAAATAGAGATGTCAAGCACCTTCATTCCAATCTTCAACTCATGTCTCCAAGATTTCTAATTGAATTTTTTCCTAATTATTAATAGTCATTAATTGATCTCATCCATCACATGAACAAAATCTATGAATGTCATAAATTCCCAAAAAATCCACAAATGCCTTATCCTCTTGCCGCCACCAAAAGAGATATTGCCTCAACATAACCTAACAAATTTTAATCTTAGTTAATGTTCAACCAACCCCAAAATTAATTATTTAATGTTCTTGCAATTACTATATTTAGTGGAGGTCAAAGGTTTGAATGTTTTTTTAATATTGGTAAATAGTTTTTGAAAGGGACTATACCCTTGTGTACAAAAGAAGGCCTAAAAGCCGGAATAAGAGAGAGGAGCAGAGAAGTCAGAAGAAAGCACAAAAGTTACAAAGAAAAGAACAACGAAGCCCTGAATAATACTACACAAACGAGACTTAACAAAGAAAACAACGGCAAAAAAAAGAAGCTTCCACAAACCAAGAAGCGCATAATAAAAACAATAAGGACCAGCAAAAGTAGTCGGGACTACTTCTTGGCCGCTTGATCAATACTCATCTTTACTCTTTTCCAAGCATGATACATGCCCAAACGTGGTCATATGAGCAAAGATCCGTCTTATCGAGCTCCTCTCTGGTTCTTTTGCTCTCTTTCTCATTGCCCCAAAGTGTAGCCGGACACCGCTAAGATGTGAAACACTTCGCATGACCTTCGATGAACTCCTCGATGGCCCCGAAGGCTGCAATATTATACTCATGCCTAGTCTTCATCTTCCTAGGCGGGAGTCTAAGGAGGTCGGCTTTTTTGTATATGTCATCAATCTGCTATTGCCAATGCTCCCTTCCCCTCAATGCTTTGTTTGCCTTTTTGCTTAGCAAGGTTTTTAACCTCATCCTTCAAAGAATTTAAGCTCACCTCTAAGGCCTCCAATCTCCTAGAAGGGTTATCCGTTGGTGCCGCCTGGGACCGGCACTACTAATGTTCAAGCAGATCACGAGCAATGTCCTCCAAAGGTTCAACCTCTCAAAGAATAGACTCAAGGTTGAGTCTCCTGAAGCCCCGGTGACACGTTTAGAGGTAGAGACAGGGTGGGTGGCAGGGGCAGCAACAGGAGGAAAAGAAGGAGAAGCATGAGCAGCTGGCATGGGGGTAGCAAAGACCGAAGGGGGGGCAAAGCAGCAGGGGCAGCAGGGGAGACAGATCGGCAGCAGCTGGAACCCAACAAAGCCGGGCCGGGAGAGGAAGGGAGACCGGGAATTTAATAAGGCAAAGGCTTGTGAATAAGCAAAATAAGCCCTGGTGTAAGGGAACCGCCCGGTATGCTTCTCGAACTCCAAATGGAGCGTTCAAGAGAATTTAACAGATAGTGAGGGAAGCAAACCAACCTACTCCTACGAAAGTGATTCAAAAGACAAGGTGCTTGGGCAGGACAAGAATAAACCCGCCTTCAAGGATATGAAGCGAATCATCATGCGGGTGACTTCATCATACGGGGATGGAATTGAGTTAACAAGGCACCGCGGTGTTGAATATAAGCTTCTCCTCCTCCCACAAATCTTCTCTCTTCAACCTCTTTGATAACCCTCTTGTTGAAGAAGCGGTATCCTTCCAAGCCGAGGCTGGGCCGCTTTGCTATGAGTTCCTCATTAATAAGAATTTTCTGCCCTCCATAGTCGACCGTCCTCTCATTCCACTCCTTGGCAAAGCGAACAGAGATGCTTTGATCATGTCCTTGCACTCTTTCCACAAAGTTGGTGAATCCGCCGATGCTAAGAATGTTCCAGAGCTCAGTGTTTTCTTTCCAGTCAGGGTCCGCGCACGGCTCAATCTGGCATGGAGGCCCTCCCATCTTCACAATGATGTGCTGGTTACAACAATTTTCATAATACCTTTGGGCGTTGAGAGTGGTTCGTTTTCATCATAAGGGTCGCATAAAAATGGGAATCTGAGCGTTGGTCCTCCCACGAACGGGCCGTATGATTGCCGATCTCGAGCCTCGCGTGGAGTCGCGCGTGAAAACCCTTTCCCCGTCGCCTTTCACTCAGTAGTTATCTTCGGTTTTCGTGGAGCTTGGCATCCGAATATCAACAGCTATCAGACCTCCGCGTGCGCTGTTTTTAAATTTAGACAACTCCACTTGAAGTTCCTAAACAAAATCTTGCTATCATTTGAAGTAGATATCATTTGCCACGCCAAATAAATTAAAACAAAGACATGTGGAAGAATTTATGGATTTCCTCCAAAGATTAAGGCATGTCTCTAGAGATTGTTTCATGTGTGAAGGTCCGCATGTATGCTGCTGTGAAGTCGATTAGGATACTATCATTATCCCAAATAGTGAAATTTATATTAATGCCATAATTGGCCAATGATCGCCGCCTTGTTTCCTCCCCGTAAGAATGTATGATTCTCGATGTTCAAGGTATGACTCGATGCTTATGGATTCAGAGATAAAATCTTTGATATTCCAGCTAGGAGAAGAGGACTGATTAAGCAGTTTAATAATATTAAGGGAGTCCCCTTCAACAATGAGGTTCTGGATATTTTGGGCCCGTGCAACTCTCAATCCCCATAGAGCAGATAAAGCTTCTGCAAAATGATTGGTTTGGATTCCCATTTTTCCAAAGATATGCAAAGAATCAAATTACCTTTATGGTCCCGTATTGCTCCTCCTCCTGCTGTGCTCCTGTGGTTCCCTTAGAGGCTCCATCAAAGTTCACTTGAACCAATTGATTCAGTGGGGATGCCATTTAACCAAAGATCTATCCACACTATTCCCGGGGTTGCTCCAATATCCGATCTGCCAATTTGATAAGATGTGCTTTTCATTTTCAGGGTAACAATTGTTCTTGGGAGGTTTAAATCTGGCCATGTCCTCTTTGATGCCTTGGGAGATCTTGCCAAGAGGAATTTAAAATTTCGCTTCTTATTTCTAAAAACGATATTATTTCTATCCTTCCGCATCCTCCAAATTAAATGCGGGATGGCTAATTTCAGATTCTTTGATAGCACAATGTCCGAATGGTGGGTTCCATTGATTCCATAGCTGAATAAGATCCTCCAAGCATCACCCGCAGAGCTTCAAATTTGGAAAGGACAAAGTTCCAAGCTCTAAAGGCATAATCACAATGTATGAACAGATGGCTAATGTCTTCATAGTTATTCCCGCAAAGGTGGCACCAATTGGGAATGATAAATCCTCTTTTCATCAAATTGTCGTGGTGAGAATTTTGCCTCGATGGCCACCAAAGAAAAAAATTTATTTTGGGGTTAACTCGTGCATCCAGATCAAGTTCCGCTTAAAATCGATTGGTTATGTGGAAAAGACCGGTATAACCAGATTTGACCGAGTATTTACCATCGTGTGAATTGCTCCGCATCACTCATCCTTGGAATCCAACCGACACAAAGGGAAGAGATCTAAAAGGTCTGGAGGGAGGAGATAATTTGTTTCAGTTCAATACTCTCCATAGTAAGTCTTTTCCATTCTTGTTGGTGCCATTTCCATCAATGTAGTCCTTGACTTTAGTTCCATACTTTCTTATAAGCTGTCTCCAAGAATCCCAAATCTCTCCAAGAGATTATCATTGGACCAGCTTATCCTCCCGTAAGTTTATGTCGCTGCCATCCCCAACTTTCCATTTGCTTCCTTCTTAATGAAGTTTCTACTCTTAACCAGATTATTCCAAAAATGGAACCATTGGGAGTTGCTCATCATGCAGATAGGAGTAAACAGCTTTTGTCGATTCAAGTATTTTGTTTTAATAACATCAATCCGTGGTTGTTTCTCCGAAAGCAATCTCCAGCCCATCTTAGCAATGAGTGCCTCGTTCATTTTCTCAATATTTTTATTCCCACCCTCCCTAGATTTTGGGTGCAGACTTTATCCTGTGCCACAAGGTGAAATCTGAACTTTTCTTCCATGCCTTGCCATAAAAATTTTTTTTTCGAATCCTTTCCACTTTTCTCTCAAGGAGGAAGGAATTTTGAATAGTGACATGATATATATGGGCAAACTTTGGAGTGTGCTTTTAATGAGAAGGCACTTACCAAAGACTAGAGAGAGTGGTCCCTTTCCAACCGGCCATTTTTTTCTGAAATCTCGACAATAAATCATCCCACACCGTGTGAGAGACTTTCTTCGTGCCAAGAGGGAGGCCTAAGTATGTTGCTGGAAGAGTACCAATTTTACAGCCCAGAATTTTAGCAATCTTGAGCTGTCTTTCCCCAGGGGTGTTAAAGAAAAAAAGGATGCTTTTGTCGTAATTGATCTCTTGCCCGGAAGCAGATTCATATAGCTGCAGAAGAGCCTTGATAGCTTTAGCTTCTACAACTGAGGCCAGAAGAAGAAGGATGGTGTCGTCTGCAAACTGTTGATGAGAGACAGCTTGGCTGAGAGAAGTGGGTTTAGAACCATTTAAAAGGCCGACTTCCACCGCTCTGCTAATTGTTCTACTAAGGCTGTCAGCCAGAAGGATGAAGAGTAAGGGGGAGATGGGGTCTCCCTGCCTTAGACCTCTGCTGCTGGTGAAGAATCCCACAGGCTCTCCATTAACAACCACAGAGAACCTGGCTGTAGATATACAAGACTTAACAATTTTTCTAAACTTTTCTGTGAACCCAAATTTAGATAAAATCCTGTCAAGGAAGACCCAAGAAACTTTGTCAAAAGCTTTATTCATATCAAGCTTAAGGATCATGTTTGCCTTTTTGTTATTTTCCATAGAATGCATAGTTTCGTGCACCATAATCACACCGTCTTGTATTATCCTGCCTTTAATGAAGCCACTCTGCTGCCTTGAGATGAGATCCTTCATTATGAGCTTCAGCCTAGAAGCAATAATTTTGGTAAAGATTCGAAAAATAGCATTAACAAGACTGATAGGTCTGAAATCCTTGAAATCTTTTGCATCCATTTTCTTAGGTGCCAGCACAATGTGTGTGTTATTGAGTTCTTTTAGAAGATTTCCCGATCTATAAAATTCATTAACCGCTTTGAGTAGATCCTCCGAGCATATTTCCTTAATTTCGAAAAAATTAATGGAGAATCCATCCGGTCCAGAGCCTTATCCCCTCAAGAGAAAAAACAGCCTTTTTTAGCTCATCAAGCGTGACCGCTTTAGTGATATCTCTGACGAATTTCTCGGTCCTCAATATCATTCGAGGGATGGCTTTAGCATGAAGGAAATAGCTTCCGGATTGCCGACATTACTCTCTCTAAGAAGATTTTTGTAGAATTCAAGTGCTTGTTTCTTAATGTTTGTTTTGATCTTTAGTGATACTTCCGTTGCTTTTAGAAACCTCTAAGATCCTATTATCGGCTCTGTGCTTTAGAGTGGTCATGTGAAAGAACTTGGTGTTCCTGTCCCCCTCTTTAAGCCAGATAGCCCTAGATTTAAGGCGCCAAAAGGACTCTTTCTACCGCAGATCGTGTGCAACTCGTAAAGAATTTTCTTTTCATTTACTTCATCTTCAACTGATCTCCCCATAGTATCCATCTTTAACTCAAGATCCTGAAGCTTCTGTTTTAACTCTTTCTTTTTTCCGAAGATGTTTCCAAAAACATTTTTGTTCCAAAGTTTGACTTGTTTTTTGACATTTTTGAGTTTTTGGACCAATCTGTACTGGGCAGTGCCTTCCCCATTCCAATCCCACCATTCCTTTATTCTATCATAGATATCAACGTGCTCCATCCACATTTTTTCAAATTTGAATGAGCTTCTTGCAGGTTTGGTCCAATTTAGAAAGCTTAAAGCAATCGGATTATGATCCGATCCAATTCTGGGCAGGGAAGAGAGGTAAAAGTCTTGGCTAAGAATCCAGTTTGCTGAGATTAGTGCCCTGTCCAGTCTCACCTGAATGAGCTCCTTTCCCAACCTTCTATTATTCCAAGTATACTTATTACCATGCAGATCCACATCAATGAGGTTTTGTTCAGTGATAAAATCAGCAAAATCCTCCATTCCATTAGAGAAGGTGGGGGTTCCCCCAAACTTTTCGCCTGGGTTTAGAGGGGAGTTGAAGTCTCCCATGATAAGCCGATTAATGTACCGTGCTTTGGTTTTCTAAAGATTTTAAGATCAGCCCATAGTTTTCTTCTACCACTAGCAGAGTTAGGGGCATAAATATTAGACAAGATCCATTCACACTTATTTTCAATAGTGACAAATTTAATTGCAAGATGATTAATATTATCACTAAGAATCATACCAAGATAAAGGCCTTTATCCCAAAGAGTAGCCACCCTCGGAAGCACCCCGAGAATCAACAGCCGCCATTTCAGAGCTGTCCCAAAAAAAAAATTTAATATTATCCATGGTCATTGCTTTCATCTTAGTTTCTTGAAGAATCAAAATGCTGGGGTTACTGGAGTCCCGTAACTCCTTGATGTTTCTTTGCTTAGAGTAACCGTTAAGGCCTCTAATATTCCAAGATATGATCTTCATATGGAATGGTTGGTAGTTGGAATTGCTTGCTGGTTCAGTTGCCGCTGAACACCATCTGCAATATCCCTCTCTGTTTTCTTAGCTCTGAGAGTCTTTTTAGAGGGTCTTCCTCTTTTCGAGCTTCCTCCAAAATCAGCTATTCGTCTAACTGAAGATCTGGTTTTTCTGGAGGTAGAGGTTTCCCAATTGTCAATTTCCTTTTTCTTTTCACTATAAAGTGATTCTGGGATCCTTTCAAAACCTTCCATTCTTTTTTTTTTCTTTTTTGAGATGACCAAAGTGAACCTGCAGTCCGGATCTTCCTTTTCCTCGTAGGCGTAATCTCCCTTCCTCTTGTTCCTTATGAATACCGACAGTGTGATTCGCATGCACTGCTACCACCGTTGAAATGCTGAGGTATGGCAGCGGATCCGCATTTCCTTTCTCTCCAGTAGGGAGAGACTCCAGGGGCTCAAACACCCTCATATCCTCCTTGATACAAGCTTCCTCTCTAACGAATGGCAGGATTTCTTTCTCTTCTGAACCAGAAGGGATTAAATAGGTCTTCTTTTCCATGGTAGGCGTGATCCCCCCTTCCTTTTGTTCCTTAAGGATACTGTCAGGAGTATGATCAGAAGCAGTTTTGATGCTGCAACAGTCCTGCGCAGTCGCTGTTGAAATGCTGAGGTATGGCAGCGGATCCGCAATTCCTGTCTCTCCAGTAGAGAGGATCTCCAGGGGTTCACTCACATCCATATTCTCCTTGTTACAAGCTTCCTCTCTAATGAATGACAGGATTTCTTTCTCTTCTGAACCAGAAGGGATTAAACCTTCTTGTTCGTTCACTTCCAAGGAAACCTTAACAAGGTCATCCTTCACAGGAGTTTCAAAAGGTTTGTCCGGAGATGCCTTCACAGTTTTGTCCACTACTTCTTTGTTGGGGGTTTCAGGCAAAGCTTTTGTAGCATCTTTGGGACGCCAGACAAGATGTTTCTTAATATGAGTTCTAAAACCCCCTTTTTTCTTTTTTTTCCCCCTGCTATTTAATTGCACATTCCTCTGGCTGGGACCTTTATCTTCAGTTTTCCTTTCCTTGCTTGGATCCCTGTTAACATTGTTTAGATCTGAGTCAATCCCAGGCTGATCAGAAACCAAAAGAGGGGTCTTCTTCTTGTTGCAGTTTTCATCAGAGTGACCAATGCTTTGGCACCGCTTACATCTTAAGGTCTCAACTTCAATTCTTTGAGTCCAGGATCCAAATCTAGTTTTCAATATTATGTGCTCTGGAAACTCCTGATCAATAGCTGAGACAATGCAGAACCGAGCAAAAGCAAGCCTGGATCTATTTCTTGTGGGTCCATCTAATCCAATAGGTGTGCCTAGGGATTTTGCAATATTTAACAGTATTTCATCATCCCATAGATGCAATGGCAGTCCTGGCAGCCTACACCAGATTGGAATGGTGTTTATATTTTCTGTATTTGGATCAAAACCCGGATACCATTTTTTCAAAAAAAGACCCATATTTCCCAGCCACCAGGGGCCTCCAAGTAACACCGAATCTAAATCCTCTTGTTGGTTAAATTTAGCCAAGAAAAAACCTTTTGGCATAATGGTAATGCTTAGGGCTCCCTTGGGTTTCCATTTTCTCATAGCCCATTTTCTAATGAAATCAATATTAGGTCTAGAGCCAAGAAACTTACCAACAAGGGAGAGGTTTGTTTTGTTTAAAGCTCTATCAACAAAACCATCTGGGACCCTAAGACAGGTGGCACCCTCTTTGTCCATTTCCCATGTAAACTGTTCAGTGCTTTTCGGACCCACCTTGAGGTTAGGGCTTTGAAAAAGCTTATTCCAAGCCAAAGGTGTGGATCTCAGTATTTCCTCATTTTCTCTGCTAGCCGTCCGATCATAGCATCCGAGATCTGCTTTTCTCGCAAGTTTTGTCATATTACAGCGCAGATTTTTCATGCGCGGCGTAATCGGGCAGAGACCGCACTGGCTGTACTTCCCGCTTTTGCGACGTTCTTACCCGTGTCTACAAACGCCCTGCATTGGCTATAGCTCAGCCTTTCCTCAGCATTTTTAACCGTGGTTCGCAGACATTCTGCAGCCAAAACTGCGAAAACTGCGGAAACCGTGTCCCCGTAGAACTCTCCATCGCTAGATCTCTCCATCTTCTTTTCATATATTAAGCAACATCTTCTTCCTCATTATTTTCTTTCATACTTGTTACCAATATTAGATGTATTTATTAAATATATATTATAAAGGAAGAATCTGCAAACAAAATGAAGCAAGGTGAAATAACTAACATTGCTAGACATGATTTCATAATGTATAGATTATCATAAAACAAATCATACAGAAATATCTTATTATAATGTCTTTATTGACACTTCTATTTTTTACATTTACGTTCTCCAAGGTTGTTCATTCTACACGTGGAAATGAAGTGGGTAAGAACAGAGATGTTACAGGGAGCACAAACAACACTTGTGATGGGAATTTATTTGTGATATTTAGTAAGGTGATTTCACAAAACACTTTTTGATTGGAATAACATGGGGACAATGTTCACTGGAAAAAAAGACATCCCAGAGTCCTCTCCATCTCGGGGTCTGATTTTTCAATGGAGAGTAGCATGTTTATTTCAGACCAAGATAAAATTAAATGTAGATACAATTACATGTACGTGTCAAGAATAATATCCTTATTGGGTTTGTGTTCTCTTACATGTACAATTACATTCACAATTACATGTACATGACAAGAATAATATACTTTTTCATCTTTTAACTAGCCTCATGGATGTTAAAAGTTCTTCTTATATTGAACCCTTACATGACTTCAAACTGGTGTGGGTATATATATTAACTTGAATCAATATTTTTTGTTGCAGGTACAATCGGCAGTTGGTTGTTTATATTACTTCAAGTGTAGTGGTTGCTTTCATTTAATAAGTTACTGAATGATATTTTGAACTTAGCATCTGCTAGCTTATGAAACAACATAATATTTGGATCTTTGCAGTCTCACGGTTTCGACAAAATAAAGTGAGATATTATTATGATTTTAGTGGTCATTGGGATTTAACAAATTAAATCAACCTAGTTTGAGCTTAGTGGGTGAATGTATTTAAAGAATATAATATTTCGAGCTAAAGAGTCACTACCATTTAACAAGATAAAGAAATACATATTGAGTTTAGTTTCCACTAGTATCTCCAGTGTTAATCTTGTAATGAACTTCCTCCTGGTTGGAGTATTGAATTGATATAACAAAAAAAAAAGGTATATTAGTTTGGGATTGAAGTGAAATTTATAACCTATTTTTAAATTTGTTACTACTCGAACAAAAGTGCGACTAACATTGTGGATGTTAGAAGTTCTTATTATTGAAAGGATTGAAAGATTTGTTAATTACTACAAAATTCCTTTTATGTTGTACTTATAATATGTTGTTGTTTGAATGAAAAAATATTGAACATGTTTCTAAAATAGTTTGGTGTGTTTTAAACGTCCTAGATCAATTACTTTCACAAAAACACTTTTCTTACATGCATTGATGGAGATCAATGACTACAATGCTTAAGTATAACACGTGACATATCAATTATTGGACCAAACATATTCATTTTCAAAACATATGTTGTCTTGCAAAGGATTTTTGGAGGAAAATTTTGACTAAGGATTTACTCCCCAAGGTCAACAACATGAATATTGTCTGCCTTAACTGGAATTGAATTGTAAATATTGGAGGACAAAAATTGTATTTATTTGAAATATTTGTTAATTAATACAAAATACCTTTTATGTTTTACTTATAATATGTTGTTGTTTGAATGAAAAATATTAAACATGTTTCTAAAATAATTTGATGTCTTTTAAACGTCCTAGATCAATTTTTTCACATAAATGCTTTTCCTACATACGTTTATGGAGATCAATGACTATAATGCTTAAGTATAACACCTGACATATACGTTCTTGGACCAACCATATTCATTTTCCAAACATATGTTGTCTTGGAAAGGATTTGTAGAGGAAAATTTTGATTAAGGATTTACTCACCAATGTCAACATGTTTTTCTAGTTAGTTGTTCAAAACAAGATTTTAACACTAGACAATGTGAGAAAGGATATAATTAATAATTGGACCATAAGCAATATCCTTAAAGATTCTTCTCACGGGCATGATGGTTGCTACGCGTGCCCATTCTTCTAAATGTAAATTCATGAGCCCTAACCATCCCTACATGAACCCTAAATGGGGCATGGATTCTGTCCATTTCCATGGTGGCGGTGGTGACCTCTGGGCACGATCCAAGCGATGTACATCAGGATGCAACGAGACAACCTGCAGTTGGAGGCGGCACGGCTTTGGGGGATGAGGACTCGGCCCTGTCCTAGATCAATCTTGCTTTCAATACCCGCAAAGGCTCCAATATTACTTCTTCTGAGGACGGTGGCACATTCATTCGGTCAGGCTCCCTCTGGTGGAGGTGGGGCATCTATACTGGGAGTTCACCATGTTCTTGGTGGGACTGGCCAAGGCGCATCTATTCACGGCCCCACTGTAACCTCATTCAAAGATGCATTAAGGGGCAAGGATTCTCCTATGAAGCCTGCAGAATTAGTACCCCATGCATAACATTTGGGGAGGAGGTCATTTCAACTGAAAAATACTATAAGGAACATGCTCTGATCTGCAGATTCGGAGGACTTTGGCCGAGCCTTCCTGATCTACATGCATGGATCTCCAAGCACTGGACTCCATTGATCGCTGGGAGGTTAGACTTATACCCATGTGCTAAAGGTATCTTCATTGTAACTTTTTCTTCAATAGCTGATAAAAACTCCATTGCTTCCAAGCTTTGGGTTTGCCAATCTAAGCACCTGGTCATTAAATCCTGGTTCCCCTCTTTTAACCCGCTCACTGAGTCTTTTTCATGCAAACCTGTTTGGATCTGATTACCCCATTTACCCCTCCAATTCTGGAGTGGTGAATGTTTGAAATCTATTGGAAACACCTTGGGAACTACACTTTCTATAGATTCTCAAACCTCTGATTACACCCATACTACCTACGCTCAGATCTTGGTGGAACTAGACACGGCTAAAAACCTTCCTGCAACCATTGATCTTAGAGTGCAAAACAGAACTTGGTCACAACCTTTAGATTACGAAGGTCTTCCATTCCGATGCAGAAGATGTTTCTGTTTAGGTCACACCTCTACTAATTGTGGGATGGCAAAGCACCAACATGAGAAACACAACTGGTGGAAAGATGCCCTCCCGGAACACTTGGTTTTTGGTGAAAAGAGGACCTAGAATCAAATTCAAATGCAGAGGCTGAATCTGATTTAGTCCCTGAAACCCCTTTATCGAGAAAATCCTATTGCCAACAGCAAGGAAAATGCAACAAATTTATCTCATTTAGTTGTTGACAGCAAGGAAAATAAAATAAATTTATCTCAAGAAAACAATGATGTTGTTTCAGTTGGAATTATTGCAACTATGGAAAATACTCCTTTTTCTAACCCTCCATTCGTGGAGGCATCATCAGGTTGGGTAACTGTCCGTAAAAAGAAAAAGTTTATTTTAAAGAATGCCACTTCTCCGCCTCGATGATTTGTTTCTCTTTTGTTGTTCGGTTGTTCTACATTGTTCCTTGTCTTTTCCGAACAATTGTTTTTGGATTTGCCATGGTGTTGCAGTGTTGTTGCAGACTGGTTGTTGTTCTTCAGCTATTTTTTTGCTGGATTGATGTTGGGTGTTGGTACTTTTCTGAGTAGACTGTTTTCTGTTGTTGGGCTTTCATGATTCTATCCTGGCTTTTGAGCCTTTTGTACAAGGGTATAGTCCCTTTCAAAAAACTATTTACCAATAATAAAAAAATATCCTTAAAGATACTAAAGAAAATTTGTTGAAAGATTTTGATAAATGTAATTAATTATTCACACCCCGAGAAAGGGTAATAAATGTGTGGATTATCTTGCCAAATTGGGGGCTAAAGGTAGTAATTTTAAAGTGTGTGAGAGGGGAGATGATATCACCAATGTTATTAATCTCATTAAGAACATTAAGTATTGATGTTTTGGTGGTTGTTTTCCCTCATTGGGATGTCATCCTTGTACTTATGGTTAACATGACCCTTCCCATGTGTAGGATATATGGCGGGATTTGTATTAATTTTTCTCTTACAATTCATTTTGGCCATTGTTTCATCCATTTTAAATCTCAATTGACTAAAACCATGGGAGGTGGTCATTTGAGAACTGATCCCATGAGCTATGGTTCCCTGAAGGACAACCCCTCCTTGTGGCACATTCTAAAAATTAGGGGTTTAGGAATTTCATCTCAAAAATCACAGGGTCTAATCCTTATCTTGCATTGGAGTTTGGTCGGGCATGGAACAATGGTAACATGGTGATCCGTGGCATGGAAATTTAGGTTTTGGAGGATTCGATAGCATAGGCAAATAGAATGGAGATGGAGGGCTTAAAGATATTCAAATACTGCACTAGATGCAAGCATGAAATTGAGACTTTCTTCCACGGTAAATAAATGGTTTACCTGTTGGTAGACAATATAACTAGATTTTGCATCCCTGATATTTGGAATACAGTCTACCTCCACCTTATGAGGTATATTACTCTTGAGGTGAATTATATAAAGATATTTACCCACCATCTTACTATGCTTAATATTTTTAGGCATAAGATTGTTATGAGCCTTCCCTTTTTCTTGTTTATGTCACTCTCTGTGTCGATGCATGATTTTCAACAGGAAATATTGATTCCCAATTCACCATGGACTAATTCTTTTTCTTTTTAAGAATGGTAAATTAGTGGTGGAAAAGGAATTAGATCCCGAATCCTGAGATTCAAATGAAAATTTTACTCTTGTGGCCATATAAACAAATTGATGAGAAATAATAGAAAGGCACCTCAGGAGAATGGCAATCTTGGTATTGGGGCTGCGGGTTCTCGATTGATGCAAAAGGGGGTTGTCTAAAAGGAAAGTTAGAGCACAATTTTGTTGGAATGTGGCTTTTGATAAAATTTCTCTTAGGGTGAGTCAGGTGGAAATGGATATGGAGGCCTTAGGCGAAGTTGGAATGGATATGGGAAAAAAGTGTCATGCATTGCATCGACGCCTCTAAGAAAATTTACATCACCCAAAACTCTATCAAGGGCCAATATGGTAGAGATCAAAAGTTTGGTTTTAGAGTTACAGGGGTGTGTGGTCAAGTTGGAGTAGGGACACAAAGTTCACAGTTATAATCTTCACCTCATTAGTTTTGATGAGGAAGAGTAGGTTGAAGACAAAATCCCTATCACGAGTGAGCAGGATGATAATATGAAACATTTGAAGACTAACTAGTCTGTTGGTTCTTGGAGATTTTTTTGAATGTTTGTGGACTGTATCATTTGGGATGTTTTCCCCTCCATGTTTTACGATTTATCCTTGTATTGATCTATTGGACTGTAGTTTGGGATAATTTGTTTTAGCCCTTTTGTCCTGTTTATTTTTTGTTCACTCTTGGTGATGCTCATGATGCATTCTATTGTAAGGTTTCTTGATGCATTAATCCCTATATAAAGTAGCCAATCATTATGTTCACATATATTTAATAAAACTTGTTAATATTAAACAAGACAGAGAAGCAATTTCATGCCTCATGGATGTGAGATGTGCTAGTTGTGTGATTGTTTTCATAGAATTGTGATTTTTATTAAATAGAATAAATCAATGTTGCAACAAGGCCTCATATTTTTCAAATCAATACTAACTAGCAAATAAAGAAAAATATAAATAAGTTTCATAGTTCAAAATTTTATTTAAATAAATTACAAACATTAGAATTTTTTTACTTTGATTGGTGGATTGAGGAGAAATTTTAAGTAAGATGTTTTAAGCTTAGTGCCCACTAAGGTAACCTAATACTTCCACAACATAAAATTTTGAGCTTATGGATCACTAGCATTTAACAATTCAAAGAATATTATTTTTAGCTTAGCATTCACTAGCTTATGCGACACCACAAGTAATGGATATTATCAATCGAAAGGAATTAAAAAAATAAAGTAAGATATTGTCATCATAGAGTTTGTTATGTTATGCCACAACAACATATTTCGATGTACAAAAACTATGTCCATTTTTTTGTATAAGAGTTAATATGGGGGTTTTGAAAGTACCCGCATCCTTTTATAAAAAGGTCCTTAAGGCAGAATATGACATTGAAGCATAGAAGAGAGAAATCTTGTAGGCAGCAAAAGACAAAAATCCACATAGCCATGATGCAAACAGAGAAAATTTACATTTTGTGAAATGTTTTGAGGATATTTGATGCTTACATAGTAGCAACATCTTATATTTTCCTTGTTCCTTGAATTCTCTTTTCACAAATTTGTATTCATTTTTTTGTTCTCCAAAATATGTTTGGTTCTCCCACTCTTGCATTACCATATTTTTTTCGCAAATAGGTCACTGTAATCCATCACCAACACATTCAATGGAAAATCATTCTTAACATGAATATATTCTAAAATATTTTCATTGACAATGTCAACAATGTCGTAGCCATTGAATTTTGTTGAGTATGTGCAGCAAAGGACTATTTGTGGACAACAATAAGGCCAACAAAATAATATCAATTTTATAAAAAACATCTACTCTTCTATTCTGTGCACCACCATGTCCATAAATTGATTCCAATATTCACTTTTTATTGTGAAAATTGAGCCACCATCCATACCACCAAGATTCTTTTTCAAAACTCAACAAAACAAGTTCTTGATGGTGTTTTGGGTTTTTAAAAATTTTGCAAGTCTTCCTCTCATGTTATTACGTATTAAGTTGCGTCGTTTCTTTGTCAAGATGTGCTCCATTCCATCATCTTTCATTTATCTAACAAATGTTCAATATATTACGAAATTATTTATTTGATAAACAAAACTACCTTCTACAAAATATTGAATAATGAACTTACTTTCATTTAATTATCTACAAAATCCCTACATGGATATAATCCCTAATCAGCTATGGAAAATTTTACATTAACAAAATTTGGTAATTTTTGAGGGACTAAAGGTGAGAATGCACACCAATTTTTGGCACATAGAGGAAATCAAAACGTTTCAAGAACTCGAGCACAAAATTTTTGTCGCTTGTGTTGGTGAAATTTTTATGTTGATGAATAAGTTTACGTATTGATGAAGAGAATAGAAAGGAAAATGTTAACAATATAAACTCAAAAACTATCTACTTATAGTGATATGTAAACAAATCCAACCACCAATTTCATTGGCATGTGTATGATTTTACATTACTTTTCATTAAATGGTTGGTTAATGGCTGAAAATAGTTACATGCTCCAAAAGGTGCACATATTTCGAATGGTGAATTTTACATAGCTCGAATTAATGGCTAATTAATGTTGAGGCAAACACAACATTAATTAGCATTTTGCCTTACAAAATGGTTATCATTAATACTGCAAATACTTGCAAATATTTGTAATAAACATCACATGCGAATTGCATATTTAATATTTAACCATCTATTATTAATATAGATTTATATATAAATTATAAAAATTTCTATCAATATATATTAAAAATAATGAAATTTATACAAAATAATTGGTATAAATAAACATTGTTTTGTATTTTTAAAGGGCAGTTGACAAATTACCATTACCCAAATATTGTTTGACAGGTGATTTATCGCACTTAGCAGTGCGAATCAAGACTCGCACCTAGAAGTGCGAGTCGAGACCAGCACTTAGAAGTGTGAGTTGAGACTAGCACTTAGAAGTGTGAGTCAAGACTGGCACTTAGAAGTGTGAGTGGATACTTGTACTTAGTAGTGCTAGTTGATACTCACACTTAAAGTGTGAGTTGAGAGATGTGCGACTCAAGTCTCACACTTAGACATGCGACCAATCACACTTGTAAGTGCAATCACTCGCACTTATACACTACTTACCAAATTTATAAATGACAATTCCATATTTTTTAACTATGTTTAATATATACAAATAAATTATTTATATAAATGTATATAAATATTGACGGTCACCTTTTAAACATGCGAGTCACACGTGCCAGTTCTATAAAATATTTGAAAGTATGTTACGTCTAAAATCATGAAAAACATCTAAACAATGTCAAATTTAACACCATTCAAGGAAGTGTGGGGAAAGGGATTTTCAACATCAACATTTATTGATTTGAATAAGGTATGCATGAATAGTTATATATGTATTATGGTATTAATATTGATATGTGGCATAAATGACAACAATCACTTACGCACTATCTTGAAGTTAGTGGCCACTTGGCTTATATAAGTTAGCGGCCGCTTGGCTTATGTAAGTTAGAAAATGCTTAGCTTATGTAAGTGGGTGGTTGTTTTGTTTATGTGGTGAAAGTGGAATCCAATAATAGCGTTATTGGAATCCAATAATAGCGTTATTGGAATCTAGAAATAGCGAAATTGGAGTCCGATAATAGGGAAATTGGAATCCAATAATAGCGAAATTGGAATCCAATAATAGAGAAAATGGAACTCGAATAAGTCCAATATTGACAATATTGGAATCCAATATTGCTATTAATGGAATCTGATATTGCTACTAATGGAATCTAGTATAGCCAAAAATGGAATCCAATATACGCAAAAAACGGAGATGGATTTCTTCCAATATTTGAAATATTGGAGTCTCAATTCACTGGAATATGTCCCAATTTAGTGAAATAAGTGTTATATGACCCTTATAGAAGAAATAAATTATGGATATCAGTAGGGGAGACTTGATATGGAACCAATTGGAGAAATAAATGAAAGATCAAATAAAATGAATTAGTACCATTGTATATGGTGTGCACATTAATGAAATCGTGAACGATAATGTTTATTTACAACAAGCATATAGCAAGGTTATGAGGTAGAATAAATTGTGAGTATGAAAGGGTAAGTAGCACTTATCTTCCGGTATGGATCAAAAACATTTAGTCATATTTTCCTGGAACTAGAGGACGGGTTGTTACATTACGTGACAAGATTCATATCCTTCGACTATCATGTGGTTGTAATCATGGCTTTCATAATAAAATTTAGAGGTTTCCTCTCCTAGATATTATTCAACCCTTTACATCATGTTGTTACATCCTTACATACTCCTATACGAGTCCTCATAAAAGAATATGGGTTCTTATAGCATTTTTCTCTCATATTAGTACTAATATTGGTTATCTATCTACAGGTAGAATAGGTTTCCTAATTCAAACCTCAATACTCCACTTTGAAATTTCATGTACATCCTCCTTCCACCATGAAAAATCTAATGTAGTCATCCTAACACCCTATCACACCTCTCATTGACATTCCAATGTATTTCAATGGTATCACAAAATACTAGCATTATTTTTTTGTTTCCAACCCTACATTAAAGTCTAGAAAGTATATTTTTTTAGTATAAGTTCAAGTTTTCCCTTAGCAAAAGAGTGTTCCTCATAGGAGGGATAAAAGGTGAAAATACAAAATAGAAAGAAATTTGATGCCTCAACTAGCCTACCTTCCAATAATGTGAAGGAAAAAAATCGTGAATGATACAAATACATTACCAAATAAGAAACAAAATGATACAACACTTGGATGTCCCACTATTTGATCCCCTTTCGAGAAAGAAAAAAAAAGAAAAATGATTGAAGTAAATTATTTTTTTGACAACCATTTATAAAATATGATGAATGGCTGGAAGAAGAATGTTTGAGGAGGCAATATGAGCTAATATATACTTGTCTTTCTTGGTGTGATGAGAATGGGAGTAATGATAAAATATGGGATGATCAATTTTCTTCATCATCTCTTGAAATTTATTATGACATATGTATGCATGCATCTAGTGATGGATTTTGTACTACTACCTTAAAATTTTCTTTGAGTTAATTGTTATACTTTGGATATAGTTGTTTTGGTAGCCTTAAATCAATTGGTGTTACCTTATGGTGTATGATTTATAATGGATCATTAGGTAACTACTAAAAACCATTGGAAGTATTTTCATATGATTTTGAGAAATAAATAAAAAATGGGAATATAGATCATGAATGAATCTATATAATTTTGTTACGTATGGATAGGGCTTGCATGAGAATACTTTTTGACATCGTATGCCTTCCCAAGATTCACCAAATAATCACAAATGTTTATATTTCCATCTCACATGGCCAAATGATTTATAATCTCAATGTGTTTTAATGGATCACATTTAATTCAATGAACCATGATTTCAAAACATTTTTTAGATCACCATGAATTCTAAGAGATAGATGGGGTCTAGACAGGACATGAGCAATACCATCAAAAATTATAAAATTGTTCCAATAAAACCATAAATTAAACTAATAACTTACTTACACATAAACACCCTACAAATGTGTGATTAAATGACTAATAAAATGTGTAGGGGCCAATTTTATATTTAAAAACGGTATTATATATTTTAGGCATGTATATTATACTTATGTAAATTCTAGAAGCATAAATCAATGAATTTACCTTTCCCAATAATATACAAACTAAAAATAATTATACTACCAACTTGGCTTGAAAAAACATACTACATTTAGTACCTATGTATATTCACCCTTCCATTCTCATGAGATTAGGATTGGTTTTCATTCTTCAACCTAGAAGAAAATAAAATATATTTCCCTGTGAACGTTAATATTCCCTTATAGTCATTTAGGTGGTCTTTCCCTATCTTATAAAAGAGCTCTAGCGTAACCTATAATTATTTTTACATTTGTTATCATCCATAGTTTCCTATTCTCTTTGTGGTGGGTATGAAAAATAATATATTGGTCTTAGATATGGAGCAAGAGGTGGTTGATTAGCAATATTTCTACGTGGAACATTGGTTTATTTGCATATTCAAAATTTCCTTTATCATAGGATGGTATATTTTCCCAAGGAGGTCTCTACTTATTGGAAAATCTTATTTTTAATATAAATTTACATATACCCTTGTGATTGAGGTTTCTTCACTTTGTGATTTTAATTTTCTTGAGGATGGGATATTATCCTTTATAAATGTTGGCCCAAAGTTAATGGGGGCCCTTTTTTACTATGTATAAAGCCATGGCTCCCATCAAATGATGCATTAGTTGGACTCTATTTCTATTTTCTAATTCACACTAGACTATAAAAATCCCTCATTAGTTTTGGAAGCCTACCATATTTTCTAATAGAGAATGTCATGTAGAATTTATGCTTCTACTCCTATGAAACTTTTTAGTTGCATATGAAAACCTTTTTAAGATTTATGTTGAAGTGGGATTTCCTATGAGAGTTTACTTGAAGTGGAGGATACAATCTAGATTCAGAAGCTTTGCAAAAAAATGTGTAATTTATGTGTGAAGAGCTTGTTTCTCCCACATGGTTATTTAGTTGTTAATTTACCTTTAAGTCAATTGTAGGCCTTAGGGTTAAAAGGTGAAATGGAAGAATGTTTCTTCCATTCTCGCATGGCATGGGGTAGAGGAGGACAACCTCTTGGTGTCTCGTAATGGTTGAATATGTGGGAGTGGTAAAGAATCAACCTTCCTCGGGAAGACAAAGGATCCCTCTTTTCTCAATGGTGGGCCTAGCAGGTAATTCTACCCTTAAATAAGGGGCTCATGAGGGACCATCATATCCTTCACCGTGATTCAAGAGTAGGAATTTGAGATGTTTCTAGAGTAGGAAGATGTTTATTTGGTATATTATCCATTGGTTTTGTGACCCCCTTGCAATATCTTCATCTATAAAATATTTCACATGTGTCATCTACACAAGGGTGGTTTGAATCAAGAGAAGAAAAGATCTTGGAAAGCTAAATTTTGCTTGACATATGGATTTCAAGTAGAAAAAGGTTTATATTAATGAACTACCTTTATGGCTTTAATGTGACATGTTGATGGGCTATTTGGAATATTTCATGATATTAGTTTTGGTGTAATTGAATAACCCAATATTATTCTCTCTCTCTCTCTCTCTCTCTCTCTCTCGGGTGAGAAATATAATAGAATATGTAGTTTTATTAATAAAAACACAAGAGTAAAACTAAATAAAAGAGCTAGAAAAATAGTTGCATTCTAAGAAATAATAATATGCATCTATGAGGACCTTGACCCACAAACTTGTAGATATGTAGAAAATTCTTGTTAGATATAGCTATGTTACAAGGTGATAATTGGTTCTTCATTGACCACTTTAATACCTTATTGGCATGGGCCCTAAATTATGTTAATATTTGAGATCTTTATGACTAATAAAATCCAAGTGGATGCCAAACATGGGAAAATAAATCCATAAGAGGGTTTAAAAATTTACAGGATATAAAACAACACATATAAAAGGGATTGGGTATTCTAACAATGGAAGGTAAAAGGGTGCATAAATATTCACATTGGTTTGAGAGGCTTCTTCATCAATGTTTTATGAAATGAGGAGGACATAACCAACATGTTTGATTAAAGACCTTGTTTTTAGTTGATCAAGGTTGTTCATAACGCTATGGAATCCTAGCTTTCAATTCTCCCAAGAGGATCCAAAGTGGTTCCTCAAATATGGGTAAGATTTTTAACCTACCATCACATTTGTGGGTAGATTCTATTTTGTCAAGGATTATAAACTTCCAAGTAGAGAGATGATTTACATTTTTTCATACTTGCAATAGAAATAAAACTACTTATGCCAAAAGCTATGTTCAAATGAACATGAGAAAACCTCTTCCTAGGATACTTTGTCTAAAATAATCGAGGAATTTTCAATTAAACAACCCCTAGACTATGAAAATCCTCCATTTTTGGTGTTTATGATGTCATGACCAATTTATCCTAAGATTTCCCATGGTAGGTATCATTGAAAAGGAAAGTGTTAGTATTAGAGAGAAGGGGAAGGATAAGAAATAATTATATCTAGTTGATAGGAAGGGAAATAATAACCCTAATTTTAAAGGGAAAGAGAAAAATACCCAAAATGAAATGAAGGCCAACAACTCATGTGTTGATTTATGTTCCAAAACTTTTATAGTATTAGGCTCAAATGAGGAATATTTTCAAGAAAAAAAAGTATTAGAAGCATTAAATATTTATAAAGAAATTATGCCCTCGGATCGAATAATCATGATATTGGCTCAATTTAGGGAATTGTTAAAAGCTTGATTCGATTAGTCGTGGACTTAAAATTCATATTTTTCAAACTACATTCCCCATATTTGAATTATATTAAAGGATTTCTTATCATAAGGATCTCCCTTATTCAATCTATCTATAAAATCTTTGAGATCGGTTCTAAGAATGAATTTTTCTGACTGCAAAAAGAACATGAATTCTTATATTGCTTTGTTATAGCTAGCATTTCATTATGATACAAATGATATATCATCTCGAACTACATAATGATCCATAAGAATATCTACAAATTCTCTCGTTCCCAATTTTTCCTTTTCTTTTAACACAACGCCCAAAAATCATTATTGGCATTTGTTTCAACAATCGTCAATCCATATCTGGGAGGGACATGGGTGGTGAATTTGATACCTATTTCTTAATTATTTTGATAGTTGTAGTCATCTCTAGATTCCATATAGGAATCTTCTTATGAATTCTTTTTCTTAAAATAATATGATCAGCAACAATGATTTAATAAAATCCAACAACATAATTTACACATCCAAGAAATATTTGAAGTTGTGTCAAGTCTATTATTTGATCTAGGGACATTTGAATTTTTGACACAATATACTCTTAGACTTGGATTTCTCCACTAATTATGGTCAGACTAAGAAAACTAATAGAGTCTTTAAAAATTCCATCTTGTTGTTTGAGAGACATAGACCATTACTATATAGTGCATCATAGAACATGTTGGAGCTCAAATTTTCACCCATCCTAAATCACAATAATCTAGGGCTTTGAGGAAACATGGGACTATCTCCAAGTTGTGGGACTTGAAATGAGACAAACCTCCAGAGAAGGTTGGTTCCTCACTTATTCCTACTACTAAAATTACTCCTAATGTTGGAAATGAAATTATCTAATCCTAAACTAACTTTCCAAGGGACCAAGGTTAGAAGGAGTTGCATAAATTGAAATCCTACACTATAGGAGGTGATAGCACAAAAATAAGGGGAAATATACTTCTGAAAGAGAGAAAATGGAGATAAAACAATGATGGAGAGGGTAGAGATAAACACCATAGTCCAAAACAACATCTAAATTCCCATTTTCACAATGCACAATAGATATAAATTCTGTAACAACACACACAGTAACATACCTTCAATGAAATTAAAAGGCAAAGAAACACAAATAAGTACCATCTAAGGAAAAATAGAGCCATAAAACTAATAATTTTATTTCTTCAAGATCATGTAAAAATCATTACATTGGAAAGCGAAGGTGCAAATTCATTACAAAAATCTAAATAATGGCTTGCAACTCTAGAAATATTTTCTAACACTTACAATGATGCCCTTGTATTCCCAAAGTATCCAACATTACAAATGAGCATCACTTTACAATATATAGAGAAGTTGGGAAAGAAAGAAGAGGGAGAAAAAGAAGGAAACTCAAATTTATCCATTCACCCACCAAAAAGATTCAATAAATGCATGAGAAATAGTATGGAAACCTCACAAACCCATTCCCCCATTGTACATTGCTTCAGGAAGAAGAAATGGGCACCATACTTCATTAATTTTGGTAGTTGGGCTACCTGGAACTATACTTTTTGTGTTGGAGATGTTTCCATATTTTCCACCCATATACCCTAACTTAACTTAATAAATCCAATTTCCATTACATAGAGGATGTTGAAACCGTTCCAATGATATAAAGATTGTGAAAAATGGAGCAATGGGTCAAAAATTATGGCCATTTTAAGTTTGCGTGAAAAATTTGTCATTTTCCTTTATTGCGCTGATTTCCCGCTTTTGCACGGATTTTCTAGTTTTGCGAATTTTCCAATTTTGTGTGGTTTTTCTAGTATCACATGGATTTTCTAGTTTTATGTGGATTTTCTAGATTCTTCCTCAAAATTCCAAGAATTTTCCTAAGTCCAATTTTCTCAAGTTGTCCAATTTTTTGCAAGGGATGCAAAAATGGACAACATAACCTATTGAGATGGTCTATGTGATCTTTGGGAGATTTTGAGTATATAATAATATCATCTATATATAACAATAAAATTTCATAAAATGACAAAAATCATGTTCATTACCTTTTGAAATATAGAAGGATCCATTTTAAGTCCAAAAGGTAAGACATTCCACTCATATTGTCCTCTTGGAACTACAAATGCAGTCTTGAATTTGTCTTTCCAGATGAAGAAACAACTGCCAAAATCCAATTTTGAGGTAAAATTTACTATAGATATTTGATTTCTTCAATATACTAAACATATAATATTTGGCAGGAATAGGATGTTGGATTGTTTGGATATACTTGTTTAGTGGATTATAATCAATTATTAATATTTTGTTTCCCCTTTATTGCTCACTTCTTTTGTTTACATAGAATGTAACACAAGCTCATGGTGAACTGGATTCTTGAATGAATCCTCCTTTTAGTAACTTTCTGATTTCTTCCTCATATTCAAGATGGTTCTTTGGATTCATCCCTTTATGATGATCTTTAAACTTAGGAAGCATTTCTTTTCCATCCTTTTGTTTAAGGATAAAATCAATTTTACAAAAATGTTTTTTTCTATGAATAAATGCATGGGGATTATCAGGACATAAATGTTATTTTATCATTTAGAAAATTTCATCAATATTACTCTAGCACATAGTAATGAATTTATGAATCCATTCAGTGATACTTTTCTTTTCAAATTTGTGATCAAATAGATAACTATCCTATAAGTATATTTTCTTGAAATTTTAAGCTGTGGAATTAAACAAGGATATGGTATCTTTACTAAAACTAAAAGTTCCACAATCTACCAAGGTATCCATTCCTATCAAGTAATCATAATTTTACATGTCATGCCGGTAAAATATTATGGTTATCTGAAAACCTACTATGTTGACTGGGACATACGCTAGAAAAATTGAAGCAACTAACTTGTTATCAAACGTGAGATCTTAATATAATTTTTCCCCAAAAATCTTATGGTATGGTTGGCTCTCACGTAGAACAATATCTGCACCAATATATATCATTGCATCTAATAAATATTTCCTAATATTAGGGATGTAAAAAGTGATGGTAATAAATGGATTTTAAGCACTCTTAAGAGTTCTCGCCTCTTGAAATGGTTCCTCTTCATAATGAGCTTAGATAAACTAGGTGTAAGATTGCTCCAAGGATTCTTGGGCATCTTCAAGGTGTTCCTTATTTTTTCATCTTCTTAAAAAAAAAAAATCTTGAATTCTTTTGAGGCATATGTTATTAAGTTTTGGATAAAATCCATTCTATTTGTTTTCCATTGTTTTCTAGAAACATGTGGAATAGACTCAATTATTTGGGATGTCTCCCTTAATCATCTACGTACTTCTCCAAGAAATAATAAAGGGAATTTCCTTTCTCCGATTCTTCCACGTCATCCTAGAATTCTTATAGATCTTCCTCTTTTGGGTTATCTTGACGGTGTGAATTTGATAGAACTTATCAAGATGGGTTCACCATGCGAGATCATCAAGGTCTTCACTAATAAGATATTTTAGATTATTCCTTTGTTCTTCTTTTTTATTCTTGAGAAGTGTCTTCCTTTCTTTACCTTTTGGATTTTTTTGGATTTTAGCATTGGTGAGCTTGAATCTGAATTGAAGATTGGTCATACGTATGGTTCATTTTAGGGAAAATATTCATGAATATGTGAATATTAGGATTTTTGAATTTTAAAATTAGTGAATTGTTTACGGTTGTATGGTAGTGTGTTTGCCAAAAATTAATGGGTCCTAAATAAATTTGACCATCATTTATCTTTAGTGTTTCTGCTAAGGGCCAACCAATGTTAGTATATCCTCCTTCATGTTATAATATACCATTATATATAGGATTAATTTGCCATAATATAGTAATACAATATAATTTCAAAGTTAGTTAATTTTGAAATCTGTAGTTGAAGCCGAAGGTAAAAGTGAATAATCTTGTGAAAAATATGAAAGTATAAGGCAAAAATATGAAGGAATAAGTGAAAGAGGTAAGTGAAAAATTCAAACCGTCGGCATGTCAAGGGTTGTTTTGCGAATCACATTACTAGATGGCGATCTAAATACGATGTCGTCTGGTAAGGTGAATAGGCATTGTCATATGGTAGCAAGATATGTTATTGGAAGGTAACATAAATTTGTGTTGTCAGACGACAACATAAATTTGTGTTGTCGGATGACAACATAATTTTATATTACCGTCCGGTAACAAGAAAGTATGCAACCATGTAGTGATCTGATATCATGTTCACATAGCCATGTTTGGTAGCCTAACACATGTTACCATGTTTTTTAATTTAAGTTAAAAGAGGGTTGAGGGGACCCTACCTCATATAAGATAAGAAGTTCAAAAACCCAAAAAACGAGGCCAAGGGAGTATCCATTGAAGCCAAGTTACAGCCTAGACAAAAATCCAAAAGTTGACATAAACCATACTAACAACTTTGAAAATAAAAACAAGAGATACTAACAACAAAGCTAAACAACATATACAAACTATAGAAATATTCAATCATTCTTTTATCATGTCTCCCATGGTCTGAATGTAGTTGTTCCATTCTTTAACCAGACCCGCAATGGTGGCCTTCTAATATTCATAATTAGGTTCAGGAATTTTGGTCACAATACCTTCCTTCTCCATCTTCTTTGCTTCTTGCATGGTATGAATCATATCAGCTAAGAGCTTTAGGTGATGGATCATACTTTTCACATTCAGGAGATGGACATCCTTGATTTACATTATGACTTCCTTCATTTTTAACATTTCTTGCTCCATGAAGGCACATCTTTCATTAGCATTTTTAAGGTCTTCACTTTGAGGAAAATGGTAGTGATTTTATCAACCTTCTCTTAGAGCTCCCTCAAATCAATGGTCGCCATGTTGATTTTATACTGTTGCTATATGTATCCAAGTGGCGAGTTTTGAATTCTTTAAGAAAAACATTAGATTTCATAACATAATATTGAGTCGAGAACAACTTTTTATGAGAAAATTTAAGGGCATGAAGACTCTCAGTAGCCTCATTAGTATTTTGGGAATGGTTATCATGTATTTCTTCCTCTTTTTCCATCCTTAAGGGAGGGATGACCGTGTGATCTACCAGTTCATTGACAGTGTCCTCTTAAGCCTCCATATGCCCTACCATGCTACTATCCAGTTGAACATTTCCCTCTTCTGCTCCCTAGAATCCCACTGAATTCAATGTTAATCTAATTATTAGGAGCCTCATCGAATTCCCATTTCTTCTTCTCATGTTCCTTGGCCACGCTAGATCTACTTCTTTTGGCCACCAATTTATTATCATCTACCAGTCTGTGAGTTTCCATTTTGGCCCCAAGTTTTTCACTTTTCCCAATTTTGGGGGTCCCGGTTTTTACCAAGATTTTGAGGAGGCCTTAGTGCAGGGGATAAATAAAAGTACCTTTATGCACCTGCTCAACAAACTTTGCCAAAGAAAAAAAGAGGAAGTTTGGGAAATTATACAGTCTATCATTTTTATATGATTAAGCATGGGAAGTGGTAGCCATAAACAACCTTAAAATGACCCTCCAACATAATATATGACATGAGAAGAAGATAAATTTCATCATACGGTGAGGGTAAATCCTCTCTTGCTATTCCATTAAAGTTTTTTCAGAGAACCCTTACCTTCCATAAAATGATCGACTTCCAGGATATAATCAATTTTGGGCTTGAAAACACACCTTCCTTCCAAAGATAGGTTGGTGACTTTGGAAATGAACTTCAGAGAGATGGTGAAGGAGACATCTTGTACAAAGACATGAACTCCATTCCACGAACTAGAAACCTTTGTTCTCAAATCTTCATCATACCCATCAAATTTTTTAAAAAAACCCAATAACCCATCTTTATCTAACAATATAATGACCTCCTTCGAGATTTTCGGCATAGGTGTAGGCTCAATTCTAACTAAATCTCCACCCATTGTTTTGTTGAAGCCCTTTTTCTTGTTCTTCCAACTCATAATTCCCTTACCTTTTCTCCTCGGTAGACCAATTTCACAAAGCATGATCGAGATAAACAAGATAATAATAGGTGAATACGCCCCTTCTTTCCCACCTTTGAAGAGATGAGATGTAATATTTGGCACAGTGCAGCATGTGAATCCATAAATTCCAAAAACATATTCATACCATCATTATAATTCTTAAAGTACATCATAATAGGGATATGGGTTTGGGGTCAAGGTCCCCTTTGAGAGTTCGAAGTGTATGTTCATCCAAACTTGCTAGGTTATCAACAACATTAAACTCTTTAGCAACCACCCCCTTGTTAGCAAAGATATCCACCACATTGTTTCCTTCCCAATATATGTGTTTGAAAGATATAGAAGTGAAGGATGACATTCTTCTTTTGGAGATTTTTATGAAGTCTTCTATGGATAAATAAATGGATTTTTTTCCCAGCATGCAAGAGATTATATTCATAGAATCACCTTCCACAATCAAGGAGTTAAAACCTCTCTCTTCCACTAGTTTAACTCCCCAAAACATAGCCACTTGCCTCACCACATGGCTTGTTTGTATACCTAGATTAAAGAAGAAGGAAAGAATAAATTTACCATTGGAATCCGAAAAATACCACCTCCACCTACCTTCCCGGATTCCCTTTGGTTGCTCCATCAAAATTTAGTTTAATGAAACCTTTCGAGAGGAGGGCTCCATTTAACTCCTTCTCTGAGATTAATTTTAGTAGGTTGAGTGTTACATGGGAGGAGCCAATTACTCACAATATGTTTTTCTCTTTCCAAAATTTCCAATTCTTTATTTTTAGGATAGAGAAATTGTTCTTAACAACTTGTATGCATCTTTTAGAAATAAGCTTGTTTGATAGACTCTTTCCTTTGAAAATTCTCCTATTTATTTCTTTCCAGACTTCCCACCACATGTGTCCAAGGCTCATGATCCAGAGATTTTTAAGGCCTTGGCTATTGAAAGGGCAACACCATTGGACCTAAGCATATTTGACCTCATTAGAGCTAACCCAACTGACAAAGAACAAAGATAAAATAGTTGTTAGAACTTGGAGAGAGAAAGTGCATTCCATAAACAAATGATTGACCATCTCCAAATTCACCAAATTTTCACATAAGATACACATGTTCACCATGTGGAAACCCCTTTATTAAGGTTGTCAATAGTCAAGATCTTATTGTTAACAGTAAGCCAGCTGAAAGTGTTAACCTTGGGAGTGATATTCTTGTTCCATATTTTTCGACTAGTACATCCTCCTCACTAACCTTCAAAAAATTGAGCATAAGCAGATTTGACTGAGAATAAACCATTCTCTTCCTTGTGCCAAACTATTATGTCTTGATCATTTTTTTCAAAGGACAACTAGTTGTGTAGGAAGTTTTTAAAAATTCAGTTCACCTATGAGGTCTTGTCTATCCAACTCCATTTGTTTCCATGTCTGAAAATTCTCTTCTAACAAGTAGTTACTAACCATCCTTCCATATTTCACTTCCAACAACTTAGATATAAGAGGGAATTTATCTTCTAACTTAAAGTTTCCTTCCCATTTATCGTTCCAGAACAAAATTTTCCTACCATCACCTATTTTCCATCTGCATCCTTTTCCACAATTTCCTTTTCCCAATTTATGGCTTTCCAAATGCTTGAGCCATTAAAAGAGGCAGGTTTAAAGATCCATCTCTCATCATTGGCATCCTCCCAATATTTATTTTTTAAGATTTTTGTCCAAGCCCCTTCTTCACTAATAAGTCTCCATCCAATTTTTGCTAATAATGATTTATTCATTTTTATCTAGTCTCTTAGACCTAGACCACCTATCTTTTTTGTTTGCACACTCTTCTCCAAGCCACCAAATGAATACGGTCTTTACTTTCAGTTCCACTCCATAGAAAATGTTTTTGTATACTTTCAATTTTTTCATCTATCTTCGAGGGAGTGGTAAAGGGACATCACGTACACTGGGAGGCTTTAAAGGGAACTTTTAAGAAGAGTGATTTTCCCAGCCTGTGATAGAATATTTTCTTTCCACCTGCCAATTTATTTTCAAACCTTTCGATAAGGAAGTTCCATTCACCACTAAGAGGTCTCTTATCTCCTAAAGGCATACCCAAATAAAAGGAAGGGAAGGATTTGATATCACATCCTAAAATTTCAGAAATCTTCTTGCTCCTCCCTTCCATAGTATTTAAGAAATAAATAGAGCTTTTTTTGTAGTTCACAATCTACCCAAAACCTCCATGTAGTCATCTAACAAGTGATTTAAAATCTTTCACTTCAGGTATCATAGCTTCTCCAACAAGTATCGTATCATCCACAAAATGTTGGTGTGAGACATTATCCACTCCCCTAGTGGGAGATATACCTTTGATCCTTCCAATATGAGCTTCAAAATTGAGTCTCCTACTAAGAGCTTCAGCCATGAGAATAAAAAGAAAGGGGGAGAGTGGGTCCCCTTGCCACAAACCTTGTGTAATTTTTCACAATTTCTTGCATTTATTTTTTACAGATCTTATTTGAAAATTCTATATTTTTGTCATGTGTGGATACTTCAAAATCATCCATACAATGGCCCCTATTGTAAATGAGAAAAGAACTCAAGGAAAAAGAAAACGTGACATTGACATTTCAAAATATTTCAGTCATCCCATAGTTCAAAATGTTGTATTGTTTGATAGATTTGGAGACATTATTAACTTTGTGATATTTTTCCAATGCTAAATGAAATAAGAAACTTGGTGAAACAATCTTAGGAAAGATCTATATACATTGTTTATTTTATAAAATTAAGGAAACAAGTATGTATGATTTTGGATACCTTATATTCCACCCAAGACTAGTTTCAAAAGCCAATTTTTAGTAGATGGAAGGTTTTGACAGATACAAAAGATCCCAACAACTATTTGAAGTTCAATATCAATGGTCATATTTGTATCTCAGTTGATGGGAAAAATATTCCAATGCACACTTTCCACAGAGATCCTTATGTAATAGGTTCTAAAATTGAGGAAGTACCAATCACAAGCCTTCTTTTTTATGTTGTGGTTTCTGATACATGGAAAATTTGATGAAGATATTTGAAACATTATCTTATGAGATCAAAGAGCATTTTAAAAATAGTGATCTGCTTGAGGCCATGGGAGTTGTAAATCTTAATTTCTAGAATCGATGATTGGTGAAAAACAAAGAGCTCAACTCTTTGGGAAATACATGACTACACTTATGGACCAATTTTGCAAATAATCAGATGTTAATGGAGGGGAATTGAATGGTATATTAGATAGAAAATTACTCATATCAAAGTTGCAACCTTTTGCAATGACATTGAGTGATCGATGATCGACTCTTGTTGAACCAATAGAAATGGGAGCTATCACACTATTATGGAGAAAGTTGTATCAGAGTAGCATTTTGAGAGAAAGTATAAGTGAATACTTCAAACTGTATGAAATCATACATATAATGATTCTTGGGTCTGTTGAAGATGAAAGGGTATTTAGCACACTAACATTTTTGAAATCAAAACTTTGAATGATTGGACAAAAAATTGGAAACTTGTTTGAGACTATATGTTTCAAGATATGGAGTGGAAACATTTCCATATGAAATAGCATTAGCTACTTGGACATCCCTTACAAAGTGGAGAGATGTTAATTAGATAACAACAAATGGAGTCTCTAATTATGGTGAAATTTACTTGGACTTTGGCGGATCAGAAACTACAAAAGATAAAATAAGTGATGAAGAACCATTTAGGATAGGGTTGTTTTAACTATCGAGACAGTTGGACGTATTCATTTTTGAAAGATATATTATGATTGGTCATTTATTTTTTTCATTTACATATATTGTGTATATAATTTTTGGAAATTTTAAATAGCTTTTATGTTTTTATAATGTTTGGAAATAACAGATAGTAGATAGTTATGCAAACTACAAACTGGATGATGTAATAAAATTTAATTTCATTACTAGGAAAGTATGTTCAATCTTTGATTTCTCAATATCAAATCCATAGGCACACATGTTTGCAAAGATATTATAATCCATATATCCCATCATGATTATTAGGATTAATTAAAAAACATAGCAATCTAGAGATAATGTTTTTGTAATTATAATCTATCTATACATGATGAATCAACTATCAAGATTCAACAACAAAATGTACATCCAAGTTTTCAATATTGAGTGCATACATGTTTGAAACTAAATTGTACAATGTAAATCCATATTCTAGAATCCATGTATTATTATTCATCAACTGTACAAGCTTGAAAAAAATATAATGTTTTCATTTAACAATAGACATGAGAGAAATAAAACAATTGACAATTTGACATAAAGATAATGTTTTCAAATTTCATTTGACAAATAAAATGATTTACATCAATAGTTTTCTGTCATTTGGATCCTTGTTCTTTAGGAGCTTTTATAACATCAACATTTGAACTATCTTTTATCACACCAGACTGGACTAATTCTTTTGCAGCTGCATTAATATTTTCAAGATTTTGTCTATCCTCATTAGCTGCATCTCTTGTTGAAAGGAGAGAAGGATCCTCATCAATTTTTTCTTCAACAGAATATCCGGATCCAGTCCATTCTCCTTTATAATCTTACGCAATGTATTGTTATGATTGTTTAACAAAACAAGTTTTTCTTTGAAGGAAATTACACCATGTACACTTTCTCTCACTTTTTTAGGTGCTCATCTAACACCTGCACCTTTGTCTTCAATGTCTGGTATTTGGACTGCAATTAAAAATCCCATAATTAGAAGCAAATAAATGATAAAAATATAAATTATAATCTACAAAAAAATAAGTACTTACCACGGCCAAGTCTTTCTCTGCATTTGCAATAGTGACAAGTTTCTTGTCTCTATTCCACTTATTATAGTAAGATTGTGCCTCAAAATTCAAATTATCTAATCTATTAAGAATTATAGTCAAAACATTATCATTATTGTAAATATTGTTGGTGACTGAATTACTAGATTGTGCTTGAGCAAGTAAAGCATCAATCGTCACCGGTTCATTTTTAATCAATGAAAAAAGTTTTTCCATGTGTTCAAAATTATGATATCTTTCATTAATTTATTTGATTAGAGATTTCACTCTGATCTCCCATATCTTCATCTCCTTAATGTCAAGAATAATATTTTCCATCACAAGGATGTAACATTATCAACCATAAGGATGTCTACTGAAAATTTCATTTTTGCATCATCATCCAAATTTTCCTCCCCAGTTGGGGAAGGAGGATCTAAAGAGGATGGTTTATATGGCACTAGTACCTCCTTATATGTATACTTGGTGAGATATTTGGTATGTTTCCTTGTTGTTGCAATTTCAATATGTTGTCAAAACCGAGATACTCCTCATCCATATCAATATTATTTTAAAAAAATTCCTCTAGCACTATGCACATCACCAATTGAAAATTGGAGAAATTTGACTCTATAAAATTATGCATCCCCTGCTCATTCCATGGAACACTATCCTATTTCCCCTACCATAAGATGGAAGGGGAGGTGGGTGTGTTGTACTCCTTAAGTGTTGAGCAGTGGGGGTGGCGCGGGTTGAATATGAGATCAAGGTTGCAAAAATTTTGTGAGCATCAATAATTTAACAATATCAGTATGTTGTATTTACAAAGTCAAACAACAGAACAATAAAACTTAAAAAAGAATGAAATCAATAAATATTTCTTACATTGTGAATGTTGTTGTCCATAATCAGACTGTGGAATTGGGTGGAAGGGGTGGTGGCACTGCAAAACCTGAATTTAATGAAAACCAGTTAAATAGAATGATAAAATCCTAAAAGAAAGACTAATATAAATAAAATTTAAATCACTATTTATTAATACCAGAACTTGAAGGGTAAAGAACTGGTGTAGACTGAATCTCTTCTTGCTCAGGTATGTATGTAGTGTCTACACCAATAGACACCATGTGTCTTGGTGATGTGTTGGACAAGGCTACACATTAGGAAAAATGCATATGTCATTGTCAAGACTCAGATTATCATTAGTCTATAAAAAAATTAATCAAAATTAAAACGATTGTGTATTATGGATTAATTAAACCATGGATTTTCACGAGTACACATTTTTTCCTAGCTTTGGGATGATTCCATATAATTTGTGCATTCATTTTTTTCTCGTTCTACCTCTATGTTGTTCGTTGATAGTAACATCCATAGATTCATTGGTCATGGTGACATCAATTGGAACATTGTCACTAGACCCGTCAGGCCTAGTACGGTTATGTGTGAGAAATCCCACCTTACGTTGGGCCATTATTTCCTTTGCTTTGACTGTTATTGAAAAATATATATATATTTTTAAGAATTGATTTAAAATGATTTTTTTTTTGAAAAAATCAAGATAAAATGCTTTTAAAACAAAATACTCACCAACTATCAGTCCAGGCATTGCATATTTATCCATCTTCTTGTGTAGAGTAGTTGGAATAGTTGTTGATTTGAGTCGTGAAAACCCTCATAATAGAAAGCAAGAACAAAACAAGAAGAATAAATAATTGCACTAGGATTCATAATGGATTTTTCAAGGTCAGAATGAATCCTTGTTGAAAGAAATGTACACCAATTGAATCTAACACTGGAAATGGTTTGGAGAAGGTAGTATAGTGCCCACTTGAGGAAATTTATTGTATCTTCCTTGTAACACGATGCGGGACTGGAAAAATTCCACCATGGCAGGAGAAAGGGTATTTGATTGATTGTGTGTTAATCCCTCTTTTAGAGGGATTATTAACCTCACCTCAACAAAAAGATCGTAATGAGACTCTAAAAATTTATTTTTCTCATCAGGTAGAATGGTTTTATGGATACAGGAAAGAGTTTTTATGGGGTAGGCCTCTTACATGATAAATATCATCACGTGTTATTCTGATGACGAATTGGTGGGATAGTAGTGCAACAACGAAAGATCCACCAAGTACTATTATACATTTGCATTAAATTATTTAACAAATTGTATTATGTTTCATACTGAGGCATGTAAATAAGTCCATGGAACCCTGAGTTACCAATCCAATCGGATTGACTAATATTTTTGGGTCTTCCAGCAGTTGTAGTAACTACGGATACAATATGTTTCGGTAAACATAGGATGGAGTGTTAATTGAATTTTTCTTGGTGCCATTATTCTTGAATCTTGATCTTTTGATTCTTTGAAAAAAAAGAGATGTTGCAAAATACATGTATATAAGGATCATAGAACAAATCGTGTGGCTAATGCTAGTGGAATTGGATGAGTAGCATAGAACAAACCGTTTATAATAGTGGTAGAAGCTTTGAAAAAATATACCTCGGAGAAACCTACAAGTGAAAATGGGACAAAATGAATGGGGATGGGTATATATAGGCAAGGAAAGGGTTGGGGCCTGTAGGTCGAGGTGACAATGCATGGTGGCGTGGTAATGTTAACGAGCGATAACACAAGTAGATTTTCATGTGGAAATACAAATAATGATATAGGGTAAGACAACCGACAACGTAAAGAAACTCCCGTACGTTAACAAACCTTGTGATACCAACCAGAGATAAAACCGCATGTTTAAGTGACATCCAAGAATGCATTGGTAGTGTCAGACAACAAGTGAAATGTGTTACGGATGACAATAATAAATATCAAGATACAGTAGTGCAATGAAGTGTGTGTTTAGTATAGATCCACGAACACGTTGGTAGTTTTAGATGACAAGATAAATGTGTTACTAGATGATAACAACTGCAACTTGACGTATGTCAACATGTTTTTTTACCATTCGACAATGTTTCCTACTTGTCATCTGACAACAAAACAAAAATGTGGACATCAATGTCGGTGACTTGAAAAAACCTCCATTCGCCACCGTCATGAAACCATCCTTTCCTACATTCGCCAACAATGCACATTTCCTTTTTAGCAAATATGCCACCCATTCTATAATATTGTTTTAGAGCGGGTGTTAAAATGTACCCTGGTCATCTATTGATAAAAATAATATATTCTCATTATATCCCAAGGAGGGAACATTTCATATGCATTTTGGGCTTCATCTAGTTGATGAGAAAGTATCTCTAAATTTAAAGGAATGAAAGGATGTGGAAATGTTGATAACGTATTACTATTTGCAAAGCAAGGCAAAGAATCGTACCTTGAATTAAAAGTATCGATTTAGAACTAATTAATGAATCATCAACCATGTTGATCTTATATATTTCTTCATCAATAATATATTTTGAGATTTCATAGTCAGATCCAAAAGTAAAATAATAATTATCTTCATCAATTTTTTTCCTTAAGGAAATTTACCTTAGCATTTCCTTTATCGGTATTCTTATGTGGGAATTTATTTTTTATTTCCTTTCATAGTAAATTTACCTTGATTTCAAGTATTCTTTGGGAATTTATTTTCATAGTGATACAAATAAAACAAGCATACTTCATTCTTCTATTACCATTATATCTTTGCTTTCCGAAAAATGATTTTTATTTTCGGGAGGAGAAAAATACTAATTATAGGGCTTCTTTTTATGTCATGATCCCTTCCCTTTTTGAAATAAGAAGAGAAATTTGAACAAATCTTGTTCTTAGTGTGATGCTTGTGAAGTCGAAAAGGCTTGCAGCCGAGAAGGATTGTTATCCTAAAGTTGGAAAAATTTAACACCTAAGGCCTTTTATCCTTAGCGGTGTCTTTTGTCAATTTTTCTTGGCAAAAACGAGCATTAATCTCATCTATGATCTGATTTATGGCACCAAAACTGACTTGTTCTGCAAGGACATGTTGTAGATCCTTTTTTTACTTAGTAGAAAAAAATTAGGAAAAGATTCAATATATCTAACTTTCACAAGAGGGTAATTTAGTATACCAAAATTATAATACAAATTTTGTATATAGCACCGAGACTTCTTAACCTGAATCATATCACATATTTAAAATTTTAAGAACAACTTGGTATTCTTAAACATTTCATTATCAATGAAACCCATGAATTCATTAATCAATGTAGCAGTCAATGCATAAGTTCCTTGATTCAAAATAACAATTTGATGTGAGATAGGAAACTTAAGTCCTACCATTCTTTAACAATTCCAAAAACCCGTGAGAAATGGCTTCAACCATAGAGTGGGGATCTTTACGGCATTGGGTTATCTGAGTATTTGACCAAACTAACATACCATAACCATTTATTTAATTTGAGCAGGATTATTGTACTCAATCGTGTACCAACTCGGTTGAATATTTTGAGTACAAACAATGTTATTTAGTGGTTCAATGGTATGAGAGTATTCTCCAAGAGTATATATGCTTTTAGCATCTTCGGGAGTTAGCTTTGGCATGGAGATACTTTTGGAAGAATAAGAAAGGCTTGGACTAGACTCATTCACCTTTTTTATAACATCTGACCATGAAACATTTTTAGACCAGTCGGGAATTATGGGATCATATGGTTTAGTATTAGAATGAATATCATCAATTTTTTCAGATATAGTACTAATTGAATCAACAAAGGATTTAATGATGTCAATTTTGGTATTTTTATCAATAAATTGCTAATGAATTAATTGGATCTAGCTTGAAAGATGCTTATGAAAAGTAGAAATATTTGATCTTATTTCTTTGCGGGTATCATCAATAATTTTGATAATAGGATTAGTATTTTCAACTACAACTTTAGACATTTCTAAAGAAAAATTAGGGATCTCATTAATAGGTTGGACCATAGACTCAATAGAATAAAAATCTTTTATACGTATGAGTGAATAATATCCACTTTATCATTCAAATAAAAGATACACACTTTGAGCTCACCTTTATTGTAGAGATCTAAAGCTTTGAGTGTATTTTCCATTTCAAGAAGAGAAACATTATGTTTCTTGGAGGTCTCATGAAAAGATCTAATTACTTTGTTTGTTTGAGCATCTTTGAATAATTTAAAGGATCAATCTCTTTGTTGAATTTTCTTTGGTACCAATAAATAGCTTTACGCTTTCCATCAACATATGTGATCTTTGTATCTTTGAGAGGAGGAAGATCTGAAATAGATATTTCCATATTGATTTTGTTAATCATTATAATCACTAGGCCACTAAATGACATATATTGTTATATTATCATTTTCTCATAGACTTGACACCACAAATAATCAATTGTAAGATCATTTATATGACTATCATGACTGACTGCAGAAAAAGACATTTCTTTCTTTTTCTTTCCTTTGGGGACTCGGTGGAAAAATAAGAAGTGGATCTTGAAGAAGAAACTCTACACAAATAAGAGGAGGCTATTTCTTTCTAAAAGATGGCGACACATTGCTAGATGATTCTGATACATTGGTTGTATTTTGGAATGAAGGTAGACCTTTATCTAGACTTTTCTTTGACAATGTCCATTCTTTAGGAATTTGTATATCAGACCATGAAATCAACTTTGGTTCTATTTTATGAGATTATATACTAACATGGCTCAACACATTATTACCCTTTGTTAGACCATTTTGAATGTAGAATGCAAAGTGTTGATAGTATAAAAAAATGATTTTATAATGAATAGTAAGAGGACATGAACCTAGCGTCACATTTATCCTCGAGGTTGCAAGGTGTAGACGCAAGACTGTTTTAGGAGATTATCACGGTGAATTCCAACTATATAGTTGGCAAAGACTTAAAATTAGAATTGATTATTATACAAACTGGTTTGTCAATGGATAACAAAGAATCCTTCAAATTATTTTAACAAGAATCTAAAAGACAACACAAAACAGATGCATTTAAACCACACCTAAAGAGAGGAGTGATCCCTATTTGATCAAACTATATGCAAAAATTTGTAAAAATTCTAGCTCGGTGAAACTTAATATCCTTACAATTAATTAGAGGAATATCATACTCATGCACTTATCTATTTGAAACACGTGTATGCGTAATCACTAGTCTTGAAAGTAAAATCAACAACTACATGAAAAGGAGATAGTTTATCATAAACCTGGTCATAAGAGATCGTTGGTAGCTTCCATTCGGGAAGTGGCTTTGTATCTTCATGTAAAATAGTTTTAGGATTTATAATGAACATATCAATAAGACAGACAAGTTCTTCTTCAAATTCATCTTCTCGCCGCAAGAGTTGATTTATCTACTCCATTATTACAATTTGGTTCTTATGACACGCATTTGTGCTCATAATAGTGAACCAACAAAGATAATGTACACAAAAACTAGTACCGAGCATAATAAAGAGAATAAATATTGTTGAAACAAGAATAGAAGAAATAGAGACATAAAAAGGCTTTGTATTGTTGAAAAGATCTTCTTACATACTACCATTTAGTATGATAGAAGTTTAATAATTAATGCTTTATAATTTCAACAACCCCAACTTGGTTTCATGTCTATAAATGCCATGCCATGTTGTTTTCATATTTTACTAATGGTTAGTTATTTAATAAATATTTCTTACAAATAATTTGTTTACCTCATGGTGGTTCTAATCCCACCATTTCCTCTATTAATGTATTTAAATTATTCTTTGGTTTATATTTACTTTTTTGTTTATTAAATATTAGTCACCTTCTAATATTTTAGGTTTCAAAAGGGTAGTGTAATCGCTAGTTTTAAAACCAAAAGTATTCTCATCTCCTAGACATTCATCTTTCCAACCATGATAGATAGACAAATAAATTGTCTAAACATATAAACTTTCAACTTTCAAAGTAATTAATTCATAACTATAAGAATATATAATAACTTCATGCCTGGTACATCCTTCATTAATAGCAATAGATTATTTTACTCATGTAAATATGGCCATGAATTCTCCAAAGAAAAAATCCATACCGAGGAGTTTCCTTTACATTGTAGATATTACTGCACTTTCCATGTTTTATTTCCACCATCCATTCCGTTAGAGGAAGAAGACAACCTTCATTTAAATCCAACCAGGATGAGGAGAAGCATTCCCTAAAGGCCAACTCTAAATGCAAATTCCTTTACAGCAAGGATAATTTAGTGGTGAATATTCGTAATATGGTGAATATTCCATTTTAGGAAAATTTGAAAAGGTGAATTTTATGGCACGGGTCAGTGACCTGTTCACCTAAAAATTACAGTTTAATTTTTTTTAGGGGTCGGCTTTGCCTATGCTTGAAATATATCCCCTATATAATCCTAGATTATTCACCAGGTAGAACACTTCTACTTCACTCATACCACCTAGGGGCATATCTATTATCAAGTACAATAAACTTGCAAAGCAACAGAGGCCAGTACACAAAGTGTAGTTTTATAGATATTCATCAAATTTGTAGTTAGGTGACAAGTATTATTCTCATACACATGACAAGAAATTTCCACTAACGCGTGACAAGGAGAGTTTGTTGATGCATGACAAGGAGAGTTTGTTGACGTGTGACAATGAGAGTTTGTTGACGCATGAGAAAGAGATTTTTTTGACGCGCAACAGGAGGGTAGAGGCTGCAGATGCATAAAATAATATTTTTGTCGCGTGTCTGTGCAGCCTTTTTTTAGGTGAAACATTTGCACACAAACCCCAAAAAAATTTTCTTTCAATGAAACCAGTTCAGGGGTATTCGTCAAGCATTTTCCACCTCTGATTTCCAATAGGTCTCTTAAAATGAACCCGCTTTCTAGCAACACTCACTTAAAAAAATCTTTATTTCTACATTATTTTATAATAAAGCTTACTTTAATATTCAAACGTTTTTCTATTTTTTATGTAAGGCATTTCAACTAAATTCTATTTTATGCACCTCGAAAATAATTAAATACTTTTCTATTTTTTGAAATTCGTGTTAAAATCTTCATGCAAATTTCCTCCTCTCTTTTTCACCCGGTATACTACATTTTATTCTTCTACTCGGAATGCATGACTAGAGGGAGGCACTTCCAATGTCTTAATAAAAATAACCATGCTACTTGAATTAGCATATAAAGAGCAAGTGAACAAATTAGGATCCAACGTTTACCATAAGATTGGTGTTGCAAAATGTTGAAATTCACTCAACACGGGTGTTCAACAGTAGATGAAGTAAAATCAATAGAACAAAAAATTACACCTAACTGGAGAACCTCCAAATCCCCAATCTTGTTCTTCTTGTTCTTTGGCATACAACCACAAAACAATTGCAACATTAGTTTCCATCCTCTTAGATACTATTTCAAAGCATCACAAAACAACTACATATACCTCCCAAAGTATCACAAAATAACTCCATATACCTCCCAAAGAGAAATAATCATAGTGTCGAACCAAGTGGGTCGCTCAACCATAGATCCCCATAAATAATATCAAGCCACTCAATCATAAATCCCCATCAATAATATCGGGTCACTCAACCATAGAGCACCACCAAGAATATCAGGTCACTTAAGCATAGAGCCCCACCTTCTTTCTCCATATAATGAGGTTAGGTCACCCTATGGCCCTAGGCACATAGAGCCTCGTCACCACCACCCAAGTGGTGTAGTAAATTTTAGTTCAAAAAATACACAACACTATGACCCCTTGGGGCGTACCCCCATACAACGAAGCGTGTCCATAGTTCCAACCACTCCATGGTGAATCCCATGAACCTATTCCAACACATTACGACATTAGAACCAACATAATAATATGTTTAAAATGACAAGTGGCAAAACTCCCAAGCCTTAGGCTAGGATATAAAACTTTTAAACATGAAAAGAAAATTTAAAACTAAGAAAAATAAATGGCTAATTAGCCATAGTTAGTGCAAAATTTGCATGTTAGTGAAAAATTTGCATGTTAGTGCAACAACCAAATAAAATGCCCAAAATATAAGAACACATCAATCAAGAAAACTATTGGTTCTGACAAGAAAAGAGATAATGATCAATTTATGAATAAAATACATATAGAGAAATAACACATTACAATCACTATGTGGCCTTATACGACCACCAAAGGGGTACTCATCGAGTTGTTGACACTCGGATATCGAGCCTCAGCTCACAAAATAACATGTCAAATAATATAACTATCATCATCTCTACTTGAATCATCCCTCCATACTCCCACAAGGCTCAACATAGTCTCAACATAGTCTGAAAGGGGGGGTGTATAGGTTGCCATTCATTGAGCCTAAGGTGTTCACGAAACACAATATACATGGTGGCCATGCATACCAAATGAATAAAAGTGGGTTTTCAATCTATGTAAGACTCCACTCCCTATCTTGTACTCACTCGAGTGAATGGTCAATGGTACATTAATGCTAAGGTACACATAGGTCATCTATACGAAAACCATATAGGGAGAGAGAAAATAGTATAGGTCGTCATCTACTGAGCCTAAGGTGTCTACAAAACACAATATATATGGTGCCCATTGGGCAATCTGCCATACATACCAAACAAATAGAGGTGGATTTTTAGTCTATGTAAGACTCCACCTCCTATCTCGTACTCGGCTCGAGTGACTGGTCAATGATACTCATTTCCTCTCTCCAACATACACTTTTTACTAATTTCTTCCCTTAGGGTTGGTTAGTGTAAGGTTCACAACATAACACATAACTACATTACTAACACAATGGTGATTCATGCACATTAACCATAGCATCTTATGCATGGTATATACAGGGTATAACACAATCATTACTTTCATGGGTTACAATACATCATGTTTCCACATAATGCACCCAAAGTGCAAGCACTGTACAATAGGGGTCATACGTTCACCATATGCCCCTAAATCACAACATAAACCATCACATATTACATGAATTATACATATGATGAACACAATGAATAACATTACAACATATAGTTAATTACAATACAACATGGTGACACTCATTATTCATCACAACATGGTGGTGACATCAGGATACAATCCAATTTTTGTACAACACATCAACACACCTACATATCACATAATAACAAGACACTCCAACACTCCGTAATCCGCAATAACATTATTTTCACACATAACAAGGTAGTACATCACATGTGAACTCCTCATTGAATCCATGAAAAGGAGATTGAATACTCTCATCACAAGCACATCAACATGATAAAAATACGCACTAAGTGACATGCACAACATGTGCATTCATAATATCACAATTACAACATTGTTCACATCACAACATATATCACATTACTCTTCCCATCTCCACCACCACCATGCAAGATCATCACAACTCCAATCTATCCTAGAGGTTCGAGAGCATGAACCTCCACTTTGATACCATATGTAACACCCACATTTTACACACATAATAACAAGATAATTTATTTTTTGTTTACATTGCTTGATACATAACATCACATAGGATCACTTAGGATAATGTATAACACATGAGACATTTGCGTAACCATGGACCCACATATATAACATGAAACACATGATGCACATCAAAGCCACATTTCCAAAATGACAAAGTACAACAACAACCCACTACAATATACACTTACTCATAGGCACTTCCCACAACACATCATTGTTCATGGTGAAATATTTATTACAATCCTATTTTTATTAGTTGACTATAATTTTTGAAGAACACATAACATGGGACCCTTCGTTCCTCTACAACTAGGTTGCATGTTTTTGTTGAACATTTCTATATAGTGGTTCCATTAGAATTTTGCGTGTTTATCTTATGGAAATAACTTTATATATCTTGATTGTGATTAGGAACGTATATACACATATGCGTCTTCTAAGATTTGACTTAAGGATTTGTTTGAAAGAGTCATGTTTACTTGGTTTGGAAAAATACTATCGTTACAAGGAGGAAAATTTACGAGAAAAGAAAAGGAAAGGTTACTAGATGAATAGGAAAGCTATCTCGAGTTCAATTCATAACATTTCTTAATACTAACAATACACTCTTTTCATCTTCAAGTTATTATAACCAACTATGTAGGTTAGCTAATTAAGTTGTATCATTCTTGATTCATAATATGCTGCTCCAATTAGGAATTCATATTTTCACAATCATATTGTGCATGGAAGGGTACATTACACTGTGTTCCCATTATAGAGATTTTTCTTTGAATTTAAGTGACTAATTTCACATTTCAAACTACTTTTGTTTCATCATCTTAAGGATTTACTCTTAATATAGCAACGGGTTAATTTACACGTTTTTACCATAAATTTCTACTTACTGAGTGATTCTAGGTTTAATATATTCCTATATGTGCCAAGGGTTTTACTAACTTTTACAAGTCCAACTAGAGTGAAATTTCCTTAACTTGCAAGACCTTGGCTACAACTGAAGTTATCCCATTCTCAAGGCTACATTTTATTATTTCATTAGCATCATTGTTTAATCCACATTTATGCAAACAAAATATGTGATCATGAATCATATTTGGTTTTCCAATTTATTAGGTTGTTTTATTATTCATGGAGCTCCACTTTATCACATTCATATTATGATCACATTTGACATTTTAGTTAGTTTTAATATCGCTCAATGGTGCACCATTTTCGTAGCGGTCATTTCTTAGTTTAATATTATTTACCCTTTTACTAACTACATTTATGTGGTTACTTTGGTTTTGTGTTAACATCATTTTGGAACAAATGAAATTCCTATAACACTTACATAACACTGAGGAATTTAAGACTATAAGGAGTACAACCTCACACAAGACAACTCATTTCAATGCTCTTGGACATGGAAGTATAAGTGTATATTGAAAGAGAGATATCCCAAACAATCTTATGCATTACAAAAGCCTCGTAAGGACCTATTTCAATTTTTGGATAAATACGCAAGTAATTCAAAATATAGTCTCCACTCACATAATTTAGATCTCACAAGAGATCAATCATAGGTACAACCACCAATTATCTTGCAAGGCTTTGGCCACCCACTAGGGTACCAAGGGAAATTACGCACAAGAGGGTTAAATTGATTCAGGATATGGTCATACCTGCAACACCTAGACATGATCACCTCACTCGTCCCAATATGATAGGTTTCACAACATATATGCACCACATCATAAAATATCAAGGAAATGGTCCTTAATAAATCACCATAGGTGTAAAACAAGAAGATGATTAGTGAGGTTAGAGTATTTTATTAACATGATCAAATTTTTATACCTTGGAAAATACTCAAATGGGAGGAGGAAGTACAATAGGAATTATAAATCATTCTTTTATTTTCATTAGTTTTGATGAGAGGAGATTCTACCTAACATTGTGGGTGTTAAGGAAATAAACCAATAATTAACATAATAAGATATTAGTTTAACATCTTTATAACATAGGTACAACATTGAGTACAAGCTTCACATCCAATTCGACACTATAAAATATAGCCACATTGGTATTCCATTTTCAAAATATACCAAGAATAATTCTTCGAACAACAATACATATCATTATTCAATGGTAATACATGTATTGTAAGATGAATACAACTTTACAATGGCAACTCATTAATTACAAAAATCACATCTATAGAATTCCTCTTATTCGGAGTACCTATAACCAACGTTACGTCATTCCTAGGACCGAGTATGGAAATCCCCTACACTAAAGCATAGATCCACACATGGTTAAGTGCAACAAGTTGGTGGACAAAAAGTGGACATGAAAACCCAAAATCTGCATACCGCGATCATGGTTTTGAACGATGATCACGCTTTTAAAAGCGAGATCACAGACTAGTTTCTACTGGTTTAGGAATTTCTGAACCTAAAATTGTGATCATAGTTTATAAACCATGATCACGATTTATAAACCATGATCACAGTCCTCTGAGACAAAAATAACAAACCCACGACCCCTCATTTTCCCTGCGAACCATGATTTCTCCTCCACTTTTGGCACTCGCACTTTGAATACCCAGTAAATTGCTCTTCGACTTACGGGTCGTAAAATTTTCAACAATGCTGCCAAGATGAGAGGTAAGCCCTCGATTTTGATCAAATTTCTTCCATTTTAGGTTTTTTGTGATTTTCATGGGTTTTTCAATTTTTGTTTATGTATATGATTTCTTTGTTTTGTCAGTTGTTTGGTAAGATCATAATCGTGTAAACCATCCAAATATTCCTCAAAACCCTCCTCCAAATGTAGATCCACCTCATGTGGATCCTTCTATCCCCATGGAACCAACAAGAACACAAGCTGATATCGTTGGAAGAATCTGACAAAATAAAATTGCCATTGAGAACCTTATTCAGACAATAAGACAAAATCATGCCATAAATCCGTCCCGCATGACTTTAGCCAACACATTGCAAACATTAATTGGCAAAGTTGACTTTGCAACCAACCAAATAGATAGATGGAATACCTTTAAAGTGGATTGTAGGTGGTGGTATGCAGATAAATTATCCCATTCAACCATAAAAGACAAAAAAAATTCAAAAGACCGCATTTGTGTATTATTTACCAACCCGAGAACCAAAGCCCGCCGTGACTACTTGCAAACTTCCTAATCCATTGGTGCCACAATAACCAAATCAAGAACAATTTTTGGGACCAATGGTGGATGGTTTTTTATTATCCACCATGCAACAACAATGAGGTTCCTCTCTATTTTTTAAAGAAATTATATTGGGAGTTCGTGCTTAATGAGGTCCCAAATTATTTTGACTTTTTGAGTTTTATGGTTGAGGAGGTGGCTCGCACAGAGTAGACCTAGTGCACGTGTTGGTCAACCAAGGATCCCCCATGCCCCAAAATCCCTACTAACCTTCAATTATCCCTCCTATAGTGAAGGAGGTTATGGAGATTGAAACACTACATGCATTAAGGGAGCTCACTGACACTCTGACCCAACATGGTGACCAGATTGCATCTAGTGATGTTGGTGGAGGCGCCAGTTCTAGTGCGCCACAAAGCATTATGGATCATGTGATGTCGTATACACTTTGCGGGCGAGACATCATTTGTTGGATCACATGATTTCTTTTCGTAGATGAGATGATGGTGGATGTTTTGGGAACTCGGTGTAAATTATATTGGTATTTCACAAGTAAATTTCAAATATATATATAAATATATATATAATATATATATATATATATATATATATATATATACAATAGTTTATTTCATTTGATATTTTAATATATATGTATTTTATTACGTCATGTGCATACATATAAAAACTAATATTTTTATTTTAAACAAAGAAGAGTCGGTGAAGGACACATCCAAAGTCGACATGCTAGCTATTATTGACTAGGCATGTTACGATGTAATTTTTAAGTTACTTAGATTTCAAATTTCATTTGATTGAACTTTTATTATTAAATACACATTTTTAATGTTCGTGTATAATGTTTCACATGTACATGTACATATTAATATGTTTGTTCTTTATGTACATGAGCCCGGTGGGGGTCATCTACTATGGGCACCGAGGCTACTTTGGCGTGCCTCAAGTGACTTTTATGTAGGTTAGTTTCTCTTTACACTTTGTTTCTAATTGTGGAATTCTCTAGTATTTTTCAATCCCATAACTCTATCCAAGACAATTTGATCATAACATTAAGCTCTTATGATGCAAGGGTTGATTGTAACACTCTCCTAAATATACAAACTATCCTTTTACCATGATAATGGACACTTACCTCTATGCTAGACATGTTTCTAGAGCACTCCATCTCTAATACTTTCTCCATCATCCCTTGCCTCTCCGAGGATCTCTTTTAGCTTCCTAGGATGTATGCATAACTAACCTTGCCAACATTGTTAGTTATATGCATTCTTTATTAACCCTCTTCTCTCTAAATAATAAAGAGATGACAACATGGGATAAGTTACCTACACTTCTAAATATATCATGGGTCCCTTGGTTCATGTTTATCACCAATACTCCTATGTAATTCTATACACCCAATCTCATATTATATATTTGTTACTCATCAAGTTTCTCTATATTTGCATTCTCGTGTACACAATGGATATAGCTTGGTGACCTACCTAGAGCCAAGTTCTACATACTGGAAACACATTCCACATATTTAATGAATTACTTCTTGAATATCTCTAATAACCCTTTTTATGACTTAATATTGTCCTATACGGTCAAATTTCATTCAACTGATGGAATTTTCTTTATTCATATACCCCTAAGATCATTCAAAATCTCATTCATACCTGATATCACCTTCATACCTAGTCTAATATCATGATTAATAAAATTATAGTGAGAAGTTTGACTTTTTCCTTTTACCAAGTTTCTTGAAATAATTGTTATCTAGATAACTTTCACTACACCGTATCAATCGCCAAGAAATCTTGGGGTCTTCTAATTCATGCAACAATAGAGATAATTTGAAACTTCTAGCAAGATTCACCCACATAATGAAAAGTTACACAAATTCCTAGATAGAGCCAGAGAGCCTACAATTTTCTCTAAAAACCAAATTATGCAATTTCAAGACACATAAAAATTATGACTATGATCTACATCACCTGTAGGACCTTTCCATATTAATAGTCAAGAGAGATTATGCAAATAAATAGTACTAAATATCCTTCTCTACTTTATCATAAAGTGTTTAGACAATTGGTTCAGTCATGTACACTTGCAATCTTACATAACTCTCTTTTTTAGGCCTTATTGCTACTAGTCCTCTTCTCATGTTAATACTCATTGCTAGATAGTTTTCAATTAATATTGATCTACATGTTTTTTTGTATATCTTATGACTACCAGAAAAAATCCTCCCTATATGTAGACTATGGAATTTGTTGTACATGTTTCCGTAACATCTGTAGATCCACTAACTCAGTACAATTTTTCAAATTTGTTAAATTTTGGAGGAATTTTTTCTTATTACTTATCTACAATAGCAAATTTTGTACATGAAATATTTAATTTTAACTATTTATTTGTATGTAGCCTACCTCTCGTGAGTCTACCAATGACCCCGCAATGCGTCGATGACAAATTGACAGGATCATGAGATTGCAATAAGATTTCACATGCATTATAAATTCTAAGCTTCGAATTTTGAATATATTTTAAAATTTTGGGTGTTAAAAATTGATGTTTATGAATGTACAGCTGCTAGGTTACGGGCCCGCTTAGAGACGCCTAGGACCACACGAATGAAATCCATAGTGATATCTCCCTCCACTACATCCACAGGTCATGGACATGATTCTTCTAGCAAGGCGAAGAGAGGGAAGATGTTTCATGATTAGATTCATAGGACCCATGTGTAGATATATATGTCATCTATTCCTAGTTCATGATTCTTCATAGTCTCGTGTACATAGCCTTATGTGATTGCATGTGGTCCTATATATATGCCACACTTAGATACATTATGGATTTAGATTTTCGAGAGACATGTGGCAAACTTATTTTGATACACTATATCCATGTTGGTTTTCATAACAATATTACTTCTATGTTTGATTTGATTTCATTGCACATGATATACTTCTATGTAATTTTTCATAACCATATTATTTCTATGTTTGATTTGATTTGATGGCCTCGATTATGTGACCATTATCCATATGATATATATGATATATGATGTTATGTTATTGTTATGATATATGATATATGATGTTATGTTATATAATGGTTTTTAAGTTTCTTGGGTGCAAGATCATTTTTTTTTCAAGAGATTCAAGTGTGGACTTATATCAATTTTCTTATTTTAAGCATGTGGTTAACACACTCCAAATTGGGACAAAATGTACACAATTAAAAATGGTCTTGAGGGATTTATTAAAAGTCATTTTGTATGTTTTTAGTGTACTTACAATTTATTTATTAATTACTAGTCCAAAATTAAGTGTTATTGATGTGTGTAACAATAAGATCCTAATTTGAGTTCACTTGTTTACAAAATATAGAAAAAATTGTAGTTTAGTTGGCACAAGATATGAAAAAATATTATTAACACTCTATTGTGTGTGTTTACATGCTTTAAAAAGATATCAAATGATCATTAGAGTATTTACATGGTAATGTGTTTACCTTGTTGCAATCTCATTGATGCGAGATGAGTAGTGAGAATTCATTCCCCGAGACATCATGGGAGAAAAATGTCACTACCAACACATCCAATGGGGGTATATGTCTTTAAGTGTTATGGCGGGCTCTAGGGAGGCCCGGTTTGGAGTCAGACCACCCGATCCGAGCTAAGAACCCCTTCCCTATTAATCCCAATTCATGTTTTCAACAAAAACTTATGATGATCACAACTTGGCACTCAGTCATCCAAACCAAGAACCGTCTGAGCCAAAACTTGAGTGAATTAGGCCTCTATTCGTACAAAATAATTCAATTTCGTGGCATTCCTTGAGCCTTCGTGGCATAATTGTTTACAAATTACCTTTTTTAGCGATCTAGGAAATGAACGAAGGCGAGTAGTGAGAATTCATGCCTTGGGATGTTCGGCACCGAACCGACTATGCCAACACATCCGGGTGGCTAGGTAAACACTAGGGAGGAATCGTTTTGGTGCGAGACAATTTTGTTACTTCCAAGCTACTTCATTCGGGCATAGTCCCTTAAGAGCCCAAAGACAAAAAAATCATACAACTTCGACGGTGATTATTTAGTCTCCGTGGCACTTAGAGACGTCTCGTTGGATCCTACACCTTGGCGTAGGGACCCTCTATAATATAATATTTCAATTTTTTCTGTCTCCAATCGGTACTCTCGCTGCCCTATTGTTTGCAAACGCACAAAATAGTGCGAGTTTGAGCCGATGTAAAGGCGGTCAAAAGCTATATTTTGCAAATGGTGGGTCGTGGCACCAAACCGACTATGCCAAAACATCTAGGTGGCTAGGTAAACACTAGAGGAGGTGTCATTTTGGTGCGGTACAATGTCATTGCCACCGGGCTACTTCGTTTGAGCGTAGTCCTTTAAAAGCCCTGAGACCAAAAGACCGCACAACTTCGACGGATGATTACTCAGTCTTCGTGGCACCTAGAGATGTCTCGTTAGATCCTACACCTCAGTGTAAGGACCCTCTACAATATCCTATCTCATTTTTTTCATCTCCAATCAGTTCTCTCGATGCCCTATTATTTGTAAATGTGTGAAATAGTGCAGTTTGAGCCAATGTAAGGCTGTCAAACACAATATTTTACAAACGGTGGGTCGTGGCACCAAACTGACTACTCTAACATGTCAGGTGGCTAAGTAAACACTAGAGGAGGCATATTTTTGGTGCAGGACAATTTCATTGCTTCGGCTACTTCATTCGAGTGTAGTCCATTAAGAGCCATGAGACCAAAAAATGTTCAACTTCGACGGGTGATTACTCGATCTCAATGGAACCTAGATACGTCTTGCAAGATCATACACATTGGATTAGGGACCATCTAAAATACCCTATCTCAGCTTTTTTCCATATCTAATCGGTGCTCTTGCTACCCTATTATTTGCAAATGCGCGAAATAGTGTAGTTTGAGCTAGTGCAAGGCTGTCAAACGCTATATTTTGCAAACGGTGGGTCGTGGCACCAAATTGACTCCACCAAAACATTCGAGTGGCTAGGTAAAATCTAGATGAGGTGTCTTTTTGTGTGGGACAATTTCATTTCTCCCTGTGCTACTTTGTTCAAGCATAGTCCCTTAAGATCCCCGAGACCAAAAACCGTTCAGCCTCAATGGGTGATTACTCAATCTTTGGGCACCGAGAGACATCTCATTAGATCCTAAATCTTGGTTTTAGGACCCTCTACAATATCCTATCTCATTTTTTTCCATCTCCAATCAGTTCTCTCACTGCCCTATTGTTTGCAAATGAGTGAAATAGTGTAGTTTGAGCCAATGTAAGGATGTCAAACACTATATTTTACAAACGGTGGGTCATGGCACTGAACCGACTATGCCAATACATCTAGGTGGCTAGGTAAACACTAGAGGAGGTTTTGTTTTGGTGCGGAACAAATTCATTTCTTCTAAGTTACTTCATTCAAGCGTAGTCCCTTAAGATCCCTAGGACCAAACAATTGTTCAACTTCAAGTTAGTTATTACTCGTCTCTGTGGAACCTAGAGATGTCTCGTCGAGATCCTACACTTTATTGTAGGGACCCTCTAAAACATTTTGTCTCGTTTTCTCTATCTCTAATCAAGTGCTCTCGTTTCCTTATTGTTTGCAAACGCTCGAAATAGTGCAGTTTGAGCCAGTGTAAGGGTCAGCCAACGCTATATTTTACAAACGGTGGGTCATGAAACGAACTGATTGCACTAACATGTTTAGGTGTCTAGGTAAACACTAGAGGAGGTGTCATTTTTGTGTAATACAATGTCATTTCTTTCAGATACTTTGTTTGGGCGTAGTCCCTTAAGAGCCTTGAGACCAAAAAACCATTCAACTTCGACGAGTGATTACTCGGTCTCCATGGCACCTAGAGATATCTCCTTAGATCTTACACCCATCTGTAGGGACCCTCTAGAATAGCCTATCTCATTTTTTCCATCTTTAATCAAGTGCTCTCGCTGCCCTATTGTTTGTAATCATGCGAAATAGTGCGGTTTAAGCCTTAAATGTAATGTTGTCAAACGCTATATTTTATAAACGGTGGGTCGTGGCAGCAAACCGACCATGCCAACATGTCTCGGGTGACTAGGTAAATGTTAGATGAGGAATTTTTGAAGCAGCAGACAATGTCGTTGCTTCCAGCTACTTCATTCGAGCGTAGTCCCTTAAGAGCCCTGAGACCAAAAAACCATTCAACTTCGATGGGTGATTACTCGGTCTTCGTGGTACCTAGAGACATCTCATCGATCTTACACCTTAGCGTAGGGGCCCTCTACAATATCTCATCTCATTTTTTTGTATCCAATCGGTCCTCTCGCTTCCTGTTGTTTGCAAACACGTGAAATAGTGTAGTTTGAGCTAGTGTAATGTTGTCAAACGCTATATTTTTGTAAACAGAGGTCATGGCACCAAACCGATCGTGCAAAATGTCCGAGTGGCTAGGTAAACACTAGAGGAGTATTAGTTTTGGTTTGGGAAAATTTTGTTGTTTTCGGGCTACTTCGTTCGGGCATAGTCCTTTAAGAGTTGTGAGACTAAAAAAAATTCAACTTCAACGAATGATTATTGGGTCTCCATGGCACCTAGATACGTCTGCGTTAGATCCTACACCTCAAAGCATAGGGACCCTATATAATAGCTTGTCTTAGTTTTTTTCATCTCCAATCAGTTCTCTCACCGCTCTATTGTTTGCAAAAGCACGAAATAGTGCAGTTTGAGCCAATGTAAGGCTATCAAATACTATATTTTACAAATGGTGGGTTGTGACACCAAACCGAATGCGTTAACACGTCCGAGAGGCTAGGTACATGCTAGAGGAGGCATTTTTTTGATGCAGGATAATGTCGTTTCTTCTAGGATACTTCGCCTAGGCATAGTCCCTTAAGAGCCTTGAGACCAAAAACCATTCAACTTTGCCAGTGATTACTCGGTCTCATGGCACCTAGAGATGTCTCATTAGATCTTACACCTCTATGTAGGGACACTCTAAAATAGCATGTCTCATTTTTTTCCTTCTTCAATCGGTGTTCTCGTTGTCATATTGTTTGCAAATGCATGAAATAGTGTAATTTGAGTGAGTGTAAGGCTATCAAACGTTGTATTTTTCAAATGGTGGGTCATGGCACCAAACCTAATATGCACATGTGTAGGGATAACTATACGTACCAAAAATTGTAGGGTACTATGCTACGGAACGATGTCACACATGCCCCAATGATGATACAGGTCACCTCGCAAGGTGTTCGGGATCTAGAGAAGCTCACGAAGTATATGTTAACATCCCAAATGCTTTATCCAAGTTCCTTGTGCTTTGTTTTGTTCCTCTGCCTTTCTTTTCTAAGCTTTTTGACCTTTAGTGATTCGAAACCTCCGCCCTTCTCGGGCGGTGGTCCTTCACATGTTTTCTAGCATGCTCCTTTGATCGCAACTTGCGTAATTTTTCAACTTTCACCAGCTTTTCTCAACCGCCTTAGCTCGTATTAATGTTTTATGTTCCCTGGAATAGTGTTTCTTCATTGTTTAATGGTAAAAGAGTTCTAATAGGAATCACCTTTGGGTGAATGTGAAATCTATAAATAGCTAGCTTGTTTTCAAGCAAATGGCCCCTCAACTTCTCATTTCCATTGTTTAGTCTTTCAATTCCTTGTTTAGAGCTCATTTTGTTTTCATGTTTGCATCCATGCTAGTTTTCCTTTCTTTGTTAGAAGCCATTCGATCTTCTTGCTTCAGTCTTGTTCATTGTTGTTCATGCAAATTAGTTTAGAAGCAGAATAGTGTCATTTGTAAGTTGAATCCATTAGAGTTGCAGGTTGTATTCTTCACAGAAGGTAGATTCTAGAATATCTTAGTACATTTGTGTTGTATTCCCATAATAAATCCTTTTAGGAATTACATATGCCAAGCTCTGTCACTTGCGTTGTCCCTCTCCTACTCGCATTTTATTCGGTCTATATCCAAAGTTGCCATTGTTCAAAATACCTTCTTCTGTTGATGCTAGCATATACATGCTCTTCTGGACTCACGTGAACACGAAGGAATGAGGAGATCATTCTAAGGGGAAAAATCATACACTACTAGATTCGCCACTATTCTGTAAATTCCAGGTTTTATCTGTCAAAGTTCTAGTTAAAACATATCAAATAGAGTAGTGAAATATTTCATTTCAGTTAAGTTTAATTTTTGATATTGCCAGGAAGTTATGGGGATTGATAGTTTTAAGAAACTATGATTCATTCCTCACTTACGAGGTAGGATCGAGAATCTTTCAATTAAGTTAATCACTATCTAGTTATTTAGGATAAACTCACAACTGCACAGGAAAGTAGCTACACCAGGACTACCTTGTTTGTTTTAATTTTGTTATTAGATTAGTTGTCATTTTTTGAATGTATTAGATTAGTTTCTCTTTCAATTCTATTCAAAATTCTATCAAAAATACAAAAATAGAGGAATATATATATATGTTGTAGATATATCTTGCATAGTTAGTTTATTTCATTTCAGTTAGGCTTATATTGATCTTGTATGACAATCACGGGACCTAGGGAGCCTAGGGAATACGTTTTTGAGCCAATCGTGCCTCAACCAAATATTGTTGCAACAATAACTAACATAGATCAAAATCTCAGAATTCAGGTCTTCCAAGCAACAACAGACCTACAAGAAATCAGTGCACAACTAAGAGTATTAAACATAGAAGACGACAAAGCACACACGTTCTGGTCAAATCAGAAAAATTATAGACTGCCTTGATAGATATCCGTATGACTGTAGAAGGACTTGAAAGAGAGAAAACATTCGGTTGTGATCCACTAGTCCCACAGCCAAACACAAGAGACCTCCTCGTTGATATAGACACTAGCTTACGTATCCAAGTTTCCAGAACACCTATTAGGTACTCTGAGAAAATCATGTAACTTCTAGTTCTAAACGTAGAGGCTGAAAAGGCATACGACTACTGGATACTCGGACTAAGGGGTTGACTCTTCATATGACCATAGGAGGTCCACAACAACCATGAACTTACGGTTGTGATCCACAGGTCCCACAACCCAATGGGCCTACAAATCAAACCAACGTTGATGTTGGTTTGTGAACATTAGTATTTAGGTCCTCTCCACTCCCACCAGACATCATCACACAACTATCATTATTAAACGTAACAACCAACCAAGCTAAAGATTTCTATGGACTAGACTAGAGAATCGTCCATAAAACACCAAAAGATCCACTACACATTTAGCCATTCCATTTTCATGACCTTTTCGAGAGGTATATGAAGCACCCATAGGTCATCTTCCACGTATTCCACAACCCATAGATCGGATCACGATAGAGCTCGATATTGATTAGAGCCTTCAAGTAGCTATCCTCGTTGAATGATCTATCACACCGGTTTAGGTTAGGAGGGCCTTCTTTGCCTTAGATTCGTAGATCCCACTATTGCGTGTTGAAGAAATAAGATTACCTAACTAGCTTATCTACATCCCGCGTGTATTCCATCCCCACCAGTTGTCTCAACATGACCTTGGGAGGTCGGGTGTGAGGAAGAGTTACTTGTAGATTCTCATGCTCGCATGTCACTTTTCCATCGTACAAAATTAGTGAACCCGACGTGAAACTTCCTACCTTCTAGTTTAGAGTCTTATTTCTACTTGTTCTTCCAATTAGTATACTTTTTGTCTTTTCCACCTCATTAGCCTTCACATCAGCTTCACCAACAAAATTGGTGAACCCGACATGAAAGGAACAATTGCTTCACTTTCACACTCTTCTTTTTAGTTTTATCCACCTTCGCTCTTTCCCATTATTCTGTGGGTATTCATATACCCCCTGAATATGTCGGGATACGATGCATATGGAAAACCTCTCCTAGGTCTTGAAGCATACTACAATCAACTAAATAGACAACCATCACCCTCACTCTCAACATGGGGTGACAACTATTCAACTAATTGGTTTTCAACACAAACTCTGCCTCAAAGGACTAGATATAGTTCTTCCTTCCAAATAGAGGAGTTGGATTAGCTCACTCAAATGCAACAACCAGAGCCTTGAGCTCAACTAATATGATGCTCACTGGAGAATCTGGTTCATCTCCTCAGTTTTGCTTAGACCACAAATTAGTAGACAGTCAGATCCATATCTATTTTTAGATGACAAATACTTAGCACATTATTCTAGGAGTGAGCAACGCTATCAAAATATGTACCCATCCATAGGAGGTTTGCAAACACAACCTAAGGTCTCGTTCCAAGAAAACACCCCCATTCCTCCACCTATAGGAAATGCCCTCGATGAAACTTGGCAAGGCACCGATCAATTCATAGCAGGGTACCATATGCCTATACAACCTCAAGATATACAACAAACACCACTAAGGCAAAATACCGTGTCTTCACCAAATGAGGTCATCTCAGCCTTAGTTGAGAAGGTTAGAGGGTTGGAACTTTCTCAAGCAAGTCAAAATTCATAGTTCATGCAAGTAGGAATTTCCAATCCTCCACATCATCCCAACCAAGTAGACCTCCTCACAGGAATGGGCACGTTGGGCATGCCTCCTCAGTATTTATAACAAATGCCAACTAGAACCGTGTTTTCTAACACCGCTCCAGTGGAAAACATAATACCTCCCGGTTTAGTACAAAACAATCCATTCCTAAGCAATGCTCCTCCTACTTAAACATGTATTCCAAATCACCACAGGGAGATATGTTCTCTTCTCCCGGCATGTTCACTCAACCACAGGGATTCCCTTATGCCCCTGTAAATACATATGCTACGCCATATCAACAACCCATTCCACCTCCACACCCTCAGCAAACATCATCAATGGTCGAAACCTATGCGATAGGGACTTATTCAGAATATTTGAAATAACCTTTGGACTTCATTATATGAAGTGTCATGCTTCCAAGACCTCTCCCCGATCTACCCAAGTACAAAGGAGAGGGAGACCCGAATGCACACATTAAGGCCTATGCCATGACCATTCGAGAAGCGCTCCCTTGGGATGGAGTTGTTTGCTAAAATATTCCCCAAAACTTTAAAGGGTATCGCCCTCGATTGGTATTATATACATGAAGCCTCAATACATTCATTTAAACAACTCATTTCAGAGTTCATCAAGGCGTTCGACATGAACAAATTATTGAGAATAGGAATCAGGGAATTCTTGCATATTAAACAAGAACACAATGAATCTGTTGCTCACTTCATCCAAAGATGGCATCTAGTCCTCTATTCCTTAGTAAGCACTCCAAACATGGATCAGATGGAGCTATGTAATTTATTCCTTCATTCCCTCGCAGAGAGATAAAGGAAGAAGTCCAGAAGTTCTCACTAAGAACTTATTATGAAGTGCTCAGAGAGCTCTCTCCGAATAGATCAAGCTCTGTAATAGATAGTGGTCACAAGACATATGGAACAAATGGGAGGTTAATCATCCCCAACCAAAACACTACGACTTATCCTATTACCACAAACACCAATCAAGGACCTAAAATCCTTAAACAAAAAAATCATGGAGTGACAATAGATGGAGTGAGTGATCGGACTAAAAAAGCAAATGTTGTAAATATTCCACCACCGATTAACAATCAATGAAACAATAATTTAACCCCAACGACAACAACAACAACAACAACAACAACAACAACAATAGTAGATCCAAACACAGGGTCCAAGTCAAAACTCAACTGGATATCAAAACCAAAACCAAAGACAACAAACACAAAACTTTAATCCTAATAGTCAACAGTTTAATCAGAGTTTTGGACCACAACACGTGCCAAACCAACAACCTAGGAGTTATAATCCTAACTTGTATTGTGGTTTCCACAAAATTCGAGGCCATGACACTAGGACTTGCCACAATTACAATAAGTTCATGTAACATTTTCCAGAAGAACAAAGACAACTCTTCATAGATATGTTCTTAACAGATTCTGTGACACCTATGCCAAATACTTTCACAGGGGCAGTTTCCCCTCAAAATGCACCTCTTAAAATCTTCAATGATCCACTTCCAAATCACAATAACAATAATAAATTAGATCCAAATGGGACAAACAAAGGTGTAATGACAGGAAATAATGATCATGAAGCCTCAACTTCACTAAATCCACCTGTCGCACCACAATTAGGAAATCAACCACGAACCAAGATAGTTGGTCTAGTGGAGTTAGATACTGAGCTGCACGTAGAAGCCATAACAAGAGCGTGATAATATTCTTCTCAACAAAATCCAATCTATCCACTAGAGCTAGATAACATTCAACAAACGTTGGTAAAACCCATAGGTGCTTATGATTTAATTAATGACTTAACAAAGACCTTCTCTCACATCTCTTTTTTGGACTTATTGAAAAATTCCCCTGCCCATAGGGCTCTCTTTTAGAAGCACTAGGTCTAGGTCATTTAATTAACATCACTCCACCTCCGAAACACAAGTAAACCATATAGAATTGATATCCACCCTCCAGGGGCAACCGGATAGGGATACCGAGTTTATATTTGACATAAACAAAATGCCAACGAGATGCTAAAATTGTACACACGAGGCGATCCGGACTTGCATTTCTGGTGTGGGTTTACAATAATTATGTTAAACGTGTAATGGTGGACATGATGGGGCAGCAGTTAACATTGTCCCCTTCTCTTTCCTTCAAAATCTAGGATATGGAGAAACAAACTGTTCCACAACAAGAAATACGCTAAGAGGTTATGATAGCCTTAAAGCTACTTCAATTGGGACTATAATACTACCAGTCACCTTAGGACCCAAGACAATCCTCACCGAGTTTTATATCATAGATCGGGAAACCAACTATAATATGATCCTCGGTCGACCATGGATACATCGCATGAAAGCAATCCCTTCTACGTTATTCCAGGAAATAAGATTCTTACACCTAGGAAAGATATTCATAGCAAAAGGTGACCCAAAACCATTCGACATACACCTAGTAGACTTGAAGAAAAGACCAGGCATTCACTCTAAGTTTGAACTCCCAACAAACTAACTTAACAAACCAATCGACTCAAAACTAGGAGAAAAATTAATACCTATAACAAAACTAGAAATTACGAACCTAGTCAAGGGCATCCCAACCCTTAAGGATGAAGCTAACATTGTAGAAACAGTGTCATTAGGAACTATTGCAAAAATTATCAAGTTATTGGAACAAGATCTACCAATTTTCCTACCATTTGATTCCATAGGTATGGGATGTACCCTAGGAGTTGGTTCTCTTCCAGAGAGGAACTTTGCATGATAGAAGTAACCAAAATAGAAGAAACAGACGCAAAGAATGTCCCAGCATCCATTTTTCCTAGTAAATATTGGACTCTCCACTTCGATGGAGCTAGATGTCGCTATGGAGCCGGGGCAGGTGTGATCTTTACTTCTCCTGAGGGAAAGATCCTACCTTTTGCTTTTAAGTTAAACTTTGAGTGTACAAACAATGGCACTGAGTACGAAGCCCTCCTCCTTGGCCTCCTCATAGCCAAAAGGATTGGTGTTAGTGACATCAGAGTATTAGGAGACTCGCAATTAGTTGTGAACCAAGTCTATGAAGTATATGAGACTAGAGTTGAGCACTTACAACTCTATAAAACAGCGGTATTAGATCTAAGCAAAAGATTCGACTTCATATCCATTGAGGAAATCCCACGAGAATAGAACCTTCTCGTAGATTCAATAACAACCTTAGCTTCACATTTTACCCCAAGTAATGAGTTGGAAGATACAAGTTTCAAGGTATCACTTCATACTGAACCATTGGTGAAGAAAATGTCAACAAACCCTCTTCTAACACATACAACTGAGAATGAATCTTCTATCTTACATCATGTTGATAGTGATAAATTCACTCTCGAATATCTAAACGCCTATGTAGAGCTACACCTTGCTCACCCTATAGTTGATCTTTCCCTAATACCACACTCCTCTTCCTACTTTGGAATCCCATGGTAGAGTCTCCTCCATAGAAGGATCTCGATATCTACGAGATAGAAAATGGAGAAAGCTTGGAACTACCTCTAGCCCCACCTAAATTTGAAGAAGGTAACACTTCTTTGATAGAAGAAACCATTGACATAAACATTGGGATGGAGGAAGAACCAATAATTTTGAAGTTGGGATCCTTGCTAACTCTGGAAGAAATAGAAATACACACCCAAATCCTTAAAGAACATCAAAAGGCTTTTGCATTTAATTATAAAGAAATGACAGGTATCGCACCACAAGTTGTGGTACATAATCTTGTCACTAAACTAGATGCGAAGCCAATTAAACAAAAATCAAGACCAATGAAGCCAAAAGTGGCTCTCATGGTAAAAGAGGAAGTAATAAAACTTCTCCAAGTAGGATTCATCAAACCCATTGACTATTCACAATGGGTATCTAATATTGTTCCCATCCTCAAAAAGAATGGAAAGATACGCATTTGTATAGAATTTCGGGATATTAACAAAGCTTGTCCCAAGGATGATTTCCCATTACCATCCATTGATGTTATCGTTGATGCAACAACTAGATTTGAACTATTGTCCCTCATGGATGGGTTCTCAGGGTACAATCAGATTAAAATATTTGAACAAGATCAAGCCAAAACCATGTTTATAACTCCTGGGAACTTATTGTTATGTTGTCATGTCATTTGGTCTTAAGAATGCCGGTGCTACGTATCAACGAGAAATGACTTATATATTCCATGATCTTATCCATAAAATTGTGGAATCATATGTGGATGACTTGTTAGCCAAGGCCAAGAAATGTTGTGATCATCCGGAGGTGCTCCGTATCATCCTCTCACGACTAATTGAGTATGGTGTCACATTAAACCCAAAGAAGTGTGTTTTCGGTGTAACAGAAGCAAAATTTTAGGATACATTATATCTTCACGAGGAATTGATGTTGATCTAGCCAAAATATGGGTTGTTCTCAAAATGATTCCACCTTCAAACGAGTCTGGAATCAAGTCATTTCTCGGGAAACTCGGTGCAATCCGAAGGTTCATCCTAGATTTAAGCTTTTCCATTCATCCAATCAACAATCTACTCAAGAAAGATTATAGTATCGATTGGAATGAAGATTGCAACGAGGCCTTGAAGTAGTTAAGTGCTTCTTGTTGTCACCACCCACGCTAATGCCTCCCAAGCCAGACCATCCTCTAATCCTATACTCACGAGCCACTCATGTCTCATTGGCCTGCATGTTGGCTCAAGAAGATGATGATAAACGAGAATGCGCGATCTATTTCATTAGTCGAACATTTGCTTGATTATGAAACACGTTACACATAGGCAAAGAGAGAATGCCTTGCCATAATTTTTGCAACAAAATGTTTGAGACATTACATGTTAAACTAGGAAACAAGGGTCATTGTAAAGACAGACCATTTATGAACATTTCTCACACAAGGATCTTTATCTAAAAAAGTTGGCCATTTCATAACCCTAATGGGAGAATTTGAGTTAACATTCGTAAACCAAAAGTTCATTAAAGGACAAATCATTGTAGACTAGTTAGCTGACAATCCACTAGATGGGGCGAGCTGGTAGATCTAGACTTTCCCGATGAGTGTATATACTTTTTGAAACTAGACCCCCCATTTCTACATGTCCCTAGTATACTGATATCATCAATTTTATCATGGACCATACATACCCAAAAAGTGCCATGTCACAATTAAGAAGGTGGTTACACATTATTACCGCTAAATATGTTGTTTTAGACCAAGTGCTCTATCGTAGAGCTTTTGACGGCATGCTTCTAAGATGTGTCGACATAGAAGAATCCAAGAAGATTCTCCATGAATCCCATAGTGGGATATGTGGGGGCCACTTTGGTGGTCACACCACCGCTCGCAAAATACATCGGATGGGATATTTTTGGCCCACTCTCGAACGTGACACAATGGAATTTGTACGCAAATGCCACAAATGTCAAGAATTCTCTCACGAGATTCACATCCCAACATAATCCCTATAACCAATAGCGACTCCGTGGCCCTTCTCCACTTGGGGTCTAGACTTGATAGGGAAGTTCTCTCCCTCATCAACTAATGGCCATAATTTTATAATCACAACCATGGAATATTTTACCAAATGGGTGGAGGCCATGCCTCACCACTATACCAGTTCGGTGGTTGCCAAATTCATTTTAAACCAAATTATCTGTAGGTATGGTGTCCCACAAATCATTATCTTAGATAATGGCACATCCTTTAAAGAATGACGAGGTTCATGAGTTATGTAGCAAGTTCAAGATAAACCATCACACAGCCTCTCTTTACTACCCTCAAGCCAATGGGCAAGCTGAAGCGACAAACAAAACGTTGAAATCTATTCTCCTCAAAACGGTAAAGGAGAACAAATGAGATTGGCATTTAAAACTATATCCGGCCTTGTGGGCCCACCGAACCTCAATAAGAACACCAACATGAGCAACCCCTTTTTCACTAGTATTTGGGCGAAGTAGTTCTCCCGCTTGAGGTTGAAATACCCAATCTCCGCATCTCATTACAAGGGATTCTGGACGAGGAAGCTTACAAGGAGGCACGCCTCTCTCAACTAGAAATCCTTGATGAGGCCAGGTTAAACGCCGAACAATGGCACAGAGCCTATGCTAACTGGATGTGCCGGTAATATAACAAAAAAGTCTATGAGTGAGAAATATATGAAGGAGATCTAGTTCTAAGACTAGACAGCCGGATCGATAAGAAAACCAGCGAAGGAAGAAAGTTTGGCCCAAATGGTTGGGCCCATATCGAGTCATGAAGGACTACGGAAATGGTGTGTATCTCTTGTGCACACTAGAAGGTGAGGAATTTGGTGAAACTGTCAATTCCTTGCACCTTAAGTAGTTTTACGCATAAAACGTCAAAGTCATTGCTAGTACATTATAGCTACCTACATTGCATTAGTCTTTTAGTTGCTTCATTCTGTCCATTTCGTAAAAATGATAGTTCAGGAGCTTACTCTTCAAAAAAAAAAACTGTTACAAATTTCTGAAGATATTGGCAAAAATATTCATATCACATCTCTTCAAACATCATCAAATATTTTCAAATCTTCTCATCAATTTCAACAGACAAACATTGACAGAAACCATACCAAGACCTGCATACTTGGCTTTGTTCTTTCTTTCTACTAGGTAAAGTTGTCCTTGCCTATGGTCTGTTTTGGAAGCTTCTTGGTGTCACATCTATCCCTCTTAAAATCTCTTGGAATGAAAGGATATCCCAAAGTCTTAGATTAGAAATGTCAAAATCAAATGAAATCAAAAGCACCAAGCAAACAAAATATTTTATTTTACACACTTCTTTGCCCCATCAACCTTCGGTGATAAGCCCACATCTCTTACTAGTGATGTGAGGTTGGGAAAGGAAATAAGTGCCCTTACTCACCTGTATCTTGCCTTTGGTGACAAACCCATGCTTCTTACTAGTGGCGTGAGGCAAGGTGTGGGGGGTCCAGTCACACAAACTAACAAATCTTGGTATGCTAAGAAACACAAGTCAAATTCTGTTAAGAAAAAGCAAATATCCAAATTCCAAGGAGATCAAATCCTCAAAACCAGATTTTGTCAACCAAGTTGCCATTTATGAATCTAAGTCTAGATAAACTAAAAAGTAAGTGGCCTTCCAAGCTTAGTAGTAGTTCTGAGTAGGGTAGGTGTGTGGGTCCAAATTTGGTTCTTGTTCTTGGTTTGTCTGTCTCTCATCATTCCATTCAATCAAGCTCATAAAACTTGTGCCCTTCCCAATTCTTGGTGTTGAGCCCTCGCGTCTTACTAGTCATGTGGATTTGGGATTGGGGCAAGTTCATCTCTTCATCACTATGCATTTATCACATTTTGCCAATATAAGAAGGAATTACAAACATTTCCCAAAGAGTTCAAAAGTTCAGTACTACCATATGTTAGTATCATCTCACATCAACATGGCAAAAAAAAACATATAAAGTAAAAACATTCCATTTACTATCATTTGTTGTCCATTACATACATTCTGGAAACATGACAAGCAAATACTCTAAAAAAAAGTCTAAACAACACATTTAGAAAATTAGTCACAAAATTCAAGATACCAAGAGTTTAGATCCAAAGATATATATATATATATATATATATATATATATATATAATCAAGTTTCATATACAATGCCATCATTCACTAGGCATGGTCAAAATGCTCAATGAGCCAGGGAAAATAAAAAATACTCGTATAAAAACCTCACAAAGGTCACTACAAAAAGAGTCAAGTGGCCTCTCAATCCCTATGGGATCCCTCAGAAGGCACACGATCACATCTAGGACTCCATCTATGCCAAAGGCTCTAAGTGCACTGAGGGCTCGCGGTCCCGAATAGTAGTTGTAGCCTCCTCCTATGAGGGCTCCTCCTCATCAAGTGCAATGCGAGTCCTATACCCGGCTAACTCATACGGAGGGAGGTCACCATCTTGGCCATGTGCCAAATAGGGGCAAAAACATTGGTATGCCTACCTGGCTGCTGAAGGCTCCCTTGCATCCATAGATAGCTTAATATGAGTCTTCTCCGTGGGGAGCATTAGGGTATCAATACATACTCGGTGAATCAAGTCTCACCACTCATCAGCAGTCTCTACAAGCAAAGGAGAAAATAAATTAGAAAATGATCAAAAGGTGAAACCAAGGATGAACAAAAAAGAGAGATAGCGACTAAGGCAATCCTAGCTAAAAACAAATATCAAAGGAAGAGTGACAACTCACTCGGATCTCCGGGCCTCCAAGAAGGATCTCTAGATCCACACCTGCCACGGATGTCGCCACTGACTGATGTCCTCCTCCTACATCTGGGAAAACATGGCATCCTACCACGGACTCATCCTCTCCACCTAGGTCCTAAGAAAGTAACTCCTCTGAGACTAGAGTCACCCTCTCCGTGCTCTACTCACCCTCTCAGCCTGTAAGATCTCTTGAGTATCATGCCACTCATGATCACTATCCTCTTCCCCACCCGACTTGCTGACCTCTATGTCCTCGATCTCCTCCTCCGTATCTCCCCCTATGAACTCCTCAGACTCAGAGTCTATGTCAATGGGGTCATCACTACTGTGGGCAGGGCTGACAGTAATCCGAAGTAAAGGTGCCTGAGGAGCACCGGCTCTCCCTCGAGTGCGTACCACCCTCCTAGCTGCAATAGGGATGCTAGGAGTAACAATAGTCTAACCCCGGCCTATAGGACCTCCTCTAGCCTCCCAAACTGATCTAAACACTGGCACCACTGGGGGAAGCATGTCAATGTAAGCAAGGTTGAACTGCTAAGGCACTCGATCAAAGGGGTGTGTCTCTACCTTCCCTATCTTGTCCATAAGTTGCCCCTGTAGTAGAGCAGGAAATCAAAGTAAAGGTATCCTCACCCCACAACCCCGCCATGGCCTGATAAGGTGTGGCCTCCATATCCTCAGTAGTCAGGGAAGCAACTAGGCTGGTGGGGTGCTCTAAGCACCATCATCTCTGTCCATCTAGCTACCCTCACGGCCCCGGATCCTCCACCTCTATGCCTCTCCCATAAGGGGTGATGCGCTCATAGACCTAGCTCATAACTAGGGTTAGATGACTTAGCGATTGTCCCTGTAATCGAACCACCCTGTATAAGTCATGATAGGTGGTCCCAAGTATATTGGCTCCCCAGGCATAAATCCGACCATGTGCCTCAATTTGTGTGATGATGGGGGCCCAACAGTAGAGCAAAGTATCCCCTCCCTTGTCTCCGATCAATCTCAAAGCAAGGATTCCCATAATGGCCTAACGGATCAGAGGGATGGGCAAGCCAGGAATAGAATGGACCTTCACCCCCTTCTTCAAACTAGTGGAGACAACTACGTCTCCCATATAGGTGGCCCACTAAGTCACCTGAGCTCTGAGATACTGATGTATCAAATGAAAGTCTCCTCCCAATAATCGGGACTCCCAAAATGCGGTAGACATCCTCTAGGGTGATAGTCCACTCACCCCTAACACCTGGAAATCAAAAGGTGTTTCGATCTGCATCCCAATAAGAAAATAAGTCACATAATATGTGACTGGTAGGTGCAATGTGGGGGACCCGTGCAATCCTCAATATGCCTGCCCTCTAGAGAGTATCCTGCTCAGCCTGAGAGAGTGCATCTAACACTATCTGGAAGCCAATCACACTCCCTCTCTCGGCTCCATCTAATGTACTCTTCCTTCTTCTGCAAAACACCCAAAAACACATAAAAAGAAGCAAGTTAGTGCCAAGATTACATTGGAAAAATCATTAAAGCAAGTAAGAATACTAAAAATGCAAAAATAAACTTAAACTAGTGTTGTTTTGACACTCTGTAGAGAACCGCCGCCCTGAGCAAGGTGGCGGTTCCATAACCGCCACCTTAAAAGGTGGCGGTCCTGTAACCGCCACCTTACTCAGGGTGGTGGTCCTGTCCCACGACGACAAATGGGTTCGCATGCCCTAAAATGCTTAAAAATACAAAAATTGATTGTTTTAGCTAAAACAAAAGCCTACCCATTAGGCGTCCCCCTAAGAGACACATTTAAAATTGACATTTCTAAAAATAACCCCCCCACGACAAAGTTTTCATCATTTTTACATTTTGGGTGCAAAAATGTTAAATTGAGAAGAACTAACTAGGATCTTGTGGGTCGAGGTTTTACTCATGGAGGCATGATCGCTATCTCGATATGAACATTTCGACTATACTCTCGTTGAAAACCGTCACCGTGGGTCCCAGAGCTCAAAAACTATCAAATCGACATGCGTAAATGAATAGGAAAATGGTCCCATTTTATATATATAGTGTTTTGACTCATTTTGAATGCCCCTTTCGCAGGTTTAGAGCGCCGACGGAGGTAAGTTCTCATCCCCACACAAATGGTAAGTCCTCATTTCATACTAATTTAGTATTTATTTTTCAATTTATTTTATCTATCTGCACTTGAGTCCTCTTTCCATTTTGTAGGTAGCGGGAACTCGGATGGTGAAATTTTGACACATAGGCGTGTCAGGTATAATTTCTAGCTTCCCATTTTGGGACGCCATACTCGGACCCACCATTTTACAACTCTTCATGGTTAAAACACTTTTCGGAGGGGGCAATATGTACATACCCAAAATTGTAGGGTATTGTGCTACCAGGAACGATGTCACACATGCTCCAATGATGATACAGGTCACCTCGCAAGGTGTTCAGGATCCAGAGAATATCACAAAGTATATGTTAACATCCCAAATACTTTATCCAAGTTCCTTGTGCTTTGTTTTGTTCCTCTGCCTTTCTTTTCTAATTTTTTTGACCTTTAGTGATGAAACCGCCACCTGTCCAGTGGCGGTCTTGTAACCACCGCCCTCGCTCAAGGCGGCGGTCCTTCACGCATTTTCAAGCACGCTCCTTTAATCGCGACTTGCATAATTTTTCAACTTTCACCAACTTTTCTCAACCGCCTTAGCTCGTATTAATGTTTTATGTTCCCTGGAATAGTGTTTCTTCATTATTTAATGGTAAAAGAGTTCTAATAGGAATCACCTTTGGGTGAATGTGAAATCTATAAATAGCCAACTTGTTTTCAAGCAAATGGCCCCTCAACTTCTCATTTCCATTGTTTAGTCTTTCAATTCCTTGTTTAGAGCTCATTTTGTTTTCATGTTTGCATCCATGCTAGTTTTCCTTTGCTGTTAGAAACCATTTGATCTTCTTGCTTCAGTCTTGTTCATTATTGTTCATGCAAATTAGTTTAGAGCATAGTAATGTCATTTGTAAATTGAATCCATTAGAGTTGTAGGTTGTGTTCTTCACAAAGGTAGATTCTAGAATCTCTCGGTACATTTGTGTTGTATTCTCACAATAAATACCGCTTAGGAATTGCATACCCCAAGCTCTGTCACTTGCGTTGTCCCTCTCCTAATCACATTTTATTCGGTCTATATCTAAAGCTGCCATTATTCAAAATACCTCCTTCTATTGATGCTAGCATATACACACTCTTCTGGACTCACGTGAACACGAAGGAACGAGGAGATCATTCTGAGGGGAAAAATCATACACTACTAGATTCGCCACTGTTCTGCAAATTCCAAGTTTTATCTGTCAAAGTTCTAGTTAAAACATATCAAATAGAGTAGTGAAATATTTCATTTCAGTTAAGTTTCATTTTCGATATTTCTAGGGAAGCTATGGGGATTGATAGTTTCTGAGAAACTATGATTCATTCCTCACTTCTGAGGTAGGATCGAGAATCTTTCAATTAAGTTAATCAGCTATCTAGTTATTTAGGATAAACTCACAACTGCACAGGAAAGTAGCTACATTGGGCTACCTTGCTTGTTTTAATTTTGTTATTAGATTAGTTGTCATTTTCTGAATGTATTAGATTAGTTTCTCTTTCAATTCTATTCAAAATTCTATCAAAAATACAAAAATAGAGGAATATATATGTTGTAGATATATCTTGCATAGTTAGTTTATTTCATTTCAGTTAGGCTTATATTGATCTTGTATGACAATCACGGGACCTAGGGAGCCCAGAGAATACGTTTTTGAGCCAATCATGCCTCAACCAAATATTGTTACAGCAATAACTGACATACATCAAAATATCAGAATTCAGGTCTTCCAAGCAACAATAGACCTACAAGAAATCAACGCACAGCTAAGAGTATTATAAATAGAAGACGACAAAGCACACACGTTTTGGTCAAATCAGACAAATTATAGACTTCCTTGATAGATATCCATATGACTATAGAAGGACCTGAAAGAGAGCAAACATTTGGTTGTGATCCACTAGTCCCATAACCAGATGCAAGAGACCTCCTCGTTGATATAGACACTAGCTTATGTATCCAAGTTACTAGAACACTTGTTAGGTACTCGAGAAAATTGTGCAACTTCTAGTTCTAAACGTAGAGGCCAAAAAGGCATACAACTATTGGATACTCGGACTAAGGGGTTGACTCTTCATATGACCATAGGAGGTCCACAACAACCATGAACTTATAGTTGTGATCCACAGGTCCCACAACCCAATGGGCCTACAAATCAAACCAACGTTGATGCTTGGTTTGCGAACATTAGTATTTAGGTCCTCTCCACTCCCACTAGACATCATCACACAACTATCATTATTAAACGTAACAACCAACCAAGCTAAAGATTTATGGACTAGACCAGAGAATCATCCATAAAACACCAAAATATCCACTACACATTTAGCCATTCCATTTTCATGACCTTGTCGGGAGGTATATACGAAGCACCCACAGGTCATCTTCCACGTATTCCACAACCCATAGATCAGATCACAACAAAGCTCGATATTGATTGGAGCCTTTGAGTAGCTATCCTCGCTGAATGATCTATCACACCGGTTCAGGTTAGGAGGGCCTTCTTTTCCTTAGATTCGCAAATCTGCTTATTGAGTGTTAAAGAAATAAGATTACCCGACTAGCTTATCTCGCATCCATATGTATTCCATCCCCATCGACTATCTTGGCATGACCTCGGGAGGTTAGGTGCAAGGAAGAGTTACTTGTAGATTCTCATGCTTGCATGTCACTTTTCCATCATATAATGACCTTATAAACACTTGGGAGGTATCGTTTTGGTTCCCTACACTCCCAAGCAGCTTCCTGGGCTACCCGCTTTAGAGCCATAACCCCCTCATGCAGTACATAAACCATTGTTAGTTGCTTCTCTTTTCTTGTAAAATAATGAAATCTTCTCTTAGCTTTGAGGATATAAAATGCTCTACTAATGCTGCCAACCACTTGAAGGTGTAAGCTTTTTGGTACTACTAACCTACATAAAAGTGTTAGTCAAAGAAATTTAAGTTGAATCAAAACCATATACTAAATATATGCAAAATACACAAATTTAATAAAATATAAAAACTTGAATGATCTGGTTGAAAAATTTAAACACTTCAAATAAATTATATATTCAGATTTAACATGTCTAAATTCATTCCAATGAACCATCAGGTTGTGAAGGTGGAAGCTTTTCTAATACCACTAACCTGCATAAAAGTGTTAAAGTCAAATAAATTTAAGCTAAATAAAAACCATACTAGATATATACAAAATACACAAATTTAGTAAAATATATGAACTTAAAGATCTAGTTGACAAATTTAAACACTTCAAAGAAATTATATATACCATACGTGAGCATGTAAATTCATTCCAATGAACCATCAAGATCGGATCTAATCTGAATAGTAGATAGGATTGCTTCATGATCTGACTCTCAAACCTTCCAAAGAATCTTGTTATCGGGCCTTCCTCGATATCTATACATGTAAATATTTGTTGCTAGAACTAGGTGTAAATATAAGAGTATTTTCTGTGTGTCTCAAAATCTTCAAACACCCAAACAAAGAAAATTTTTAATGGATATCGTCAAGCCAAGTTCCAAAGAATAACTACCATTGAATTTTTAGGGTACTTAATATCTTTACCATCTATAACGAGAGAAGTCAAATTGTTTCTTTCCTTTATGTAACGACATAAGAAATAGTCTATTCCTTCTTCATTTTCTTTTGTCGCAATAATCGCAAAACACATGTCCTACAAGAAAACAAAGATTTCAACTCAAATTTAAATTACATATTAATTTCAATGGACATAACTCAATACATAAATTTTAAATAACCATTTACCTTATCACACAAAAATCAAAATGTCATCAAAGTCTTTGGATGTTACAACTTCATCTAGAGAAACAAATCGTAATGCCTGTGGAGGTTGATAACTAGGAAGCAGGATTAGAGGTCTACAAATCCATCCATCCACCCATTCTTCTGAATCACACTCAGCATTGACAAATTCAATACAAGATGCATAAAACATGCCAAATTTCTTGTCCATGTGGCCCATGAAGTAGTGTTTGAGCTACAAAATGAGTGCATATCACTAGACCCTGTGAGTGTCAGACAATCCTCGTAGTTAATAATTTGTTGTTACTCTATCAACTAAAAATATCTGTGAACTGTGGAATTTTCTTGAGAACCTCGGGCCATGTTGTCAATACACCATTCCACTATGCTCTTGGCATCTTTCAATTTAGCACCATCTTTATACTTTACCTATTCTCTTACAAGAGCTCTTTTCACACATGCCCCCCTGCACCGTCATCCTCTCCTTTTCCATGTCCAACCTTAGTAAAACTCTAAATATGTTGCACACCCATCTTGACATGCATCTTTCCCATCCAATAAAACATTCGTGCATTCTTAAACCGAGACGTGTAATTATCTCGACCATATATAATGTTGATTGAAGTGGATGTCCCTATTGAGTAAGCTTCCTTAAAATAATTAGAAACACCCTTGCACAAATTCAAAGTAGAATTAGTACGATCATCACCGATATAAAATTAGCACTCTCTTAAAAAAATTGATCATTCTCTGTATTGTCGGGAGAATGTATAAATGTTATATGCACAAAATAACAACCTGTACTCGCTTGTAATATTGTGATTGAACCTCCATTTGTGGTTGCAATGTGTAATTATCTACAAAATCGACCTGAAAATAGTACCAATAGGAAATGTGTCCTTACATCTCTTGAAATGTTCATCTAATCATCGAGCTCTATGTGTATTCCTAACATACTCATAAACAATTTCATCCTTAAATTTTCTCATAAATTGAAAAATAGGCATATGTTCTATAACTAGCTCACACCATTTAGACTCCTTTCCATCTTTCAATCGGTATGGTACTGATTTATATTTATCAAAATCAACTAAATTATGTCCTATTGTACCTCCAATTTTCTCATGGATGTAACTTTCTAATTTAGGTAATCTGCCACATGTACCACAACTTCCATCTAAACAATCCTGACTATAAAAAAATTGTCCAACTTCTCTTTCACAAAATATCATAGGAATTAAATCCCTAGAAGATATTGGTGGAACTTGAACACCACATTCTGATAACATAGTTTCAGAATGAAAATCGAACGATTACGTAGAAATTTAGCATAATGCATCTTAAATTCAACATGTTGCTTATAACAAAAAGTGGTGAGAGCATGGTTGATTTTCACATAGAATGGTTTCAACATGTCAAAAAAAAAAATTGACTAATTTTAATTTATAGATGCTCCTATTCAAACTTATAAAAATGAGTTTGATTCATATCTAATAAATGCTTTGGATGTGGTTCGAGTAGTAGAACTAATTCTCTCATTTTACAACATCTCTTGTATTAGGTGAAACTCTAGTGTTATCATGCCAAAATTGAATAACAACTTCTCTTATAGCATTAGTTATATCTTTGTCCTTACACGGTGCTCTAGCATAAAATGCCCAAAAATAGGTGTTATTGAGTGATTGAAGGATACTACGTCTTTCAATTGCTTTTATTAGAGTTTTTTTATTAAATTTCAACATTTGACTTGTTTGCATAATCAAACGTTATTTTTTGTTGATTCACTTACAAACCGTAGCAAGTAAGCAAGTACATGGCACACAATATTACTATCCTGTGCATCTCTCGACACCAACAAGGTGATGATATGCATCATGAAGGTTTTCAACATCATTGTATAGGTTTGACCACGTATATTAGATGTTGTTAATCCTAAGGTGTTTAATGTAGGTATCATTTTATTCAATTTCATCAAAATAACCAATCTGACATCTTTGGGAATCATTTAAAATTTCAAAATGATTATCCCAAATTTTAGTGTTTTTTCTTCTAATTTTCCGTTCAGAAATTTTGTCGGACATTGTTTTAAAATGTTCTCATAAATTTAAATAAAATAATTAGGTCTCTTACGTAAAATCCTAGGAGGTGTTTTTGTCAAATTTTTCTTGTCTATAGTTTCAACCTAAATTTCTTGATTCACATTTTTATTGTCTCCATCAATTTCAAAATTATCTACATCACGAGTATTTAATTATTCTTCAACATTGATAAAGAAAATATCTTCATCACGAGTATTTAATTCATCTTCAACATTGACAATACAAACATTACCCGGTTCCCATTGCTTATAATAGTAGGGGTTGAAGATAAACATCTTCTTGATTCATGAAGATTCGCATTCGCTCAATATTTTGAAATATTTTTGCCTCTAATTGCCTCTGTTGTTTTTTTACTTATTGAATTACTTTTATGACTTCATTTCTTGTCTCCCATGATGTTTTGCTTCGATGATAAGAAAAACGTGCAAAAAAGCGACATAATTTTGCAAGTAATTCATACAAGTAAGGCCAAATAGTAAAAATCACATGGTAATTTTAATGTTGGGATGCGTTTAAATATCATTTAATAACCATGGTCACACTTTATAAACCGAAATCATGGTTTATGAAGCATGATCGGGTTCTAATATCAAATATGGGTAAGTGCACCAAGTTGGGGGGCCAAAAGGGGGTCTTAAGTGGACACATTTTTGAAAAATAAAAACTTCAACTTGTACGAGTTTTTTGAAATAGTTACACTCAAAATTGGAAGATGTTGTATAAATATGAATCATAGCATTTTGAGTCTAGTTTCTAAGATACTAAATTTTATTGAAAACGAATAAGTTTAAGTGGGTCAAATAACTAAAATACCAACAGGTGCTCCTATTTTTGTTAAAAAAACATAATAGAGTGACTTTTGTGCCCCCCACCATTTTTTGAGCACCATTTAGTATTTTTGAAAACCCTTTGGTAGAAAGATATCTAGGAGCATCTAGTTTGTGTTAGATTTTTTTAGATTTTTTTAGCGAGTATTTTTTTATGATTTTTCTAGTACAAAAATTTTATGTTTTGAAAAATAACAAAGCTCCAACCGTGCCCCCTAACTACCTCAAAAATATCAATTTTTTTTTTTAATATGTATAGAATTACACCTAGTTTGTGCCTAAAATTTTTTTATTCAATTTCAATGAGTCAAAAAAAAAGATACATGACAAAAGATAGACATGTTTAAACTTCAAAAAATAGCTATAAAAGATATAGTTAGAAAATAAATAATATGGAAACCTTATATTTGTTAGAAAAATTTAAAAATCATATTTATACAAATAAGAAACTCTACTTTACGTCGTGGTATAATTTTTTTAAACGAATCGATCATTTGATGTTGATTTATCATGGCAGAAGTTAGATTTTTGCATTTTTCTGTAAAAATGTGTGGTTTGTTGTGTTTGTGAAGGTCCATGCCTCAAGCTTGGAGATCCAAAATATATCCCAAGCCTTGAGGCATGTGTTGGAAAAGGGAAAAAGCATAATGCGTACATGTTATAATGCATAAGCGTTATGCTTTTTTTATATATTGTGGTCCCCAATGTCCTTTTCATCTCTTTCACGAGATTTCTGCATACATTTTGTTTGGTCTACAATTTTCTGTACATTCTTACACGATTTTTTAGTAGTTCATTTTGTCCCCTACCCCAATAGTTAATTTTTCTAATCATGGGCGATAAAATTTGAGCTAAGGATAAGAGGAAAGTCAAGAACAAGACATCAGAGTAATTGGAAGAGATGAGAATAAATAAATTGAAGAGAATGCAAAAACTTCATGCGTAAGACAAGGTACATCTGCTATATCAAATGTAGCTAATATATTAGAAAATGGGGATGAAATATATAATGAAAATGTAGAGAATAATGATTTTGCAATGAATAATGATATTGAATTGAATGATAATGTTGGTATGGATGAAGAAATTGATATGAATCCAATTGTTGAACCCTTACCTGAGAATCCAAATGTTAACCCCAAAATTTGTATGAAAACTTGAATGAAGAAAGTAACCTTGTAAACGAATCTTCACCTCTAAGAACACCTCCTTCTATTTTACGAAGAAAACCAATTCATTTAATTGAAATTGATAAAAAAACATTATAAAACTAATGCCTAACAAAATGTCTAAGAAAGAAATGCGAGAAGAAAAGCTAGTGGAATTTGGGATAATTACTTTGAGAATTTAAATGACACACAAAGATGTCAATTATTCATTACATTGATGAAATTAATTAAGATGAGACCTATAATGAAGACCCAGGGTTAAGAACATCTAAGTTTTTGATCAAAATGCATCAATTGTTGAAAACATACATAAAGCATAACAAACTATAGGTAGAAAAAGATGCACCAAAGATAGTAATACTACATGTGTGTACTTATTAATTATATAGTAAGTGATAAAATAGTTAATAAACGCTTGATTAGAAAAAAAAAGTAATGTTTTGAAGCTAAACAGAAAAAATACTAATGAAAGAAACAGAGAGACGTAAATGTCTTGAGTCAATCAATAACACTGACTATTGGGATTTCTCTAGCAGACTTCCATGAAAAGATAAGAATACATCTGATATTCTAAAAGAATTAATTGTAAAATTTTGGAATGAGAACACAAGGGTGTCACCGAATAGAAGAGATACAATAAAAAGAAGAATAGGTTCTCGTAATGTGAATCGTATGTAAAAAATTTCTTAGATATGAATCAAACACAATTGTTCTCTAAGTTTAAGAATGAAAATCCACAAATTAACATTAGCCAAAGATTCTTTGAAATGAGAAAACCCTTTTATGTGAAAATCAATCACTCACGTACCACTTGTTGCAGGAATCATGTTGAATTTTCAATGCATTATGATGTTTTTTTCAAATACGTTATGTTTTGCATACTGACATCATGTTGCAGGAGTGTGGATTAAATTTCCCACCAAAATATTCAAAGGAATTTATTCGACAATATTTTGTGAAAAATCAACTAGACAATTTTTTATAATAAAGCATGTTTGGATGGAACGTGCAATGTATGTGGTGGCTTGCCAAATCTGAAAAGTTGTATCCATGAGGAGAGTACATATTCAATAAGAAAATAATTGGTTGGTTTCAAAAATATAAATCAGTGGCATATCAATTAAAATATGGAAAAGAATCTAAGAGGTGTGATCTTGTTACAAAACAATTACCTGTATCATAATATATGGTCAAATTTAGAGAGAAAATTATTTATGAGTATGCAAGGCACACACATAGAGCTCAATGGTTGGATGAATAATTCAAGTTAAGCAAAGACACATTCCCACTTGGTACTATTGTTTCAAAGTAGTTGACTTTGTGAGAGAATTACACATTGCGAGTCACAAATGGAGGTTCGGTCTCAATATTATAACTCGGTCAAAGGCAAGTTGCCATTTTCATGCATATAACATTCATGAACTCTCAGAAAAAGTATTAAGCAAGATGAAAAATATTAAAGAGTATCATTTCTACATCAATGATGATCGGAACACATTCTACGAGAATATGTACAAGGGTGTTTCGGGTGTTTTATGTGAACTTGGATGAGAGGAACATTAGTTTTGATCAACATTACATTTGGTCGGACAATTGCACATCACAATTTAAGAATGCACGGATGTTTTATTGGCTAAGCAGGATGCACAAAGAAACAAATATACAACATATCTAGATTTTTACTGAGGTAGGGCATGGAAAAAGAGAGCATGATGGTGCAGGATCATGTGTGAAAATAACACTTGCAAGAGAAGAGTTAAAGTTCAATGATGGTGCTAAATTTACATATATAAAAAATATTGTTGATTGGTGTGTCAAGAATATAGGCCATGAATCTCAAGAGAGATCAACGGTTTGTATATATTTTTGGTTGATAGAGGAACAACATCTAGAAAACTTTGAAGATTATATGACAGTTGCAGGATCAAGTGATATGCACTCATTCCGTAGTTCAGATGTAAATGCTTGGACTATTTATACTAGGTGCATGACATGTTTTTGTATATCATGCATTGATTTTGCATGGAATGAATGTGAGTCACAACAGTGGGTGGATGAATGGACTTGTAGACCTCTAATTCCACTCAACACACATCAAGTTCCACGAGCATTACAACTTATAGGGTCTTCAGATCAAATGACAACATCACTTGACTTTGACCAAGTCTCTGATTTAGTGCAACAAGGTACATACATATATGTACATGCCATGTTTTAGATTTATAAATTATTAAATGGTCAACTCTTAATGTATTTTAAATTTGACTTCAGTTTTACTTTGTGATGTAGGGCACGTTTTTATAGTTATTACGACAGAATTTAATGAAGAGGGAACATACTACTTCTTGTCTTGTTGTGTAGAGGGGAAAAAATTGACTTCCATAGTCATTGATGGTGAAGACCTTGAGTATCCCATTGGGTCAGTGGTAGTCACTGGAACTTGGCTTTGATGATATCCTATCAAAAAATCAAACATTTGGTTGTTTGAAGACTATGAAATACATTGAAAGATACTTCACTATTCACATTTGGTTCTTACAACAAATATTAAATTGATAAAATATCGAGGTCAGCCATTAAATAAGAATCTATGGAAGGTTTGTGAATCAGATCATGAAGAAATTCTTGCTACTATCAAGAGTAGAGTTGATCCTTGCGGTTCATTGGATTGAATTTGCAAAGGTATGTTCTTCATGAATTTAATTTGAATATTTACTTTAATGATTTTGTTTAAATTTTTATGATTTAAAATTCTATTTAATTGCTTACTAACATGTTTATGTAGGTTAGTGGTGCCAAAAAAATTCCACCTTCACGTGGTTGGCATTGTTAGTAGAGAATTTATTATTCTCGAAGCCAAGTGAAGCTAAGAGAAATTAAATATTAGAAAGGAACAACAAATAGAAATTCTCATTTCACCACCTATATTGTAAAAATATCTTATTAAAATTCTCATTTCACCACCTATATTGTATGAATCACCTATATTATTCAGGTGATTGGCAATGGACAACCTTACACTGACTCATACTACATTGTTTCACGCGTTTGCAAACAATAGGACATCAAGAGAACCGAATGGAGATGGATAAAACTATGAGAGGATTTCTTAGATGGCCCCGACATGGAGGTTTCAGGATTGATGAGACGTCTTTAGGTACCACGAGTCTGATAAATCACTTGTCAAAGATATAGCGTGTTTTGGTCTCAAGACTCTTAAGGGACTACGCCCAGATGAGGTAGCCCTAAAGCACAGGGAGCGTAGGGAACCAAAAAAATCATCCACTAGAGTTCACAAAGACATCCAGGACACACGTTGGCATAGATGGTTTGGTACCACGAGCTACCATTTGCAAAATATTGTGTCAGCAGCCTTACATTTACTGACTCAAACTACATTATTTCACACATTTGCAAATAATAGGACAAAGAGAGAACCAAATGGAGATGGATAAAACCATGAGAGGATTTCATATATGGCTCCAGACATGGAGGTTTTGGATCTAACAAGATGTCTCTAGATACCACGAAGTCGAGAAATCACCTATGTGAAGATATAGCGTGTTTTGGTCTCGGGGCTCTTAAGAGACTACACTTTCGGATGAGGTAGTAGCCGAAAGCACGGGGAGCATAGGGAACCAAAAAAATTCTCCACGAGTATTCACTAGGCCATCTAGATGTGTTGGCGCAGACGGTTCGGTCCCATGAGCTACCGTTTTTAAAAGATAGCATCTAGCATGACCTTACTTGACTCGAGACTACACTATTTCATGCATTTGCAAAAAAAAATAGGACAACAAGATCACCAAAAGGAGATGAAAAAACTATAGGATTTGTAGAGGGCCATGACATGGAGGTTTTAGATCTAACAAGCCATCTCTAGGCACCATGAGTCCGAGAAATCACCCATTGAAGATATAGTGTTTTTTGGTCTAAGGGCTCTTAAGGGACTATGCTTGGACGAGGTAGTCTAGAAGCACCTGGAGCTTTGGTATCCAAAATGACACCTCCCCTAGTGTTTACCTATCCCCGATGATGTGTTGGCAGATTGGTTTAGTGCCAAGAGCTTTTGTTTACAAAATATTGCATCGGAAAACATTACACTATTATAGCATGAACTATTGTAGCATGCAAATGAGATGGGATAGAAAAATGTAGAACTATTTTTTATAGAAATTATGGGAGGTGATAGAGAGGAAGTGTCATGATGCTTCATACAAAATGTTAGGTCAAATTTAGGTCATTTGTTCAAGTTATATGAGTTTTTGTAAAATAGACTTTTGTTCAAGGTTGTTCGATGGGTTATTTCTCAGGTGACTCCATGACACCTAGAGACATCTCATCAGATTTGAAACCTCTATGGGCCCCTCTATGAAATTCTATTCTAGTTTTTCCATCTCCTTTCGGTGATCTCGTTGTCCTATTATTTGTAAACGTGTGAAATAGTGTAGTCTAAGTCAGTGTAAGGCTATCAGATGCTATATTTTTGCAAAATAGCTATGGGACCAAACCATCTCTACAAAAATGTCTAGATGGCTCAGGTGAATGTTATTGGAGGCTTTGTTTTGGTTCCCTATACTCCCCATGCTTTCAGGCTACCTCATCCAGGGCATAGTCCCTTAAGAGCCTTGAGACCAAAACACACTATATCTTCGACAAGTGATTTCTCAGACTCCATGGCACCTAGATATGTCTCATCAGATCCAAAACCTCCATGTTGGGCCCTCTATGAAATTATCTCACGGTTTTATCCATCTCCATTTGGTTCTCTCATTGTCCTATTGTTTGCAAACGCCTGAAATAGTGTAGTTTGAGTCAATGTAAAGCTTCCAGACGCTATATTTTGCAAACGGTAGCTCATGGGACCAAACTGTCTACACCAACATGTTTAGATGGCTTGGTGAATGCTAGTGGAGGATTTTTTTGGTTCCCTATGCTCCCTGTGCTTTCGGGCTACCTCGTTCGGGCGTAGTCCCTTAAGAGCCATGAGACCAAAACATGTTATATCTTCGACAGGTGATTTATCGGACTCTGTGGCACCTAGAGATGTCTCGTTAGATCCAAAACTCCATGTTAGGGGCCTCTGAAAAATCCTCTCGTGGTTTTATCCATATCCATTTGATTCTCTCGTTGTCCTATTGTTTGCAAAACGTGAAATAGTGTAGTTTGAGTCGGTGTAAAAATTTGTCATAAGCTATATTTTGCAAATGATATCTTGTGGGACCAAACTGTCTACACCAACATGTCTGGATGTCTTGGTGAAATCTATTGGAGGATTTTTTTGGTTCCCTATGCTCCTCGTGCTTTCGGGCTACCTCGTCAGTGTAGTCCCTTAAGAGCCCTGAGACCAAAACACGTTATATCTTCGACAGGTGATTTCTCGGACTTTGTGGCACCTAGAGATGGCTCATCAGATCCAAAACATCCATGTCAAGGCCCTATATGAAATTCTATTCTATTTTTTTCATCTCCTTTCGGTGATCTCGTTGTCCTATCGCTTGCAAATGCGCAAAATAGTGTAGTCTGATTCAGTGTAAGGCTGCCAGATGCTATATTTTACAAACGGTAGCTCATGGGACTAAACCATTTACGCCAACATGTCTGGATGGCCTGGTGAATGCTATTTGAGGATTTGTTTTGGTTCTCTACGCTCCCCATGCTTTCAAGCTACCTCGTCAGCATAGTCCCTTAAGAGCCCTGAGACCAAAACACACTATATCTTCGACAGGTGATTTCTCGGACTCGTGGCACCTAGAGACGTCTCATTAGATGAAACCTCCATGTCAAGGTCCTCTACAAAATCCTCTCATGGTTTTATCCATCTCCATTTGGTTCTCTTGTTGTCCTATTGTTTGCAAAACACGTGAAATAGTGTAGTTTAAGTCAATGTAAGGCTATCAGATGCTATATTTGCAAATGGTAGCTCATGGGACTAAACCATCTACACCAACACATCCAAATGGCGTGGTGAACACTAGTGGAGGATATTTTTGGTTTCCTATGCTCCCGTGCTTTGGGCTACCTCATCAGGCGTAGTCCCTTAAGAGCCCTGAGACCAAAACACGCTATATCTTCGACAGGTGATTTCTCAAACTCGTGGCACCTAGAGATGTCTCGTCAGATCTAAAACCTCCATTTGGGTCCCTCTACAAAAGCCTCTCATGGTTTTATCCATCTCTATTTGTCTCTCTCGATGTCCTATTGTTTGCAAATGCGTGAAATAGTGTAGTTTGAGTTAGTGTAAAGGTCATGCGAGACACTATATTCTGCAAATGGTAGCATGGGACCAAAACCTTCTATGCAAACACGTTTGGATGGCCACAGTGAATGCTAGTAGAGGATTTTTTTTGGTTCCCTATGCTCCTCGTGCTTTTGGGCTACCTCATCCGGGCGTAGTCCCTTAAGAGCCCTAAGACCAAAACACACTATATCTTGATAGGTGATTTCTTGGACTTTGTGGCACCTAGAGACGTCTCGTTAGATCCAAAACCTCCATGTCGGGGCCCTCTACAAAATTCTCTTGTGGTTTTATCCATCTCCATTTGGTTCTCTCATTGTCCTATTGTTTGCAAACACACGAAATAGTGTAGTTTGAGTCAGTGTAAGGATACCAAATGGTATATTTTTCAAATGGTATCTCATGGGACTGAACCATCTATGCCAACATGTCTGAATGGCCTAGTGAATGCTAGTGGATGATTTGTTTTGGTTCCCTATGCTCTTTGTGCTTTTGAGCTACCTGTCGGGTGTAGTCCCTTAAGAGCCATGAGACTAAAACACGTTATATCTTTGTGGGTGATTTCTCGGACTTCATAGGACCTAGAAACGTCTCATCAGATTTGAAACTCATCGGGAGTTCTTGTTCAATGACTAGATTGGCTTAAGAATGAATTTGATAGGGGAATGTCTAAGAACACACATGGAGTTATCAATCACCTAGTAAATCTTTCTTGTTTAGTTCTGAATGGAGTCAGCTGGCCTATGACTTAGTGACCTTCCATTCATTGATAATTTATGCTATGATAAACCCATGGATGCTTTCAAAAGAACCTTCAAAAGATAGGGGTATTCATCAATCCTAGTGAAGGGTGTGATGTGATTTCCAAATAACTTGAAATGCCTACAAATTTAAAGGTAATAACACGAATTGGACAGATTAGACAATCAAGAATCATTGAGTATCCGAATCAGAATGTCATTACATCTAGAGACATTCTCAAGCATTGGAGTAATGCATATGGAGATACATTCTCAAAATATAAACAGATGAAAGGCATCAAATTGTGACAACTCTCAGGTGTTTTAATAGGGGAGAAGACTAAGAAGCATTGAAGAATGTAGTAGGTGCATGATAAGATAGGAACCAGTACAAAGAGACCATGAGCAAGAAGAAGCACAAGTAAGGTAAATACACATATACACATTGATAAATTGAATGAATAATTACTTAGATTAGGTAACTCTTTATATACATACATTATATAAATATTGATTTCCAAAGTTTGATGCATATTATACATTAAAAATGCTAGTACATGTACATCACCAATAAATGAAAAAATAATCCATAATGTCTTAAATATTGTCAAGTGCACATCATATTAGTTTCATGCAAAAATAATCTCAGAAATATAAGGTCTCATACAAAAATATCAAGTTCCAAATAGTATTTTAATGTGCATAATAAATATAAAAATGCCCAAATAGGTCATATACCATCAAGTTCAAATGCCATATAGGTGTACATACAATGTCATGCACATAGGCATACAAAAATGTCATATATATATATATATATATATATATATATATATATATATATATTTCCTAATCATCAAAATATATCCCTCTCTTGGCCTTGCTCGAAGAAGGCCCTCCCTTAGACGAAGATGGAGATCTATGAGATGACTTTGGATCATCGAGCCCATGCTACGAGTCCTCTTTCTTGAATACTCACTTTGTAGATGAAAATAAATGCAAACAATTTTTTTGTCAAAACTTAATTTATATATGTTTTCAACATGTATTTAAGACCATGCTAATGAAAGTATTTACATAAATACACAAACTTACCACAAGTTGTCGATCACGCCAAATCTGCATCTCACGCTTAGATGAGTCATCGGGAGCTCCTGGAGTATGAACGAGGGTATGAAGACGATGAGATGGAGGAGTCTTGTGCCCTCGAAGTCAAAATGGAGGGGGTTGAAGTTCCCTACATACACATAAGATCATAAAATCTAACATAGAATTATTGAAAAATAGAACTAAGTACATGTATGTGTAATAACAATATTTTAACTAATTTTATCAATATAGAACTATTATTTTTACCCTGCCACACTTGTGAATCAAATGAATAGGGCTACTTTACCATCGCGAGTAACTCCTGCATATACATAATGAAGGACATTATTAACATAATTTAATAATTCTACAATGAAAGACATTACTAACATGTAATTTAACATAATATGAATTACACGAGAAATTTAACAAAATTTACATGTTGTTTGAATACCTCAGTGAGTTGTTGTGCAGATGAAATCACAATGGCAACACCTTTCTCTACTTGTCACAGAGATGGTGGGGTGTCTAGTGAAGTCAACATCTTTATCAAACATGTATCACGTGAGTTAGATGAACATACAAGAACATACATATATTTGACTTCAAAACTTATATATATATATATATATATATATATATATGTATGTGAAAATTTTACACAATTAACATTCTAAATTACCTGTATGTGAATTTTACACAATTAACATTCTAAATTACCTCTGTGAATGTATGTATGCATGGTGCTCACCACCTGTGGTTGGGATGAAGATGTGCCTCCCATGCGCTATAATATCAATGCATGTACATGTACAAATACAATTATTTCAAAAATTTAACATATATAAGTAAATCAAGTACTCGAAATTTTTGTAACACACATAATAAAACATAACAAATACCTGCGAAGGTGACGCCGATGATTGTAATCCAAATGTCTCACTCAAAAAGGCATCTGACATAGTGACATTATCGTGTGCACCCCTAGCACCAACTCCACCAAAATCAAGTACGCATGAAAGTATTGTCCTCCTCGAGCCCCAAACATATGCTACCACATGACGAGCAAAGATGTGGCCTCATGCTAGTACTCCCTGAGGGAATACTTTGTGTACCTCACGAGCATCTGGCTCATAAATCTCCCTCGTATGTCGAATAAGGGTCGTAGATAGCCCCTGAAGTGTGTGGAGTGTATCAATCTCTAATGTCTCCTTCACTGTTGGAGGGACAATCTCAGGGTGAGGGGTTTTGTGTGGGGACTCTACCCTACTAAATAGGTGCACATTGTGCACCTGGTCGATCTATCTGCGAGATCCTTTTCCTCGGCCCTGGAAATCTTGGAAATCAAAATAATTTGGGATCTGTTGAGGATAAACTCATAATAGAGTTTCCTCAAAAAGTATAGTGGCACCTTGTTGTTATTGCAAGGTGGAAAATCAAACACCATCCACCATCGGTCCCAAAAATTATTTTTAATCAAATTATTATTGCACCAATGGATGGGAAACCATTTGCATGACAACGAATAGGAAAATTAGTGCGGGGGTCCATGAATAAGGCGCATATGAGGTCTTTTGTAATTTATTTTTTCTTTACATCCACATATGACAATTTGTTAGAATAATAAACCCTAAAACCCTCTCTGTAAGTTGTCCAACGATAATTTACCTCATTATTGTATCAACTTGAGCAAGTAATGCCTCCAATGTGTTTACAAGAGAGGTGCGTTGTGGGGGTTTATAGATTGTGAATCCCTCATTCTTTTGATTAAATCCTCAATTTCAATTTTGTTTTCAACTATGTGGGTTGCTAAATCTTCTTGACTACGGGGATGTTGAACAATTGTGGGAGGGTTGGGAGGGATGACAAGAATAGCAAGGTTTGGTTGTGGTTGATTCCCTCAACCTCGAACTATAACAATAAAAAAATGTATTCAATTCAAATTCTACTCTATAATTATCATATTTCAATGCAATTTTGAGAAAAGAATTGTGCCTACCTCTTCTCTATGGCACCATCATCAATTCAGATCTTCCCGGTGATCCAAAAATGATCCTTTGAGCTTGAGATCTAGTTGAATGACAAAATACGAGGGCACAATTAAGCTCTAAAACTCGTGTTTGAGGGAGATAAAATGATAGAGGCTCGGGCCTCTTTTTTTAATTTATAGTAGACATAACACGTATGCATTATGGTTTGGTAAATCCCAAACCTAAGAAATTAAAATGTGATCGTGTTATAATAGAATGCGTACACGTTTTACTTTTTTTTGGGTTTTTTTCCACTTTTTGGCCCCCTAACTTCGTACACTTACCCATATCGCGATCGCAGATTCTATCTGTATCATCAAATCTGACCTTCAAGGCTTGAGAAATCTTTGTTTTTCCCCAACCAGAGCTATGGGAGGTCATTATGTCGTGTAAAAGGTCAAAAACTTTAAATTTTCTCTTCGTGGTATCATGCCCCACCTCGGGACAACGGAAACAAACCAGAAATTACTAAAAATTTTGGGATATAATTTTTTTAAAAAAGTGACCTATAATTACTAATGCTCTACTTAACCCCTTCCATTAATATTTAATTCATAATACTTATTAATTTCTCCGAAAATGCATAAAACCCTAGTCCAACACAATCAGATTATTTTATTCTACTGAGAATAAATTTAAAAGCACAAAGTTTGCTAAATCTTTACAACCCTTTTTAAACTTAGTTAGTCTCCTCTTTTATTTATTTTTCAATCCCACAAAAAGGCACATGACCTTAAGTGTGTAGGGATAAACAAGAGCCTTTAGATCTAATCCAGTCAAATCAAATCTGGCCCTTACTTTCAAATTTACCCTAATGTTGCCCTAACCTTCTCTATGTTTCTCCTTTCCTCTTATATTCTTCACTCATTTTGTTTTGTATTGTTTTATTATGTGCAGGTGGAAGAGAAGCAATGGAGGCTTGATCCTCATGGATTGGGAGAGTGTTATCCAATCCAACCAAGCCAATATGGAAAAGTATATGTATATTTTTTTGTTTATTTGATTAACATGGGGGAGGGGGCGTATATATATATATATATATATATATATATATATATAGAGAGAGAGAGAGAGAGAGAGAGATTGGAGGCACATGGGGGTATAAGGATCTGCGTAGCTGGGAGAAAAGCACAGTCACGTGAAGGGGAGAGGAACCGTGGCGAGGGAAGGGCAGCGTAGGAGGGACGGGCGTGGGGAGAGGGGGTTCGTGGGGGGCAAATGCAAAGGGGGTGGTATGGAGGGAGCCGTGGTGTTGGGGCGCGGACAGCCGCAGGGGACGAGGTGGAGGGAGGCGCAGGGCTGCACAAGGGCATCAAGGCGGGTAAGGGGGTAGGTTGGGGCGCCGTGGTTAATGGCGGCCGGGGAGGGTTCAACCTCCCCAAAACTTATTTCGTATAAGTTTTTTTGTTTATTTAATTTTTTTTTTTTTAAAAATCCGATTTCCTTTTTTTTCTAATACATTTAATATATATATATATATATATATATATATATATATAGTTAGTTAGATTTTAATATAAAAGGGAATATAATATGCTTTGTTAGATTTTATGGAAAGATATCACAACTATAATATAATATACTTTATTTTATATGTATACATAATGTGTGTGTGTGTGTGTATATATATATATATATATATATATATATATATATATATATATATATATATATATATATATATATATTTATTTATTTATTTATGAATATGGTTATTTCATACACCATGCTAAATAATGATGATTTCAACTTAAAATAAATAATGATTTTAATTTTATTATTTGATGTAAAAATGAACTTAATATTCTCAACTATTCACAATTAAATGATTATCAAATTTGTGTAAAGAAGAGCACAAGTATTTTAAAAGAGAGAAGAGGCTAAGTGCTAATAAATTTTGCAAAGGAGCATACTATGCAAATTTGATTTTTTTTTTTTTTTAACACATAAGATTCTCAACAAAGAAATACTATTCCTTTTTTTTGTAATCACATCTTTCCAATAAATAAACTTTCTTTTCAATGAAATCTAAACAAGTTTATATCAAAAGACCACTCATTTCACAAAAATTGCTTTTCAAATGAACTTATCCTTTCTTCAAGCCAAACTAAGAGTTACATCACATTTATATAAAAGAAGAGCATCTAATACAAGCTTTCTTATCAAAAGTTCAAAACTCACTTTACATTGTTTCTTCAAGATACAAGGAACTACTCAAGAAAGGTACAATGCAAAGCTCCTTTACAAGGATAAAAGGGATTGCTCAACTTAATCTTACTCAAGTTTAAAAGTAATCTTCAAATACAAAAGGGAGATTTTACAACAAATGAAGCTTCCACCAAGCCCTACTTTAGAGTTTTCAATGCTTCACACAAAAATGATAGAACAAAGAGAGGCCAAGATGCCACCAACTCCAACTTCAAATGCCTTCAAGGAGAAAAAGCTTGTTTTTCCACCCAACCATAGGCATCATTACATGTCTTTCCCAAGGTTGGGATGCATGCTAGCCTCCCCCAAGCCCATGGGAAAGAGGACTACCATCCACAACTTGCACAAGAGTGAGGGTGAACAAACAATGATACATTCACATGAAAACAAAACAAGTATAAAACAAGACTCAAGATTTACAAGGAGGAGAACCCATGTTCTACCTCAAAAGTGGGGAAGAGAGGAGAAGAGTTCTCCAAGAGTTATAACCAATAATATAAGCACAATACCAAGATCTCCATACCCTCCTTATTTCTCCTATTTCATTTTAAAACCCTCCTTATTCCTCCACCCTTTCACCAAATCCTTCTTGGAAGGATTTTCAAACCCCAAAGGGGTTTCCTTACCAAGAATGGGGAAGGAGATTCAAGCCAAATGAATCACCATCCCCACCTCAAACCATTTGAGGGGAGTCACTAAAATCCTACAAGGCTTGTCCATCAAGCCTTGAGGATTGAGAGGGAAAAATCCCTCTCTCTTCCCCCACAAACTCCAAAACTCCATCATGCCATATGATGGAGGGAGTAAAACAAGCAAACAATAACCAAAATCCACATGCAACAACAACATTTTCAAGTAAACAATCTAACAACTAATATGAATACAACACATACAATAAGGCTTAAGAGCCTACCTCAAAGAAAGCTCTCCAAAAATCTTTCCAACTTCAAACTTCTCTCCTTCTTGACCCAAGCAAACTCTAGCTCCAAATCACCCAAGCATCCAATCAAAAATTCTAAAAAAAGTTCTCTTCTTTTCCCATGAAGGGAATTTGAAGAGGAACAAGAAAAAATCCTCACAAATGAGGGGGTGACATGTGTCACCCCTCTCCTCCCTCAAGGTCAAAGATGCCAAAACAAAAGAGAGAAAGGGTAAAATGCCTTTTAGCCCTCTTCTCCCAAATTACTCTAAATGATAACAAGACAATTCTAGTGCAACTTTTAACAAGCACTCTAATCCACACCCCTTACATGGATGTGACCAAACAAGAGGCAAAAAGGAAGGAAAACTCCCTCTAGCCTTGGAAATAAGCCCCCCTACCTATTAGGTAGGGTCCAAGGGCTCATTTTTATGTTAAGGGAACTCCCAAACTAAAAAGGGGTCCCTAAAAATGCCCAAAATAACCCAATTTCGGGTTTGGCAAAATTTGGCACAAGGGTAGAGGGTGTGGGGACCACCCAAGGGTTCACATGTGACCCTAAACCCTCTAGATTAATTACATCATTAATCTAATTCAAAACTTAATGCAAGTGGGGTCATTAATTCCCCAAAACAAGTTTACAACACAACTAGACACCCTAAGCAAAATTAATAATTACAAGACATAATTCATTACAAATGAGGGTCACCCATGGTGCCCAAAACAATAATTCTAACGCTAAGGCCTCAAGCAATAAACATGGCTAGGGCTTAGCCCGTGGGCTACTTGTGCAAAGTTACGTACACTGGCCCGAGTCCCGCGTTCTCCCGTGACTGTCACTGCACACTTATTGCACACATTAAATGCACTTGTCCAATAAAATATAAATCAATTACTAAATGAGATATTAATGAATTCTAGACTAACATTTCATCTTTCTGGAATCAAAAGTGTGACAACATGCACAACTATACATAATTCACCATAAGTTAGTCACAATGATAAAATGACATGTATCCATAGAATCCAACATGCAACAAACTAAGTATCCATCAATATAACCACGTCCCAAAACAACATCGTATCAGTTAGTATCCATGACATCATAAGATAATGCAAACAACATAGTAATCAAGCTAAATCGGTGTTATACGCCTAAATGTCCATACATGCCTAATCAGATCAAATCTCCTAATGTAATGTCCAAAATATAACAAATCTCTGTCAAAACATGTCTATGAGAAATGAGCAACAAGTAACTGAGCTATAAAAATGTGGGCACTACATGGACTTGAACCATGTTGAAAAATTGAAAACATCTCACAAAAATGGTACCATCACGTAGGGGAGACTGTTAGTTTCGTAGAAATATTAATTTTAAAGTGAATAGAATAAGATAAATATCATTTATATATTTTTATTTATGAGGTCTTTAAGACATTTTTTCCACAAATGTTCATGTCTATGTTTAAGACTACAACTTTTGTTTCGCTTATCAAAACGTGATAAAACATATACCATCCCAAGCATGGAAAAATTCTATACATGTTAAAAAAAAGTATTTGATTTTGATATTTTTTTATATAGTTATGGCGGAAAACAAAAAGTGCTTCGTTTTCTAAATTTTTGTAGACCACTTTCATGGAAAAAATCATAAAAAAAAATATTGCTCGAAAAATACAAAATAAAATCCATCCCAAGATAGACAACGACATCTAACTTTTCACCAAAGGAAAAAAATAACAAGATTTGCTCATCCAAATCGTGGGCAAACAGACTACAATCTTATAGGTTTTTTCAAAAAAAAAACCAGGTCATATAATTTTGAGTGTTTAATATAGCTAAACTTGTCCGTTTAAAAAAAAAATAGTAGTTTATAAACTAGATTCTGGATGCTACGATTCATATTTAAATAAATTTTGAGTGCGTGTATTGCTAATAATCCCTACAAGTTGAGATTTTATTGTTTTTTGCAATATGATGTCCACTTATGACCCCTTTTTGGTCCACCAACTTGTTGCACTTACGCACAAGGCATGATCATACACTTTTTCCATGACCATTTGTATGTTTTTGACCCTTATGTACGAGTCTTAGACATGTTTGTTTTTTGGCTTTGTAATTTTTTAACATTGTCACTTACCTAGAACTATCTATTGTTATCAAACTCTAATTTATGATTATGATGGGAAGCTCTCTAAATATGTTGAACATGATCTCAAACCCTATTCACGAGGGGAAGTCATACAAAATAAACATTAGTTGGGTTGTGGGAACCCCCATGCACCATTGACATTAGCACTATTGTGAAGATGCCTCAAACTAGCATGTGATATCTAAGTGAACGCAATCGTGACATGGCAACTCTTTTTGACAATGCTTGAGTTGAGTTCCATATCTTGCTAAATTACTTAGGAAATGGATGTTTGAGTGCTTGTAGATGAGATGATCGACTCATTAACATGGTAATAAGTTTCATACCTATACTGTGATTTCTTCCCTAATGAATGTAGGTGTGCTATTACAAGATTTGGGGAGCCTTGGGTGCCTTTTGCAAGTGTTAGAAGTGAGTGTATCAGTGTAGTGTTATAGGATTTCTAGGTTAACAAATGAGGTAGTGTTTAGTCGCTTATATAGGGTTTTGTAAATCTCGATGACCCAAGGGATTAGAAAACCCAACAAAGAATATGAAATTGAAAGCAAAGTTGGAGAACATGTCACCCAAAATTGTACAAGTTAGCTAAGACCGGATATAATATCCTAAACAAATTGTACGACTCGCCAAGGATGGAAAACATGTAATCTAAAGTTTGCAACTTGTCAATTGATGTTTGTCATGGATTTTATGCATTGTACTCTTAGAATTTGATGACATGTTAATGTGCAAGGATAAACAAGCTAAACATGACACCTTAAAATGTGACTAAAGAGTGCATTTTAACAAGAGTGCATTGTCAAAACTAGTATTGTCAAATAATAATTTGCCGAATTTGAGTGTCTACATCCAGATTATCCCCGACTTTTCATATACAAATTAGTGTATATCTCCTCTTGCGTATTTGAGAAAGTATATATTCTTTGTGTTGTCACATGTATAAATGCATTATTTTGATTGTGAATGATTAATATTAAAAGTTAATTAAATCAAAATAGTCTACGTGTTACAAACCCCTACATCCTCTTTATTGTTACAAGCACTTTCCATAACATAGATTTAATCAATATATAAACACAATGTCCTAAATGCACTATTGCACTCATAAAATTAATATAATTCTCAAATTTCACGTAGGACCTTATTGGCGCGCAAGTCGACGCACAACAGGAAAGAAAACCGACACAAAACCTTACAAAAGAAAATCATGGGACAAAAGGACCCACAAAGGTGACATCCATTTATGTATAAAATACGAAACTAGAAATTTCCATGACTTAAAAGAGAAAACTAATGAAGAGAGAAACATGGACACACACAGATAAAAAGAAAGAAAATGAAATTGAGAGTGGTAAAATAAAATCGAAAATGTCTAATATCCTACAAGACAAAAAAATAAACCAATAATCCAACACTAAAAAAACACATAAGAAGAACATATCTTAAACCAATAAACAAAAACACACGCAAAATAGCATCATAGCCATACCAAAATTAGGTGTCTACTTGAGTAAGATGGAAGGGATCCCAACTTAGCACCACTTTAACGGTGAGTCCGTGAGCATGTGGAGCAGCCCCAAGGCACTAATTATAACCATATTTAGGTCAAAGGTTATGATGTCTTATCACATCGGGAACTTTTCCCAAGACAAAGCCTTTTTAACACCTATCGACATTGACAATTTCAAATTGTAGGTGAGTGCTGAGTGGGGTACGAAATTATGAAATAAGGTTTCTTCAACGGCTATCTCATAACGTTTAGAATTGAATCTTCATCTTCCCCACGCTTGCTACTTTCACATTCAATTTCAAATCATTTTCTCCAATTCCTTTGAGGAAGGGCTAATCGAAGCTTGAATTCGCACAGAAATGGCAGCAGCAGCCACCAAGATTGGAATGATGGATCCAGCATATTTTGTTGGCAGAAATGAAATCCTCCAATGGATCAACCACCCTCAAACTCCATCTCCACAAAGTCGAAGATGTATACTATTTCATTTTTTCTATTTTTCGTGTTGTTTATAAAGAAAGAAGGGAATGAAAATAGTTTTTTGTTTGTATTCAGGCTGCATCTGGAGCAGTGCACTGCCAGTTAATGGACGCCGCACATCCAGGAGTAGTGCCAATGCACAAGGTTAATTTTGATGCCAGGAATGAATATGACATGATTAATAACTATAAAGTTCTTCAAGATGTCTTCAACAAGCTCAAAATATCCAAGGTAGACCATGCTCAATTCCTTTTTCTTATTCTTTTGATTTTGTGGGTATTGAGACGAAAATACAATAGTTTGTTCCTGTGCCTTTTGCAGCATATTGAGGTGAGTAGGTTAATAAAGGGCGGCCCCTTGATAACCTGGAGTTTATGCAATGGCTGAAACGATATTGCGACTCGGTGAACGGCGGGATTGTGAATAAGTATTTTCTTCTTTCCATTTTTCAACTGATAATGCTTAAATAAATATAGAGAGGCCAAGATTTTACAACAAACTGGTAAAGGGGTCTTTGGGTTTGAGGGTATTTGGGGATTTGGGGTAAGCTGCTGCGAGTCCAACCGCACTAGGGTTTCAAGGAAGTTAAATGGGACGGCTGTTTTGTGTTGTTTGTGCACCTTAAGGGTGAGGATTCCTTTTAGGAGTTGAATGTTGATGGATTTGAAGCTTTTATCCGTAGGGTTTCTATGCTGGTTCTGTTGACTTCCAGCAGAAGCCTCTTGGAGTTTTAATCGATTCATTTACTACAGGGGTTTTGTTTGGTAGATTGGGAACTAACCTGGTTGCTAGACTGAACCCATGGTCACCATGTAGTGAAAAAAACCCTATGCCCTCGAATCTCTACAGCTGACTCTGCAATATCCTATAAGACGATTTGGTTTCATGATTCTGAGAAATTTTTTAACTGTTTTCATTTGTGGGTGTATCAGTTACAATGCACTGGAAAGAAGAGAAAGCTGTAAAGGGGGAAGAGAGGTTAATAAGAAGCCAGGCTCTGCATCCAAACACCAAGTAGTTTCAAGCACCAGACGACATGAAACTCCTGTTGCCAATGCAGGGCACAAGGCATCAAGAACAGTCCCCATTAATGCTGCAGGAAATGCTCATTTTTCTTCTTTAGCGACAGTGGAAGAAGCGGCCTATGGTTCTCACCCTGCCCCAGTTGTTGTTCCAGCACAGGTTCAGGAGCTTAATGAACAGGTTCACATCAAATGTCACTCTCTGTGTATGTCTAATTGCATATTAACTCCTTTCATGCAACATATATTTCATGGCTACAACCTTTTCTGCTTGCAGATCACTGAATTAAAATTATCTGTGGCTAGCTTGGAAAACGAAAGAGACTTGTACTATGCAAAACTAAGAGACATTGAAATTCTATACCAAAACCCAGATGTGCAAAATTTGCCGGTGAGCACAAACCTTTTCTCTCTTCCATTCTTTGACTGTCAAAATTAAAGATTAATGAGAAAAAAAATTACAAAGACACAAATTACTTTTTATGATTTATCTAATAATCTTCAGGCTTTGAAGCTATCATCTTATGCTTGGTTTCCAACAAGCTTTTGGTTGCTGAATATCTAGCTTTCAGCTCAATTGTTCTCTTCTTTATGCAGGTAGTTTCTGCAGTTCAAATGATTTTGTATGCTGCAGAAGACAGCCCTGCAGTAATTGCAGATGCCAAAGCAATTTTGGGCCAGCAGCCTTTAGACCTATCTAACTCCAATGTTACACATAAGAGGGAATCTCAGAAACGGAAATCTCTGTTGACACCTGATGTGGAAAATATAGCGAATGCTGCCCTGCACGTTAAGCAAAGAAGGGATCCATTGGCAGATGCCAACTGTTTGGATGTTCGCCAGGGTGGATCACCTCTAACACTTTATTAATTCAGTTCTGTTGTGATAGTGGAAACATCTGGTCTCAAGAAGGAGACATCCTCTGTTTCACCTATTTGATCCTGCCTTGCAAGCTTTCAAGATTTCTGATATGTAACTGTATGTTGCTGCATTGTCTCAGAAATTCCTGAGCCTTTATTTGATTGGTAGTTGGATTAGTTTAGGCATAACTGTTGGATCATTTTTTCCGTAATATGCTATTATATTTTCGTCAATCATTATCAATCGTTCAAGATGTTCATGGCGCTATTGATCTATTGTGATCATATTCTTCTATTCATGAATTTTGATGACTTAGATACACCCTTCAGGAAGTATTGCATTTAACTGAAGAACTTATCTAGCTTAGTTCATTGCTTCCTTCACTATTGACATTGTGTTTGTTCAGAGATGAATATTTTACGAATTCCTATTAAGTTGCATCAATTTCCTTAATACACAACTTGGTGTTATATTGGTTAAAAAACTTGAAATTAGTAAGAATCCTGTGACTGTATGTTTCAACAGTTGATCATCACTGTCATAGAGATCATCAGAGTTTAGGAATCCCTGTTTCGTTTCTACCGTGTCATTGCCTTAAAGTTAACCCTATTGTATTCACCACGGGGTTTCTATCAAGATTAGCAGCTCCTGCCTAAAAGTCATTGTGGCAATGATTTAATAAAAATGTGCATTCTGTAATATCTGATTATAGTTGTATGTTCTCCATCCTCTAGTTAGAGAGGCAATGATTTAACATTTGTTTAATGAAGTTTTTGAGTGTTACATTGAGTGAGAATACTGTCAAAAACAGTGAGGACTGAATAGTTGTTGACATAAATTTAACATCTGTGATGCAGTGTGGAATTGAATTAATTGCCCCATTACTTGGGATGCCCTGATCTGGAATCTTGCATCCCGTAGTTATACTTCTGTGTTCTCCATTGTTTAGATAGAGAGGCATACTTAGTTGTCATATGCTTCTATGTTTTCCGTCTTTTACTTAGAGAGGCATGGTTACCTTGTCATATATTGTCAAAACATCGAGGACTGAATCGTTTTTGACATAAATTTCAGGGCTGAATAGTCATTGACATAAATTTAACTTCTGTTGTTGAGGGTGGAATTAAATTGGTTGCCCCCAGTACTTGGGATAGAACCTGATCTGTAACCTAGCATCCTGTAGTTTATACCTCTATGTTCTCCATTGTTTAGTTAGAGAGGTATGCTTAGTTGTCATATGCTGAATAGTAGTTGACATAAATTTAACGTCTTTGATGGAGGGAGAAATTGCCACATTGCTTGGAGTACATCCTGATAAGAGAGGCATACGTAGTTGTCGTATGCTGAATGAGGAAAACATTTTCATTTCATCAATCAAATAGGTGCCGGAGTCAACACTACTCTTTGAATGTTGCATTGAGTGTATGAAGTCTTTGACTGTTATGCTGAGCGAGAATACCGTTAAAAACATTGACATAAATTTAACATCTTTGATGGAGGGTGAAATTGAATTAATTGCCCTATTGCTTGGAATACATCCTGATCTAAAACTGTGCATATAGTTGAATACTTGTCATATGCTAAATGAGAAAAGCATTTTCAGTGTATTAATCGAATAGCTGTTGGAATCAATGCCACTGTTTGAATTGAGTACATATGTTTGATGAAGTTTGAAGTGTGAATATTGTCCAAAACTTTGAGGAGTGAATAGCAGTTGACATAGATTTAACATCCGTGGAGGGTGCCAAATCTGAAACCTTGCAGTATCTATTCCACCAAATTTAATATCTTTGATGGAGGGTGAAATTGAATTAATTGCCCCATTGCTTGGAATATATCCTGATCTAGAACCGTGCAGACGCTTCTGTGTTCTCCCCATCTTTTAGTCAGAGGGGCATACATTTCAGTCCATCCAGGGCTGAGATTTGACGCCCATTTCGAACGTTTTTGACAATTTTACACGTATTTGACGTTCGATATGAAGGTTTACTGTCATTTGTTTGACAGGCATTTGTTTGTAAAAACCGTCATATTTATTAGCAGCCATATAAATTAAAGCTATTCAGAAGTACTGATTAATATTGTTTGTTATTCACTATTATTTACCTTCATCTTATTCATATCTGTTAAGAAATTGTGTTAAAACAGTTTAAATTTATATTAAAACCTGTACAGTAATTAATTAAGCTACTTTTTAATTTGAATTTGTGAGTGTTTTCTCTTTATTTTATTTGAGCACAGTCAATTAATGAATGAAAGTTTTTAATGACGTCCACGAGACCAAACAGTCTATGGGACCCAAGGTGCAAACAAACTTGGCAGCGAAACACCAAAAAGATGCCAAAAATAAAGCTGCTACTTCTGCCTTTCTTCTAGTTCTTTGCTAATCTTGATTCTTCTGCTATGGATTTTGATCAAGAAATCCGCTGTTTTTGCCACCCTTTCCTCTTCAAACAACGTTGTAAGATCATCCACTGTTAAGATATCCACATAATTGCCCCGTATGTCATCGTAAGCCACACATTCCATGATGAAATGCCATTCCGATTCCACCGAGCCCGACATGCAAAACTGACAAACCCTTTCTGACCACTCCTCTTTGGGTATTTTCCATCTCCTAGTTTCACACCTAAGATGATGTGAGCTAGTTTTTAGCTGCACAATTAACATTTTAGCTTTCCACTTTATCATCGCTCCAATATAATGTTTTTGCCCATGATCACATGTGGGATTAAAATTCTTGACATAGTATTCTCTTTTTCGTCCAAGTTGCTTATTCCACATGATATTTCTGAATTTCTCTCTCACATAATTTTTTATTTCTTCGTTAGTGCTAGGACACTCCTGTATGCTAATGCCCCATTTGCTCATCCACTCGCCATTTTGCTTCATCCAGTTTTCTTCCTCCTGTTTAACTTTTCCTCTACTGCTATTTTTGGCCACCGGGAATCATCCATGTTTTCCACTTTCTTGAAGTATCCTAATAGCCGGATCATCGCCGCCGCTTCCATCGGAAAGGCTCGACTTCAGCCATAATGACTTCGTATGGAACCATGGTTTTTATTTTGAAACTACTTGTAATTAGGTGCTTTTGAATTCTTTCTATCTATTTCCATTTCCCCACGACGTCATTTGTCTGCCCCAAATCTCACACCCGTATAACACCACTGGGATTACCAGTAACCCAAAAAGATTCAATCTGGTTTTCCAATCCCATAACTCTGTTGTTCTGCATCTATTTTGAAGCATGTATAGAGCTTTCCACCCCCTTGAATCCTCTTAGCTCTACAAGTTTCCCAACTGAGATTATTGTGGAAGTCCAATCCCAAATATTTGTATTTGTTTACAACTTGTACAAAGTCCCCTTCAAACTCAAAGTTTACTTGTCTCTTTTTCCTTTTTAAGGTGAAAATCATGATTTTGGTTTTACCAATGTTCACTTGCATTCCCACCTCTTGGAAAAATAGTTCTAAAGCTCTCAAGTGCTCCTGTAAACCCTGCACGTTGTTTTAGCCATTAGGATAAGGTCGTCCGCATAGAGTAGCAATTTTACCACATAAGAGGCTAAATGAATCCCACCTCCACCCTTTTTGTGAATCATTTCTCTAGCTTGTCTATAAATAACCCAAACAAGGTGGGGGAAAGCGGACAACCTTGTTTGACCCTAATATCACTCCCAAAACACTTGGATAGACCGTCTTTAGTTCTGATTTTAGCATGTACCTGCTCATATAATATGTGAACCGCTGCCCTATATTTATCCGGAATACCCAACTCTTCCATTCTATCCCACAATTTGTTTCTCGGAACCGTGTCAAAGGCCTTTTTGAAATCCACAAAACAACAATAAACCTCTTCACCTTGCTTGTCCCAAACCTTTTCAATCAAATGTCTAAGAGTGACGCAGTTGATCAATAGTAGAGTGCTTTGGTCTAAAACCTGCCTGCCCTTTTTCTCTCTTACCTTCCTTTTCGGCCCAAAGACTAATTCTACGCTCCACCATGTTGCCAAAGAGCTTTCCAAAAAGTGGGTTAATCATAATAGTGCGGTAATTTGCTGGATTGTTGACATCGCCGCTTTTGTGGAGAGGAATGACAATGCTAGTTGTCCAATTTTTTGGAAAACCGAACTAGATAATTGTTAAATTTTTTTTTAATGTGTGGAGCAAGATCTTCTGCACCCCAATTTAAGAATTCCGCTTGTAGACCATCTATGTCCTGAGCCTTGCCCCCTGCTAACCTTTTGATCCCTTCCCTGATGTCTTTCGTGGAGAAGAGTTTGTCCCTATTTTCAATAACATATGGAAGAATCGGCAAGTCATTACTTCTTTCATACAACATTTTTGCATATTCAAGCCACTGAGTGTCAGTGATATTATTCTCAACTGTACTTCTAGTCTGCTGAAGCTCTCTCCAAAAACCCCTCGGATTATTCTTCCCCATGGAAATCAGCTCCTCCCTCCTACCTCTCATGTACTCTTCCTTTTTGTTTCTCACTAGCTTTCTATATAATGTTGAGTCTATTTTCTCTTTTCCAGAAGCATTTAACCTTCTTTTCGCTGCTTTACATTCTTCATCAAACCATGGATTTGGAAAATCATGGATTTGAAATCCCATCCCAAAAATCCTTTGTGATGTGCATGGCTATCCGTCAAATCTCATTCCGAGTCCATCAATCAAATATGTGTCAGAGTCAATGCCACTCTTTGAATTGAGTACATATGTTTGATTAAGTTTGTGAGTGCTAACATTTTGAGTGAATACCAAACTTTGAGGACTAAATGGTAGTTGACATAAATTTAACATCTATGAAGGGTGAAATTGAATTGGCACATCATTTGGACTAAATTTTGATCTAGAACCTTACAACTAGTACGAATCCATTCCACCGAATTTGCTTTGGACGTAAATCAACTTCAATCTTTATTTATTTGGTGTCTCTAGGTTGTGTGCTTTGGTGGATAGGCACTTCACTATTGTCCACAAGAATAGGACTACAACCCATTTGGTATCTTGAAGAATTTTTGTCAAGGATAAAATAAGCAAAATCTTTCAATTGAACTTGAGTTTTCATGTCTCAATCTTCAATTGATATTGAAAAGAATATTACAACTTTAACCCACATATACTTGAAGCTAGTATATATATCACAAAGATATGTTGATATCGTAAAAGCAATTCAAATCCTTCTTGGTATATAATTTTTTAAAAAGTTCTATGCAACTATACAACAATTTCAAGAGAAAATGAACTCATTTGTCATATTGTGAATGAGAAATACATTTTTCAGATCCATCAATCAAATAGGTGCTTTGGAATCAACACTACTCTTTGATTTGAGTACATATGTTTGAAGAAGTTTGTAAGTGTTACATTGAGTGGGTATACCCTCAAAACATTGAGAACTAAATAGTTGTTACATAAATATAACATCTATACCATGCACGGTGAGTTGAATTGACACAAATTGACTACATTCTTATTTGGAGTCTTGAATGAGTAGGTATCCATTTAATTTTGTCAAATTTCTTGAGACAAACCAATTTCATCTTTTTCATCTCGTATCTCTAGGGTTTGTATCTTGGTGGATACTTCACCACTATCCATGCCAATTGGACTACAACCAATTTGATTTCCAAGTTTGAATCTTCGATTGATATTGAAAAGAAATTACAACTTTTATAAACCCATACCCACAAATAAAATGCTTGTGTGTGTGTGTGTGTGTGTGTGCGTGCATGCGTATGTGTTCATGTGTGTGTGCGGGTGAGTGTACATGCATGCGTGTCACATGAGGCATGTTGATATTAATTTTTTAAAAAAACCACAAATCCTTGGTATACACTTTTGAGAAAAGATCTACACAACTATTTAGCAATTTCCAATTTAAAATTGAACTCTTCATGAGCTAAACTAGAGATGCATACTTAGTTGTCATATGCTAGATGATAAAGGCTTTTTCATTCCATCAATCAATTAGGTGTTGGGATCTAATACTATTTAATTTGAGTACATTTGTTTAATCAAGTCGTTGAGTTTTTTATTGAGTGGGAATACCATTAAAAACAAAGTGGATTGAAAATTAGTTAATATAAATTTAACATTTATGTGGAGGGTGAAATTTAATTGGCATATTACTTGGACTAAATCTCAACTTGAAACCTATAATTTCATGTCATATGCTCTCGTGAACATGACATGAATCTTAATTTTCGCTATAAACTAGATCGGATTCGCTTTGCTTTTTAATTTTTCCTATTATTCCTACGTGATCGGCCCCTATGCAAAACCCTACTACGCATCCAACCTATATTTGCATTGATCATCCTACACAAATGTCATTGGCCCTTATGTAAAATTCTTGCACATACGATCCTATTCTAATATTCTCTCGATTTCACATCTAGCCTCCGTGAAATCATCGTTCCTTGTGCAAGCTTCCTAGATGGTTGATCTCGTTGGAAAAATATTTATAGAAACTCTTTTTCAAGCATCCTTACTTCACGATGGAATACTTGGTGATTTTACTACATCTTCTACCAAGCCATCTCTATATGGAAATAACAACAATGAAGCCGATGGTTTTCTTAAGTTAGTTTCTCATTACATTGATTGATTTTCCATAGGAGACACTAAAGCTAAGAAGCCAAAATGACCACCTCGTAATGTATAGACCAGATCCAACATCCGAAACCCTATCTTTGAATCTAAAGAAGGGGAACATGAAGATATCCCTGAATTTAATTATAACCTTGCTATGTAAATTTTTCTTCAAGAATTCCCTAGATATGTAGGTGAGTCACCTGACATATTACAAAAGCACATTGAAGACTATCTTTTGAGTAAGTTGGATTTAGAGATCGATCATACCAAGCCTCCTCCACATGGAGCAAATGATGATCCAACCAATAACAAAAATCTTCCTCCAAATAATGATTCTACTCAAATCATCATGCAAATCATTAATTGCCTAAGTCAACAACAAACCATGACTACGAACCAATTCTTACAAATTCAAACCAATCTAGCTTAGCTTGCTAATCAACTACAAACAATCTCTTGGGGGCATGAAAACCAAGGTCACCCCCTCCTCTTTTGGTTGGAATTAATGGAGCACCCATTTCCCAACCCCATATCCACAATAAAGTCCTCCAGTCCATTTAAAGAGATCCTTTTGATCCCTACATCACTTCTATGGACATTGGAGGAATAACCCTTTCCATCACTTCCAACAGTTCTCACTCGACCTTATCCTTCCTATTAAGGCCTTTGGCAATCTTTACAAATATTGGGTCAAAGCCATTTCTTACACTACCACCCAACTCTTGGCTAAAACACTTACAAGGAATTCTTTAGATTGGTACTATACTCTTCCAATTTTTGAACTCAAAAGCTTGGTGACCACCTAGTCAATGAATTTCAATATCATGACCTTCTTGAAAATAACATCAATTAAAATAAGTAGAAAAAAGCTTCCCAAGATTTCATCAAGCATTGGAAAACCTTGTCCACTAAGTCCAAACATAACAACCCCGATGGGAGTCTATCTCAGCTTGTTCCTTAGGGCCCTCAAAGTTCAGCTTCAATATAAGTTGAGATCCTTCTTTCCCACCTCTTTGGAAGAAGCATTCAAGCAAGCCAAACTCTAAGATTACCTTATAAAGGAATTCAATAGGCCTTCCCCAAACAACCACCACCTAAGAACATTCAAGTCCTCATGCATCCTAGAAATAAGAATGCCACTGATGATGGATTCATATACACTCTTCCTCAAGACACTTCTTCTAATAGGACTATCCATAACATTGACCAATCTACCTCTATATCACAAGGAAATTCTCTTTCTTCCTCCCATGTCGACTATCACCTACCTCTATCTAAGGAGTTGAGATGATGCCTACTATGACCATTCACCATGGCTATAGACCCTTCTTGACCTCTTCCTCAATGGCATGATGAAAGTAAATTTTGTTGGTGGAAAACTAACTAGGGCCATCTTATGACAACTTTCGTGCCCTTCTATCTTCGCATATACCTTCCTCCTTGACAAAAACTTTGATCATGATGTCATCGCTCAAGAAAGGATAGATGAGGTCATCAGGCATGTGACAAAGCTCAAAAATGTGATCGACATGAAGCAACTCATCAAGCAAATGAATGTCTCACTACTACACAATGTGTAAATAATGCCATATTTTGGCTCATTTTTGCGTCGGAAATCGGTGCTTTTGGGCATTTTTCAACGTGTTTCTTAAGAATTTTCCTTAGTTTATACAACGCAAAAGTAATGCAAAAATGGCATGACTAAACAATTTTAATTGTGTTGAATTTATATAACTTTTGTGCCTATTTTTTTCTTAATTTGCATCACAAGTGTGTCTACTTTGCACCATGTCAAATTGATGCAAGACCTAGAACATTAACAATGAGGGGTGGTGCAAATATAACACAAAAATTCATTGGATTTTTTTTAAAAATCCATATACTTAATTGTAATTACAAATGGTATAATTACGAATAATTATATTTCATTTTTTTCTTATTTTGAACTATTAAGCATTAGTTATAAAATATTATTTACATTGTATTCTCATAGAGAAATTGTACACTATGAATTTGTAAAGTATCTAGATATTATTATTAATAATAAAAGAAGACAATGTTTCAGTTCAAAATACAATTTACAATAATATATAACAATGCAATTTTGAGGGAGTATTAAGGGGTCCCTCCCGAATTACAAGACTAATAGATGTAAAATTACATCCTAAGTATCACAATGGTTAAATTTATAGTGGTAGTAATCGATTGAATATTATCCTAATCAACTTTTGTCTAAAGCTAATTATAGTAATATCATGATAATACATGAAACAAGATAGATAATGATAGATAAATGAAATGAAGTAATAATAATGAGAAGGGAAGAGGGCCCCACCGATATTTTAGTTTTTTTGCTAATTTAGGCTGACTTGATGACTAGAAATGATCTCGATTGAGTTTCGTCTCTAAAAGCGTAACTCACGTAACTGCCTAGACCAAATCGTATGGTACGACCCAAAGCCAACCCCCATATGGCCCTTCTTGTACACCTTGTCCCTCTATACTTTTAGGTTCTACAACTTTTTTTTTTTCCTTTACACTATTTCCTATTCTAATCATGTCTAGAATATGGACCTTAGGTATTGTGCGATGCTCGTTGTGAAATTGATTCTATCTTCACAACCCTAGATGGTGAAAGAGTCATATAAAACAAATTTTATGTGGGTTATGGGCACCCATGTGCACCTGCAAACGTCCCCATTAATCTGAAACAAGATAGATAATGATAGATAAATGGAATGAAGTAATAATAATACATGATAATACATGAAACAAATATCATGATAATACATGAAACAAGATAGATAATGATAGATAAATGGAATGAAGTAATAATAATGAGAAGGGGAAGAGGGCCCCACCGATATTTTAGTTTTTTTGCTAATTTAGGCTGACTTAATGACTAGAAATGATCTCGATTGAGTTTCGTCTCAAAGCGTAACTCACAGAATCGCTAGACCAAATCGTGCATGGTACGACCCAAAGCCAACCCCCATATGGCCCTTCTTGTACACCTTGTCCCTCTATACTTTAGGTTCTACAACTTTTTTTCCTTTGCACTATTTCCTATTCTATTCATGTCTAGAATATGGACCTTAGGTATTGTGCGATGCTCGTTGTGAAATTGATTCTATCTTCACAACCCTAGATGGTGAAAGAGTCATATAAAACAAATGTTATGTAGGTTATGGGCACCCATGTGCACCACAAACGTCCCCATTAATCTGAAGAGGGATCAAACCGCACATCGTTCTTGCCTAGCATGTGATATCTGGAATGTATACAACCATATTGATAATCATGATCTTGTAACAATGTGATTGTACTTGAACCTTTTCCCTAGCTTGACTTGACTTTGATAATGTGCCTTTTGTACTTGCGCAGACTAGAGTAGATGACCGCCCTAGAATGAGTATGTAGATTATATGAAGCTCAAGGGATTCTTGGAGTAGCTTTTCTTGTGATATCTTTTATTGTTTTCTCATTGGAATGCTAGGATTCAAGTAGATAAAACAACCTTCTCAATGGGAGATGAATAACTTTCTTATATATGTATTCTAGATATGATAAAATCGTAAAAGGATGAATAAAAGTGTAATAAAGAGATTGAAATCAATAAAATTATTTTTGGAGGGAAAAGGGGCCTAAGCGGCTAGGTGGGTCCATGACGCATGGATGTTATGGCCCTTTGTAGGGGCTTTGGTCCCAAATGCATGTGTGAATGATCTGGGAATTGGAATTGTAATGTATAAAGGTATAACCTGATTTGATGGAGTAATAGGACCATTATGAAAACAAATAGGATATGTGTGCAAGTAAGGATGATTGAGATATAACAAGAGATAACATAATTGGTCAAATTGACCAAGTGTGAGCTATCGCAAGAGTATTATACTATTTGTGTTGTTGCAAGACATGAATTACCAAAATGAGTGTCTACATTTTCCCCCTCTTTAAGTATGAAATTGAAAATTACATGCTTAAAGGAAAATTTACTTGAGTGTGTAGACACATTTTTCCTTTGCTCAGAGTACCTTGTGTTTGTGCTAGGAATTTTTCTTTTCTCTAGTTGTGTTTGTTTTTCTAGGATGAGCACCTACAAAGAAAATCGTAGTGAATGTCCATATTATAGTAAATTGATCTTTAACATGAAAATATTGAACTTAGTGTTAAACTAGAAATATGTAATAGAAAATAAAAACAAAGGAAATAATACACTAGATTATTGTGCGAGAGAGTACTCTTGTTACCATTGCCATAGAGATTTATTGAACTTTGTGTAGGAGATGGTTAGAAGGACTTGGGGGTGATCAATCCCCAAGTGGAATGTTATAATGATAGAAATAAGTGAAAATGAACCCCTCACGATAAAGAGAATTGTATAGGGAGTGTTCTAGTTGATCCACATCTCTTCACTAAAATATAAGCAATTGGAAGTCAAGCCTACGAGGATAATATTCACCTCGACACTTCCGAATACCTATAGATAAGTGCCACTTATAGATGAACATGAACCCAATTTATTTGCAAATGATGACACAATGTACTAGGGCAATGCTAGCTTGCACGTACCCTTGGTGCCACCATAATATGAACTATACCATGCATTCTGTGATTAAAAATGAGTAAAAATCTTGTAAATGTCCTTGAGAAATTGTACCAACTGAGAAAATTATTGAATCTTCCCCAAGATAGAAGCGTATGGAATGGGCCATAGTGTTTGTACATTATGGTCCTTGTATGTTTTTTCTCTATATGTTTTCTAACCCAAATTTATTTCTTATCCATTTCTTGTACCTATGATATGTTTGATTCTATACATGTTATTTTGTTTCTTGATTCTGAGCTTCTATGAGGGTGAAATATCACCCAATGGTTTCCCCTTGTTTGGGGCATGTGAGATGGAACAATGTGAGCGTAGACCAAATAAGAGGACATGTAGTTGATGTGCACATGTTGTAGGATTCTTGTAGGGGAAATATGGGAGTGCACATGGTATATACCATGACACATATATAGTAATATAATAGAAAAACTAGAAAAGTGTTAGTATCAAGCAATAGGAAAACAACACACGGTAAATGCAAGAAAAATATGTAGACACTAAATCATGCACTTGGGTACATTTCTAGGTCCTAATCACATACATTGCATTCATATGATTCCTAAGAGAAAAAATATTAATTGATCACTACCTTTAGCCTTTTAGGTTCCTTTCTGGTCTCCTTCTTGGCCTTGCACACCCTACTACCTAGTCTGACCTTTGACAATTCACCTTTTTAGCTTAGGATACTAAAGTGCCTTGACGCCCTCGTCCCTTCTCGGGTGCCCTAGACCTCTTTGTATTTTTCTCATTCCTTTTGGGTCCTTTCTAGCTGTTGGGAATCCTTTGTTGAGAAATTTTCTTTGTTTGTGCTCAAATTAATAAGCTAGCTACTAAAAGAAACTAACTCATGATATGGAGGGTTTATGGTACCTTAGAAGTGTGATAGACGTGGATGGATGAGTGCTAAGTAATTGATATTTGTTGTAGCTGATGAACCTAAAAGTAAAAAAGACTGAAAAGAAGATTGATTAGATAGGATATGTGGAGCTTACCCAAACAAAGCCATATCTAATAAGTGTGACCTTCCTTTCGAGGATATCAACCCCCATTTTTAAATAAAAAGTGAAGTAAAAGATGAAATAGCGAGATAACATGCGAAACAAAAATATTACTTGAATCGAGAAATGACTAAAGTTGATCTAAAGGCTGATTTGATTGAAAGGAAATGTAAATTAAATGTTACTTGAGTCTGGGTTGATGATGACCCATACATGCAGATGCAGAGGCGGGTTGACATTGACCTAGGAGGGTGGATTTGAGATGTAAGCTAAATATGTAGACCTGTAAGGGTCTGGATGCAAAACAGGAGCTTGTGGATGTTGTGAGTCACCTGGAGAAGAGAAAAAAAGGTAGAAAGCTACATAAAGTATCCGCAAATAGTAGTAAGGGAGGTTGGATTGAAAAAATGGTCTAGGTTGATGGCGACCGGGGTATAGGTAGGATAAACTTAAAGCACAAAGGAATAAAATGATGGTCCTCGTAAAATGGGTCAGAACAAAATGAAGGTGGAAACATAAAAGGGATCTAGAAGTTGAAAACATAGTTGCATAAGGATGGGTCGATGGTGACTTGACGGGGTTGACGATGACTATAAGAGAGTTATATAAGGATGAGGGATGAAATGGGAGACCTGCAAGTGAAGAGGTTGGAAAAGAAGGTCGATAACATAACTCTGAGTGTTGCAGAAGCTGATTTGAACCTGTAAAATGTTAGATGTAAGAAATACAAATATAATATGATAAATATCACATAAAAACACAAATATGATGATAAATATCACAAAGGATGATCGTGAGCGATGCAAGCATGTATGTCGAAGGTTCATGAGGTATGTAACTATTCAAGGAATGCTCAGGCATGAGAGTCAGATTCACAAGTCAAAAAAGCTCCAAAATTTGCATGCATTTGATGATTATGAAAAGAAACAACTCAGTTTTTAGGTTCGAAGGTGGTGGGTTGGGTCATCGCCAATCATGGGGAAAGTTTCCCCAATGGGGTGGATTTTGTGCTTTAGGTCGGGATTTCATGTTTTTAAGGAGGGAAAAAGTTCTTTAAAGATTATGTTTGGGATTAGGTTGTTTAGGATGAATCATGGGTAGTTAGAAGATAGGAATGGGTAGAAAAAGCATATGGATTTATATTTAGGATAAAAGTGTCCTAAATAGCAAGTTGATTAGGTAAAGTTAGGGATATTAATTAATTAATTAATTAATGGGAATTAATTAATTAATGTGAATTAATAAGGATTGAATGATGATAAGATAATAAGTGGGAATTTTATTAAATATTGATGGGGATGGATTTAATTAAAGGGGGCCTAGATAGGACCATAGAAAAATATGCACATGCGGGGTACAAGGGTAGAGATACCGAATTTAGGTGTCTACATTTGCCCCTTTTTGTTGAGTGGTTTGCACTAGCAAGCCATGAGACAAAAATAGTGAGAGAAGAGGAGTATGATGAAGATTGACGGAAGGTTGATGATGAGCTCCCCCTCAAATGAGGGATCGATGACACTAGAGGAAATTGATGATGTGTTTGAAAAAGGTAGATGATGAAGGGTGGGTGGGTGGGTGAAAAATGGGTAAAAGGATAGCATAAGGCAAGATGCCCCAAGAAAAAGGATCGCAATAAAAATAAAAACTATGGCGGTAATTCTGATATCACATGGGTAGAGGGACAATTGCGGTCTCAATAGAGACATGTGACATATCTACAGGCCAGTGAGTGGGTGAAAATCACTACAAAAGGAGAGAATCCAATGGGAAATATCTCAAATGGACACAAGATGGAATGATCATGGGGTCATAAGAAAGCATCAAAGTATGCACAACTAAATGCAAAAAATGCAAAATCCTTTGTACACATGAGGAATCGAGTGAAAAACTATGCATCCGCAAGGGACGAGGATGAAAATAATGGTGCCCTAGCACATGACACGAGAGAAAAAAAGGTGAGTAGTGAAAAATTATGCCCCAAGGGGAGAGAAGTATGGCCATGAGGTGGAATTTTTGTGCGTAAATTGGATAAGATTGTAAAAAAAAATGCCCCAAAGAGGGAATAAGTATGGCCACAAAGGTGGAATTCGAGATCATAAAAGGATAGGATCAAAATATTGAAACAAAATGCCCTAAAGGGAAAATAAAGATGGCCACAAAGGTGGATTTGAAGAATGCCTAAGAAGAGGTCATAAAAAGGATCGAGGAAGCCAAAATGAAGGCTACTAAGGCTAGTCGATGGCGACTAAGGCCAATCGACGGTGACCCAAGGGGGTCGACGACGTGACTAGGTGTCGGTGGCTATATAAGCCCGGGGTTGACCAACGATGCTCATTTTCACATGCAAAATTGATGAGAGAGATCAAAGTGATTAAAGAGAAAATTGAGAAATGGAGGCCGTAGGAGTTGCAAGGAAATGCCAGAGGGTGTGGAGGATGGTGAGTAACAAAACTCAAGCTTGTTTTTAGTTTAATTTTTTTGTATTTTATTTATTTTTTGCATTTTTTTAGAAAAAGTGGATGACACGGGGGCGGTGGTGGTGATCTAGGCGGTCGACATCGTTGAGACCTAAGGCACATGATGGACCCTAAAACACGTCAATCCCACCTAGGTCGTCATCGACTAGGGTTGGATTGGCTATGTTTAGGATTAAATTGGATTTTAATGAACTTTAATGGACTTTGATTGGATTTTTATTTTTGATCTAATATTTGCATGTTCTATTTATGATTACAGGCTAGAGAGACCCTATATTTGAGAGATTGAGTGTTTGCCCTATATGAGCATATTAGAGGAGATGTTATAGATGTCAAGTGGGATCACTTGGCTATAGTGGGGTTAGGTGGGTTCAAGCATTATTAGAGGATCCCATGAGATGTGGGATTGATGATCACTTTGGTGGAGAGATGGGACCGACAGACATGGACCTTTTGGTTTAGGACAAGGGAGATGACCATCACCCTGGAGGATGTGTATAGGATTATGAGATTGCCTATATAGGGGGAGAAGATAGTTCCCATCACATCTATAGTAGACTAGCGGTTTTGACATGGTTATTTAGAGCCGATGCACCCCATATCAAGTTTTCTTCAAGGGCATTTTCATATGAGTTGAGGTATGAGGTAGACATACCTCGCATGATCCATTTGATCTTCTTGGTGATGATGGCAATGTCTTGTTATTCTTTTCTAGACTCAGGAGGAGCTTGGTTTCCATGGGCGCTAGTTAGTGTGGTGGAAAATATAGTTGAGCACTAGAAAATGTTCTCTTTTTGGACTTCCTTGCTAGCTCAGGTGTACCACAAGCTATCAGTGTACATGGAAGGTAAAGAGGTTAGGGGTTAGAGTAGGCTTCTTGCTTCACTGCTAGGCCTATGAGCACATCATTATCATTCGGCCACTAGGGCTTCCATGGGTCACAAGAGACCATATAGAGCTAGCGGTGGGATTTTTGAGATGGAGGGCTGACCAGGATCATGGAGATCAGGGGGAAAAGGACTAGATTGGTATGTTGATTGGTTTTCAGAGTTAGAAACTGATCAAATTAGATGATGACCGTATAGGGGCTTTCCCACCTAGCCTGGGGAAGATTCAGAGTTGTTTTGGATGAGGCAAAAATGATGGGTTTAGGGGAGATAGTCAAAGATGATTGAGGCCATTTATTTTGATCGAGTGTGATAACATTTTGGGGTCATCTAGACTATACCTCATGATCCTATTTTGTATATGTGGGAGGAGATAGACAGGGAGCTATCGGGCCCTATTATGGAAGATCCATTAGAGGAGGAGGATGCACCATGGGATGACGATGATGACATAGGAGTTAAGTGGGATTTGGTGATTGGATGACCATCATCTAGGAAGATAGGGTGGTGGCTGTAGAGGGAGGAGAGGAGGAGGTAGAGGAGATGGATATTGGGGGGAGATGCAGCTCTCTAGGAGGTGGAAATGGAGGAGTTAGAGAGACTACAAGAGATAACACATATTCGTGTCGAGTTAGACTAGATGAGGGGAGAGAGACACTACCATCCAAGAGAGGGAAACAATTTTACATGATAGGGACCATTAACTGGTAGAGGGAGGCCTATAGGGTCCATTTTGGAGATCTTGCTACCATACTAGCTACCGAGACTGAGAGTGGAAGACATGAGGCACCACAGGGAGGAGGAGAGATGATGCCTCCTAGTATGATTTTCATTGATAGATATAGAGCCTTAGTTATAGAGGCTAAGTATTATGAGAGTATCATGATCAATAATCTGCCAAGATTAACTACGATATTGGGAGCATCTATAGAGGAGAGCGGTAGGTGGAGTTGGGCCATCTGGGAGCACAACGAGTGTGGCTCAACCACATCGATGAGAGGGCCAGGGAAGGAGGTGATGAGGATGATAGCAGAGATGGAGGGACTTTCCATCGGGGGAAGGATATTAGGCTCTTTTACATTCACTTTTATGGTTTTACCGATATCTCTACTTTGAAATAGCCCTGTTAGAGAGAAATGATGTATTGATACACATGATTTTGATAATATATATATATATATATATATACATACATATATACATATATACATACATATGATTTTTCGTGATTTAGCATATGTGCATTATGTAATGTTGATTATTTGATTTATGATGTTGATGATGATGTGAATATGTGGTGTTGATTAGGATTGATTACATGTTTTACTTATATTTGATGATGATGGTAAAAGTATAAGATGAAATGATTTACTTTTACTTGGATTGTTAGACTATGATGTTGGATGTGATGTTGTGTTTAATGATGATGTCATAGTTTATATTTAAATGTGATGATAAATTTTAAATGTAATGAGGGTGCTTTAAGAATGAGAAAATAGTCATAATGAATTATGGGTGTAGACACGAGTAGGTAAATAGATAGAGAAGGATGTGGTTGAAATAGAACAAAGGAGAGATGAAAAATTTGGATGGAAAAGGGGTTTATAATAAAACACAACTCAATAATAGTGACCCATGGGTATGAACGATGCTACATCATATCAAAGAATGTGTGAGGAAAGGATGCCTCTAATCACATTAGAGGTAAACAAGAGGGGATCCGAATAATGCAAGGCACATGTGACCAAAACATGATGTTAGAATGTAACCAACGTCAATTAGTTATATCAAAGATCATAAAGAGACAAGGATGGGATGGACTCATAGACCTAATGTCGACATGACAAAGGGGTTTGAGATGTAACTTGTACATGGGAAGAGGGTTCTTTGTGAGTGGTGTTCCCTAAATCTATGCCCCAACTTTGGGAAAGGGGAAGAGAAATGCTAGAAGAAAGCTTGATCAATGCGGGAAGATTTCTTAGGATGCTTGATAAAATGGAAGGTTGATCAATGCGGGAAGCCTTCAATGCCATGATAAAAAGAGTAGCCATCCTTCGAGGGTATGGTCTACTTTATACATATGTAATATAGATGGAAAAAGATAACATATATGATATCCATCCTTGAGGGATTGGTCTATTTCTTTGATTTGATTTGACTTTGATTTTTTTTTTTTGCATGAACATATGTCCTTTGAGGAACAATATGTTTTTGAGTGCTTTGAATTTTGATTGGAGCATCCTTTGATTTTGATTTTGACATGGGGAAGAGCTGGGAATAGCTAAGTAGACCACTTAGGAGGGGAAAATGAATGTACAAGAGACACCCTAGACCCTTTGCATGGTTCTAATAGGTGAATGAGAGGGTGATGGATGTAATGATCACAAAGTTATCACCGAGATGGGAGAACCTATCCATAAGGAATATGCTACGAGAAGATCCATGGTGCTCATATTTAAGGTCATATCTAGGAAAATGATGGATGACCACATAATTCCAAATCACTACGATGAAAGATGGAAGAGGCTAATGATGGAGGGATGATATAAGGATATGACTAAGAGCTCATTGGAAGACACATTAATAGTAGAATGGTCACAAGTGCAATGCGTTAAGAGGTTCCACCTATGGTTTACCATCAAGGGAGGCCAATCGATAGGCTCCCAACCCATACTTATGCATGATAATGTATGGTCCAATCCAATTAGGGGAAAAACTTTCCACGTTGGCTCCTTTCTAGAGTAGTGACGTTATGATTTTATTTGAGAACGAGGTCACCAACATTAAAGTCACATTATTTTATGTTCTTGTTGTAAGAATATTTGATGCGCTCTTGATAAACATGATGGTGTTCAAGAGTGAGAAGGACGGCTCATCTAACAACTCAAGTTGTGTTAGACATGTTTGGTGATAGTCTTCATCATAGATGAAGTCACGAAGGGACACGCGTAAAGACATAATTTGAACTTTGAGAGGGAGGATGGCTTCAGAACCATACAAAATAAAAAAGGGGGTAGCCCCCATGGAAGTGCGGATGCTAGTCAATAAGCCCACAGAGCGAAAGGGGAGATGAAGATGTTAGTTACGTCCTGACTGGTCAATAGTTTTTGCAAGAATGTTTCAAAGAGTTTTATTAGTGGCTTCAACTTGACCGTTAGCTTGAGGATAGTATGGAGAAGAGAAGCTGATTTGGATGTTAAATGAGTCACAAATATTCTTAAGATATTTTTTTAAAGGACATTTCCATTTACCCATGAAAGTTTGTGAGGAATGCCAAAGCGGAAAATGATGTGTTGGTAGATAAAGTTAATGATTAGACCAGATTTGGTTGAAGTGAGGGGAATTTCTTCCACCCACTTAGTGAAATATTTAGTTGCAGTGATGATAGAGTGATGTTGTTGTGAAGATTGATGATTAATAATAGTGATGAGGATTAATAGGTTTTGGGTAAAAAGATAGATGGAAAGGTTTAGTTAGGATAAATTCGAGTTTAGGTAGGTTGAGATAAGTCAGCTAAGGATCATGAAGCTTGAGTAAATACATGTTTTTGGGAAAACAATAGTAATAGTTACTAAAGTGATTTTAGGATGAGATTATATAGCCATGAGGGTGGGCCTTAGATAGAGCCATGGTGCTCCCAAGGGAAGCACATATATGGCCACGAAGGTAGTCTTAGGAGGAGAAGATGATGGATAAAACTAGCTGATATGATTGGATGAGATGAGCTAGATAGGATAAGATAATGTTAGGTATGGAGAGGATCCAATCTATAAGAAAACAGATCCTAGAATGAAGTCCCCACCATCAAAGAAGCTGCAGGGATAAGATGATGAGGAAGAAGATGTGGAAGAATCAACAACTAGAGAAAGTACTCACCCTAGCGAGAGAGATGTGGATGAGCTAGTGGATGTCGGAAGAAATGGGATGGGATATGTGGAAGGGATGTCAAATATAGATGGTGTATAGGGTTGAAGATCATAGGGATGGTGTATCAAGGAAAAACTAATCGATGAATAAGGGAGGACCCTCACTAAGAGGAGCGGTATGTGAAGAAGTGGTGGATGAAGGAGAAGGCCTAGTGGATCCTACAGATGGAGAGGTGGAAATGGAAGTGGAATCAATCATGGATGAGATGGTAGATGGAGAAGGAGAGTCCTCGAGAAGGTCCTCTCTCTCGATAAGATCATGGATGATAGTTTTAGGGCCTTACATTGTTGGTGTCATGACCCGGGGTATGATGGTAGGCATAAATGTGGTGGGGTTGAACCATGATGGCTTTAGATAGTCTGGATCAAAGGCCTTGATAGGTGGAAGTGTGATGGTAGAAATTTAGAGTAGATGTCATAGGACTTCTGCATAGGATTCAATATATGTGTCAGGAGATGTTCTGGATGTCGAGGATGGGGGTGGATTGTTTTGAGATCTTGGTGTTTTTTTTCATCTTTGACGGTGATTGGTGTTTTGGAAGAAGAAGGGTTGGATGATTTTGGTTTGGATTGGTTAGTGGATAAGAGTGTTCTTGATGAAGGAGCTAGTCCTAGGAGGGATTCAAACTGATTTGGATTTGGATTGGTTGATTGATTGTGATGAAGGAGGTGGTCCTAGGATAGATGGATGTGGCCCCAAGATGGATGATGTAGGTTTGATCTTGGCTGGAGGAATGTATATCTTTCTATGGGGGCACACAAGGGACCATTGTGGAAGGGTACCAAGGTTTTTGGATTTGGTTTGTGAAGGAGTACCCTTGGAGGGGATGACAATGATTTCGATTGGTGGATCTGAAGATGATGTTGTGGCTGATGGGGGAAGCAATTTTTGCATGATTTGGTCTAAGGAAGGTGAAGAAATGTTTGGTTGTGTAGATGAGACAAGAGGGTCACCTATGGTTTTTGCAAGTTGTAGTGCTCTCCAATATTCTTCAAAGGATGTGGGAGGAGAATATGATGATGTAGGAGATGTGGTTATGATGGTCGATGTGGTAGGTGTAGGTAGAAGTGTAGAAAGAGGAACTGGGATTGATTCTATGGATGGTATGATGGGTAATGGTGGAATTGATGTGGATGGGGGAGTGGTATCCAATGAGGTGGATGAGGTAGATGTAGGTGTGGATAGAAGAAGGGGTGTTTGGATCATGTGGTTAATGAAGTCTATGTGAGAGGGAGATGAGGCAGGTTTTGGATTGTTTGATGTAGAAATGAGGGGTTTTGTGGAAGAGGTAGGAGTGCCTTTAGTGTTTGTCTTAGGTGTTTCAGGAGGCATTGTGGATATGTTTATGGAGTGAGGAGGCGTGATTGGTCTGATAATAGATGTAGATGTGGGAATGGTGGATGTGGGCATGGGTAAAGAAATGTGTGATAATGATGTCAAGACATATATGAGACAATTTTTTTGGCGTAGTAGATATAAGTGTAGTGATGGGTGTGTTTGGGATAGATGTGGATAATGGGTTAGTCATAGTAAGTTGGGGTAGAATAAATGTGGATGAAGAAGTGGGTGCAGTCAAATCCAACACATATGTGGTAAGAGTAGGACTAGATGTAGATATAAGAGAAGCGGTGGACATTAAGGTAGTAGGTAAGGAAATGATGGATATGGTTGATGCATGGATAACTATCAAAGGAGCTATAGGTATAATATCAAGGATGGGATTAGGTGATGACGGGATAAGTGGGGTAGATACAAAAGGATATGTTTGATGTATGGTGTTGATTGAAAATGGGTTATATTTGTTTGGTGTGGTTGATGAAAATGGGTTTGTTGGTGGTGGGTTAGGAAAGGGTTTTCTAGAAAATGTCAGGGAGTGGTGAAGATTGTATTGGTTGAGAGGGTGTGATGATGTTGAGGAGGAAGATGATAAGATGGTTGGGATTGAATGAGAAGATATAATACATGAGGGATGGGAATTCAAAGAGGTGGGATAGGCATGAGGATGTCGGATGGAGCAGGATGATGGTATAAGGAAATGGGGATGGAATAGGATCTATTGGTTGATATGATCAAGAGATGGACTTATGATGAAAGTAGTCGTAGATGGGGCTAGAAGGAGACAAGGATGAGATATCGATCATGGTAGATGTTTTTGTAGAACTCCTTGGGGGAAAGTTTGGTTCCATCTTTAAATCAAGAAAATCAAGTAGATAATTACTTTTTATGCTTTAAGAAAGTGTGAAAAATATAAAAGGGGATGGATAATGGGGTACCTAGGAGAAGGCAGTCTATGTCTAGTGTTGGGATTGTTATGGCTGGGGAGTCTCGGGCAAAGGCTTCTTGTTGGGTGATGAAATTATAATCACTCTACTAGGTAGGAGGATTTTTAGATGTGTTTATTTGAATGTGTGAGTTTGGTTTGTGTGTGAGGAATGTGAGATGTAACAAGTTAACCCTATTTAAAATATGTGAGCAAGAATGGTGTATAAAATAAAGGTTCTTTTAAAACCAAATCGAAGTGTGATATTTCTATGAGGACACACACAGGAAAGCGAAATACAATGTAGAAAGGAGAAAATATGGAAAAAGAGGAATACCTGGATAAAGATTTTCCTTTTTATTCTAACTTCAAAGAAAGAGAAATCAGTAATTTGAACCAACATGAGCAAGCAAAGAAGCGGGGCCTTGTCTTTGCAATGTTAGTAAAAGACACAAAAAGCAAGAAAAATAGAAAATTAATGAAAAGGGATCACATAAGGGGTGCTCCCACCGGGCATGCCATGAATGTTGACCAAGTTTCTTCCTTTATGCTCAAATTAATAAGCTAACTACTAAAAGAAACTAGTAACTCATGATATGGAGAGTTTATAGTACCTTAGAAGTGTGATAGACACAGATGGATGGGTTCCAAGTAATTGATCTTCACTACAGTTGATGAACCTACAAGTAGGAAAAAATGAAAAGGAGATTGATTAGATAGGATATGCGGGGTTTCTTGAACAAAGTTGGCTCCAAGAAGTGTGACCTTACTTTCACGGATGTCAACCCCCATTTTAAATAAAAAACAAAGTAAGAGATGAAATAGCATATAGCATGGAGAAATAGAAATATTACTGAATCTAAGAAATGACTAAAGTTGATCTAAAGGCTAATTTCACTGAAATAAATGTAAATAAAATGTTACCTAGTTTGGGTCAACGGTGACCCATAATGTGTAGAGGCAGGTCGATGGTGACCTAGGAGGGTGGATTTGGGCTATAATTTGAATATGTAGACCTATAAGGGTTTGGATGCAAAACAGAGCCCATGGATGTGTGAGTCACCTCTGAGAAGAGGATTAGAGGAAGAAATATCCAGAAAGTAGTGGAAATAGTAATAAGGGAGGTTGGATTGACAAACTGGGCTGGGTTAATGGCAACCAGGGTGTAGGTAGGATAAATTAAAGCAAAAAGGAATAAAATGATGGTCCTAGTAGGCCGAGTCAAGAAAAGAATGAAGGTGAACATAGAAAAGGGATCTGGAGGTTGAAATCATAGTTGCGAGAAGGATGGGTCGACGATGATTTGACATGGTCGATGATGATTGTAGTAGAGTTAGATAAGGCCAAGGTAAAAAAGGATGAAATGAGAGACCTGCAAGTGAAGAGGATGGAAAAGAAGGTTGACAACATATTTCGAGTGTTGCGAAGCTGATCTGAACTTGTAAAATGTTAGATGCAAGAAATACAAAGATAATATGATAAATATCACATAAACAACACAAATATGATGATAAATCTCAAGAAGGATGATCGTGAATGATGCAAGCACATCTAAAGGAGGTCTATAACTATTGTAGGAATGCTAAGGCGCAAGAGTCAGTTCACAAGTCATAAGAAAGCTCCAAAGTTTGCATGCATCTGATGATTATGGAAAGAAACAACTCAGTTTTATAGGATCGATGGCGAATGGGTGGGTCACCACCGATCAAGGGAAAATTTCCTAATGGGGTGAATTTCATGCTTTAGGTCAAGATTTTGTGTTTGTAAGGAGTGAAAAAGAGCTTTAAAGCTTATGTGCGAGATTAAGTTGTTTAGGGATGAATCATGGGTAGTTAGAACATAGGAATTAGTAGAAAACTCATAGGGATTTATATTTAGGTTAAAAGTGTCCTAAATAACAAGTTCATTAGGGAAAGTTAGGGGTATGGATATTAATTAATTAATTAATGTGAATTAATAAGGATTAATGATGATAGGATAATAAGTGGGAATTTTATTAAATTTTGATGGGGATGGATTTAATTAAAGGGGACCTAGATAGGACCATAGAAAAATATGCACACGCATGGCCAGACAAGGGGAGAGATACCAAATTTAGGTGTTTACATCCTTATCTCTTAGGGGTCGGACTTTTAGTGATTAATTAAAAAATTCAAGGAAATCATATAAATACAATGTTATGGTATCAAATTAAAGGACCAAGCTCTAAGCATCTATTATCACCACCTAAGGTTGAATCCAAAGGCATGTAATGAGCATCAAAACATCCATCTAGATTAATTTTATTAAATCATTTGGTGAACCCATCCTTTTAGACCCAACATTTATCATACATAAATCTTATGGTCCCTTCACTAACACCCATCTTTACGATCTTCAAGAGCATTTATCTAAGCATCTGCAAGATCTAGATTTGCTTTTATACATTGCTCACAAGGAAGCCACCAATTTCGTTGAGCTTAGTGGAACTATTTGCTGCTACTACCTCCATTCCTATTGCTACTCAACCTCCCACTTCTAACATTCCACCTACTTCCACTATGCATGTCTCTATTCCAATTCCTAAAAACCATTTCACTCCACCTCTCACTTCATGTACACGATAAGTTTCCTCTTCTAGAACTCAAGATATAGCTTCTCTTTATCAAGATATTCAAGTTCAAATCCACCAACTTAAGCAAGCTACTTCCCATGCCCCCTGAATCTCTTGATTCCAATTTTCTTCTTCATACCCATCATCTTCACATATGCCCTCCTCTAAACTTTGTAGTTCCTAAGCTCCCAAATTTCAATGGTCATGATGATCCTCAAGAGAATCTTTGAGAAAATCATGTGGCTTTTCTATATCATGTAGATGATCACACTCTATTAGCAAATATTTTTCCTTGCGAGTCTCTAAGACTATGATATGTGTTGGTTCTATGATCTACTTTTCATTCGGTAACATATTTTACGCATTTAGCTAATGCCTTTTTGGCCCACTTCTCAATCAACATTGGCTTAAAAATATCATATGCTCAACTAGCACAAATCAAGCAATGATCTAATGAGAACCTAGCAAATTATGTATTACGTTACAAGAACAACCTAGCTAGGATGGATAATGTACTTTCGACTCGGAATTACAAGATCTATTTGATCGAGTCTCTTATCTCCACCTGGGAGAGTGTCATCTTTGAGACTTCTCCTTCATTTGATCATCTTTACCACACTCTTAAGTTATGAGCAAGAAGGCTTATTGATATGGGAAAGCTTAAGTATCAAGATTAGGTTATTTCATCTTCTAGCAAGTTTCCAAGTAAAGATCCTTTCAAACCACCTACTAAGGAAAATGAAACAAATGTTACTATTAACATTGTATCTAATCTCGAGAAGCTTCAATGAAAACCGCCTAAGTGTAAATTTACTAAAATAACATGTGCTCCACATATCCTATTGCCACAACTTATTGAGATAACTCTTATTATGCTTCCTCCTCTGCTTACTCTTGATCCATCTCATCAAAGGGCCGTAATTGTAATGAAAATTCTAGATGTGACTATCACCAATGTGTTGGACATTCCACTGATCGATGTTTAAAATTGCAAAATATTATTCAAGATCTAATCTACAATAATCAAATTGATCTTCATGAAGAATCAAATTCTCCACCGATTAATGAAAATAAAAAGATAAAAATATTTAGTAATCCTCTTCCTAACCATGAAAAGCAAGCTGCGTAATATTCATCCAACCATGCCTATCATGCAATGCCTCCTCCATCGTCGAGGTCTCTTAATTTTCTATTTTCTCATGGTCATTCGGATCAACCTCTCATTTCATTTTTATTGTGATCATCATGATACATTATCCTTTGATTATTTACACATCAATCCTTCCATTGGATCTATTTCTATTAATAAGACCATGGTTGATCCATTGTTTCAGGTAAATACATGCTCTATTACACTTGTTGCTATCGGTTATCCACTCTCACATATTTCATATCCCTATTCTTGGATCTTATGACCATGTCCATATTCCGATTCTGATTGGTCCTCTCACGGACTTGTGCCTCTACTTGCGGCACCTAGCGTCAAAAATTGTGACGTGCTCTTAGGCTTTCCATGGCGCATGGCCTCTCAAGAAATCATTTCCATGCCTCACTTGTGTCTTAAGTTCATACACAACAAATGATTTTCACTATTTAAGGTGTTCCTCCATGCACACCATGGCCTCAACCTCCTCTTGAGGTGGCCCTTGCACTAACCAAATAAAATAGGTCCCTAGACCTCGAAATATAAAGAAAACTATGCTTCTAACTCTCCTTTTCGTGCTCAAAGACACCTTGGTTCTCATCGGTCCACTAGTCCATCTCATTATTCTAGGTCCACTCTAGATGGTTCCTACATCTAGGTACACATCACCTCATACGTCTCCTCTATCTAGGTGCACATCACCTCGAATGCCTTCTTCACCTAAGTGCTCATCATGTCATAGGTCTCCTTCTTCTTAATGCACGTCACCTTCACGGTCTCCTTAATATAGGTGTTCCCACATTGGATTCCCTTTCATGTATGTTGTTTGTCTCATTCACCACCACCTTTTGAGCATGTTCACATGTCTTTCTCTCCTCATAAATTGGGTGGAGGACTCTTTCCCTTCACTTTTATCGGATATATTTCTTAAACTCATACACTTGGGGGCATCACACTCATCCCCCTTTAACATCATTCGGTGTCTCTCATTTCTATTGTCACACTTCATGCTTCCTACATCATATCTTTATAAATTCATCACATGCAATTTGATACACTACTTATATCATCATTACCATATGATGCACTCTTGTGCTGCTAAGGTACACACTTGACTATTGAGGGCATACTACATACATGAACCTCACACACTGCACACTTTTATTTCACCTCTTTCTAGCATCTTCTTCTCACACATCATACTATTCTATTCTATAATATACACTTCATGATCTAATATTTCTAGCGTACACATCACTACCCGATGATGCACTCGAGTTCCACGATTCATACTCAACTCGTTGAGGTTATAAATCTGAATTGAACCTCACCACACTTACATCTTTCTACATTCTCTACTACATGATCAATATTTCAAGTGTCTTATCCACACCATTCTATATTTCATGCTTAGTACTTCTAACGTCTTATTCAAACATTTCTACATTTTATGCGTTATGCTTCAAAATCAATCTTGTTAGAATATGATTCAATATTTATAGCACATAATGTTATCCTATTTATAGTCTTTTATTTTTGAAACAACCCAATGCGCACTATCACATCACTCGGCCATAGCGAGCGCTCACCGAAGTGCGCAAGGGTACCAGGTTCCTCTTTTATGGAAGATTTGTCAATGAGTTAACATGATAAGAACATACATGGATATATTCTAGATCCATAATAACAATGCAGTGATAAACCATAAATAGATTTAGATCATAATACTATGAAAGAATAACTTATACAAGAATCAAGATTAGGTTTACCATACAAGAACTAGTCACAGATATGTCAACAACCAATATCCAACCACAAAGATCCATTATATTAATTATTGTAAAACACAGAAGTTGAATACATACAAGATAATGTCACCATGAGTCATGCATGCACATAAACCAACAACATAACTCTACTACAATACATCTCTAGCTCTGTCATACCATGCAAATAAATACATATTTATAGGTAGTGGGGAATTTACCTTCACTTCCTAAGCATCCTCAAAATAGGTTACATGATAAGAATAGCCATGTGCCACTACATGATAAATAAAAAATCATGCAAGCTCGCTAATAATAGACTATCTAATAATATAAACTGCAGATCTAATCCTATTAATAACCCAAAACTATGCATGTCATTTGATCTTCCTCTTGTCCAAATTATCCTTGATTCACTTCTAAGTCTTCATGTTTATGTGTGCCCCACACTAAACATATATATTTATCATCATCATGAAAAATGGCTAAGTCACGATATCACACCTTCCGGGCACACCCGATTCATTGTACTACTGCGTACACCTCTACACACCCTTCCTTTTGCGCCTTCAATACTTAGGCTGTAATTCATCAGCCCAACATTACCCCACACTTGCTTCATTTATGCCCCTGGCAATGGGAAACCATTTCTTATTGCTCCATGAATAAATAATAAGGAAATAAATAATAACTATATATAAAGAATGAAGGAATAATTGGGCGTTCTATCCTTTTGTAGGTAGAATTAATTATGGATATTTACTTTTGATCTCTACTTCCAACTCATTCCAATCACTCAGCACCTTATTAGTTTTATCAGGGATGTCGAAAGTACTACTTCCATTTCATCTATAGTCATATTTTGGCCCTCATTCTGCAGTATCCTAAGGATGTTTTCCAGACTTGAGACCATCCCATCCATTACATCCATATGCCGCATGATGATTTTACCAATTTCTTTGATCTTATCCTTATGAGGACCTCTATTACTAATGTCATCCTCTCCTCATGCCCAAGTGCATCATTCTTCATTGCCTCAAGGACCTCATTCTCCTTCACTAGAGTCCTTGTCTTGATGATATTTTTAGGATCCACGCACATGTTCAGTGCCAAGTCTACCTTAGTCATTTCTTCTTTCAATGTTTGTAGTATAGACTCATACCCAGTTATCTTGTGCATTATTATTTCCTTTTCCTTTTCTTCTTGTACCATAACATACTATGGTTTTGGCATCCTTATTGTACTTTCATCCATCACCATATGGACTAGAGTGTGCAAATAATGCATGGAAGATGGGAACCTCTCCGCCACTTTCTCTTCCAGATGTGGCATTTCCTTCAAAATTTCATCGCCTATCTACTCTACCATACTAAGTATTGCACATGCCTTCACCTCAATTGTCTCTTTCTCCTCTATAAGGTGCTTAATTTATGTTTACTTACCTTTCCTATCTTCCAATAACGCACTAATAGTTACCGCTCTATCAATGTTTTTCATGGAACCTTTCGAGATAACTTTGTCAATTCATTACTCAATTTCTCATCGACATCCGAGTTATTTTAACTATTACATGGTGAGAGTGCATTGATTTATTCATTCTTTGAGAGACACATAATTATTTACACATTAAAATCAGGCTCATCCATGTGAGTCTGCATACTCCATGATAGTTGCTTACGTGTGCGTATGGTTTCCATATCGAATCTATTAATTCCTAGCCATAAAGGTCCTTGGGTTCCAAAGTAATTTGGAACCTAGTGCGTATGATTTTGGTTGGGTCATTGACATACCCAACTATAGGATTTTCATAAACTCCTTCATCCTTTCTAGAGCACTTACCTTTAGGAATGTGCACACTCACATCAAGCACTGGTCCTTCACCTATTTGTGTAGTAGTAGGCAAATCGGATGGTTTTCCCTTATATTCACTCTCCTCTGCATCAATAGTGTCATCACCCACTTCATGTTCTTCCAATCCTCCTACATCATGTCTCAATTCTTCCTCTTGAGGTTCCTCTACATCCTCGGTTTTATCGATTCTTTAGCATCTTTGTCCTCGATTAATCACCCTCATCATCCCGAGTAGGGTTGTATCGCACATTTTATTTACCGGTTCTACCTTCATAGGAGAGGTCCTGGCGGGTGTGATGGCCCCGCACCCTAAGTCCTTGTTCTCCTTAGCACTCTCTTGGATTTTGTTCCTCAGTACCTTCTCCTAAACCTATAACACCTGTCTCCATTCCTACATCATATTCCTTCTGCAATGGAGGGGTTGTCTCGTAAGCTATTTTCTCTTACGTGGTGGGATACCTTATTCTTTCATGTTATAGACTATCACTATCTTCTTTTAATTCTTCTTCTTCTTCTTATTCATAAGGAAAAGTAGTCTCCTCATCTTGCAGGGTGCCCATAATATGTTTTCCCTTGGGCAATTTGGGGAGCTTAAATTCATTCTCAACATATTTTCCATTCTCCAGTTTGGGCTTAAGGTAGATGTATACCTTAGCCACTCTAGTATTCCCAATTTCCAAGCTCACGGAATTAATATTAATATCATTTGAAATCAACTTCTCAATATAAGTAGACTTACTTGGATAGACATATGTCTTCTTGAGTGTATGATAATCACATTGTCTACTTTTTCTACATTGAAGATAAACTTGTGTGCATTAGAAAACATATGTACAGATTTTTGGAAGTAGCACATTTTGAAGGAGTAAGGAATTTTTCACCATGGAATCCAGTTCCCATCCTTCATTCCAAAGCACCCTATGTAAAAATGTTGGTAAACAATAAACTAAGCCTGCTTGTCTAATACTAAAGGAAGATCCTTGGGTATCCTCCACTCATACTCAAATGCGATGTGTAGGCACTCATACTAGATCTCTTTCCTCTTCTTGTAGGGTCGTCTCATGGATCCATCACATGTATATTTAGAAAATATCTCAGAAGGGACTTCTTTTCTTCAGGGTATTGCCACATATTTTCTTTTGGCCTGTCAGGCACTCTAATTTCTACAAACACAATTTACAAAAGGATAACACCAAAACTTATCTTATCTCCTTGGTGTGCCTCTACGATGATGGTCTCAGCAATGAAATTAGCCAAATTGTAGACGACCCCTTCTGTCATCTTCTTAGCAAGGTGAAACCATCTTTTGTTCACTTGTGACCAATGCTCTTGATTGTTTAGCTTGGTGAGGAGGTAAGCTACCACCTGAATAACATGGTATTTTTGTAATTTAGAGATATCCATTCTATGCCCGCCCTTCACATAAGTCAGTGCTTTCTGCTCTACATTCTATGCCATCTTATTAATGAAATCACTACTGACTTTGGTGCCCGAGATTATTAACCCTATCAATCTCTCAATTAGGGGCGTGGTAAGCCTCCTTCGCCACCCAAAAAGTAAAGAAGTCCTCATGGACTCAGCTCATCAACCATTGGTAAATATTCTCTAGTTTTCCAAAGTAGGGGAGTTCATAAAGTTGCAAAACTCCCATATTTGACAAAAACATTTCCCTTGCATCATTGTACATGGCCATTTCATTTTCTATTCTTAGTATTGTTTTTACTACCAAATTTTCCAATTCATCCTTGTTATCATTAGTCCTATGGTTGTAATCACTTAATTTATTATGCCAAACGTGTGACTCCTAATCATGACCCATGAATACCCCTTCAAGATACTGCATCTCTGAAAATAAACTTTTGGGTGTGTCTTAAACTTTTGTTTCTAACTCCTTCTGCTTCCTGACCCTTGTAGTCACTCCGGTGCTCACTTTGGTGCCATAGTGATGATAAAAGTGTTGTCTTGCAGTTGATTTGAGCTCTGTAACTTAAAACCCGCGTTCCCTAGCTTAAAATTCGAACCCTAAGTTGTGGATTTTTTTCCCTACGTGCCTTTGTTTTGCTTAAACACTCTCTCTAATGGAGTAAAAATATCTCCCATGTAAAAATTTGTCTAGTTTGATCTCTATCACAACTTTCTTGCACTTCTACGTAATTCGTTCTTCAACTTGCTCAATAACTCACTCGCTAACTTTATAATTGCAAGGTAAAAATTATTTCACCAACCCTCCTTTTATAACCTTTGCTAATTTTTCCGCATTTATTTCTCTCCACCTACCACCATACTCAACATTAAATGGTGTTTCTTTAATTTTCCGCATTGATTTTTAATGCCCGGTCGTAAACTTCTAGCATGCCTACTACTCCTCATCCACAAACCTCCTTTCACGTTCCTTCATGCACCAAATTACCTATCCATTGTGCCTTTCACCAAGTAGTTTCCCATTATGTATCCTACCTCATGTTATATAGTGTGTCCATTCATCCACTTGTGGTCTTTATTTAAGATCAATTCTTCTTTATCGCACCTTTACTTCAAGCACCTGCACAATATTTCTCTATGCATACCCATTTTCCAGAGAATATTCAAACTTGGCCCAATTTATCTTGTATATACTCCACCCCACACTAAAAGTATGTGCTGTTCTATACACATGAATTCAATAGAGAGTAATCATCTTTACGGTGTGAAAGTGTGCTTATTACACAAAACATTGAACTAAATTGAAAAAACATAACAACGATGAAATGAAACACATTTAAAGGAAATGCATTAAGGGAAATCTAATCGAATGGAAATATTGTCCGATTATAAACACCAAGAAGATTTTTTTATATTGGGCTTGAGTCTACTCCCATTAAAGTAATCGGAAACCGTGTCCCATCAATTGTCAGTAACTAGAAAGCACTGAAGCAAGTATATAAGTCACAACATATGGTCCCTACCCAATGCACTTTGAGCTTTCCAAGGTGGAATTTTTTTGAATCATACAAAAGAACCATCTGTCTAACATCAAACTATGTATTTTTAATATGTCGATCGTGCCATGCCTTACGCCTAGTTTTTACGTCTTTTGAATCCATTGAGTAGTTGCACACATTTCATCTAACTACATCAGTTTATCAATCACTATTCTAATGTTTCTTCATCTTTCGGACCCTGTGCGCACAATACACAAAGAAGGTAACATGAATTCTACTGGTAAAAGAGCCTCTATGCTAAACACCAACTGAAAGGGTGTGGCCTTATTCAACCTCTTGTATTTTGTCTTATATGCCCAAAGTACATAAAATAATTTATCATCTCAGTCCATCCTTCCAACGTCACAAATCTTCGTCAATGTATGTCCCAATATCTTTTGGAAAGCCTCAATAGTGTCATTGGCTTGTGGGTGATAGGGTGTTATTTTATGGTGTGCCACCATAAATTCTACCAATAGTATCCTAATGGTCTCATTAAGAAAATGAGTGCCCCTATCACTTTTCAGACTTAGTGGACATCCATACCTACTAATTATATTCTCACACCACGAAACCTTGTTGTTGTATCTTCTATGTAATCTTTTTTGGGCTACTTGGCCCAAATTTTATGATAATATGTACAAGTTATAATATAACACAATCCTATCCTGTGCACAGGTAGGGAAATAGGACCCACAAAGTCAATTTCACACTTCTCAAAAGGTTCTACACTTGTAATAGGCCTTAAAGGCATTTCATCTAAATGCCCGGGCTTTCCATAGTGCTTGATAATGGTCACATGCCTACTATGATTTAATGCAATCCTTATAAATTATTTCCCACCACAAGCCTACCAATAAAATATTACGCGTGGTAGTATTTCTGCATAATTTCCACCTATAATCCTACCATGTTCTTCCTCCATAATGACATTACACTCATGCTCTAGTACACACCGGCGAAAAACCTCATCTTGGCCTAACTTATATAAATCCTGTTGATCAACATATAGGGTGAAACACGTATGGTAAGTTGCTTCTTCTCTAAGCTCTTCATCCCTTTAGGTGTCACACCGATACGTAAAAACAACAATATCTTTGAAGTTAGAGGGTGTGTGGTTCAATCGAATAAGCGTGCATATGAAATTGTGTCTACATCCTCGTCGGAGTTAATTCTTGACAAATGATCTGGTCTTGAGTTACTTTTCCTTGGCTTCACCACAACTATAAAATCAAATTCTTGGAACAAAAAAATCCACGAGAATATGCACCCTTGTAAAATGGGCTTGTTGACCATATACTTGTTATCCAAAATTCCCCCACAAGGTAATTTTGATAACATGCATCAGATTGTCGATCTGAGCAAGTAGAATGATTCAAGGCACGAAATCCTATTTTGGGGTCCCCTCGGCTTCCTTCTAACTCTCTGTCAAGAAGAAAACCCCAACAAGAGTTGAGAAAATGTGAAAAATTTGCAAAAACTAAGCTTGGTGCAAAAATGGAGAAAATCGGCTAAGTCCTAGTCCAGCGGTCTTTCGGACAGTTGGGACGTCAGAGCATGAATCACCCGAAGGCCGCCGGGAAGTCTCTGCGCGGCATTTGGGACAGCTTGGGACATCGAGACGCGCGGGGCATGAAAATCCGAACCGGCCGGAAAAATGAAGAAAATTGCCTAAGTCTTGTTTCGCGAGTCAGGGACAGTTGGGCCAAAAGTGCGCGGAGAGCGCAGATCGGCTTGGTTTGGTGCAAGTCAGTCCATTTCAAGGCGGTTCGAGAGAAATTTGTCCCGACATACCCAGGGACGGTTGGGACAAAGGTATGCGGAGGACGCGAACCGCCGGATCGGCAAAGCAGGGAACTTTGGTGCAGGACACCGGGACAAAAGTACGTGCGGGACGCGAAAAGCCGAAAAGAGCCGAGAGCAATCAAATCTCGCCACGTGTCTTCACCACAAAGAGGGACAAAGCAGCCTGAATCGGGCGGTTCAGAGATTTTTGTCCCAGGTAGTTTGGGACAGCTGGGCCAAAAGTACGCGAGGGACGCGTGGACGTGAAAAGCTGAAAGAGCCGCCAATGAATCAGAACGTGCCACGTGTCAGAAGGTTGAAAAGTTGCCAAGTGCGCCCCTCAGGCCCGAACCAATAAAATAGTGCCACGTGTCCAAGTTTAAAGGCCTGAAAGGAATTTTCAGAGAATGAACCCGTGGATGAATCAGAGTCGACACGTGTCATCCAAGTGGCAGAGCGCGGGAAAAATTCAAATATCCGTTTTGGCCTTTTTTGCCCTAAATCTTCAGATCGCCATATCTTTCGATCCAGAGCTCGGATTCTCATGTTCTTTATATCAATGGAAAGCTGGAAAAATTCTCTACATGATTCCAAGTTAAATCTTAGATTTTGGCTTAGTTTGGAGAGAGAAAATTAGAAAACTTCTCTGGCGCGTAATAATAGATAGAAGTGATGTTTCAACAACCAGCTTTAATACAACAGACAGTTCGCCGTTTCTGCTAGACAGTCGCCATTTTGCCAGGATTCACTACTTCTACCATAATGAGATGAGTTAAATGCAACCTAGAAGTGGTTGGGGTAGATCGACTTTCCTCTCTCTTCCCTCTCTCATTCTTCCTATATATTGTAAAGAGGGGCTTCTTTCTAAAGGTCAAACATTCCTGTTTTGCTCCTCCCTTCTTCTCTTTATCAGGTGAATTTGTGGAGTTCGAACCTCCCATTTGAAACTGTAATGTGACTCTGCCTCTTGGAATTTTGTAGTGTATTGTATCAATCCTTGGAGCAAGTAATGCATGTCTGTGGATGATTCTCAACCCTCTCTGTGTTCATTTGCATCCTCCTGGTCTTTCACTGCAAATTTTGTTATCTATGCATGATCTTGCATCACATTTGAATGGTCTGTGTTTATTGGCAAGATAGATGTTCTTCATTCCTCGGTGCATCACCTCTGTTAGCTTAGGTTTATTTTTATGCATCTTCTTACCCTGTCTCCTTGGCAAGTTAGATTAGGTTTTGAATAAACCCTCTGCATTTTCGTGTGCATCTGAACAGAGGAATAGGAACCAGCCTTCTCTGGAGATTCCTTTCTCATTTCGTAAGTCCCACGCTTGGAGAAAGGATTCCATGTTGTGCAATCACACTAGATGCTAGAGTGATCAAACTAGAAATCTGATCAATATCCAGGGGTGCTGTGATTTTGCATCAATAGTTTTGCTTGCACGCCGGTGGGACACTAGAGGTCTCATCTTTGTTGCAGCAAAGTTGATGTGCATCTGCTGTAATTTTCTTGCTTGAAAAGAGCTATGTCATTTGCATATCTAGCAACTCCGAGGGAAGAATCAACTGGTTTCAATAGTGCGGGCTTGAAAACTCATGAGAAGAGTCACCACAAGGTCAAGAGTTGGAGAAGAAGAAGTGCTATTTGAATACCTATAATTATCTCCAAGAAGAAGGAAAAGAGGAAGAAGGATTCAAAGGTCTCCATCTCCACTAAAAAGGACTCTCTCAACTCCTCCACCTGGTAGGCCTTTCATTCGAGTCAACAAGGGTGTTAAGACCAATTAGAATGGCACAAAACAACCCTTATGTCAACTTCACAGAAGCAACCCACTTGCCCTCAATGCACAACATCTAATTCCTATTGCAGCCCTGAAGAACATTCCATACTTCTTGGAGAAAATCGGACTACTCTAGGTGATCATGTTAAAGACATTGCCAACCTTTGTGCAATCCATGAAATCAATGAAATGCAAGTGGTGCATCAAGTTCTTTGGCATCTTCATTCAAGGGGAAAGTGTTGCAATGGTTTAGAAGCCTTGGAGTTGGTTCTATCACAAATTGGAATCAGCTGTGTATAGCACTTCATGAGCAATTTGGAGAAAAGGGAGATAACTTGTCTCTTTTGGAGCAGCTGACAACCATCAAGAGAGCTCCCAATGAGCAGCTGACCGATTTCAACTTCAGATTTCAAAAGACTTGGGAGAGAATTCCAGTGGCAATCAGGCCAACAGCAGAAGGTGCTTTTCTCTACTATCTCAAAGCTCTAAATTCTAATATTTCTATGTTGATTCAGTCCATGGGAGGCATAACTATCCCTATGGCTTATAGCATTGCCATTAGGGCTGAAAATTGTTTGATCCAAGCTGGAAAACTTGCCCCTAGACCTCCCATGCCATTGTTTCCAAGATTAGAGAGTACAAACACCAATCAAGCACCTAATTTGGCTCCTTCTCCCACTCCTAGAAATCAGAGTTCAAATGAAGCTTCCACTTCATCTCCAAGTGCCCCAAATGAGCTTCAAGAAGTCATGAAGCAATTGTAAAACCTAGGCAATGAGCTGGTTACTCTCAAGAGGCAACAAGCCCAAGGTTTTAGACCTTCTTATCAACCCCAAGCTCAGCCTAACAGGTAGCCATACCAACCACAAAGGCCTCCTAATCCAGCTGCAAATATAAATCAAACAAGGCCTCCTGCCAATAGACCATTTCAGCCCTATAATCCAAATGCCATATCTGCCTCTAAGGCATTGGTGCCAACACAAAACAACATTGCCCAGGAGTATGATTGGTGTTTTCCATGCAATGAGCCTCATAACCAATCCATGTGCTTCAATGGTGCTTTGAATCAAGCATTAATGGTGACAACTACTAGTGTGGAGGGTGAGGGCAGTCAAGGAAACAACCAACAACAAGAAACATTCCAACAACAATCAGCCCCAAATGACACCACATTGGTAAATTGGCAAGCAGAGGATTTTTGTGGCATGAACCAGGCAGTTTCTCAAGGTGTTGCAGCCAACACAAGGTCAAAAAGGAGGAATTTGGGTGAAGAACAGCCATTAGCCCCAACCAATCCACAACCTTCCATGGTTCCACAAATGGTTGGCAAGCAAAATCCAATTTCAAATGCACAAGGGCAGCCAAGAACAACCCCTAGGCCAACTCAAATACCAGTTGTTGCTGCCCACGTGCAAGGAGTGAATGTGCAAACCAAGGGACAACAAAGAGATCCTTCATCACCATTCAGTATCATTGATCAGATGAAGAAGACAAATGTCAATATATCAATGTGGGAATCCCTATCCATCCCAGGCCAAAGAGATCTGCTGCAAGCTGCCATGAAGGACTGGCCAACTTCGAATCAGCAAGTTCAGATGCAAGACAAAGTGCTCACAAATGTTGCCTAGCCTAAGGGAAATCATGGAGGACAGCAAGGTAAAATGTTGAAGCCCCCTCCTTTCTATGTTTCATTAATCATTGGAAATCAGCTAGTGCACAATTACATGATAGACTCCGGGGCAAGTAGCTCAGTGATGCCTAAACAAATAGCTGATCAGCTAGGGCTCTAGTATGAAACAATATCCAAAGGGGTAGTGCAGCTAGATGGGACAGCAGTAGCAACTAGTTGGAGTGATTAAAAACCTAAGTCTTACCTTGCATGCATGTCCAAATGTTGTTGTTTTACAAGATGTATCAGTCATAGACCTTCCACCACTCTTTGCCCTTTGCTTGTCAAGGGACTTCACAGCCAAGATTGGAGGATATTTGTCTGCTGATTGGTCACACATGCTGTTCAGAACAAGGTATGGAACCAAAGCCACAATCAGGTCAGAACCTATTGCAAACTTCCATATTGAGCCTTACACTCCAAGTCAGATTAATGCCAATTGCTCAGCATTTGATCAAGAAGATCACCCAAACTCTGATGAAGCTGACACTAAGGTTGGAAGCATCCTGGATCTAACTCTTGATGAATGGGCAAACAAGATACATGCATTTGATCCTTATCAAGAAGTGGAAGAATATGAGCTAGGGGTCTATTGTATACACGAAGAAAATCAACCTATTCCTAGCATCACCAAGCCAAACCACAAGGATGACAATGAGGTATGGCAACTATTTTTTGATGGATCAAGGAGTAGACAAGGTGTAGGAGGTGGAGCTATGCTTGTTTCACCTCAAGGAATAAAGTACTATTCAACTTTTAGATTTCAGTTTGCATGCTCCAATAACACTGCTGAATATGAAGCCTTGGTGCAAGGGATGCATTGGGCAATCAAGAAGAAAATAAAGAACTTGCAAGTCTTTGGGGACAGTGAATTGATTGTAAATCAAGTCAAGGGACAACATGCTGCCAAGAATGATCTACTCAAATGCTACAAGAATAGGGTGTGGGACCTCATGGAAGATTTTGAAGGTTTTGGCATAAAATTTATTCCTAGGAAGAGAAGAAAGTGGTGACAAGCTTACGGCAATAGGGGCAGCCTTTGACATTGTGGAAAGTATTGAACAAGACAAGGTATAGCCAAACATCCATGTGATTATGAGGCCTTCGGTGCGGATAACAATGTCGGTTGGCAAGTGTTTGAGAATGACCAACAAATCATCCATTTCCTACAAGAAGAAGTGAGTTCTCGCCTAAGAATCAAGAAAAGTTGGAACAACAAGTATGGTGACCAAGTGGTATCTGCTTTGAGAACTAACAGTTTGCCTAAGGGACTTATCACCTTGGAGTCCATTTTTAATCCAATGATTAGTTTAGAAAGGAGAAAGCAAACATTCAGGTCAAGAGAGAGGATTCAGTATCCATCTTGGTAGAAGAGAACAAACCATTGCAAATTGGAAGGATGACAACTGAAAAAGAAAGGTATGAGTTCATACAGCTATGTCAAGAGTTCCCTGACGTGTTTTCTTGGAGCTATGAAGAATTGAAAGGTTTCAATCCCAACTTAGCTCAGCATACCATCGAATTGGATCCAAATACTAAGCCTGTCAGGCAGAAACAAAGACCAGTCAACCCACACATGGAGCCTCTCATGAGAAAAGAATTGGACAAGCTGATTGAGTCAAGAATCATATTCCCAATCAAGCATTCTAGTTGGGTTGCCAACTTAGTTCCAGTCAGAAAGAAGAGTGGAGAGATCAGATTGTGTGTTGACTTCAGAGACTTGAATAGAGCCTCTCTCAAGGACCATTACCCACTCCCTTCCATGGAGCAAATATTGCAGGTTGTAGCTGGTTCAGAAAGGTTCTCATTGCTAGATGGATATTCAGGCTATAATCAGATAATGGTGAAGGAAGATGACCAGTTCAAGATGGCTTTCACCACCAAATGGGGCACATATGCCTACAAGAAGATGCCATTTGGCCTATCAAATGCTGGAGCCACTTTCCAAAGGGCAATGGATATGGCATTCAAGGGGTTGATCAATAAAATAGTTCTGATATATCTTGATGACATCACTGTATTCTCCAAAAATGCAGTGGATCACCTCTTTCATCTGAGGCAGGTATTTCAGAGGTGTAGAAGATTTGGGGTATCATTGAATCCCAAAAAATGCATATTCCTAGCTCATGAGGGGAAACTTCTAGGCCATATTGTTTCAAAGGAGGGATTGACGATTGACCCAGAAAGAGTTGAAGCAATTCGAGCGTTGCCATTGCCAAGTCACAAGAAGGCTCTTCAAAGCTTCTTGGGAAGGATCAATTTTGTCTGCAGGTTTGTTCCAAACTTTGCAGCTCTCGTAAATCTAATAACGCTAATGTTAAAAAAGAGCATGGAATTTAAATGGACATCTGAAGGCAAGGCAAGTTTTGAGGCAATAAAAGAGGCTATATCTCAAGCTCCCACTCTCGTCAATCCAGACTTCTCCAAGGGTTTCATGCTATACGCCTTTGGTGGTGGAGACAAAATTTCTGCAATCCTGGCACAACAAAACAAAGAAGGACTAGAACAACTAGTTGCTTTCTTCAGTCAAGGCTTGGAGGAATACGAAACTAGGTACTCTTTCATTGAAAAGCATGTACTTGCAGTGATCAGGAGGTTAAAGAAATTCAAGCACCTAGTCTCAAACAACAAGTTCCAATTATTGGTCTCTCATGCGGGAGTCAAGGACTTCCTTCTAAACAAGGATCTGAATGAGAAATGTGCAGGATGGATAACCCGTGTCATGGAATATGACATCGAGATTAAGGTCACCAAACTAGTACGTGGGAAGGGACTATGCGAACAACTAGCCTTGAGTCAGCAAGTTGAAGTAGGTAATGGAAAAGAGGCTGTCTTGGTACTACAGGATGGTCAAGAACGAGAGAAAATGATGATGTGCTCACTCCCGTTGGACTCGAATATATGATACACTTCCTGAGACAGGCCTATGCCCTCCGAGAAATGAGCAAAGCGAAGAGGAGATACTTTAGATTACAAGCCATTCCATATGTGTTTGTTGATGGTGTTTTGTTTAAGAAAGACATCAACGGAGTTGTCTTTGAGGTGCATTGGGGACAGTCAAATTGAGAGGGTGTTACAAGATTTTCACGATGGAGATTAGGAGGAAATTTCACCCCACGAGTAATAACTCTCAAGATAATGAAGGCAGGGTATTATTGGCCCACAATGTTCAATGACTGTTATACATGGATAAGAAAGTGCAAGAAATGTGCGCTCTTCATGAGAAAGGAAAGACTAACAGCGCTTCCATTGCACCCAATTTTGGTTGACCAACCATTTATGTAATGGGGACTAGACTTCATCGGGGTCATCAACCCAAACTCAAGCCAAGGCCACAAGTGGATTCTCACGGTGACGGACTATTTCACCAAGTGGACCGAAGCAGTAGCGCTCAAAGAGGCAAGTGAGTCTAACATACTAGACTTTTATGAAGAAATAGTGACCAGGTTCGGTGTGCCGGCCACTATCATATCAGATAATGCATTAGCATTCATAGGTTCCAAGATTACAGAATGGGCTGTCAAGAATGGAATCTATTTAAGCACCTCTTCAAATTATTACCCACAGGGTAATGGACAGCCAGAGTCCACGAACAAAAAGTTGTTAAGGATCATCAAAAGAACTCTGGATGAAAACCAAAGGACATGGCATACCAAGCTAAAATCAGCATTATGGGCTGACAGGATAACACCAAAGAGGTCTACAGGTAGTTCTCCCTACAAATTGGTCTATGGGAAAGAGGCAGTATTGCCTATATCATTAGAATTTCCAGCATTGGAGCTCATGAAGCAGTTGGAGTTGTCTGAGTTCAAACCAATGGAGGCCAGGTACGCAGAGTTGATGGAATTGGAAGAAATAAGAGAACATGTAGCTCTGATGATTGAAAAGGATCAGACCTTAGTAAAAAGATGGTTTGACAAGAAGGCAGGAGCAAGGACCTTCCAGGAGGGGGACCTAGTTCTGAAATGGGATGTAGATCGGGTGAAACATGGAAGGCATTCCAAGTTTGATGCCATTTGGAGTGGCCCCTACATGGTCACGAGATGTAAAAGTGGTAATGCCTTCCAATTGTCTGCATTGGATGGAGAAGAACTCCCGATTCCAGTTAACGGAATCTATCTTAAACATTGCTACTAAAAAGGAAAAGGTTTACCCTTGTAAATATTAGCCTAGATTTCAGTTCCTCTAAGTGCGTATGCACATTGTCTTGTTGTAGTTAGGTTTCTTTTTCCCTAAGTGCTTTGGCACAGGTTTTGTCACTCTCAAGTTGAATTTTTACAGTTCAGAGTGCTCTCAAGGAATGAGTTGTGGTATCAAGATCGGGATCAGAGATCAAGTTGGCTTCAGGTTATTACTCCATGCCCAATGGATTGTTAAAAGGCCACTGATCTTCTACCTAGCAGGTAGGTGACCCCGAAAAGTCACCAAAACTGTTATCCAAAATTCCCCCCAAGGTAATTTTGATAACATGCATCAGATTGTCAGTCCCGAGCAAGTAGAATGATTCAAGGCCTGAAATCCTGTTTTGGGGGTCCCCTTGGCTTCCTTCTAACTCTCCTGTCCAAGAAGAAAACCCAATAGGTTGAGAAAATGTGAAAAATTTGCAAAAACTAAGCTTGGCGCCAAAAATGGAGAAAATCGGCTAAGTCCTAGTCCAGGCGGTCTTTGGGACAGTTGGGACGTTAGAGCACGAATCGGCCGAAAGGCCGCTAGGTGGTCTGCGCAGCATTTGGGATAGTTGGGACATCGGGACGCGCGGGCGCGAAAAGCCGAACCGGCCGGAAAAATGAAGAAAATTGCCTAAGTCTTGTTTCGCAGAGTCTAGGGACAGTTGGGCCAAAAGTACACGGAAGACGCGGATCGGCCGGTTTGGCGCAAGTCAGTCCATTTCAAGCGGTTCAGAGAAATTTGTCCCAGACAGTCCGGGATAGTTGGGACAAAGGTATGCGGAGGATGCGAACCGCCGGATCAGTGAAACAGGAACTTTGTGGGACACCGGGACAAAAAGTACATGCGGGGCGAAAAGCCGAAGAGCCGAGAGCCAATCAAATCTCACCACGTGTCTTCACCGCAAAGAGGGACAAAGCAGCCCGAATCGGGTAGTTGGAGATTTTGTCCCGGGCGAGTTTGGGACAGCTGGGCCAAAAGTACGCGAGGGACGCGTGGGACGTGAAAAGCTGAAAAGCCGCCAACGAATCAGAACATGCCACGTGTCAGAAGGTTGAAAAGTCACCAAGTGCGCCCCTCAAGCCCGAACAAATAAAATAGTGCCACATGTCCAAGTTTAAAGGTCTAAAAGGAATCTTTAGAGAATGAACCCGTGGATGAATCAGAGTCCGACACGTGTCATCCAAGTGGCAGAGCGCGGGAAAAAATTCAAAATCCGTTTTGGCTTTTTTTTGCCCTAAATCTTCAGATCGCCATATCTTTCGATCCAGAGCTCGGATTCTCATGTTCTTTATATCAATGGAAAGCTGGAGAAATTATCTACATGATTCCAGGGTCAATCTTACATTTTGGCTCAGTTTGGAGAGAGAAAATCAGGAAAACGTCTCTGGCACGTAATAATAGATAGAAGTGACGTTTCAACAACCAGCTTTAATACAACAGACAGTTCGCCGTTTCTGCTAGACAGTCCACCATTTTGCTAGGATTCGCCACTTCTACCATAATGAGATGAGTTAAATGCAACCTAGAAGTGGTTGGGGTAGATCTGACTTTCCTCTCTCTTCCCTCTCTCATTCTTCCTATATATTGTAAAGAGGGGCTTCTTTCTAAAGGTTGAACATTCCTGTTTTGCTCCTCCCTTCTTCTCTTTATCAGGAAAATTTGTGGAGTTCGAACCTCCCATTTGAAATTGTAATGTGACTCTGCCTCTTGGCATTTTGTAGTGTATTGTATCAATCCTTGGAGCAAGTAATGCATGTCTGTGGATGATTCTCAACCCTCTCTGTGTTCATTTGCATCCTCCTGGTCTTTCACTACAAATTTTGTTATCTGTGCATGATCTTGCATCACATTTGAATGGTCTGTGTTTATTGGCAAGATAGATGTTCTTCATTCCTCGGTGCATCACCTCTGTTAGCTTAGGTTTATTTTTATGCATCTTCTTACCCTGTCTCCTTGGCAAGTTAGATTAGGTTTGAATAAACCCTCTGCATTTTCGTGTGCATCTGAACAAAGGAATAGGAACCAGCCTTCTCTGGAGATTCCTTTCTCATTTCTGCAAGTCCCATGCTTGGAGAAAGGATTCCATGTTGTGCAATCACACTAGATGCTAGAGTGATCAAACTAGAAATCGATCAATATCCGTGGGTCTTTGTGATTTTACATCAACAATACTTAAGTGTCATGTGATATGAATAGAAAATAAAAGGTGTTTCCAATAAGCATTGCCTAAACTTATGCATCACATAAATCATGGAAAATACTTCACGCTCTGTAGTTGTATAATTCTTCTCATTTGGTCTCAACTTCCTGCTTACTAATCCCATCGACTATGCTAAAATCGTGCCAATGTCCATGCCAGAAGCATCAACATGCACATGAAATGGATTATCCCAAGAAGGAAAGCACAGAATGGGCACAAAAGTAAGCCTTTCCTTCAATATATCAAACATGCGTTGTTGTGCTTCACCCCAATGGAACTTGCTTTTACTCTTCAATAATTCTTCTAAGGGCACGGAAATCCTTGCATAACCTTTGATAAACTTCCTGTAATAACCTTGTATGCCCCAAGAATCCACACACCTCACTCTGGTTAGTAGGTTCCTCTAAGCCCAAAATGACAACAACCTTAGCAGGATCTACCAACAAGCCTTCCTTACATATGATATGTCCCAACAATGTGCCAAAGGGTGTAGCAAAAACACACTTCTTGATGTTTAGAGATATTCTCAACTACCAGAACCTCTCAAACATAAGTCTTAAATTATCACAATGATCTTTCACTAGCCCATAAACTATCTAATCATCCAAATAAAATTGTAAAAACTTATGTATCAAATCTTAAAAAGATTGTACAACAATGCACAAAAAGATCGCTGCAAGTGTGTTCTTCAATCCAGAAGGCATGAATGTGTATGAAAAAATTCCCCATTCAGTGGTGAAAGTTGTTTTCTTTTTATCGTCTTTAGTAATCCTCACCGATCATATCTAGAAAATCCATCGGTGAAGGAGCAGATCTTGCACCCCGTAACGCCTTCCAGAATCTCCTCTATAAATGGTATGGGAAAGGGATCTATTATACATGAAACATTCAACTCTTTATAATCAACACAGATCCTTATCCTTCCATATTTATTTATACTTATCACCATAGGGCTAACCCATTTTTACTCTTCAATGGGCTCAATGATCCCAAATTTTAACATCTTATCAATATATTCCTTCACTTTGATGCATAGATTAGGATTCATCCTATAAGGCCTCTTCCCGTTTGGGTGTATGCCTTCCTTTAACTTGATCCTCATCTTACCCAAAGAGTGATGTACTCCTTTCAACTCATGATATCCTCTAGGAAATAAGTCTTGGAAGTCGTGCAATAGCTCAATTATCTTTGTAATCTTTGAGTCGACCAATAATCTTTAATGATGGCCTCTCTTGGTTTTGCATTTGTCCCAATATTGACCTTATTTGTTTTCATAGGCTCATGATATACGCACACCTTCTCATATGCAATTTCCAATACCCCACGCGCGTCGTCAAAAGTATGATCAACATCCGGATGCTCCACTTCTTTATCATCAATCATGTAGACCATTTTACCTTTTTATTTTTATAGGAAAACACACCTAAAATTTGTTCTTTATCTATTTCCTCTTCTTTAGAACGCACCTCAAGATCTGAATCACATAGTAATTCTTGAATAATTTCCCCAACCTTTGTACTATCTCCCATTGTCAAGCACTTCATAACCTGTAATGCCTCATTCACTAGAGGTTTGGTAGAAAAATAGTCAAAGGTCTGAATCATACAGTGTAGTCAGTTCTTGCTAATTCCTTATCTCTTGATTTAATTCCGCATAAACATACCATGCACATGCATAACCTCGCAAGGTGAATTAGAACTTGTGTACCCACAGTGAAGGTGGTAAGGCATATTGACCCTCTATCCAAAGTATCTCACACTACGGTGAAGGTGGTAAGGCATATTGACCCTCTATCCAAAGTATCTCACACTTCGAACATGGTGCCAAGAAGAATCCTTCCCATGAAATTTACATGTCTTGGAAAGTACATTACTCCTAAGAAATATAGAAGAGAAGGTGATTCTCTCCTCTCACAACTCTAAAATACTATCTTTGTGTACCATCCACCATCGCACCGTTGTCCCACACAAGGTATATACAAGCATATTCCATATTTACACTTGATGTATCTCGTTGGGTTTCCATAGCATGCATAAATACTTGATATTTCCTTCGTCAGTGTACCTTGGTACCTAGTTCTTGCCCAAACACACCTAACACAATGCGACCGACTTACGTGAGTAATCGCACTTTTCATCCCATGACTAAACATTTCATAAGTCCCATGCACCTAGTTATCACAAACAACGCTTGTTGTATCACTCATAGACTATGCATCATCCCATTGAATAAATCCTTCCTTTGATGGCTCAAGCACCTCAAGATCTCTAATGGTGTGCACATAAATTATGTTCAAATCCTCTTCACTCAAAGGTTATACATAAGGCACAACTTTTCCGTCTGTCAAAGGGATGATCACACACTCCTCCTTGTTCTCAAAACTGATGTAACCTTTATTAAAGCACATATCAAAATTATTTTCATAACACTAAGGGCACCCAAGTAAAGTTAGAAAACTTCCTTCCTTCACAAGCACTAAGATCTAAAAGTCCCCAGTAAACTTGGCCCCTTGTATAGTAATAGTAGCATCCTTCAAGACTTCAATGGGCATGGATTTGGTTTTGTTTTCCATATACAACACATTTGAAGATGGATGTAATGGTGGTATCCCCATCTAATTCCATGCGTCCAAAGTGAGTACATTCACTTCTGCACCTATATCAATCAAAATGTTACTCAACATGACCATTCGTCAACAATCGCATTCGAGTGATCTTTCTATCATAATCAAGGCTATAAGGAGGTAAGTTCGCATATAATAGTTGTCTCTTGCGCTTGACTCCAATGTGCGGTATATTCCCCTTATCCATTATCCTAGTGAGGGAATGTTGTTTTCCTAGTGCAACAACTTACAAACCTCCTTCAAGTCATCAACATCTTTATGAGGAAGCTTAGCCGATTTTTCCTTCTTCAGCTTCCTTGATTGCTCCTTCAAGAATTGTATTTCACCCTACAAGTTTCTAATGGCCTCCATGGTCTCTTCATAAAATTCCTTTTAATGGGAAGGATCTAGATACTTTGCATTTAATACTTCTTGTTTTGTAATGACAAGTTTTTGCTTTGGAGTATCTCATGTGCGCACTGCCTTTACGCATGTAAGTAACTAACACCGGATTATTTCAGTTAATGTGTTAACTCGAAACCATTAATCTTCCATAATTCACCGTAGTATAACCATTCCCATGCCATTATATTTTTTTGATTCTTACTCAAGTGCTCATACGATATGGGAATTCTTCATAATTGTGATTATTTCCACACCAGGAGAAAATAATATTTTGAGGGCACTCATACTTATAATGATCAAGGGACCCACATGTATAAGAGGTTCTATGTGGGAATTCACTTCTTCCACCACCGTGCCCTCGACCTCTAAATCTTCCCAAGAATCGCAACCCCTACCTCTACCACCTCCATCGAGTTCCCTTCATTGTGACTATGATCATGATGTTCACCACATTCTTTATAGTTGTTTACAACACTAGCTTGACATACACCGCTTTTTAATGACATCATGAGTATAATAAATCAATCTACAATTATCGTATGATTTGTGGTAGACTTAAAAATATTGTAGTAACATGACACATTCTTCTTTATTGCACGTTAAAGAGGGCGACACCTTCTCTAATTATGATCTAAGTGACAAATCTCGCTATCCAATAATATGACACACATCAATTTACGAGGAAACTATCCTTAGTATGTCTTTATACTTCATAATATTTTCACCAAATACCATTGTGCATCTCACGAGATGAATTAGCTGACATTTTTTCCAACTATTTTTCCATAGATGAAATCTAAGATTCAAAAAATGGGCTAACTCCAGTGTCTACGCTCCCAACTTCTTGAATAAGCATAGCTACCTCAAGTACCTCGCACAAATCTATATAAGTATTTTGTGAGAGCACCATTCTAAACAAGTGTGATCAAACCCCCAATGAACCATTGAGCATGTTGATTGGGGTGAATATCATAGGATAACTTTGATAACAAAGTTTTAAAGAGAGCATAACAAACTTTGAGCATGTTGACGGGGTGAATATCATAGGATGCCTTGCTTGATGTCCTTCAACACACCGATTCTCTTCTCGCTCAAACTCGTATATGGAACTCGTTAAGAAAGCATCGAAAAACATGGTATAATCTACACAAGTCTTGTTCAGATCATACTTTTTGTACCAACTATGTGCGCACCCTTGTAAAGTAGTAGAAAACTCTCTTACCTTACGCACTGGAGCTATAATCCCCTTAGTGTGCCATCTGTCTAACACATATGCACATGCTTAGTTGCATCTTAAATTCCTATATACTCTAGTATGTGAAGGGACATCTCAAAATAAACTTGTTAGGGATGGTGTGGACCATGCCCACCTGATCCAAAACCTGTATTACCTCATGTATTCCCTCCTCCTCCAAATCCACCGAGACCAGGTAGATCATGAACCAAATAATCCTCCTTATGCCCCTCTTATGGCGAGGCACTAGACTAGATGATGTACTTCCTTGTGTTCCAACAATTTAACTAAATTTAAACCCCACAGTCTACAAAGTTTTACTACTCCTAGATGTAATACCAACATTCTGTGTGCCCACATTCTATGCAAATGACGTGCCAGAAAATATACCTCCAACCAGACCCCAAATAATGAAGATGACATCTCCGCTGCCATAGATGAATGTGCTATCTGACTAACTCCTGAACTTACGAGAAAGCAAAATCTACTAGTCATTGATCTATCTCCCACACTAGCTTGCTTATCAATAATGACACAGAAACTAGAAAACCAAGTGCAAGGGCTAGGTCACTAGGAGGGATCAAATGCATGCCAATGGTCCTTATAGTTTTAACTGGCATGGTCTCATTTGAGGCCTAAGAGGGTTCTCTTCCATGCTTACCCAAATGGGGAGTTCCAGATGCTCTAGCTCCAAGTATTCTACATGAGCTCCAATTCCTTTCATGAGTCATCTCTCTCTAAAACACCATTCATTTCACAACATCACGTTGCTTCTCCAAATCCCTCTCATGTGCATCATTAAAATTAAGTTACCTTTCTTCTCTTTGTCTCTCTACCACCAGATCTACCATCTTTCACTACACCTGCTCCATCCCCCATGCGTGGTTGGGTTTAGCTATCCATAGGACACTGTTCCAAATTTAAGGCCATTATCATGATCTTAATTGCTAAAGGGATAGCGAGAAAATAAGATCCTTTGGGTTTGCATAGGAACTGGAACTTAACAACCTCTAGACAAGAATAAGTAGAAATTGCATACTCAAAAATATATCTATTCAAAACACCACTCCACCAATGATCTATAGTGCATGTCCAAGTTAGATCAACATCATGTAGATCCTGGAATTATTCCTGTGTCCAAACAAGTTCTCTATACCTCCAATTTTCTCTCGATGTGTATGCTTCTAGTCACTCATACAACTTTATAGGGAAATAATAGAAGAACGTCTCATAGAGCTCATGATATAGATTTTGTTTAACCCACGCACGTGCATCAAATTTAGGTCTAGTGTTAAATATGTGAGTGAACTCTTCCTATAAATTCTCTACCCAATCTTCAATACTAGCCAAAGTCAACTGATACATCTTCATCATGCAACATCCTTGTAAAAATCTTGAAAAGAGGTCCGGAAATGGAACCAAAATGTAGTATTTTATTTTACCAAACAACCCAAGGCATCATTGGCACATCACTCAACCAAACCGAGCACTCACCCAACATGAGAAAGGGTACCAAATTCCTCTTTATGGAAGCTTTGTTAAGGAGTTAGCATGATAAACACACATATAGATATATTCAGATCCATAATAATAATGTAGTGATAAACCATAAACAGATCTAGATCATAACCATATGCAAGAATAACTTATACAAGAATCAAGATTAGGTTTACCATACAAGAACCAATCACAGATATGTCAACAACAAATATCCAACCACAAAGATCCATTGTATTAATTACTGTAAAACACAGAAGCTGAATACATACAAGATAATGTCACCATGATTCATGCACGCACATAAACCAACAACATAGCTCTACTACAATACATATCTAGCTCTGTCATACCATGCAAATAAATAAATATTTATAGGTATTGGGAAATTTCCCTTCACTACCTAAGCATCCTAAAAATAGGCTTCAGGCTAAGAATAGCCATGCGCCACTATAGGATAAATACAAAAGCATGCAAGCTTGCTAATAATAGACTATCTAATAATATAAACTGCAGATCTAATCCTGTTAATATCCCGAAACTATGCATGTCATTTGATCTTCCTCTTGTCTAAAATAGCCTTGCTTCACTTCTAAGTCTTCATATTGATGTGTTCCCCACACTCAAAATCTATATTTAGCCTCATCATGCAAAATGGGTCTTGATATCATGCCTTCCCGGGCACACCTGTTTCACTATATTTCCACGTGCACCTCTGCACCCTATTTCTATGTGTCATTCCCTTTTATGCCTTCAATACTTAGGCTATAATTCATCAGCCCAAAACTATTCTACAATCTACACTATGTGATTCATAATCAACCTTTCCCACCATTCTACATTCTATGTTCATGATCAAGTGTTCTAGGATCTCATTCTCTTGTTCTAGAATATTTTCTCACACATAATACTTGCCCTAATTTAGAATATATGCTTTGTGCTCTATTAATCAAATATTTCTAACATACATATCATTTGAACCATTTACCAATGATGCACTCTTATTCTATGGTTCATTCTTGACTACCGAGGGGAATTTATAAATTAACCTCCTCACATTCATACTCATTCACACTCACTTTGGGGACACATTTCTCCTATCACACTCACTCTACATTCTATTCCATTTCACATTTACAACATCTGTATATCTTGGTTACACATTGTTCTTTCTTACTTATTCTCGCATGTACACTTTTCTTACTATGTTAGCTAGATACATTGTATGTCATTATCTTTTCTATACACACATGCGCATTCACTTGCCTTCTAGTTGTGATTACATACTTTACACAAATCATTACACGTAGCATAGATGCTTGGTATTGTACCTTTACTAGTCCCACAAGGATCTTAAGAGCATCTAATTTCGTACAAATTACAGATGTCATTGTTCAATTTTATACTACTTCCTATTTACTAGCACACTACTATATCAGATCATACACATTTTTGACATACTTTATATCTTTCTAACATGCTAATAGGTGCTTCATGTGCAACATTTCCTTTCAAGAACTATTTTCCACCATAGTTGTCTAATGGTTTTCTTACTATTGCTTGTCATTGTTTGCCTTTGTATGCCATTGTTTGCGGGATTTTCCCTATGTCTTGCTTGTTCACTACTTGTATGTTTTTTTGGCCACTTCAGCCCTGATTGTCTTCCAACATTGTGAGTGATGTCCCATGTTTTCAACCCAATTTTTACATTCTAAATTTTCTTCTTGCTTACTAGTTTACATTGTTCTCTATATACATGTTTGTATTCACTAACACTTTTTTTCCTAGCCATGGTTTGTGTGTGCCTTGGTTTCATCCAAGCACATTCCCTCCTACATACTAGTATCAGTTCAACATGAGGTCCTCTATTGGGCCCCATCCTCCTAAGCAATGTTGCATGCACCTCGAATGAGGGGGAATCTATTTGGTGAATCAATCACCCCATTCAATAGTCTACTGATCACATTTCAACATAGTTCAACACAGAGTCACCACAATCTATAGTCTCGAGACAAGGCTCATAATCAAACTTTGGTCCTTACTTCAAAGACAAACACTAGCTCCTAAATACATATTTGGGTACCTAGGCACTTATGTCCCTTCATGAGTACTTATGACTAGGGGGAAAATACATCATTTTTATCGTATAAAAATGGTTGTCGATGGTTTAAAGAGTAGTTGGCACAGTATAAACACAATCCTACAAAAATTAGGATGCATTCTATCTTTTTTTTTTTTCTATTTTCATGTTGGCTTGAACTAGATCAAAATGGATCAAACTTGAACAAGATAGGATCACACCATATGCAGTGGTGTACAAATTTCGGGAAGAAGCTAAAGGTTGGAGAATGGCACTAGACCTTTCTCCCTACACTAGTTCTGTCATGGCGTGAGATTGCCCCAAAAACTTGCACTTGGTGTGAGAACACCTGAAAAACTCTCTCTTAATCAAAATTTAAGTACACATTTTCTATCCTTTCCTCTCCATGGATCAGGTGCACATGTTCCTTTGTCTACTTTTCAATTTTTTTGCACACTTTTACATTTATTTTTACATACTTGGATTGAAGCTTTTTCTATACATACATATTTGAATACTTGTTCGTTCTTCTCTTTTATAGGTTTGTCCTTATGGGAAGTGATAGTTACATCAACTGCACATCAAGTGACATCTACACATACACTCTTCACCCCTAGGGTCATCATCACTTTTACTTCCTCTTCTCTAGTTTCCACGCTTCACTTTTTATCACTCAATTTTTTTTTCTTATCTCCTCGACATGCTATCATCATCAATCTACATAGTTAATAGTTACTCATATATTATGTACTTAATGTTACTAAGATTTTCTAAAAAAAAAAAAAAGTGGGGGAAAATATAGACAATAAATCATGCACTTGGGTACATTTTTAGGTCCTAATCACATACATTGCATTCATATGATTCATAAGGGAGAAAAGTATTGATTGATCACTACCTTTTGCATTTTAGGTTCCTTTCTAGTCTCCTTCTTGGCCTTGCACACTATACTAACCATTATTACCTTTGAAAATTCACCTATTATGGCTCTTGACATTAGCGCTCATCCATGATGCCAACACCGTGCACCCTCCTCCTCTCTCGGGTTCCCTAGACCTCTTTGTATCTTACTCACTCCTTTTGGGTCCTTTTTATCTGTTAGGCATCCTTATTTCTTAGGGTTCGGCCTTTTAGTGATCGATTATGAAATTCAATCAAGGGAATAATATGAATACAATTTTCTGGGATCAAATTAAAGGACCAAGCTCTAATCATGTACTATCACTACCTAAGGTTGCATCAAAAGTCATCTATAGATCATTAAAGCATCCATCTAGCTTCACTCAAGGGACAAGGGAATGGTTATGTTGCATACACACATAGGAGGGGTAGTTTATTTTTCCATGCACACATTTATTTATATCTAGTTATTTCTCGCTAGCAAGTGCATTGTGCACAAGAGCCACCTAGGGAACAATTCTACTCACACACATAACTATATGGAGTTTGAAATGTAGCACAATGCTCAAATCATAAGTTCAATTAGTCGGGTGACTACTGGGGTTAGTTTGAATCCCCATTTACATGTTTTTATTTTTGGGATTTGATGTCTTTTGGGGTTTTAAAGGTCATATCTTTAATTGTAGGTTATCAACAATAATGGCAATCACTGTGTGACATTATAATGACAGATAATGAAGGATTGTGACAACTTAGTGACCCTTTGAAATTCATTTTTACGAGCATCTACACGAGAATCTAGCACCCAAACAAGGGTCCTAGTGCTGAGACACCCTAGTAATTCCCTAAGCTCCCTGGTCTAGCATTCTTAAGCACTTCTACATTTTTCTAGGTTTGGTTACGACCTCCTATTTTTTAGCTTTACCGGTTCTCCACCGTCACACAGTCCAAGATTTATTGTGAAATCAACTAAGTATTCTATCTCTCCATTGCACTTAGGGTTTCATTTATCTTGCTTATTTCTTGTGTCACTTCATGTACTTTATTATTTTATTTATCATTGTGACTATGAAATATCCTATCTAGGGTTTAACATATCGGCTAAATTTTTAAAATCAAAATCATGCAAACACACACAAATAGAACAACATAAAAATAATTTTCCACATATATGGGACATCATTTAGGATTTTTCAAGAAGCTTAAAGAACTAAAGGTCAATAATAAATCAAATAAGTGCATAGGGCATAACCCATGCAAATAAATGAAAACACAAAGAAAACATGTAAAACATATACTACACATGAAGCACCCATTAGCATGTTAGAGTAATAAATAGTATGACATGATGTATGTATTGAGTGAATGAGGTAAGAGAAAGTAAAATAGCAAACATTGGAATAATAACACATGTATGTGAGAAAATGTAATAATGGATTCCCTAGTAGCTACTGAAGAACTAGCAAAGAACAACGCCAAACATACTTGCATCATGTAATAATATATGTGTATCTTGTATTCAACTTAATGTACCAGGTGAATGCATGTGTGTATAGAAAAATGGTATAAAATACTTTTATCAAGCTAAGCATTATAAGTAAAGTACAACATGAATAATATAAGTGTTTAATAGAAACAACCAAGAAAGAGTAATGCAAATATTTTTGGATGTTTTATATTTATTTGAATGGATTTGGATTTTAATAATATATTAATGTTTTTGGGGTTTTATTCCCCTTAAGGGAATAGATGAAAAACTATTCTCTAAAGATAAAAAGGGTGATCGATAATGCCCCACTGGGGAATATTTAGATTTTTAGCACTTTTGATGAATAAATACTATGTAACTAGAGAAGGGAAGAAATGTTTCCCCAATGTGTGTGTGTGTGTGTGTGTAGTGTGTAGTGAGGTTCAAGTATGTAGCCACCCCTCAATATCAAGTCAAGTCAAACATATATATATATATATATATATAAGTATGTCATTAGGAAACAAGGGGATTTTGATTCCCCAAAGTGTGTGAGTATCATATGAACTATATGATTTAATCTAAATAGAATTAAAAATTTATTTTATAGTAACACACTATAACTAATGATATAAAGATGATAATATACAGTAAAGACAATAAATAAGCATTCAAAGATATAAAACCCTAACCAAATGAGACGGAAATATGACTTGGCTAGTTTTATACAATCTAGGAGCAATCTGGTTTGGGTAACTACTGGAACAAGGTGGAAGCAATGTTGTCAAGGCTCACCGAGGGTTATAGAACTTAGAACTATGCTACATAGAAGTGCCCACATGAGGATAGGAGAATATCAAGTGCTAGTGACCATGCAGGTGCTAGTGATTTCTTAGATGCTCATGTTACGGCTTATTTTTGGTTGGAGTAGCTTCATTGTTAGTCTCTCTTTATCACTCTAGTTTTACTATGATGTTGTTGGTAGTACCTATAATCTACAAAACATATGTCTACCTACACACACCCACAAACCACATCATACATAATAAATAAGATGCAAAATGGGGAGTTAGACTGATGTTGGAGGTCACTCGAAGAGTGAAATTATGACCGAAAGCACTTGTACTACATCGAGACTCCATGCGAGTTCTTTGTGCTTGTGTGTGTAATGATGCCCTAGGCTTCCTTGCGTGATTTGCATGATGATATTTGGCTAGATCTATAATATACCAAGTATGCATAATGTGTGTAATGGAATAAAATGAACTCTACTCCTATGTTTTGTATCCGAGAATAATGCGACCCTTTTCCCTTGTATGAAATTTCTAAATGTAGCCTTATAATGCTCTTTTTCCTTTAATGCAAGCTTAGGTGATGATAGATAATGCTTATAATGCTTGACCCCTTATTTGAGAGAAATAAATAAGTATATATATGATTCCCTTTTTTGAATTTTGTAATTAAAAAATTAAAGGCTGACCCAAAGTTTTAAAAGGTGATCGAGAAGTAAAAGATATACTAAAGAGTAAGAAGAAGATAAAGAAGGTTACGAGTACCCAACAGGGAAAGGAGCGCTGGGTGTTTTTCGCCCTAATCGGGTGCTAGTGTCTACGACCATAAAATATAAATCAATAAAGTTTTGGAAGAGATGTAAGATATATAAGGTTGATAAAAGTGAAAGAGATAAAGAAAAAGTCCTAAAATAAGTTGTCAACCACTAGTTTTATTGGTTAGGAATCATGTATACACTAGTATGATTTAGGACCTAGAAATGTACCCAAGTGCATAGATTTTGCATCTACATTTTCCCCCACTTTATGTTTTTGAGTGAATACTTTATGGAATAACGTAGATAGAAGATGTATATCTTGTAATCCATAGAAGAGTGTATCGATAGCACACTTTGAGTGGACTAGTGAAGTGTAAAGTAAGAGTAATGTGAAGTGTAGATACTAAGAAGGGGAGGTATAACCTAGGGGTGAACTATATGCATAACCGTGAGCTATTAGAGCTTGTTCTCACTAGTGTGAGCTTCTTCTTGTAAGGGACGAACATGTAAAAGAAGAGTAAAAGAGTAGTCAAATTCTAGAATGTGAAAAATAGAGTAATGTACGTATGAGTAAGTGAAAATTTATATAAATTAAGAGTTAAAGAAAGAGAGCATCCGATGTACAAGAGTGTAAAGGATAGAGAGTTGTCCTATTTGACATAGAGATGTTGGCGGATTTGAATGTCTTGTTGCGGGGTGAGGTTTTTGGGTGATCTCACACCAAGGGTGAGTTTTTTAGGTGATCTCATGACAAGGATGAGTTTTTAGGTGATATCATGCCAAGTGGAATTTTTTTGGGTGATCTCATGCCAAGAGAAGAGTGTTGGAGAGAGGTCTATTTTCTCTCCTTCCATGATACTTCTCAAATAAGTGCCACCCTTTGTAGATGGCACATCTCTAGTTTTTGTAATCTGATTGTAACCATTTGTAACTGAATTATAACTGAATTACTAGATTTCATGGCGAAGGAAAGTTCACGATACTATAGATCCATTTTGTAAATTATTGGAAACTGTGTTGAACTGATAAACTATCTTTTTTTTCCATGACACAAATGCTTAGGTGAGATACAAGAACTTACTATTCCTATTTGTTATTGGGTGCTATTTTCCACTCTTTGTTTTTAGTCCAATTCAAATTTTGGACAAAATTGTAATGTGTGCCTTTGCCAATTATGTATTTTTTGTTATGTTATGGAGATCGAGATACTAGAAGGGTGATTTATAAACCCGGTAGATCCCCCTCATTTGGGGTGCATGTGACAAATATAGGAGGATTCATCCCAAAGGAGAGGACCTAAAAATAATATGCATATACAAGATTAGATACCTACGGGGGTAGGGGATGTGCATGGTAGAAACCAAGGCACATTCAAACAAGATGGAATAGAAACAAGAGTTGGTGAAGAATAGATAACATGCAATAGAAAACAATGTAGCAAGCAAATATGAAGACAAGATATACCATGAAAAATAGGTTACATAAATGGGACATTGCTCACAATGTCATAATAAAATTAGGGCCGAAGTGACCATAAGAAAACAATGACCAAGAATAACATAGGGCATATCCTTCAAACAATAAAAATAAGAAATGATAGATAACCAAGGTTATATGATGCTACACATGAATCACACATTAGCATGTTAGAAAGATAATTAGCATGTCAAAGCATGCATATATTAACAAAAATTAAAGTGATAGTAGCAAAAAGTATCAAACAATGTAACAATAAGACTGTGATGTGTACAAAGTATGAGAGTAGAAAATTTAGATGCCCTTAGGATCCTCGGTAGGATAGGTAAAGAGTCATGTCGAGCATCATGTGTCATGTAAGAATATATAAAATTCATGCAATCACCTCAAGAGACCGTGTGAATGCACATGTGTTTATAGAAAAATATAATGACATACTAAGTATCCAACTAGCATAGGAAACAAAGTGTAACATCTAAGTAGTATGAGCTAGCAATATTAAAGACAACCAAGATGTGTTGATTCCATGTGCATGTTATGGTGTGGTGAAATATGTAAAATGTGTAGATGAGAGGGATCGTGTTTCCCCCTTGTGGAATGTGTGTGAGATGAGTATCATTTAGGAATTCTTCCTCAACATTCAAGTATGAACCGTAAAACAAGAGTGTGTCATCAGGTAATGAAAATAAAGTATGTGTATTAGCAATGTGGTGATGCTTAGAAAGATAGACATGAAATATGAAGCATGAGTATCCAAGATGTGAGAAGTGAAATTCATGGAGGAATTTCACCCTCTCTGATCAAACATGAACCATAGAACAAGCGTGTGCCATTGGATAATGATATGGAAATTGGAATTATCTATTATATGTAGAAGGTGCATGATGCACATCAAGAGAATGTGAAACAACGAGATCATGTGGGTAGGTACTAAATTGGATGTCAGAGGAAATCATGCCAATAGTGGGAAGTGTGATGGTGGGATATGCGGAATTGGGATGCTTAGGATTCCAATGTGGGGTGATGATAAGAGGAGTTGGTTAAGAGGATGTGGAAGAAGGCAAGACATCCAAAAATGTGGATGAATGATAACCTTAGGGGAGGATGAAGAATGATCTTAGGAGGTGGTGAATGAGACAAGCTAAAGCTGGAGAGAGAGAGAGAGAGAGAGAGAGAGAGAGAGAGAGAGAGAGAGAGAGAGAGAGAGAGAGAGAGAGAGTATCACCCTTATCTTCTAATTATTTGAGTCTATCTTGAAGGGAATAACAATAATTATCACGGTGGCCATTAATACAATGAAAATTTCAAAAAGGGAATTCATGATTTTAGTATATCGGTGAGGGGGATGATGTTGGTTGGAAGGTAACTGAATCAACAACTTATCAAGTAAAGTATGTAAGAAATCATGTAGTTTAAAAACATGTGAGAAGTATAATGGTTCATGGATAAAAGGTGGATAATATCTAGGTAGATTTTGATGTCTTTGATGGAGGGGATAGATGCTTATTTGGAGGAGATAACAACCATGAAGGGGTTGATAGATGGGAGAGTAAAGGAATTTGTAGGAAAAGAGGAGTAGAATAAGTAGAAGTAGGTACTATAACATGATTCACAATTAATTATTTTTCTAGATCAATAACCTTATAAAAAATAATAGTAAATAAATCACATATATCATATAACAATTTTTATTTTAAAGGAGGAATTAAGCTATGACAAAATATAAATTGCATTTCTAGATCAATAGGTTGAAAAAATAAATGGTGCATGAGATAATTAAATCGTAAAATATAATATTACATTGGTTATATCTTTCCTTGATGCAAAGAAGGTAAGTGTTCATATGTAACTTTAGGCCCATTATTAGAAATAAAGTTTCTAAGGAATGCATCCTCCATACTATAATAAGTGCTAATAGATCCACTAGGTAAGTGAGTATACCACTGAAGAGAAATATCCACAAGACTATGATGGAAATATTTTAGTAACAACCTATCATTGGAATATAAAGCTATGGTTTATCAAAAACCTTTAAGATGTAACTAAGGATTACCCATGCTATCAAAACATGAGAAAGTAGGTATAATGAAACACTTGGGGAAAATGGAATTATGAATCTTCTTAGGAATATGATTTCTGGGAAGGGTATTATTGTCAAAATAATCATAATAGTATTGTATCTTGAGGATAATGGTATGGAATTTTATTTGAAAATCACTAACAACATGCATGAGAGAAATTATATCTTGCGTAGGAATGGTTAGGGAAGTGACGAGAAATATCGAGGGGTTGAATCTTGTCATTATGAGTGATCATAGGGACTTGTGACGAGATGAATGATATGTAGAAGGATATGATTTATGTAAAGGCTTCAAAGGTGCACTAGGTGGGGAGTTAATGGGTGTATGATCAACATGAATAATAGGAGATGCACTAATATTATCATTACTTTCAACATGAAAATCATTGGAAACAATTTCAGAAGTAGAAGAGATATGAGGTATAGATTCACATTCAATAATTTTAATGCAAGAAACATTGTCATTAACATGTGCATTATCATTATCAGAAGCATAGTCACTATCATCTATATTTTCACAGGAAAAAAGTTCATCACTTAAAGAATCTACATTAGTTCTATCATTTACCATAGTACAAGGAGAAGAGGATGGAGTACCATTCATATTTGCAGTGGATGTGAGAGAATATTTGTCAAGTTTTTGAATAGGAGAGACAAAGAAAGAATTAGGACTTGGGAGATTATCAGGATTAGATGCTTGGAATGTAAGGAGTTGTTGGATGACATGTGGATCATATTCTAGATTTTCATGGAAGCATGAAATTGATTCTTTGCGGGGAGTTGGAAAAAATTGGTTGCAATCTCAAATAGGTCATAGGGTGATCTAGGGATGGGTACCTTTTGTTAGCCATGAGGGATTTGGATCATAGGGAAAGGAGTTTGAGTAAGGATTGGGTTCACCGGATGATTTAATCTAAATTGAATTAAACCTTAATTTTAGAGTAACTAAGCGTAATAAGTAATATTTAGGAAATAAAGTATAGTAGTGCATAAGCAATAAGCATTCAAAGATATTAAACCCTATGTAAATGAGAGCGAAAAATAACTTTACTAGTTTCATGTAATCTGGGAGTGATATGGGCTACTTAGTTGCTAGAATAGGCTGAAAACAGTCTCATCAAGGCTCACCAAGGGTTATGGAACTCAAAACTATGCTAGATTGAGGTTCCCACAAAAGGACAGGAGTTCCCTGTGCACTAGTGATTGTTCTAGGTGCTAGTGACTACTTATGTGCTTAGGTTCGAATTTTTAGGTCAGAGGAGCTTCGTTGTTAATCTCTCTTATCACGTTGGTTTTATCTAATGTCATCAGTCATATATGTAACCTAAAAATAGATATCTACTTGCACACACCCACAAACCACATCAAACCTAATAAATAAGATGCTAGAATGGGGATTCAAAGCTGACCCCGGAGTTCACCCGAAGAGTGAACTTACAATCAAGCATTACACTACATCTCAGACTCCATGTAGTTCTTCATGCTTGTGTGTGTAATTATGCCCTAGGTTACCCTTTTGCAAGTTGCATGATGATAGTAGGATAGATCTAGAATGTACCAAGTATGTAGAATGTGTGTGATGGAATATAATGAACTCCCCTCCTATGATGTGTATGCATAATAATGCATCCCTTGTCCTTGTATGAAAGTGCTAGATGTGTCCTTGTAATGCTCTTATTCCTTTGATGCAAGATTAGGTGATGATAGATAATGCTTATGATGTTTGGCCCCTTATTTGAGAGAAATAAATAAGTATATATATGATTCCCTTGTTTGAATTTCATAATTGACAACTGAAAGGACAACCCAAATTTTTAAAAGGTGAACAAGAAGTAAAAGAGACCCAAAAGAGTAAGAAGAAGATAAAGAAGGTCAGGAGATTCAAGGAGGGATATGAGCACTTGGACACTTCTTTCCTAACTCGAGCACTAGTGTATGAGGCCATAAAATTTAAATAAGTTAAGTTTCGGTAGGCCTGTAAGATATGTAATGCCAAGAAAAGTGCAAGAGATAATGAAAAGGGACAAAAAGAAGTTATCAACTACTATTTTTCTTACTTAGGAGTCATGTATACATTAATTTGATTTATGACCTAGAAATGTAATCAAGTGCATAGATTTTGTGTCTACACTATCTAGTGAGAACCTCTTGAGGAGGTGGAGAATCTATCAGGAGAGATGGAGGATTGGGCTTCATTTATTCCAAAGAATTCTACTCAAGTGGATATGTCATAGAAACTTTGGGAGGAAATCAAGAAGGAATATATCCACAAGAATACATGTGTGACTTAGATTATTGGTGAATAGAATTGTGAGGGGAAAACCATATAACAAAAAAGTTTGAACCATATATGAATTAAGCACAATGTATTATAATATAACGGTGAATGTGAGAATATAATAAATACGTAAGAAACTCAATGTAATGAGGGTAGCCTATATCAACCTTAGGAAGAGGGAGATACAAAAGGAAAATAAAAAGTTTAAGAGGTGATGTAGAAGCATGAAGATCAATAAAACATACCAAGTTGTGCACAAAGTAACATAGGTAAGATTATCATGAGTAACACCATGTATACATGTATTGGCTAATATAGCATAGAGGATTGCATCAATGGTAGTGAAAGTAATATAATGAAACTAATTTTTCAAGTCACCTACAACATGCATGATAGAAATAAATTCATGTGGATGATTAACATGGGTAGTAAGAGGATTATTGAGTGGTTGTATCTTTCCATTAGATGTAGCCATATGGAAACTATTGAGTTGAAATTTGATCTTTGGGTCATTTAGTGGAGAATTTACATTAGCACTAGGAGGACTAGGAGACGATCTAGAATAAATGAAAGCTTGGGCACCCTTATTGATAAATCCCTTAGCATTGGAAGAAGAAGAAGAAATAGAACCATCATTATGTTCACCATTATATAAAATATCCTTTTGAAAAGAAATAGTAGAAATACATACATCATTTGTAACAACATTTTTTCACAAGGAGATAAGATATCATGGATTGAAGAGATATTCAGAACACTAACATCATTTGCAATAACATTTTGTGCATGAATAGATACAATATCATTTGGAGGAGGAAGGGAAGGAACGCGTGTATCATTTGCATGACCAATTTCTATGCACAAGGATTTGAAAGAATTTTAAGAGGAAGAATGGATATCCTAGTTAAAAGGACTAGTATCAAGGAGATCTTGCATATTATTTCAATTGTAGAGATGAGTAGAGGATTGATGAGAAGTTTGTAGACTAACAAAGTTTAAGATCATGTGTGTAACATATAACAAATGTTACCCAAGGAGAATATTTTAGGAAGTGTTATTGGGAAGGACATAACAACTATTATAAAAGGTGTTCAATCCAATAGTGATTGGAATATTGATAGAACCAAGAAATTTGCAAGGGATATTATCGGACCCACGGATACACAAATCATAAAGATAAATATTTGCACCAAGATCATGAATGAAAGATATACTACAAATATTCATGTTTTTTCCACTATCAAGAAGGAAATGTTTAACCAAAATCTTATGCACAATAAATTGAACATTAGAGGGAGCTTAATGTCAATAAGAAGATGAAGGACCGTGAGACCTTTAGGATAAATTTGAAAAATGAGTTTGAGGTTAAGTAAGAGGATGAAATCAGAACGGAATATGAATACACACCCTAGATAAATTTGATATATCTCAAACCAAGTAAAAATAATCCCTAGAGAAACCAAGGTTTGATCACGAGTTAGGTTCACTAAATGATTTAACCTAAATGGTTAAATTTAAAGGAGTAGTAATCAATTGAATATTATCCTAATCAACTAGTTTCCAAAGCTAATTATAAAAATATAAATATAATACATGAAACAAGATAGATAATGATATATAAATGAAATGAAGTACTAGAAATGAGAAGGAGAAGAGGAATCAACTCATATTCTAGTTTATGTGTTGATTTGGGATGACGATGACTAGAAATGGATGGAAATGATCTCGACTAAGCTTCTTATTTGAAATTTTAAATCAAAAAATTATTTGGACAAAAACGTATGGTAGTCTTGTCCAAAGTGTCCCCCACTATTTCCTTCATTTACATCTTCTTCATTTTATACTTTCAACTTCTACAACATTTTATGCATGTGCAATAATGCCTATTTTCTCTTGTATAGAATATTGACATCGATACTATGTGATGCTTTCTATGCAAATGATTCAATATTCACAATTGTAGATGGTGAGAGAGTCCTCTAAAACAAATTTTAGGTGGGTTGTGTGAACCTATATGCACCATTGACACGACACTACTCTAAAGAGGGCTCAAACCACACGATGTTCTCTTCTAACACTTTATATCTTAAATGTATGAAACCATATTAATAATCATGATCTTCCAACAATGTAGTTGTACTTAAACCTTTTCCCTAACTTGACTTGAATTTGATAATGTGCCTTTTGTACTTGTAGACCTAAGTGGATGACTACCCTAGAATGAGTATGTAGAGTATATAAATCTCAAGGGAGTATTGAAGTAGCTTTACTTGTGATTTTTATTAATGTTTACTTGTTGGGATAATAGGATTCAAGTAGATAGAATTCCCTCCTCGATGGGATATGAATAAATTTATTATATATGCATTCTAGATCTAGAAAACTTAGAAAAGGCTGACTAGAAGTGTACTAAAGAGATTGAAATCAAGAAAATTACCATTGGAGGGAAAAGGGACAAAAATACTAGGTGGATACATATCGTATGGACGTTATGTCCTTTTCTAGGTGTTTTGGTCCCAAATGCATGTGCGAATGATATGGGAATTGGAATTGCAATGTGTAAGGGTATATCCTAATTTGATGGAGTAATATGACTATTATGTGAACAACTAGGTTGTGTGTGCAAGCAAGGATGAGTGAGATATAACAAGGGATAACATAGTTGGTCAAATTAAGCAAGTGTGGGCTAATTTAAGAGTGTTGTAAAAAAATTTTGTTACAAGACATGAGTTAGAAAAAATGAGTGTGCCCTCCCTTTAAGTATGGAATTGAATTTTTTTCTTCAATGAAAATTTACCTGAGTGTGTAGACACACTTTTCCTTCGCTTGGAGGACCTTTTGTTTAAGTTAGGAATTTTTTTTCTTGTCATATGTTTTTTTTTCTATGATGAGTAGTTATAGAGGAAACTCTTTACAATTTCCATAGTATAGGAAATTAGACTTTAACATGAACATTTTGAACGTAGTGTGAAACTAGCAATATGTAAGAAGAAAAACCTAAAAAAGAAAAGAGTACACCTAAAATATTTATTTAGATAGGGGAGAGAGAACTCCCACTACGGTTACCATGGATATTATCTAAAATTTGTGTAGGAGTTGGTTGGAAGGACTTAGGGGTGATCATTCCCTAAGTGGAATGTGCCAAGGATAGACAATTATTCCAATCTCACCCTGAATGGTGAAGAGAATTGAATGGGGATATTTCTAGTTGTTCCAATACCTTTATTGAAATACAATCAATGGAAATTCAAGCCTATGATGATGAAAATCACCTGCACACTTCCTAATATCCATAGATAAGTGATACTATAGATGAAACGAACCCAATTGATTTGTAAATGATGACATAATGTATAGGGGAAATGCTAGCTTGCATGTACCCTTGGTGCCACCATAATCTAAATTGTACCATGTATATCTTAATTATTTTAATCAATGATGCATTTATGGACAATTTTATCCTCAATGACCTAATTGTAAAAATATGAAGTTATTTAGGGTTTAATTTTCTCCAATTTCATCATTAATTAAACCAATTATAGGGTTTCATCAATTAAAGATGTAATTGGGTCAATTTTAACTTTGATTAACATGATTATGACTATATACGATGCTATTTTGGGCTTAATTTTCCTTAATTACATCAATAATTCTACTAGTTAGTCAATTGATTCAATCATAGAGCTAATTTAAACCAATTTGATGATGACAATCAGAATGACAAGGAACTATTCTTTATTAGAAACCTTGATAACAAGCTCCTAAGGTGAGCTATTATAATTTTTGTAATTTTTCAAGGCTTAATATTTTAGTCTTAAATAATACTTCACTTGAATATTACTTACTAAATGTGGATCAAAATGCAAACTTCAATGATGATCAGGATTGGAGGAAACAATAACATCATAAGTTTATTCATACCTTAGATCCTTAATAATAAAATGGGAGTTTCTCTAGGGTTTTAACTGATCAAATCATTCATGAGGACTCTCCACATACCTTAAACTTAGATTTAGATGTGGAAACCTCTTATTCACCTTCCTCTTGTAAATTAGTGGATTGGATTCAAACATGGGTTATGAGAAAATCAAAATCGGACTATGACATCTTAGTAAAAAGTATGATTTTTGTCCTATTTGAATTTCTCTTCATAAGAAAAATGTTATATTTATCTCAATCCACTTTTAACTCTAATCTAATGAATTCTATGATGGTCTAATTGTCTATTCCCAGATAATAGTTATCTCATTCAATTCAACCCAAATAGGGTCTTGCAGGATGACATAGATATCATTTAAGGAAACTTTTACACACATAGGATAACCTTAGTTTATTTATTCCTATCTACTAAATGATTAGAAACCATTCTTATCATACTAAATTCATTCCTATAGGGTAACACTAAAACTTCTCATAATACAATTCTAGGACTAAGCCTTATGGCAAAACAAAGATTCATAACATGGTTTCATCTAAAAATTAGAGTCTTGGAGAATTCTAAATGAATGTATATGTGATTCAAACCTTCCTAAAAATCATCCAAACATCTACATACATATAAAAAGAGTAAGTATTTTAATTTAATTCCAGTTATTATACTCATGGTCTAATTATACTCATGAAACTAACATAATGTTAGGTAAATTACTGGAGTTAAGATGAGTTTTCCTAAACCTTGGAACTATGTGGAAAATTCATTCCATTGTTAAGATATATTTAGTGAAACATGAACAACACTGATATTTTATTCTTCTATATATTATTACAACCTTGCATATAAATCTTGAAAATATTTGTTTTTCATTTCCCACTTCGTTATAGACTCTTTTATTTTAATGAGAAACCCCCATCCTCTCTCATTTGTCATTCAAATTCAATTAGAGAAAATAAAAAATCTTGGGTTTCTCAATCAAAGGTGGTTACCAAGTTGGGTTACATAAGTATTTACAAGGTGAATAAGGTGATCTTCCATCCATAATGTGACACTAAGTTTCCATTATATTTCCATGAAGGATCAAAATCAAGCAATGAGAGAGGACTAAGGAAAACACGTATTAAATAAAATATGAAATTAATATTTCAAAATATTAGGTTTTGGTGGGAAAACATGTTTGAAAAGCTAGGATACAAGGAGATAACAAGAAACAACAAGAAGACAAGACTTTATTGACCCAAAATGAGATCTAAGACCTCAACACACCAAAATTTATCTATATACCTCTTGATTTCCCCTACATCATTTGAGCCCTACAAACTTAAACTTTATGACTATATAATATGTTTTTGGCCCTAATTGCATCAAAATATACACATTCGGCTAATTTTCTCAAGGATAGATAATTTAACCTATTTGAGTCATATGAAATTAATTATGATGATGTGATGAGATTATGGATTAGTTGGTATCAATAAAATCATGCACATTAAATAAACTGAGACTATATGACGAGTTTTGGGGTTTTATAGACCCTAATTACATAATTAGATGAAATAATTAGTCATATAAGTGAAGAGAGAATTCACCCAGAGTTACAAGGTAGCGTGTAAGAATGTTGCACTAAGGAAGGAGGATGTCATGAAGGAAGAGACGATCATTATAGACCATCAATACACAAGATATTTCACAAATCCATAGGACAAGGTTGTGGAGAAAATAAAAGAGAAGGGAGAGAAGATTGCGTAGATGAATAATTAAGGACATGTAGAAGGATTCTCGAGTAGAAGGATCAAAGTGAATAGAATATTACCATGGTGAACAATTAAATGCACAAAAGAGGAGAAACTAGTGGAAAGGTGGGAGAGTGTAAAGGAGTGTGTAAGTAGAGAAGACTCCAAGACAAGGAGTTTAGGAGTGTGAAGAAAAAAATCACACATGAAAATGTGAGAGAGTAGAAGCCATCTCGAGATTAGATATTTCATTGTAGGAAATTAGAGGTAAGTAGAGATAATAACGAGTATAGGATACCATTGAGTGAATGAGAAGACTCCATTAAGTTTCATCATATTATGTTAAATCTATAAACTTTTTCAAGTGGTCACCACCTTTCATGTTGTCATTAGTCAATTTTTATCTAAAGAGACAATTTACGCCAATTTGAGACCATAATCATATTTGTGACCATGTGATGTAAATTTTGAATCAATTGAACCCATAATTATATCATGCATTATATAGTTAGTTGATTGGTTCAATAATATAATAAATATTTATTAAATTTCTCCATGTGAAGCTGATTGGAAATTTATGATCTGATTGTTTACTTCATCTAGTTCTAATTACAACTCTATACATGAATCCAATAGTCAATTCGATTGAAATTGAAGATGTAGTTTGTGATGCAAGAACATCATGAGGGAATTGGATTTATTACCTAATATTTACAATTGTAGTTAACTATGGGCACACACAAGGATGGTGAGAAGGATAATGGAGAAAGGAAAGTGTAACACAAAATTTGGGTGATGGTGATGATTACGCAAGGCTTTCATGGCTGCTTTGTGTAACAGTTCAATTGTATAATGCATGTTGATTGCACAAGGAAAAGAACACATTGTGCACAAAGTTTCAAGGGAAAGGAATATTGTTTTACATTATGGGTTGTTATGTAATGTTTACAAAACTTCATGGTACAATCATGTGGGTTGAGCATAGATCCTTGGGCCAATGCCTAACCAAAACACAATAATAGTGGACAAGTGACATGATTTTTGACAAAACATGTAAGAGGAGTGTAATAAAGACATGAAGAGAAACCAACCACTCACTTCTAACACAAAAACATATAGAACCTAAGAAAACATAAAGTTATTCAATTCCACCATTTGAGGGGATAGAGAGACAAGATGATTCACACTTTGAACAAGTGAAACTTGTCAAGGGTCTTGGAGAAACACCATTGTAATAGCTTTAGGATTTTAGTTGAATTTTTAACAGTCCCAATAATGGGAGTAGTATTCGTAGATGTTTTAAAGGATTTTTAATAAATAAAACATGTATGTGTTTTGATTTTTTATGTATTATAAGGAATTTCATGAGTCCATATATTCAATCTGTTATTATCTTTGAGAGTTGTGAGGTTTGTAAAATCTAATTTTGACACATCTAAAACTCCTACAAATGTTAGTAACCAATCCAAAAGTGCCTAAAACATGTCAAAATGACCACATGATTTCCAAAAATCGACATTGATTATATAATTTATTGTAAAAATATTTCTAGGTTGAATGTTGAAATCCTGAAAAATACCTATTTACTAACCATATTATATTATGAAAAACTATCTTCTAAACCATGACTTGTGGAGTTGTGAGACTAGTTCCATAAAGTGTAGAGTGAACCTAATTTATTATACTTAAAAATTATTTTAGTAAATATATAGCTTCCAAATACACATCTAAAACTATACTAAGAGGAACATGTATGTGTTATATCGCATACACGTTATAACACATACATTTTCCTTGATGTATGTACCCAAAACAAGTGTTACTACATTGGAAATTCTTTGGTTTCCTAACCCTAAGCCTTTCAACTATTACAACACAACAACCTACGTGTTTTTATTTGAAGCATAAATTCATCTTCTCGCCATGGTAAATCCTACAAAAATTATCAAGATCTTTCTTTAAAATATGCCTACAGTGTAAAGAAAACTATCCTCTTTCTAAATATATAATGTTTACTTGTTTATACTATTGTAAGGTTTACATGTATATTTATTTCAAACTATGTATTTTATACCTCTATTTTTAGTGATTATAAATGTATATATTTCATCATGTATCTTTTGTTTCATTCCTCTAAATTTAATAAAAATTATAGTCCCAAACTATGACTAATTCTATACATATTAAAAAAATCTAATTCTCAATTGTTTTGAAGTAGGTGGGGGTGGGCATGGTGGGTTGTTCATTATTTATTAAATTTCAAAGTCTCTTTACTTGAAAAATCATATAAAAAAAATATTCACTAAAATTCAAAAAAAGATCCATCCCAAACAAGATGATCATATCTATCTTTCCACCAAAGAATTTAAAAAATACTAAATATTGGTAAAAATGGGGTTTTACAGTACGAACAACTATCTATTATGTTTTTTTGCAAAACAAAGAGAACCTATTGAAATTTTAGCTCTTTAACCCACTTACACTTAACCATTTTTTTAAAATTTAGTAGTTTAGAAACTAGTCTTGAAATGTTATAATTCATGTTCTTATAACATCTTCAAATTCATAATGTAGCTATCTCAAATAACAAGTACAAGTTAAAGTTTCTTGTTTTTTATAAAATAGAATCCACTTAATACCCCCTTTTGTGTCCCCATCTCCATGCACTTTCCCATTAATATATTTATTAAAAATATATGCCAACAAAACAACATAACTCTATAAATAACTTATATATAACATACATTTTATTAGTGGCCTCTTCTAAGTTTTGTCGACCCAAACTATGAGTCACCAAAAACCCTTATCAAAATTTGGCTTCATACTCCTTGAGTGCATTTATTTTAATACCGCATCAATTGCAATATGTATTAAAATTTTAATCAATCACCATGTTATACAATTACGACTACATTCTAATCGTAGACCATATTTGTCTTTTATATGATTTGAAAAAAATTAAGTGACTCACTTAAGAAATTTACATTTTTCGATAATTTAAAAATACTCTCAATTTTATCATAAATTGATTAAAATTGGCTTAATAACTTTCAAATTTTATTAAACTTATTAAAACAACGAGAAAATAAGGGAAAACACATAAGACACTTCATACTAAGTGATAACAGAGTTCACCCGATGTGGGCTACATCTCCAAGTCTCGAAAATTCTCAAACCAATCAATTATTGACGTAAAATCACTTATACAACAATAATTACATAAAAATGAATCTTTGGTCTATAAAAATATCTACACAATCTCTAAGAAGCTATGGTTTCCTATCTCTAAAAGCCTCCTACGATAAAAATTCTCCAATTTTCTCTAACTCTCCCAATTAGGGTCTTGAAATATACAAAGTTACCCATTAAAATACAAAATCTCACATTTTATAGCATTTCCAAACTTGTGGTGGAGTGCTTAGACGCTTATCCTTTTACCACATGGTGAGGGGTTTGAATCCCCTAAACGTGGCCTCCAATTTACTTTTTTTAATCCCAAAACCAAAGGATAAAACTCATCACCTCGCTTATATATATTAGCATAGGCCCCACCTAGCCTAATAACGATGGCTCCATGTTTTCTCATGTGGGTCATGGGTTCAATCCCCACTCCCATTTCTACCCCTTTGCATAAATTCTTTATATTTTACTTGGGAATTAAATCCCACATTGGTCGATTGTAAACAACTAAAAGGATTTTAAACTGTCTGTTGGGATGAATGTCATGGCTTAGTCCACACTTTACACATTTTTTTGTTTTGGAGCTTCTAGAGCTTAGTAATTGACTCATCCCTAACTCTCTCGATTGGTTTCATTGTGTCGACTTAACTCTCTAGGTGTATAGAACTTGGTGATTGTGTAGGATCCACCCTAAAAACACTAAGCTAACTATTGAACTCACTCTGTGGAAACATGAAACTTGGTGGTAGAAGAGTTGAATGAAACTCAATCAATATGGATATGTTGGGATTTAACAATACCAAGTGGTTTAATCCCACATGCACCTAAACTTGGTCCTCCATTCAGTTTATAAGCAATAACACTTGTTATATAATGTGAATAATAATGCAATAGGGTCCCCATCCTAATAAAAAAGTGGACCCTACCGAATGATGGGACCCAATTGAAAATAGTGTGGGCACCACATTCAACCGTCGAAGCGGAGGAAAATACCAAAACCATTTTTTTTTTTCAAACACACTCGCCACATATCATCACCTCATTTGTCCACTTTTCAAGTTTTGATTGTGCCACCTCATCTCTATGAAAGTTATTTTTTATTTTTTCCAGTTGGAGAAAAAATTAGTGGGTCAGTAACTTCTGCATACAAATTTTGTTTTATCCATTCAAAGTACATTTTAAATCTATTGATGATATCTTATATGCGTAGGAAGTTTCATAATAATTACAATCCATCTAATCAATTTAGTGTGTGGATCCTCCTAGATCACTCCTCTCTATTGAGAAGCTTTTTGACCACTAAAAGTTTGGTTTTATTTTGACAATATGTGGGGGTAAAACTCCATCACCATTATAATTTCTATCTATTTTCCTTTGTTGGATGCATTCCTTTTACATCCACATGACTATATTTTGCATCATCTCTTTGAAAATTCCTCACCCTCCTCTCAAGAATAACATCTTCCTGCAATTTGTCAAGATATTCAGGAGAAAAATCATTAACAAAAGGTACTTGTTCATATTCTCATCCTGATCAATGATCATGGGTGGCTCATATAATGGAATGCATATGTATATATGGAGGTAATTCTAATAGAAAGACATTATCAAAAAAATCTCCAAAATATTAAATGGGCTATACCTAATTGGTTTTAAATTTTTACCTTCACATGCAAGTATTTCCTTACTAATATGTAGCCAAACTTGATCACCAAATTGAAAATGATGATTAACCCTATGTTGGTTATTCCTAGTCTTATACTAGGCCTCGGTTGTTTTCTAATTTCTCTTGGATAGTTTAATGAATCATTTGTAGCTTCCGAATGAACCTTTTAGCCTTATTGATGTCATCTTATCCATCCGCCATTGATTACTACCCAAAATTAAAGTCCAAAGGAGACTTAAGTAAATAAAAAAACAAGTCTCAAATGAGACTTATGTGTAGAAGAATGTAGGGCACAATTGTAAGCATGTTGCACATAACACAAATGCTCATCCCAAAGATAAGTATGTTTTATTCAATATCCTTTGAGTAAATACACTATTGTATGGTTGAGAACTCCTATTTACCCATCCGTCTGTGGATGAAAAATAATACTTCTCTTCAAGTTGGTATCCATAATGTCCCAAAAAGATGAAAAAAACTTCCCAATAAATCAAGAATCCACATCGACAATAAATGTGGGTAAATGAAAATGAACCCTAACATTATTAAAGAATAAATATGTGGTCTCCTTGTTTATTATCTACTTTTTATAGGGCACCAAGATACACATCTTGTTAAATATATCCACAATGACATACAAATAGTTGTGTTTTCTTTTTCTCACGGGAAATCCTCTAATAAAGTCCATAGAAATAATTTCCCATGGTCGGGTTAGTACAGAAGTGGGGTATACAAGACAAAATTTATATTACTAGGATTACTTATTACACAAAGAATACAATATTTTATATAATATTTAGATACGTTTTCATATACCTAATCCCAATAACAATATCTTTGTAATCGTGCAACTATTTAACTAATACCAAAATGACCAAAAATAAGAGAATTACGAGATTCCCCAATCAAATGAACTTTTTCATCTTAAGGAATACAAAGTTTACCAAGATGATGAAGAAATCCATTATGTAAATGATATTCTAATTCTTCCACTTGATTACCATGAGTTAAATCTTCATAAAATTCCTTAAAATTTGCATCTCTAACATATTGTTCCTTATAGATTTCATGCATCAAAGGACTATATTGAAACAAAATATATGCAAAATATGAGGTATAGAAAGAAATTCAAAAATATTCTTTGTACCTTTTTATACTTGATCATAAGATGGAATTGTTACAAAAACCCCATCCAACAAAAGTTCCTTGACTATTGTAGCTTGGAATGTGACTGAAGATATTGCAAAGGTTGGTGATCTGTATGGATTATTGTCTCTTTTCCCATCAAGTAATGTTTCCATTTTTTCACACTCTACACCAAAGCATACAACTCCTTGTCATAAGTAGGATAATTCCTTACCACACTTGTGAAGGTATTTGAATGGTAACACACATGTTTTCTCTAATGCATTAAAATGACATCCATGGTATAATCACTTACATCTATTTTAATCTCAAATGACTGCTGCAAATCATGTAGTGCTAACATTAGGGATGTGTTTATATTTTCCTTTAGTGTGTCAAAGGATTTTTATTACTTTCCTCCCCACTGAAAGACCTGTTTAGTGTTTGTCAAGGAATGCAAAGGATATACAATGAATGAAAAGTTAGCAATAAACTTCCTCCAATATTGGAATCCCCAAGGAAGATTCCAACTTTAGTTACATTATTAGGTTTATGCCACTTCATTATGGATGTAACTTTAGAGGGATAAATTTTCAATTCACCACCCCTACTAAAAATCCTAAGTAAATTAAATATGTTTTACCAAATTCACATTTTGACATCTTCAAATATAATTTCTCCTTTCAAAAAATATCCAAGACTTTCTTAATATGTTCAACATGATTTTCCAACTTTTACTGAGATAAAAATATCATCTAAGTAGACAATAACAAAATCATATATGAATGGCCTAAATACATCATTCATAACCCACATAAATGTGGTGGGAGCATTACAAAGCCCAAAGGGCATGAAAAGCCACTCAAACAAACCTTTCTTAGTTTTGAAAGCAGTTTTCCAAATATCACCTTCATTGATCCTAACTTGGTGATAACAACTTCTCAAGTCTAACTTAGTGAAATAAAAATCATTTAAATTATCTAACAAATCATTAATATGAGGAAAAGGGTATCATTTTTTCACCATTATTTTTTTCAGTGCTCGGTAATCTATATACATCCGCCAAGTGTTATATTTCTTTGGTACCAAAATAATTGGTAAACAACACATACAATTCATTGGCGAATGATTCATTTCTCAAGAAACTATATAACCTTCTTCTTTATTTCTGAGTTCTCTACCATGTATAACCTATACATACCAATATTAGGAAGAGGTGCATCATGCTATAGATGAATCTCATGTTGTATATCTCTTTTAGGAGGTAAACCTTGTGGCTCTTGAAAAACATCATCATAGTTAGATATAACTTTAACTATTTCATTCTTATGTTTAGGATCATAATATTCCAAAGCATTGGATTTATCATTTTACTTGGCTTTTAAACTCATGAGTATGATTTTTTTATTTACATTAACAAGCCTCTTCATCTATCCTGCAAATATAAGTGATAAGTTTTCCTTTATCCGATGAGCCCTAATAATTTATTCATTACCATATTTTAGAAGATAATATTTATTATCTTCCTATAAAATACTTATTTTATGTGAAAAAAATAAGGACTCCTAATAATAATGCCACAAATATCAAGTGGAACCACATCTAATTATACCTCATCAATGAATTTAGAGGTGATTACAAATCTAAGTTTACATGTTTTAGTGACCTGCAGTTTAACATCATCACATACCCAACCCAAAGGGTAAGGTTTAGGATGTGGTTTAGTCTTAAGTCCCAAGTTCCTAACAACTTATTCAAAAATAAGATTAGCTTGAGATCCACTATCAAAAAGAGTATCAATTTTAGTATGTTTAGAGATTAATCTAATGTGGAAAATTTATTTTCTTTTCTTTTAATGCATAGATTTAGAATTAGAAGCATGAGAATTAGTGGGCTAGAAGAGTAAGATGATGAGCCTTGAAAACTCGTAGTTGTGATATTGGTATCATCCCTTGAATCGAATCCAAGATATTGCATTGTTGCAGTAGTTTTCTTATCACATCCTTTCTTGAACTTATTTAGCTTGAGCTCCAAATGGAGCTTCCAACACTTAACATATCTATTTTCTTTTTTCTTAACATGTGAAAAAATAGGATTCTCATCTTATTTCTTAACCATGGAAGTGTGTTTTTCTTTACCCTTTCCTTTACCTTTGTTTTTAGGTTGTTACTTTCCTATTTTATTTCTAAAGTTTTATTTATTAATCTTACCCCTTGATTCAATATGGGTAGCTTGGACACAAAATTCATCAAGGTTATTGGGATTAAACATGAGTATAATATGCCTCAAATAACTGTGTAACCATTTTAAAAGAGTCTCGTGAGTATAAAGGGGAATGCCCAAAATCAAATCCCTTTTCCTAAACTCTTGAGTGTAATCTTGTACACTTTAACCCTTATTTTTCTTAATTTTTCCAATCCATAGTAGCTTGTTGCATATAACCCAAAGGATAAAATTAATTTTTCAAAGTGGAAACAAATTCATTTCAAGAAGAAATCACTTTACTATGTTTCAAAATATCTTCTTGTATCTTACTCTCCCACCAAATGAGTGTTGCACCATCCAATCAAAAAGTAGCTAACTAAATTTTTCTTCCTCATCCATTTTTTTAACCATGCAAGTATACTTAGATCTTATTGATCCAATGATCCAATTTATTTTCACTAAGATCTCCATTATAAACCAGAAAATCAAACTCAACATCAAGTTTTAAAACTGAGGAAACATTCAAAACATTTTTAATATCAACAAAATAACTAGAAGGTTTGGAAGGAGATGGAGGAGTTTTAGGAGGTTCTTATCCTTTACCTTTATCCTTACCATTATTTCCTTCCTCTGATTTACCTCGATTCGTTTATTTCATTCTTTATATATCTATTCCACCATACTCCTCATTTCTATAATAGCTTGATGGAAGGCCATTTCTGAATCCATTTTTTTCCCCGCAAGATTCCATAGCTGCACTTTTCCTTGCACGTTTTGAAATGATCTCAAGATTATACCCTTAAATTGTTCCTTTACCTTGCTTTGATTTAGACCTAGTAAGCATTTTAAACTGAAACTTGTAAATCCCAAAAATAATGTTAAAAATTCCTTGATCAACTACTATGATACCAACCTGATCTAAAAATGAATTTAAGTGATTCAATTAACAAATTCACTTTTTCGAGACACTTTAAAATGTTCTCAATTTTACCGTAAATTGATTAAAATTGTCTTAATAATTTTAAAATTGTATTAAACTTAATAAAACATTGAGAAAATTAGGGGGAAATACACAAGACAATGTAAACCAAGTGATAATAGAGTTCACCCAATGTGGGCTACATATATGGGTCTAGAAAAGGTCTTGAATTGATCAATTATTGATGAAAACCACTTGTCCAACAATAAGCTGTTATCACCAAATCACAACACCCTTTGAATTGTTAGTACGTGAATGAGGCATTCGATGTAATTGGGTAACATGGGATTATCTCTCAAATTGTGGGACTTGTAGGCTTGAGATAACCCTCGGAGAAGGCCAACTTCCTCTTCCCTAACTAGTGCAATTCCTAACTCTAATGGAAGGAAAACTACTAAATACTCCTAATCTAATAATTCCAAGGAGACAGGGAGATGAGTGCATGAAAAGAGAAATTCTACACTACCGAGGTGATAACACCAAGAGAATAGGTTTCTAGACAAAATCTCGCTTCCTAAAATGGAGAGAGGTGAGCAATAGAGAAGGTGGAAAAGATACACAACATATCAAATATGGATTCACACAAAATGCCATTTAATTCCCATTAAACGTAGCTCCCACAAACCTGCAATAACATCAAGAGTATGCATAGTAAAGAAGAGAGGCAAGTTAGAGACAAACAAATCATGCAGAGGAGGGACAAATGCATCACATAACACAAATCTATTGCTCCATTAAAGTATGCACAATACATCATTGGTGGGCAAGAGGTAAGAAAACACCATTACAATACTTGGAGAGGAGACTTGAAACTACCACATTCAAACCATAAGAGAAAAGACGGGATGGGGGAAGAGAAAAAATGTCCAATTTTTTTAAAATGAGCCCCTCTTTACCATTTATATAAAATCGAGAGAGAGAGTGCAACTCAAAATTTTATTTCAAACCACTTACAAGGTACCATAAACATGGCAAAATGATGATTTTTGACCTACAAAATCAGCTCCATGGTGTCCCATAACTTGCAGTAGTGGAAAAATGGTTTCCCATGCTTCTTAATTGCATCCCCAACCACCTATGAGTCTCGATTATTTTTTACAAACTTTACCTCTTAAAATCCATCAATATTCAAAAAATTTGATTGTTGTGCATAAGATTCGAAGTCACAATTCCATTGAGTCCAATTTTGTGTGATTCCGTTGAGAAATGCAAAAGATATGGCTATCTGAGTGAAGGAAGCTATATGTGATTTTCCCTGGCTTGCTCTCATTCTAAGGGATTGTGCTTTCAAATTTCTGAAAGTGATATTTTTAATTATCTCCTTCCCTAATTTTCTCTACATCATTTAAATTTTTGGGGAATTAAAATATTTTTGGGGGCCATGATTCAACCTTTGTGCATAGGGGGTGTGAATGTTTAAATGTTCACATTAGGGCTAGCTTGACACTAAATCACCAAGTGGCCATTTTGCTATGCATTTTCAACCCATGGGATCCTTATATTTTGCATTGGGTTGTGTTTGTTCACCATTTAATCTTTCACCCTAACACCATGTGCCTCCATCTTGGCAGCTCCACACCCCACCTGAACATTGATTTTTATTTGGATTTGGCCGTATAATGCTAACCGACCTCCATTTCACTTGTTCATGGCCCCGCTTCACTTACCTTGACATCTTGGCGTGCCACATTACATACCTACACTAATTTTTTAAACATTCCATTGCACTAACCCTCTCCTCGTGCATTGCATCCATCACGACATTGTGTTTAAGCACTAGCGAGTTTGATTTTTTTAGCTCAACGGCTTTGTGGGAACCCCACCGAGTTCTCACTATGGGATTTTCGGTTCATCGAGAGAACACACTACCCCATACCCATTCCACTTGTTCCACCAACCTCCGTGTTGGGTGACTCGGGCCTTCTATGCACCCCCATGTCTAAAATGGTTCCGATCCTATCTCGCAGATGCACATTGTTTCCACGGTCCATCTTGAGCCCACACTGTTCACAGAACGTCGTTGACCTTGCACATGGGCCATTTACTAGCTCTACACCTGCATCCTTCATTCTTCGAGTGATCTCAAGCTCTGCGAGGAACTTGTGGCCCAAGTTCATTCGAGCTTTAAAACTCCACATCGTCCACATCCTTCTCATTAGGAACTCGCTAATGGCTTGCGAGTTGGCTTGGTGAGCGAACTCCCCAACTTGACTATTTTTCTTGCTAAGTCTCGCGGCACTTGCACCAACTCGTCTTTCATTATAACAATTCCTTGTCCTGAGAATTCATCCTGTACTTAAACTCACCATGATTAACTCAAAGCCCGACTATCCATTGAAACAATTCGACTGTGAATATTTGAGTCCTTACTTTCAAGCAAATCGGTGGCCAAGACATGGATCAAGATGAATTCAACCTTTGCAACATGAATCTCCTATTTAATTCATCTTAGTCGGCTCCTATATGTTAAAACAATCCACCATTACTTGTATTGAACCGGTCATGCCATAAATCGATGGGCTCTATCTTCCTCATCCTCCGCCATATGAATATGCTCACCTAATTTTCCGGGTAGCTTACCTTGGTGTACGCAGAGGTGAATATCAAATGATTTGTTTCTCAATCCATTCACCATCTTGCCTAAGAGATTGGCCCAAGTTGTTCACTATTCCACTTCTAACCAAGGGCCAATTTCATCTGTTTTGATTTATGTGGGCTAACTCACCTTCATAGCAACTAATTTTCTCCATGACCTTCGTTTGTCATGACTGTAACTTGGGCACCGAACCATGAGTTTGATGAGTGCCATGCGGCCTATTCCCTTGATATTGTAATGTGTTACCTTTCCATCTCAAGCACACTAGAGGCTTGGTTCCCACACCAATGTTCGACCCGTCATGCAACACAATGAAACAAATTGATCTTATTTCCATAGAACTCAGCTCCCCCATTCACTTTGTAACAACTCGATGGGCCTTTAGAGCTCGGTTTTCTCAAGGAGTAGCTCGGTTGGCTCTTTTAGGACAAAAAGGATTTTTTTACTTTTCTAATTACCTGCAAATTTTGAATCCTTCAGTATCTTGGAGATGTCTAAAGTGCTTAGAGGTGTTTTTAGATAAATTATTATATTTTTCCATTTTTTTGAAAGTGGGCCCCGGTGTTGGCTTGAGCTCCCTTGACATTACTTGAATGAAAGGCATCCCAATCATCCATTTTCACCCAGAGGGTGAAAATGGATAACAATTTTGGAGACTCATGGGGCCATTAACCTACTAGATGGGTCGACTAGTGACCTCTAGCTATCCATTGGAACAGAGTCCTCGTTGATCTTCCCAACCGATTTGAACTCAAACCCGCACCCTTGAGCCCTTCAAACCCCACTTGAAATTTGTTTTATAACATTGGAAAATTGTGTCAATATTGGAATTTCATCTCTTTCTCGCATGTATGATCACTAACCAGAAATCTTGAAGCTCTCTAAAAACTTATCTCTTGCTAAGAATTAAGCACAAAAAACTAGTAGTTTCATTGGAAAACATGAAGCACTAAAATATTTGGAGAACATGCTGATTTGAGGCACATTGAAGATGCTATAAAACTAGATTTTACCTCCTCATGAGTTGCTTAGACAACGCTAAAAATTTGAAAATGATTAGGAACATGCAAGCCACATGAACTTGTCATCATTGCAGCACCCTAGCTTCCCCAAGAAAGATTTTATGATTTTCTGAAGGGCATGTGAAGCTGCTATAAAACTGGCTTTTACCTTCTCATGAGCTTCTTGGACATTGCTAAAAGGCTGAAAATGATTAGGAACATACAAGACACAAGAACTTATGATCTGCTGCAACACCCTAGATGCCCCAAGACAAATTTTCTGATTTTGTGAAGGGCATGTGAACTCAGCTGCTGATTTGAAGAGACATTAAAACCATTGAAATTTTCCTCATGATCTGATTTTAGTTTCTTTGCATTTGAATTTTCTTGAAGATGGAAACTGTTATTTGCAACACAAATTTTCTTGCTGCAATTTCTCTTTTTGGAAGCAAGGTGAAGCTGTACAAGAACATACTAGAAATAATAAAACATGTGCTTGAGGCACTTAGGAACAATAAAACTACTCTAACAATAATATAATGTGCACAAGCACATGGAGGAATTGAAAATCCTACTCCTACCCTACACTAACCAGGTAAAATGAGAAACTTCAAACAAATCCTGCCACTTTGAAAAGGCAATGTGGCCACCCTTTCTCATAATTTGCAGCCATATAGATGGTTTGGCATTAAACATGGTTATGGTTAGGAGTGAAAAAATGGCTACAAGCTGACTTTCCACCCCCTTAATCATTAAGGTATCAACTAAGAACAAAATAAATACCTCTTCTAACTATTGTTGTTTTGGTTCCAAGAGGCATTGTTGTTGATCATTGGCATGTTGAAGCTCTTCCTCATGCTTAGAAGAAAGCATGACTGGTTGTGGATTCTCCCTTGAACCTAATGAAACCAAGTACCTTATTGGGAAAGGTTTGATCCACTAATTTTACCCACTTCTTTGAATCCCAACTTCAATAAGGAAGTCTTCTTGCAAGCCTTCCTGGAAAAGGTGACTTTCTATAAGTTGATTCTCTTAATTTTGCACATCTATAGAAAAATAATTTCCCATTTTGGTGAATGGTATGAGAGAGGTGACATCTTCATGTTATTTTCCTTCCTCTTCATCGGGTGTGATACTTGGAAAATCGAATCCTCCAATTTTGATTCAAGAGGACTGTTGTGAAGTTTAGGTTACTCTTTCATGGTAGTAGGCTCTTGTTGTTGAAGGATGGATAATGGGGTAGAAAATGTTATGATTTCCATGGGCTCTTCTCCATAAAAAAACTCCTCTAAATCAGATAAGCAATCAATCTCTTTGATGTCTTGTTGTGCCAAGGCTCCTCCCTTTCACATGATGACATTTGAATCTACAATTTTCTCATCATGTATAGCTTCATTTTCAAACATGGAGAGATTGAATGGGAGAAAGTTCTAAAATATCTTGTGCAATAGGCTCATGTTTCAATTCCTTTGAATTTTTTTCTCACCTCTACTTGCTCCTCTTTAACTGGAATTAGAGCTGATTTTTATGCCTCTTCCTTGACTATTTGTGTAGCTAGAATATGATCATTAATATTTTAAAACAAAGTGTCTTCATGGACACTCCACTCATAGCATATGAAATCTTGATCCTCTTGTTCCATTTCTGCTACAAAATCAGCTTTAGCCACCACTAGCTCTTCAACTTTGGCCTCCTCCATAGGCTTAACCATCAAGGGAATTTTTTCAATTCCAAATCTTAAAGCCCAATTTCTCAAATTTCTTATCATTTCTTCTCTATAAGGCTCTTATTATTGTTTTTATTGGCTAGTTTCTGATTGTTATCTTCCCAAGATGAACTTGGAAATGCAAGAGGAAGGGTGGGTTGGGTCACAATTGATTTTGCTATTGTTTGTGGAGGTGGGAGGGATAGAACTTCCTACTTCTTTAGAGGGGATGGATTCTTGGAAGGAAAGAAGGTAGAAGAATTGAGGTGGGATGGGAGATTAGAGGATGGAGAAGGGAACTCAACACTTGAGGCAACATGTAAGAAACTAGATTCATGATACTACTAAAATGATAAAGCTTGGGAGCAAGGAGTTGGTGATGGAATTACCCGTTGACAAGATTTTCCTGCATTAAGCTCATAAGCTTAAATCTTCTCGGTCCATTGCGTGAGTTGGGGAAACATTCAACCATGAAATCAAGATTCTACTGTGGGTTATAGTGTGTTGGAAAAGGGACTTTGCATGGAAAAGGTGCCCTATAACCAATTTTGAATGCTTTCATCTAAGTTGTTTCTCGAACTGCACCATATTAGCCTCAATTATTTGAATCTTCTCTTACAAATCAATGTTCTCAATATAACTGCTGTCACTACATGCATAGCTTTGCTCTTGATAATCTCCATAGACAAATTGATTATGATACTTCTCATAGGGGTAAGCATAGTGGTTTTGAATTTGATCATAACACTGATCTAGAGGAGTTGTGAAGTTCATTAGAGGCTGATTACACTATTGCAAGTGTGAATTCCATGATGGAAATGAAGTCATGATTGCATATCTTCATGAAAAAATGAAAGGTATGGAAATAAAATAGATGGAAATGGATGAAAGAAAGGTATAGAAATTTAGAGGGTGGGTTATTGACCAGATGGAGTCACCAGATGTGTTTTGTATGTGCCTCCAAAGGATGAGATTTCAACAAGAACACACCAACCCGTTGAAATAAAATCTACTTCAAATGTTTAATCGCACTCCAACTAAAGATCTAAATTAAAATGTTTTCCCATTGGGTGTTCCAGGAACTATTATCTTTGAATCATATAACCCCATGAATTGCTAGCATGTGAATGAGACATTTAGTGTGACAGGGTAACATGGGATTATCATTCAAGCTGTGGGACTTATGGGCTTGAGATAACCCTCTGGAGAAGGTCATCTTCCTCTTCCTAAACTAGTGCAACAACTAACTCTAATGGAAGGAAAACTACTAACTACTCCTAATCTAACAATTCCAAGGAGATAGGGAGAGAAGGAGTGCATGAAAAGAGAAATCCTACACTACAAAGGTGATAACACCAAGAGAAGGGGTTTCTAGACAAAATATCGATGCACGAAATGGAAATAGGTGAGAAATGGAGAGGGTGGAAAAGATGCACAACATAAAAAAGATGGATTCACATAAAACACCATTTAATTCCCATTAAACATAGCTCCCACAAACCTAAAATAACATCAAGAGTATGCATAGTAATTAAGGGAGGAAAGAGGATGGACAAATGCATCACATAACACAAATTTATTGCTCCATTAAAGTATGCACAGTACATAATTTTTGGGAAAGAGGTAAGAAAATTCCATTATAATGCTTGGAGAGGAGTCTTGAAACTCCCACATTCAAACCAAAAGAGAGAATAAGGGAGGATAGAAGGGAGAAAAATTTTCCAACTTTTTACAAATGAGCCCCTCCTTACTATTTATAGAAAATGAGAGAGAGAGAGAGAGAGAAAGAGAGAGAGAGAGAGAGAGAGAGAGAGAGAGAGAGAGAGAGAGAGAGAGAGAGAGAGAGTGAAACTCAGATTTTTCTTTCCAACAACTTGCAAGGTACCATAAATCTAGGTAAATTATGATTTGTGAATTGAAAAAGTAATCCCATGGTGTCCCATAACTTCAAGTAGTGGAAAAATGGCTGCCCATGCTTATTAATTGCATGCCCAACCACTTGGGAGTCTCTTTTCGAACTCGATATCATTTTCTAAAAAATTCACCCCGAAACTCCATCAATCTTTGAATTTTTTTAGTGCGATGTTTGTAGAGCTTATATTCATGATTCCAACGAGTCCACTTTTTTGTGATTCTCGTTGGGAAATGTAAAATATATGGATATCTTAGTGAAGTAAGCTATTTGTGATTTTCCTGGCTTGCTCTCATTCCATAGGACTCTACTTTCAAATTGCCGGAAGTGATATTTTTAATTCTCTCCTTCCCTAATGTTCTCTGCATCATCTAAATGTTTGGGAATTAAAATATTTTGTGGGGGCCCAATAATTTGACCTTTATGCATAGGGGGTGAATCTTTAAACATTCACATTAGGGCCAGCTTGGCATTGACTCATCGAGCTAGCCATTTTTATTTGCATTGTCGACCCATGGACTCATTATGTTTTGCATTGGCTTGTGTTTATCAACTATTTAATCTTCCACCCTAGTGCCTTGTGCCTCCATCTTGGAAACTCCACACCCCACCTCAACATTGATTTGCATTGGTATTTATCTCGCATAGTGCCAAATGACCTCCCTTTCACCAGTTCATGGCCCCACTTCACTTAACTTGATAGCTCAATGTGCCACGTTACATCCTGTACTAATTTTATAACCACCCCACCGCACCTCTCCTCTCCTCATGCATTTCATCCATCATGAAATTGTGTATAAGCACTAGCGAGTTTGGTTTTTCCATCTCAATGGATTTGTGGGGACCCCCACCACTTTATACTATGGGCATTTTGGCTCGTTGAAGGACACACTACCCCGAGCCTATTCCATACATTCCGCCAACCTCCATATCAACTAACTTAGGCCTTCCATGTACCCCCACATATGCAATGATTCCCAGAAAGTATGCGGCTCTCAGATTATTCCCACGGTCCATCTTAGGCCCACACCTTTTTGTAGGAATGCCATTGACCCCGCACATGGGCCATTGACCGAGATCTTCACCCACATCCTTCATTCTTCGTTGATCTCAAGCCCGTGAGGAACTCATGGGCCGAGTTCCTTTAGACCCTACGGGCTCGAAACTCTACATTGTCCACATCCTTTTTGCATGAAACTTGTTGATGGCTTGTAGAGTTGGCTTGGCGAGCTAACTCCCCAACTTGAAGATTTTTCTTGCTAAGTCCTACAACACTTACATTGACTCAAAATTCATTGTAATGACTCCTCATCCTGTAGAATTCATCCCTCCATTGAATGATTCACCATGTTTAGCTTAAAGCTGAATCACCATTGAAATGGTTCAACCTATGCAGATCTCGAGTCCTTGCTTTCAACTACTCGGTGGCCAAGACCAGGATCAAGATGACTTCGACCTATGCGGCGAATCACCTATTTAATGCATCTTAGTTTCGATCCTATGTGTTCAAATGATTTTTCATTACTTGTATTGAATCTGTTCATACCACAAGCAATTGGGATTTTTCTTCCTCATCCTCTACCATATTAATCTCTGCTCATCCAATTTTCCGGGTAGCTTGCCATGGTGTATGCAGAGGCGTAGTATCGACCGAGTTGTTTCTTGATCCATTCACTATCCCGCCTAAGATCTTAGCTTGAGTTGTTCACTGCTCCACTTCTAACCATGGGCCGAGTTCCTCCATTTTGAGTTCTATGGGATAACTTGCCTTCGTAGTAACTGTGTTACCCTATGACCTTCATTCGCCATGATCAGAACTTGGGTGCCAAACCATGAGCTTAACGAGCCCCATACGGCTGCTCCCGATCTTGAAATGTGTTATATTCCCATCTCGAGCACCCTAGAGGCTTGGTTCACACACCAATGTGCTAACTCACTGGGCTCTGCCTCATTTCCATAGAGCTCGGTTCCCCGTTCACTTTGTAACAACTCGATGGGCCTTTAGAGCTCAGTTTTCTTAAGGAGTATCTTAGCCCGGGGCTGTGTAAAGTGCTTGGAGGTGATTTTAGATAAACTATCATATATTTTCCATTTTTGTCATAAGTGATCCCTCCTGTTGGCTTGTGAGCTCCCTTGACATTTCTTACATATAAGGCATCAAGTTGTCCATTTTCACCCCGAGGGTGAAAATGGATAGAAATAACTACATCAAAATAACTCTTTGTCCTATAAACAATCTCTCGCACAAAGTATCTAAAAGGCTTTAGTTACCTTTCTCCAAAATCCTCCTGCAATAAAAAATCTCCAATTTTATCTAAGTATCCAAATTAGGGCTGGACATATAAATTTACCCTTTAAAATACACCAACCTACCTTTTATAATGTATCCAAGCTTGTGGTGGAGTGGTTAGAAGCTTATCCTTTTTTTTGCATGGTGAGGGGTTTGAATTCTCCAAAGGAAACCTCCACTTTACTTTGTTTTATCCCCAAAAGCAAAGGATAAAGCTAGTCACCTCAAATATATGTAGTAAAGGCCCCACATGGCCCAATGGTGAAGGCTCTATGTTTTCTCACGTGGGTCATGGGTTCAATCCCCACTCCCATGGCTACTCCTTTATACATATTCTTTGCATTTTCCTTGGGAATAAAATCTCACATTGGTTGGGTGCAAAAACTAAAAGGATTTTAATAGCCTAGTGGTTGGGATGGATTTTATGGCTTAGTTAATGATTTTTTCATTGTTTTTTTAGATATCTTTAGAGCTCGAATTGGACTCACCCCGACTCATTGATTGGTTACATTATGAGTGACTTAGTCCTCTAGGTGTATAAAACTTGGTGACTTAGTAGGACCTGACCTAGAGATCACTAAAGCGACTATTGAATTCACTTTGTTGAAGTGTGGAACTCGGTGGTGGTAGAATTGAGCTTCTTGATCTATCCGTGGAACTCATATGATATGGCTATGTTGGGATTTACCAAAACCATGTGGTTTAATCCCACATGCACTGAAAATTGGCCCTAAATGTGATTTAAAAGTAAAACTTTCTATACAATGTGAAGAATAAGGCAACATGGCCCTCCTCCCGATAAAAATTAAACCTTCCCGATAAAGGGACCTATGCGAAACATAGTGTGGGCACCACATTTTACCATCAAATACTAGGGCTAAAACCAAAACCATATTTTTTCTCAAACACACTCGATACTTTTCATCACATCATTTGTCCAATTTTCAAGTTATGATTGTGTTACCTCATCATCTGACAACTGTTTATTATTTTTTCTAGTTGGAGAAAAAAATAGTTGGTTATAATGTTCGCATGTAACCTCTCGGTTTATCCTATTCTAAGTGCATTGGAAATATCTTGACAAGCTCTTTAAGTGAAAGCTATTTCATAACAAGTGTAAAACATTTGATTGATTCAAGTGTTGGGATATTCCTAGATCATTATAAGACATGAATGGAAAGTAGAAAACATAAGAGTTTAGTGGAAGGCATAATTCATGATCTTGACTTAGTGATTTAACAGACATGAAGAAAAGTATAGAGCTCAAAATGGCTTCTACACCCCTTCAGTCATAACAAAAGCAAAAGTGCAATAAAATTAATAGAACTAGGAAGTTGTAAATCCACAAATAGACTTAACATTCAAGTAAGGTTCATGATTATACAAGATCAAAAGCATAGTAGAAACATGCAGATAATACAGGAAGGAGATCTTAATATAAACGTAGTGGTAACCTTATCATATTCATTCATAGTATTATTCCAAAACATCACAGAGTGGCAGACCACAGTCATACACCATATCTGGATCCATACATGTATGCTCACAAAACAAAATTTTCATTCCCCATTTCCCCATTACATCCTTCCTAGAATCATCTACCCATTTTATCCCATAGTTCTCGTAGTAATTTGCAGAGCTCCACTACCTCACTTGTGTCTGTTCTTTTCTTTGCCAAGGGCACATGTATAAATAGGCATCTGAGCTCTAAAAACTCCTCTGCAACCTCAGATCTGGCCCCAAGTGTCAAGGTGTGGGTCACCCTAGGTGCATGCCTCTCCATGTCATGATTAGCTTTTTGGATCTTCTATCGCAAGGTATATTCCTTCCAGGACACCCTGTTGCCAAGCTGGAACCTTATCCAAATGGAACACGTTCTTCATGTGTTTATCCAAAAGGCCGAAAATGGCTAAGTCCCAAATTGTTCTTCGTGGCGTGCGTGTCCTTGGTTCTCCAAGAACCCCTTTTGAATTCTACCTGCATGCCTTCACTTCACTTGTGCTTCCCCTCCGCCATGCATGCCTACGTGCCTTTAAGATTTGGTAGCTACATTAGGGTCCCAACATTACCCCACACTTCACCTATTCTCCACCCTCGGGAACCTTTTCAAAGAATGCAAGTACAAAAATGCAAGGCCTTGCCTTGGAAAAGAATGGAGGGAAAGAATAAAGAATGGGGGAGAGAAAGAATAGAAGGAAAACTGCCTAAAGAAGAAGAAGGGGAAAATTTTTCCGCAGGTCGGCCTCCAGTGTATTCCATGTGCACTGACTTCATCCTGCGCTCTTGTGCAAGAGGTCACCAACCAATGTGCTCACCTCATCGAAGGTTAACCCTTCCCCTTTTGTGTTAATGGTCTCCACCATAGTCTCCAGTTCCTTTGCGTGATCTTCCAAGGCATCCATCTTCCTCGTAATGACCTTATAGAGCTCTTTTAGCCTGGGTTTTGATTGAGACTCGTAGGATCTCAATAGCTTTAGACTTCTTTTCCACTTTGGCTAGGATCTTTTCTCACTCGGCTCTATTGCCTTTATTATTTTCCCTGAAGTCCTTTAGCTCGGCCTCATCATGCTGGCAAGCAACATGCTTGTCACCTTGTCTTGATCCGCGCAATGGTCGTAGGTGACCCCCATAGTTTGTGTAGCTATTTTCACATCAGCAAGCACCTTGTTGTATTCAGCCATGAGCACGATGACTTTCAACTTGTCCTCCTTCTCCAAGTGCGTAGCTACCTCCTCTGCCGACTCCAAGGCCAAAGGCTACCTTTCCATGGTGAGGATCCGAGTCAAGTCCTCTAGACATTCCAGGGAGGATCCATATTTTTACGTGGGAGGGTTAAGGTCTGGGTGCTTCATGATAATAGCTTGGGAGATGAGCTCCACCTTCTTGGAAACTTCACGCACTTTAGCCTTTTCCTCCTGAAGCTCCCTCTGTAGTTGAGTGCTGATTAGTTTCTCAAGGCTGAGGTCCTTTGTTAGCTTAACTACTTCTTCCTTCCTCTTTTCCAACAGGTCCTCCAAGACTTTAACCCTGTCATTTCTACAGAAGAGCCTAGCCTCAATTTCCATGGAGACTTTTGTTGAGTGTGTTACACACTTGCTCATCCGATAGTTGTTGCATGTTTATAATGGGGTTGTCCCCCTTTCCTTCGAGACAATGCTAATACCACTCCTTGGTTAACCTCGAACTCGAGCTCATCGAGGTGGGAGTCGAACACCCATGATAGCATCTTCCTTGTGTGTGGGTATCCACCCTCAGGATCAAAGGACTCCATGGTGGTGAGCTCCTTGGTGGGCATGGTACTCTGGAAAAACACATGCGCAAAACTTTGTTGGGGTCATCAATGTATCCCATCATTATTCTTCCCCCTTCCACGTGTTTACTTCCCATGCACATGCCCTTGGGAATAGTTACTAAAAGAGTTGGGCCTTTTGTGCTACCCACACTTTTCTCCCTTTGCTCTTCCTTGAATTCACCGAGCACGAGCTCGCGCTGCGCTCCAACTCCTCATCGACCAAGGTATTAATTATCCTCTCCACCTCCCTTGTCACTTTCTCATCCACCTCCTCCTGAGTGAGCTTGGGCATATCTGGCCCCTTAGTACTTGCCCCTTCACTCCTTTCACTCCGTGCACCTTCCTCCCCTTGGGTGCCCTTCCTCCTTACAAAGATGAAAGCATCATTTGTATCCTCTCTCCTCTCTCTCCCGAATCATGGACATCAATCGGTTCCTGATTCACCTCCAACTCTTCCCCTTCATCATCATCCTTTTCACCTATATAGGCATTTGGGTCATCTGTATCTTCAGACTCTTGTTCCTCCATCCCTTGTTCTTCTTCCTTTGTAGAAAACTCTAGAGTCGGGGATGTTGTCTTCTCTTCATCTGAGGGTTCTTCAGGGGATGGTGGCTTCGCAGGCTCCGGGGTCTTCTCCCTGACCACCATTCTCCTCTTCTTCCGGATGTAGGTACTTGGCCCCATGGTATCTACATTCTACTTCTCCACCACCCTTTTTTCTTCTTCCTCTTCCCTCTCCTTGCTTTGGCATGGGATTCTTTCTTCCCATAGGGTCATCGGGATGGATATCTCATTCTCCACGTATGTGCCCTTTTCAAATTTTGGCCTTATGCGTAGGTAGATCCTAGCAGCAGTGCTCTCAAGCAATAGGTAAGGTCAAAGGCCTTACAATGTGCACATCATGTGACACGTACCTTTCAACGTATGTGCGCTTCTCTAGGTAGACCAACTTCTTTCTCATCTCCCTATGCTCTCTGTCAAGGGTGGACAACTCCAGGTTTAATTTCTTTGATTCCTTGTATCTATTTACCCCGCTTGGAAAAATTGGGCAAGTAAATGAGAATGGGAGTTTGCACCATGGACTCCAACTGCCATCCACCAAAATGAACCTACCAATGTAGAAGTGTTGGTAGACCGTGAACTCTGCTTCTCCTTTGGTCACCCATGGGGAGTTGTTCAGGATCCACCATTCAGCCCCGAATGCATTCCTAAGGCACGTATACCATTTGTCTAAGTGTGCCTTGTGTACCCCTATCATTGATTCACATGTGTATTTCTGAAACCTCTCCATGGGTGAAGGGTCTTCATAGCAGGTACTCCCACATGAATTTTTCGGATGCATCCGACACCCCGATTTCTGAGAACACAATTGTTCAATAGAATGTTTCCAAAAAGGATCTTTCCTCCCTTCTCTCGTGCTGCTTATGATTTCATCTACTATGTATTGGGAGATGTTGTATACGGGTGCTTTCGTGACCTTCCTGCAGACATTCAACCAGGGCTTGCTCACCTGGGTCCACCTCTCTTGTCCATTCAGCTTGGAGACAAGGTGTGTGGCCATCTTCATCACCGGATCACTGATATCCGAGATGTCATAGTACCTTGATCCCTTCTTCAATTCCTGGGATGTTATGGTTTCTCTTGATTGCCTCCTCATCCTAGGAGGTCATCTATGAGTGCATCCCCTTTATAGTTTAGGCCTGTGAAGTGTGAAATTAGTTGGGGAGTTATGCACATTTTTGCCCCCTGAAGCAGAAGAAGTCTTCATGTACGTGCATCATCAACCATTGGTACAAGTGCTCGGGCTTCCAAAATATGGCAACTCAAAAAGTTGGAGAAGCCCTACCTTCTCCATTTTCACCTTGACCACGTCATTGTAGATTGGCAACCCGTCAGGTGTTCATTTATTTGTGGGGCACACCAGCTCCAATGCCATTTCCTTCATGATTATGCTTGACCGGTGATTGTAGTCGATCATGGTCATCTTCTTATGTGGGACTCCCACTCTTGCCCTAGAAAAACCCCATCTAGGTATTGCATCTCCGAATACCATTCTTCATTTGTATCCAAGGGTATTTCTTCTTGTTTCTTCTTTCCTTTTCCTTTACCCTTTCCCTTCTTGGATTGTTCTGTAGGTTTACCTACTGGTTTTGTGGCCATCATTTCACCCTTTGCTTTCATTCCTAGGTTATCTTGTGAGTTGTTTGAAAGTTTTCCTCGTGTGCCCCGTGCCCTAAAACACAAACCCTAATCTCTAGATTTTTCTCCTTCGATCACGGTGCTTCTTCACAATGTTCCTCACACCCGTGAATCACTTCTACTCTAGTTTGTAGATCTAATGGACCGATTGCGCTTAAGTTTTTGGGATTTTCCTTCGCACGAGTCAGTTCTCGAAACCCTAGCTCTTGAAAGAAAATCACTCTTCTTGTTTTCGCAAAGTAAAATAATGAAATGCCCATTCTTGTATTTATAGCTTTTCCCACTTTTACGCATTTAAGGCTAGGCTACCTACCACCGTATGACAATGTTTAATGTGGTGTTTTCAAACAAAACCCGACTTCAAGCGCTTCTCCTTACGTGCCCAATCCTTGCGTGAAAATTTTTTCACCCACCCCTTGCGAAAAAATTTTTTTCCACCCATGCCCAATCCTTGTGCAAAAATTTTTCCACCCGCGCCCAATCCTTGCATGAAAATTTTTCCAACCTTCTGCGCAAACAATCCATCTTGACAGAAGACTCTTGCGTGTGTGTTACCAGTGCCAAAGGCACCTCTTCCATCCTCATGATTCTTGCTTTCACCTACCTCATGTTTTTTGCACTTTTTCTCCTTTGTACGTGGATTTCCAATGTAACCTTATTTTGCCACCCATCTGCCTTCTTTTCTCCTAATGCATCTTTTCAACAAGGCCAATTCAAATGGTCTACCAACCCAATCCTCCTAGCAGAATAACTCCATTTCTCTTTATCATCTCACCCCACACTAAAATGATGTGTGGTCCTCTACGCATTCATAAGTCAAAAAGTAATAAGGTTACCGGTGCCCAAGGTGCAAAACAAAACAACAACGTGAAAGGGAAATACAAGAAAGGAAAAGCATAAAAGGAAATTCTAAACTAACTGGAAAAACTACCTTATTTACAAACACCAAGAAGCATTATTTATAGTAGGGCTTCAGCCTACTCCCATTGAAGTGTCAGGTAATTTTGTTCCATCCAACGCTTGTAACTGGCACATGCCCGAATCAAGGATGTATGAAATTACATAAGGACCCAACCAATGCACCTTCAACTTTCCAGGATGGCGTAGAAATTTTGAATCATATAGTAATACCATCTGGCCAACCTCAAACTATTTGTTCTTAATATGGTGGTCATGCCATGCCTTTTGCTTTCCTTCTTCAGTTGTTTGGCTCCATCTTGCTAGTGAGCACCTTTCATCCAACTTTATCAATTCATCTATTCTTTCTTCCAGTGCTTGCTCATCATCCAACCCTCTTACGCGCGTGCTATATATGCAGAAGATGGTAGCATAAATTGACCGAAAAAATACCTCTCCGCATGCCGAACACCAGTTGAAATGGTGTGGCCTTGTTCAATCTTTTATATGTTGTTCTGTATGCCCAAAGAACTGCTGACACCTTGTCATCCCAATCCTGCCTACCCACATCACATATCTTAGTCAATGTGTGACTAAGGATTTTGTTAAATGCCTCTGTAGTCCCATTTTCCTGGGGGTGATAAGGGGTAGTCTTGTGATGGGCTACCATGAATTCTACCAATAGAATCCTGATGGTTTCATTTAAGAAGTGAGTGCCCCTATCACTTGTTAAACTTAATGGGCACCCATACCTGCTTATAATGTTCTCCCACAAAAATCTAGTAGTGGCTGTGGTGCAATCCTTAGTGGGTGTGGCCTCTGCCCACCTTGTCAGATAATCAATACAGGTAATGATATACCGTGAGTTAGTCCTTCGCGCAACTGGTGAGATTGGTCCGACAAAATCTATTGCCCATTTCTCAAAAGGTTTCACATGCTTGGCGATGGGGCGCAAGGGCATCTCATCCCTTCTTCCTAGGTTTTCCAAGGCATTGGCAGTGGTCACAGGCCTTGCAAAACTCAATGCAATCCTGGTGAATCATCTCCCACCATAGTCAGTGACTAGGATACATGCGCGGTTGCATTCCCCGCATAGTGTCCTCCAACAATCCCACCATGGGCTTCTTCTATTATGGCCATGTGTTCATGTTCTAATACACACCTGCAAAACCTCATCATGGCCCATTTTATACAAATCCCCATTGATCAACATGAAGGGCATGGCGCGTATGGCTAACCTTTTCCTTTCCATAGTGCATTCATTCCTTCGGGTGCCACACCTTCCTTGAGAAAACAACAATGTCTTCTAACTCGAGGGTGTGTGCCACAACCCGAATAGTTTGCGCATCCGGCATGGTTTCCGATACTTTACTTTGCATCCTCTCCCGAATCAATCCTTGATAAATGATCAGCCCACAATTGTTCTTTCCCGGTTTTACCACCACTTTGAATTCAAATTCCTGAAATAAAAGTACCCAATGACATATGCACCCTTGCAACACTGCTTTGTTTACTAGATACTTCAAGGCCATATGGTCAGTGTAGAATATGAAGGGAGTCACCAACAGATATTGTCTAAATTTGTGGAGCACGTAGATCATTGACAATGCCTCGCGCTCGGTCATTGTATAATTTTGTTCTGCATTGGTGTCAACTTTCTACTTGCAAAACACAAGGGATGATCAACAATCCCCTCTCCTGGTTGAGCAAGAATGGCTCCCATTGTTGTACCAGAGGCATCCACGTGGACATGGAAAGGTTTATCCCATGATGGGAATCATAGAATAGGTGTGGTGATAAGCCTTTCTTTTAGAGTGTCAAATGCCCTCTCTCACTGCCTCTCCCCACTGAAAGGCACTCTTATGTCTGAGCAATATTTCCAAAGGCGTGGTGATCTTGGCGTATCCCTTAATGAACTTTTTGTAGTACCCAGTGTGTCCAAGAAATCCATGCATGGTGCTTTGGCTGGTGGGCTCCCCTAATCCCACAATAATAATACAACTTTCATGGGATCCACCAGTAAGCCCTCTTTGCATATGATATGCCCCAACAACGTTCCAAAAGGAGTTGCAAAGACACATTTCTTGATGTTGAGGGAAATCCTCAACTACCGACATCTTTCAAACATCAATCTCAAGTTATCACAATGGTCCCTTACCAATCCATACACTATCCAATCATCCAAATATACTTGAAGGAACTTGTGGATGAAGTCCTTAAATGCTTGTACCACTATGTGAAAATACAATGGGTGCATTCCTCAATCCAAAGGGCATGACCATGTATGCAAAGCTTCCCCACTCGGTGGTGAAAGTTGTCTTTTCTTGGTCTTCCTTGGCAATCCTTACTTGGTGATATCCCGAGAATCCATCCGTGAAGGAATAGACCTGCCCAACAACTCCTTCCAAAATCTCTTCAGTGAAGGGGGTGGGAAAAGGATCTATGATACAAACAACATTCAACTCCCTGTAATCCACACATATCCTAATCCACCCATCCTTCTTTATGTTGATCACCATTGGACTTATCCATTCTGATTCCTCCACAACCTTAATGATACCGGATGCTATCATTTTGTCTAGCTCTTCTTTAACCCTTACGCATGTTGGGATTCATCCTGTAAGGCCTCTTCCTGACCGGCAGTGCACCATCTTTCAACTTTATCCTCATTTCCCCAATGAATGGTGGATGCCTTTCAACTCATGGTATCCACGTGGGAATAAATCCTCAAATTCATGCAAGAGATCGATGATCTTTGATACTTCCTTGTCTGACCAAGTAGTCCCCAATGATAGCTTCCTTGGGCTCCTTCTCCGAGCCGATGTTAACTTTCTTGGTTTTGAGTGGTTCATGATATATGCATGCACATGCATCCACACTATCAACTACTTCATGCATCCCAACCGAATGGTCGACATTCAAGTGCTCTCCATCTCCTCTCCATCAATAACGTATACCATCTTTCCTTTCTCCTTTTCAACACACACTGCATGCTCAAATTATATGTCTTCTGGTTCCTCCTCTTCGAACCCGTGCTTCCAAGCTAGGTCCACCAAGTAAGTTTACTAATCTATCTTCCACCATGGTGCAATCCCCCAGAGTGAGGTGCTTGATAGTCTGCAATGCCTCATCAACTAGTTGCATGGTACTTTGGTACTCGAATGTGTGAACCAAGTCAGCCGCTAATTCCTGCCAATTTCCCATTTGGCGGTGAGTTTTAGAATGGATGTACCAAGCATGCGCGTAACCTTGTAGTGTCGAAATACAACTTGTGCACCCAAAGGGAGGGTGGTAAAGCTTCCGTGCCTTCTCCCCAGACCCTCTCACATGCCTGGATGTGGGAAGAGGTGGGTCCATTGCCATTGTAATCCTTGATAGCGGTGGGTATATTTGCTCTTCGAGAATCAGACAGTGAGCACAATCCTAACTTCATGCCATTCCAACAAGTTTTCACTATGCGTGGCCCACCACCTCACTTGTTGTGCCTATCAAAACATAACCCAACATACCTCATCGCTCATCCTCCCTCCATTGAGCTTCCATTTCTCTCAAAAAGACCTCAGGGTATGCATCCCTAGAATACTTGGTTATTTGCCTTTCCTCCTATGCACCAAACTATATGCATGCATGGTTACCTTGGTCACCGATCCTTTCAGATGTCACCCAATCAATTCATAAGTCCCATGCACCCAATTATCACATGCTATACTGGTAGTATCACTGATGATTGAGCATCATCAAACTAGATGACTCCTTCTGTAGGGTGGATGGTCTCTGGATCTCTTATGGAGTGCACATATATTCTATCAAGGACCTCCTCTCCAAGGGGTTCAAGTATAGGGTGTGGAATTTCCATCAGCAAGTGGTATAATCACCCTCTCTTCCTTGTTTTCAAAGCTTATGTACCCCTTGTTAAACCGAAGATCTGCATTATTCTTATAGCACCATGGGTGCCCAAGTAAAGCTGGGAAATTATCTACCTCGGCAAGTGCCAAGACTTCAAAATCCCCAGTGAACTTAGTCCCCTGAATGGTAATGGTCACATCCTTCAAGACACCTATGGGCATTGCCTTTGTCTTATTTTCCATATACAACACATTTGAAGATGGTTGTAATGCAGGTCTTCCCATTTGATGCCGGCATCCAGAGTGAGAACATTAACCTCCACGCCTATGTCAATGAGGATGTTGCTAAGCAACCATCCATCCACTACTGCATTCAAGGTGATCTCTTTGTCATAATCAAGGTTGTGAGGTGGGAGGTTTGCATGCAGGATCTACCTTTCGTGTTCTTCCCCGCGTGTGGCACCTTTTCTCTCAACCATGCTCCTAAGTAGGGAATAATATTCTCTTGCCTCAGCAGTTTACACACCTCCTTAACCTCATCCAAGTCATCCTTTGGTGCTTCTCTACCGGTCTTCTTTCTCATCTTTTCTAGTTTTCTCTTTTAAGCATTGGATCTCCCTTGTAAACTTTGAATTACATCCATGGTTTCTTGGTAGACTTCTTTTTGGTGAGCCGGGTTTGGATACTTCCCATGTACTACTTCTTCCTCGAAACCAGAGGTCTCTGCCTAGGTGCTTCCCTTGCGTGTGTGGACTCCCCCTTGTTGTTACCATAACAGGCTCTAGTTCTGATTCACATATTACTCATGGGAGCCATTACACATGTCAGCCTTCTTAATACTCACCATGGCAAAGGCCCTTATCCTTTCCAACTACGCTGACTCATATGTTCGTATAACTCTGGGCACTCTTCGTACTTATGTTTTTTTCCACACCAGGAGCATTGTAGAAGATCTGGACATTCACGCTTATAATGGTCTGTGGCTCCACAATTAAAGCATGTTCCACGTGGGAACTCACTTCTTCCCCATGGTTACCATGACCACAAAATCCTCCGTGAAACCCTCTTCCATGCATGCACCCCCATCTCCGTGCTCTTCATACCAATGTTCATCTCCTTTGGAACTGCTGGCAATGCTATCAGTGCACACACCAAGATCAATTACCTCATGAATCTGGTCAATCAATCTACAATCCTTGGTGTCATGTGTGGTTGAGGTACATATCTTACAATAACAAGACACATTTTTATGGATCATGCGCATGTAAAAGGGGGCACCTACTTGCATCATGGTCCCCGTGACATATTTCACAATTTACCACTATGGCGCGTACCACCTTCCGAGTACATATCCCACCATTATCCTTTGTGTGCCCTTCTACGTTACAATCATGCACCACATCCCACCGCGAGTCTCTAGAACTGTGTTGGTAGATAATTTCTCCAATTGCTTAGCCATGGCAGTGATCTGAGCCTCCAGAAATGGGCTAACACTAGTGTCAACACTACCAACTACCTCAAGCATGCAAAGTAGCTTCCAATGCTTCGCGTGGGTCCGTGAATGTTTTATGAGACAAAGCCCTCCTAAAGGGTGTGATCAACCCTCCGAAAACCCTGAGCATGTTGTGAAGGGTGGATATCATAAGATAGTTTAGACAATAGAGTTTTAAAGCACGCATCATATTCCCACATGCTCTCTGCCATTCCCTACTGGATTTCTTTGAGAGAGTTGATGCTCTTCTGTTCAAACTCAGGTATGTGGAATTCCACCAAGAACACATTTCTCAGTGTGGTATAATCCACAATAGTCTGATGAGGGTCATACTTTCTATACCAACTATATGCGTGTCCTTGCAAGGTCATCACAAATTGACTGGCCTTTCGATCTTGGGTCGTGATCCCCTTCACGTGCCATAGCAGCTCACACTTATGCACATGCTCTGCGGCATCTTCTATCCCACTGTAATCTGGTAAGTGTAGAGACATCTCAAAAAATACTTGAGGAGGTGGCTGAGGCCCTTGTCCTCCCGATCCAGTCCCTTGGTTTCTCTCGGTGTTTCCTCCTCCACCGGATCCACTAGATCCTGAGCCACCAGCTCCACCACTTCCACCTCAGATCCTCCTGTGTTAGGTACAGGGCCTGTGTTTGTCATGCCAAAATGCTCCCATCATTCCACTAAATTATGTGCCACGATATTTTGTGAACTAGTGCCACTCCCAGTCGTATTTCCTCCACCACTTCCTAACGTGCTTCCAAAACTAGCTGTATATGTGCCTTGTCCAAACATTCCACCAAATACTAGAATAGTGTGTGAAGCCATAGAAGTCCCAAATGAGAAGTTGTATCTTTGGGTGCCGATCGATCGGTTCTTCCACTGATATCAAATGGATCAACTGTACTTTTTCCTCATTCAAACAAACCAAGTGCCAAGGTTTGGTCGCTAGGTGGGGTTAGATGCATGCCAATGACTCTTCTTCTTTCTACGTGATGGACTCTCATCAGAAGCCACAAGGTTTTCTCCCGCGCTTACCAAGATGGGGTATCACAGATGCTATTTGGGTTCCACATCCTCCGCGTGAACCTAACTCCTTTCCACCATGTCGGCTCCATAACCCACTTGTAATCCCATGTTGTCTATCGATCTCCCTTTCATGCTGCTTATTATACTTGAGCCTCTCTCTCCTCCCTTTCCTTTCGGGTCGTTATATCAGCCATCTTTCCCCAACCTGGCTTCCTCACCAAGCACTCAGAGTGGTTTAGCCGGCCATAGGAAATGCCTCTAAACCCATGGTTACCATCAAGATTTTGATCGCAAGGGGGATAACATGTAGAAATGATCCTCTGGGCTCCCACAAAAACTCAAACTCAACAACTTCTGGATAGGAATACATGGAAATGGCGTATTCCAGAGTGTAGCTAGTCAATACTCCCTTCCACCAATGATCTATAGCATGGGTCCATGTTAGATCAGCATCTTGCAAGTTTTGATATGTTTCTTGGGTCCAAGGGTGTGACTTATAACACCACCCCGATCTAGATGTATAAGTTCGAGAGCCATTCAAATAACTCTACTGGGAAACAATAGAAGAAGGTTTCATACAACTCATGATAAAGAGTGTCTTCCACCCATCTTCGTGTCAAACCCAGGTCCAGTATTGAATCTCTGAGTGAATTCATCCTCCGTGCTTTTAAACCAATCTTCAACACCTTCAAGGTTAAGCACTCCATCATCACTTTTCACACATCATGATGTATGCCATGTTCCACTACAACTTGAAAAGAGGTCCCAATGAAATGAAGAACCAAGATGTAGTCATTTTTACACCCACCAAGAACAAGGGAACCTCATGCGCGCCGGCCTATCACCCAGTGGGTGTTGGGCGCTCACCCGAGGTGCGCGAGAGGGAGCCGAGTCTCTCTTTTATGTGAGTTTAGTGGAAGGCATAATTCATGATCTTGACTTAGTGATTTAACAGACATGAAAAGCTATAGAGCTCAGAACGGCTTCTACACCCCTTCAGTCATAACAAAAGCAAAGCGCAATAAATTAATAGAACTAGGAAGTTGTAAATCCACAAATAGACTTAACATTCAAGTAAGGTTCATGATTATACAAGATCAAAAGCATAGTAGAAACATGTAGATAATACAGGAAGGAGATCTTAATATAAACAAGTGGTAACCTTATCATATTCATTCATAGTATTATTCCAAAACATCACAGAGTGGTAGACCATAGTCATACACCATATCTGGATCCATACATGTATGCTCACAAAACAAAATTTGCATTCCCCATTCCCCATTACATCCTTCCTAGAATCATCTACCCATTTTATCCCATAGTTCTCACAGTAATTCTGCAGAGCTCCGCTACCTCACTTGTGTCTCTATTCTTTTGCCAAGGGTGTGTGTATAAATAGGCATCTGAGCTCTAAAAAACTCCTCTGCAACCTCAGATCTGGCCCCAAGTGTCAAGGTGTGGGTCGCCCCAGTGCATGCCTCTCCATGTCATGATTAGCTTTTTTGGGTCGTAGTGGGTCCTCCTAAACTCAATGAAAGTTACATCAACCAATGTTCTTTGTCTCTCAAGTGGGATTTGTAGCCACTCTAGATGATAATATGAATGAATCAATTTTCATGTTTGGTCAACTATTCTTTTTTAAAAACCTACAACCACAAAATAGAAATCACTAAAAATGACATATAAAATAAATTGAAAAAAATTAAACTAATATAATGATAAATTATTCTAGCTCAAATAAAATATATTAAAATACTTACTTGCCTTGAATATCCATTAATATCTTCATATCATCATTTACATAAAGGTCCATTTTGAGGTCCCCTTGCACCCAATGTTTATAATTACTACGAACAAGATGAGAGGGTCTATCAATGTTTGTTGTTGGAGGGGTGAGAGTGCATTTTCATCCCCCCTTAATCCAATATGGAGTAATTCATTCATAATTTTTTTGGTAGTCTCTTACGTTTCACTCTTTCAATTTTTTTATTGCAAAACGACTTAGAGGGAGCTTCTCTCGATGATGATTAGCAAAAAAGGTTGGCCCATTATAAAATATTTAATTAAATTCACTCTAAATACTAAATAAAAACTTTATACCTCCACGTAGATGACTCCATCATCCTATGACTACCCTCATCCTCATGTTAGTTGATATGGGATGTAGACCTATCATAATCAAGTCATATTATATAATTTTTGAATTAAGAAAAAAAATATCAATAAATAAACTGTAATATTATGTATTCATGTAAGGGACACCCTAAGAGAAGATGAGGGTGTGTGCTCATTCCATCATCGTTATCCTCCCACTGGTCTATATGATAAATATACCTATGATACATAAGTGGTATTATAATTGTTCATTGAATTAATAATTTTTAGTTAAAAATCAATTATAAATATATGCCTTTGTGTCAAGTCCCTAGAGATGGAGGGATGTCCACTCATACAAATGTGGAGGTCTTCATTTGAAAACCTATGTACTTCTTTATAAGTAGTAGACCTATCATTATGAATATGTATAATTATAATTTTAGATATAAAAATATTATTAAATTATAAAATATACTATAAAATTATACCTCTGTGGTGGGTGCGTAGAGGTCAATGAATGTCGAGGTGGCACATGGGTTTTGTCTAAATCCTCATCTATGTCATATTGTTTCGAGCCTTGATGTTTAGAGCCGCCATATGTAAAGGAATAAAAATTCTTTATGAATAGGTTGTGTCCTATATCTAATATCAAAACAAAAATTATATGGTTTAATAACAAACATTGAATTAATGTAAGAAAATAATTATAAACACAATGAAAATAGAAAGTACTTCAGAATGGGAAACATGGTCTAGCACAAATAATTTTTGGCACTTATTGCAAGGGTGACACGAAATTTGATGATATTTAAAATTCATTAATAAAACAATGTTAGACACATTGAAGAATATGGGACATTAAATCCCAACATAACCAAGAAAAAAAAATCTCTAGTTATTGCAAAAGAGAAGATGCCAAACCAATATTGCCCAAAAATACCTCATATTGCATAAATAGACATGATTGCATTATTGACAAAAAGACAATGAAAGTGAAAAATAGAGAGAGAAAATAAAGAATATATTGTGTTATACTGAAAAAATAGAGACCATCCATAGGTTGAACATGCTAGTGGTGTCATTACCATCTAGAATAGAAAAAATTTCATCATCCATAATGATGTTTGTGTGGAGACATAAACCTTGAGGGAAAACCATGAAGTAGAGATGCCACCTCACAATATAGTTTTCAAGATTTAAAAAATCCATGAGATGTTGTGCATGAGGAAAATTTGAAGAAATGAATGTGAAACATTTCAGGAGGAAGAGTGTTGTGACACACTGAATGAAATATGCACTACAATATTGTTCAAATATGAAGATAAGGCTCCTAGAGGAAAATGTGATACTAAACCATGGGGAAGCGAAATAAGATAAATAAAGTATTTTCCACTACATATATAGGCCCATCTCCACTAACATACTCAAAGTTAGAGGTAGAAAGGAGAAACAAAGACCAATTTTTGAGTAGTATGAAAGCTATCTATTTTTGTGATTATATTACTTAGGGCATTCTCCACACTTTCTCAATCAAATACGAAATCATCCATAATATTTTCCCCTTTATATTTCTATTTAGTTATAATTAAATATTATATTATGGCTTAGGGTTTACATAATTTACCCTAGAATTTACTCAATCTACCCTAGGGTTTACACAATATGCTCTATACTTTACATAATTTACCTTAGATTTTACACATTTTACACTAGGAGTTATATTATATATCAAATTTAGATGAAAATATGCATACATGTAAATTGAGATTTGTCACATACTCTTCTTATTCTTCTAGTGGAAAATTTTATTACCTTGTAATTTTTAGTTTTGCTCCATATTTGTATCAGTCCCCCATTTTTGTCTATGTTTTCTTTTGTGTTGTCTTTTTCCTTTCTCCTCTTCCTTTCTATTGTATTTTCTTACTATATCTGCTACCTTCTTGATATCCTTTGTTTTTCTTCCACTAGGGTTCTCCTCTCCTCTCCATTTTCACTTTATTATTTCCTCTCATTGTTGTCAAAAGGAAATGAAATAAAGTGGGATTTCCTTTTGACATATTATATATATATATATATATATATATATATATATATATATATATATATATATATATATATATATATATATATATATATATAAAGTTAGAGGTGGGTGTGACACAAATGTGATAAAAATTTGTACCATAGTTACACCATCCCCGACATTTGTGAAAAAACAATAAACCTTAATCACTAGACCCCCTCTAAACCCATAAAGAGTATATAAGTCTAGATAGGCCCCTTCTTTATAGTTGGGTCACATTTCCCCTCTATATCCATATGAGGATTAAAAGAGAGGGGGTTTCAATTATCGATCTATAACATTCATGGTCCCAATTATCTATCTATATAGTGTTCACTATGATCAAGATATGATAGATAGGGAGGGGAGTAACTATAACTATATATAGTCGGATTAGATATAGAGAGAGAAAATCCCATACTAGATAGGTGTATACAAGACTCTATATAGTTGGGATGAACTCTATTATATATTGGGTGAGCATAGTGTAATATTTATAAATGGAAATCAACTAGATAGATCTATATAAAGGTAGAGGGGATAATATATTTATATTCTTTTCTTCCCCTAACCCCTATTGCTTCAATTCGTTTGATAAATGGGGATGAAAATGAGTGCATATATCCATGATTTCTCTAACAGAGGTACATTAATTATAAATTGGTTTAATGACGAATAAAATTACAACCTGGAACATGGTTATTGACTAGTAAGCCCAAAATAAGAACGTGGGAATGACCTTTTCACTAAAAATGTGTTTGATAATTTATTAAATAAATATTTTTATCTATTTATTTTGAATATGACAATTTGAGGGGATGCTACTATTGTGGAAAATCAGCAAAGCACCTCTGGATGTTGATCAGATTTCTAGTTTGATATTTTAGACATCCAGTGTGATTGCACAACATTGAATCCTCTCCCCAAGTGTGGGACTTGTAAAATGGGAAAGGAATCTCTAGATTAGAGGTTGGTTCCTCAACTCCTCTGATCATATTTATCACTTACAAGTTGCAGAGGTTTAAATTCCTAATCCTACCCTAAATTCCAAAGGAGACAGAGATAGAGAATGCAGATAAACTAAAACTAATGCTAATAGGTGATGCACCAAAGGAGTGGTGAGCATTTTTTACTTCTGCAGATTGACACAGTCCATAAAAATGCAACAAAGAACCTCATGCACAAACTGATAATTGTAATGAAGGATCATAAATTAACCAAACAACACAGGTAGAGGATGAAAACTAATCACAGAGGCTGTATTGTTATTTTAATCATCAAAATCACTTGCATTACAACACCTGAGAGGAAAAATAAAGTTGTAGCTCTTAGAAAAGGTCTGATATTCCACCAAAATCACTTCCAAGGTGAGAAAGGGGACCTGCAATACACAAAAAATGTTCAACCCTTTGAAAATGAGCCAAATCTGGCTTTTACAGTGCAAGGGACGAGCCCAGGAGAGAGAAATGTGGGAAAACATGGAAGGGATTCAACCATTGACCAAAACACATTCAAAATAGCATGGGCATCCTTATAGACCCATCCCTTGACATTTTTAGCCATGCTGGGAGAGAATGCGAGCCATTCTTCATTAAAAATGGTGGTTGAAATGTCATTTCTACTCATCACCACGTGCCAGAGATGTTTTTCAATTTTCTCTCTCCAAAATCCATCAAAATGCAAAATTGACCCTAGAATCTTGTATATAATTTCACCAGATTTCCATTGATATAAAGAATGTGAAAAACCAAGCTTTGGATCAAAAGATATGGCCATTTGAAGTTTTAGGGCAAAACAGGGCCAACTTGGTTGGCGGGCAAAAATTTGAATTTTTGCACCTTTTTGGTCATTTGGAAAATTTTCCAAAATTTCCCCACGCTCTGCCACTCTAGGTGCCACGTGGTGGCATCTCATTGGCCATGGGCCTTTCAGGGGAAACTTTTCCCAAAAAACTTCGCCAAGCCATAACTTCAAAAATACATGGAGTTAGGAGGAAAACTTTACCTTTCTGGAAAGCTGAGAAAGAGCTCTATCCAATGGTGTCATTTCTAGAAGGTTTTGAGTGCCTAAAAAGCAAAATATTATGTCTGAGGCACAAGAGAAGGAAAGATGAAAGGGAGTTAGCCACAAAATGAGCAGGGGGCACATTTTGGATAACAATTTTGGCGACTCAGAGGGGTCATCTGCCTGCTGGATGAAGTTACCAGTTGCCTGAAGCAATCCATTGGGCATGGAGTCACCTGATTTTCTATCTGATACCCCAACTGACTAGAACGTTGCAAGGAGGAACATGGAATATCACCTGATGGAGCAAGGCCTGCAAACACATTCCCAGGAACAGCAAGCCTGTGCCAAAGCACTTAGGGAAAGCAAAACTAACCTACAACAAAACAATGTGCACAAGCACTTGGAGGAATGAAAACCTAAGCTAATATTTACAAGGTGGAGAATTTCCCTTTAGTAGCAATGCTTTAGATGGATCCCATTGACTGGAATCTACAGTTCTTTGCCATCTAATGAAGACAATTAGAAGGCATTGTTGTCCTTACACTTTGTGACCATGTATGGGCCACTCCAAATGGCATCAAATTTTGAATGCCTTCCCGGTTTTTCTCTGTCTGCATCCCATTTTAACACTAGATCTCCAACTTGGAAGGATCTATTCTTGGCCTTTCTATCAAAGGTCTTCTTTATCAAAGCCTGATCCTTCTCCATTGCTTGGGATGCCTGATTCCTGATTTCTTGGAGCTCCATCAATTCTGCATATCTAACTTCCATGGGCTCAAACTCCAACAACTCCAACTATTTCATGAGTTCCAATGTTGGCAACTCAAGTGATATGGGAAAAATTGCCTCTCTCCCATAAACAATGCCTGAATGGAGAGTTACCTGTAGATCTTTTAGGAGTTATCCTATCAGCCCATAAAGCTGATTTCAATTTAGTATGCCAAGACCTCTGATTTTCATCAAGAGTCCTCTTAATGATCCTCAACAAGTTCTTGTTTGTAGATTCAGCCTGGCCATTACCCTAGGGGTAATAGTTTGATGAAGTACTTAGGTAGATCCCGTTCTTGACAGCCCATTCAGTCACCTTGGACCCGATGAATGCCAATGCATTATCTGATATTATTGTAGCAGGTACACCAAATCTGGTTGCTATTCCCTCATAGAAGTCTAGGATGCTAGATTCATTTGCTTCCTTGAGTGCTACTGCTTCAGTCCACTTAGTGAAGTAATCTGTGGCTATTAAAATCCACTTGTGCCCTTGGCTTGAATTGGGATTAATGACTCCAATGAAGTCTAAACCCCATTGCATGAATGGCTGGTCAACTGAAATTGGATGCAATGGAAGGGCAGCTAGCCTCTCTTTACCTGTGAAGAATGCACAATTCTTGCACCTCTTGATCCATGCATAACAATCATTGAAAATCTTGGGCCAATAATAGCCAGCCCTCATGATCTTTAGAGCTGTCACTCTTGGTGCAAAATGACCACCAGCTGGTCCACCATGAAACTCTTCCAACATCCTATGAATCTAATTTGTACCAATGCATCTCAGCAGTACTCCATTCACATCTCTTTTGAACAAAACACCATCAACAAGGGCATATGGGACAGCCTGCAATCTGAAGTGTCTTCTTTGGGTCTTGTTCATCTCTGGAGGGCATAGGCCTATGCTTAGGAAGTGCATTATACTTTGGGTCTAGTAAGGAGTGGGGACACCATTATTTTCCTCTTGAGTGCTTCCTTGCTCATGGCTATCTTGCAACTTCAAAACAGTCTCTTTCTCATTGCATGCTTCCTTTTGCTTGCTCAAAATCAGCTGCTCACACACACAGTCATTTTACTCTAACCAACTTGGTGACCTTGATCTCTATGTCATACTCCATGACATGAGTAATCCAACCTGCTCTTTTTTCATTCAAGTCTTTGTTGAGGAGGAAGTCTTTAACTCCCGCATGAGAAACCAGCAATTGGACCTTATTGTTTGAAACTAGATGCTTGAATTTCTTCAAGCTCCTGATTACTACAAGAACATGCTTCTCAATGAAAGAATATCTCACCTCATAGTCCTCTAGGCTTTGGCTGAAGAAAGCAATTGGCTGCTCATCATTGTCTTTATTCTGCTGTACCAAAATTGTAGAAATAGTATCATCACCTCCAAACGCATAGAGGATGAAATCCTTGGAGAAATCTGGGTTGATGAGAGTTGGGGCTTGAGAGATGGCTTCTTTGATTGCTTCAAAACTTTCCTTTCCTTCTGCTGTCCATTTGAAAGCCATGCTTTTCTTTAGCATCTTGGTGATAGGTCTGACAAGGGTTACAAAATTTGGGACAAACCTCCGAACAAAATTTATTCTCCCCAAGAAACTCTGGAGGGCATTCTTGTGGCTTGGAAATTGTAGTGTTCTTATGGCTTCAACTCTTTCTAGATCAATTGCTAATCCTTCTTTGGAGATAATGTGACCAAGGAGCTTTCCTTCATGAGCTAAGAAAATACATTTTTAGGATTCAAGGAGACTCCAAAACTTCGCACCTTTGGAATACTTGTCTCAAATGAGAGAGGTGGTCTGCTATATTTTTGAAAAATAGTGATATCATCAAGATATATCAGCACTATGTTGTTAATCAAACCTTTGAACACCATGTCCATTGCTCTTTAGAAGCTAGCTCGGCATTGGATAGCCCAAATGGCATTTTCCGTATGCATAAGTTCCCATTTAGTTGTAAAGGCTGTCTTGAACTGATCTTCTTCCTTCACCATAACTGATTATACCCGAATAGCCATCAAGTAGTGAAACCTCTCGGGGGCAAAGAACAACTTGTAAAATCTGCTCCATGGAAGGAAGTGGATAATGATCCTTGAGAGATGCTCTATTCAAATCTCTCGAAGTCAACACACAATCTGATTTCCCACTCTTCTTTCTCGATGGAACCAAGTTGGCAACCCAACTAGAATGCTTGATAGGGAATATGATTCTTGATTTTATCAACTTATTCAATTCTTTTCTCATGAGAGGCTCCATGTGGGGGTTGAGTGGCCTTTGTTTCTACCTGATGAGCTTAGTATTTGGATCCAATTCAATGGTCTATTGAGCTAACTCGGGATTGAAACCTTTCAAATCTTCATAGCTCCAAGCAAACACATCAGGGAATTCTTGACAAAGTTGTATAAACTCATACCTTTCTTGCTCAGTTGTCATCTTGCCAACTTGGAGTGATTTGCCTTCTCCTACCGAGATGGACACTGAATCTTCTTCCTTCACTTGGATGTTTGCTTTCTCCTTCCTAAACTGATAATTAGGATTGAAAATGGACTCCAAAGTAATAAGCCCCTTTGGTAGTTTGTTGGTTCTCAGCTGCACCGCCTGGTCACCATACTGCTACTCCAAATTTTCTCGATTTTGGCCGAGAACTCACCTCTTCTTACAAGAAATGGATGATTTTCTTATCATTTTCAAATACAAGCCAAATTACGTTGTTTTCAAGCATCGAAGGCCTCACAATCACATGGATGTTTGGCTATACCTTGTCCTTTTGAATGCTCTCCACAATGTCAAAGGCTGCCCCAACTGCTGCAAGCCTGTCAGCAGCTTGGTTCTCTTTTCTAGGAATGGATTTTATGCTAAAGCCCTCAAAATCTTCAATGAGGTCCCACACCTTGTTCTTGTAGCACTTGAGTAGATTATTCTTGACAGCATGCTGCCCCTTAACTTGGTTGACAATCAACTCACTATCACCAAAGACTTGCAAGTTCTTTATCCCTCTCTTGATTGCCCAATGCAGTCCTTACACCAAGGCTTCATATTCAAGCAGTGTTGTTAGAGCATGCAAACTGAAATCTAAAAGCTGAATAATACTTAACTCCTTGAGGTGAAACTAGCATGGCTCCCCCTCCTGTACCTTGTCTACTCCTTGATCCATCAAAAAACAACTACCATACCTCATTGTCATCCTTGTGGTCTGGCTTGGTGATGCTAGGAATAGGCTGATTTTCTTCATGCATGCAATAGACTCCTAACTCAAATTCTTCTATTTCTTGATAAGGATCAAAAGCATGCACCTTGCTTGCCCATTCATCAAGAGTCAAATCTGGGATGCTTCCTACCTTGGTGTCAGCTTCATCAGTGCTTGGATAATCTTCTTGATCAAATGCTAAACAATTGGTATTGATCTGACTTGGAGTGTAAGGCTCAATGTGAAAGTTTGCAATAGGTTTAGACCTGATTGTGGCTTTGGTTCCATATCTTGTTCTGAACAAAGCATGTGTGACCAATCAGCAGACAAGTAACCTCCAATCTTAGCTGTGAAATCCCTTGACAAACATAGGGCAAAGAGTGGTGGAAGGTCTATTACTGAGACATCTTGCAAAACAACCACGTTGGGACAGGCATGCAAAGTAAGACTCAAGTTTTTAATCACTCCAACTGTTATTACTAATGTCTCATCTAATTGTACCACCCCTTTGGATATTGTTTCATATTGAATTCCCAACCGATCAGCTATTTGCTTGGGCATTCTTGAACTACTTTCCCGGAATCAATCATGCAATTGTGTACTAATTGATTTCCAATAATCAATGAAATGTAGAATGGAGGGGCCTTCAATATTTTACCTTGATGTCCTCCATGATTTCCCTCAGTCGGGGAAACATTTGTGAACACCTTCTCTTGCATTTGGACTTGCTAATTTGAAGTTGACCAGTCCTTCATGGCAGCTTGTAGCAAATCTCTTTGGCACGGGATATATAGTGATTCCCACATTGATATGTTTACATTTGTCTTCTTCATCGATTAATGATATTGAATGGGGATGAAGTATCTTTTGCTATCCCTTGGCCTACACATTCATCCCTTGTATATGGGCAGCAACAACTGGCATTTGAGTTGGCCTAGGAACTGTTTTAGGCAGTCCTTGTGTGCTTGGGATTACATTTTGCTTGCCAATAGTTTGTGGAGTGACAGAAGGTCATGAATTACTTGGGGCCAATGGCTGTTCTTCACCCAAATTTCTCCTCTTTGACCTTGTGTTAGCTGCAACACTTTGGGAAACTGTCTGGTTCATGCCACAAAAATCTTCTGCCTGCCAGTTTACAAGTGTGGTATCATTTGGAGCTGATTGCTGCTGGAATGTTTCTTGTTGTTGGTCATTTCTTTGACTACCTTCACCCTCCACACCAGTTTTTGTCACCATTAATGCTTGATTCAAGGCACCGTTGAAGCACATGGATCAAGTTATGAGGTTCATTGCATGGGAAACACCAATCATACTCTTGAGCCATATTGTTTTGTCTGCAATAATGCGTTAGAGGTAGATGTAGCATTGGGATTATATGGCTGAAATGGTCTGTTGGTAGGAGGCCTTGCTTGATTTAGGTTTGCAGTTGGATTGGGTGGTCTTTGGGGTTGATATGGCTACTTGTTAGGCTGAGCTTGAGGATGGAAGGAAGGTCTAAAACCTTGAGCTTGCTGCCTTTTGAGTGTAACCAGCTCATTACCTAGATTTTGCAATTGCTTCATGACTTCTTGAAGTTCATTTGAGGCACTAGAAGATGAAGTGGAAGCTTCACTTGAATTCTGATTTCTATGAGTGGGAATAGAAGCTAAATTAGGCACTTGGCTAGTACTTGGTCTCTCTAAACTTGGAAATAATGGCATTGGAGGCCAGGAGCTAGCTTTCCAGCTTGAATCAAACCATTCTTAGCTCTAATGGCAATGCTATAAGCAATGGGAATAGTTGTGCCTCCCATGGACTGAATTAACATAGAAATATCGAATTTAAAGCTTTAAGGTAATAAAGAAAAGCACCTTCTACTATTGGCCTGATCTGCCACCTGGAATTCTCTCCCAAGTCCTTTGAAATATGAAATTAAAATCGGCCGTTGCTCATTGGGAGCTCTTTTTGAGAGTTGTCACCTGCTCCAAAAGGGACAAGTTGTCTCTCTTTCCCAAAATCGCTCATGGAGGGCTATACATAGCTGATTCCAATTTTGAATAGAACTTGAGGCAAGACTCTTGAACCATTACAAAGCTTTCCCTTTGAATGAAGATGCCAGTAGTTTGACAGCAACTTGCATCTCATTGATCTCATGGATTACACAAATGTTAGCAATATCCTTAACATGATCACCAGGAGTGGTCTGATTTTCTCCAGTGAAGTATGGAATGTTCTTCAATGCTATAACTGGGATTGGATTTTGTGCATTGAGAGCAAGTGGGTTGTTGCCAGTGAAATTGACATAGGGGTTGTTTTGTGCCATTCTGATTGGCCTTAGAACCCTTGTTGATTGAATGAAAGGCCTACCAAGTGGAGGAGTTGAGAGAGTTCTATTTGGTGGAGATGGAGACCTTTGGATTCTCCTCCCACTTTGCCTTATTCTTGGAGATAATTGTAGATATTCAAACAACACCTCTTCTTCTCCAGCTCTTGACCTTGTAGTGATTCTTCTCATGAGTTTTTAGGTCTGCACTGCTAAAACCAGTTGATTCTTCTTCCTTGGAGTCGTCAGATGTGTAATTTATAGCTCTTTTAAAGCAAGAAACTTGCAACAAATGCACATCAATTTTTTTGCAATGAAGATGAAGACTTCTATGTCCCACCGGGCATGCCAAAACTGTTGTGGAAAATCAGCAGCACCCCGGATGTTGATCAGATTTCTAGTTTGATATTTTAGACATCTAGTGTGATTGCACAACATTGAATCCTCTCCCCAAGTGTGGGACTTGTAAAATGGGAAAGGAATCTCTAGATTAGAGGTTGGTTCCTCAACTCCTCTAATCATATTTATCACTTACAAGTTGCAGAGGTTTAAATTCCTAATCCTACCCTAAATTCCAAAGGAGACAGAGATAGAGAATGCAGATAAACTAAAACTAATGCTAATAGGTGATGCACCAAAGGAGTGGTGAGCATTTTTACTTCTGCAGATTGACACAGTCCATAAAAATGCAACAAAGAACCTCATGCACAAACTGATAATTGTAATGAAGGATCATAAATTAACCAAACAACACAGGAAGAGGATGAAAACTAATCACAAAGGTTGTATTGTTATTTTAATCATCAAAATCACTTGCATTACAACACCTGAGAGGTAAAATAAAAGTTGTAGCTCTTAGAAAAGGTCTAATATTCCACCAAAATCACTTCCAAGGTGAGAAAGGGGACTCTACAATACACAAAAATGTTCAACCCTTTGAAAATGAGCCAAATCTGGCTTTTACAGTGCAAGGGACGAGCCCAGGAGAGAGAAACGTGGGAAAATGTGGAAGGGATTCAACCATTGACCAAAACACATTAAAAACAACATGGGTATCCTTACAGACCCATTCCCTAACATTTTTAGCCATCTGGGAGAGAATGTGAGCCATTCTTCATTAAAAACAGTGGTTGAAACGTCATTTCTGCTCATCACCACGTGCTAGAGACATTCTTCAATTTTCTCTCTCCAAACTCCATAAAAATTAAAAATTGACCCCGAAATCTTGTATATAATTTCACCAGCTTTCCATTGATATAAAGAACGTGAAAATCGAGCTCTGGATCAAAAGATATGGCCATTTGAAGTTTTAGGGCAAAAACAGGCCAAATCGGGTTGGCGGGCAAAAATTCGAATTTTTAAACCTTTTTGGTCATTTGGAAATTTTTCCAAAATTTCCCCATGCTCCACCACTCTAGGTGCCACGTGGCAGCATCTCATTGGCTGCGGGCCTTCAGGGAAACTTTTCCCAAAACCTCGCCAAGCCATAACTTCAAAAATACATGGAGTTAGGAGGAAAACTTTACCTTTACGGAAAGCTAAGAAAGAACTCTATCCAATGGTGTCATTTCCAGAAGGTTTTGAGTGCTTAAAAAGAAAAATATTATGTATGAGGCACAAGAGAAGGAAATATGAAAGGGAGTTAGCCACAAAATGAGCAGGGGGCACATTTTTGGATAACAACTACTTTATGAAATTATAATTAAAATTCATGCATTCTTAAGACTTATCATTATTAGTAAATTGGCACTTAAATATAATTTATACTAAATGATTTTATCATTTTATTTTATTTTTGATTGAATATGAATATTTGAATGGATTTATTGCACAAAAATATTAATATTGGTTGTTAAGGACAGACATATTGAAAATTTTAGGATCAAGAAACACCAAGTTTCATAAATATATATGGATAAATTTGGATTTCATGTTATATGAGAATAAATTTAAGTGAAATTATAACTTTTTCAAAACTTGGTGAAGTTTGGTTTAAAGCTAGACTCTATAACATTTTTGCATGCTCGAAGCCTGTGTAAAATGAGAGTTTTTATTTCTAGCATAAAAGGAGACCCACTAAATATTATTTCTAGCATGAATGGAAAAATATAGTCTATGTTTCCATAGAATACTTCATCAAAGGTACTAATCAACTTCGCTCCTTATTTAATTTCATAACCTTCCAACATATATATAGAAGGGTATGTGATTTCATAAATTTTCACTAATAAGGGTGTTTTGGCTAGTGACTTAAATATAGTAGAGAACTTAGAGGGAGTGGATGAGCAAATAAAATTATTACTTGAGAAGGATACTAGATCCTAACCATTCCATTTTTGGTTTTATGAACTTCATTAATAAGAAGAGAATGATGGCCTTTAAAATTAGAAACTATAATGTGAAGTGGAATTACATGATCATTAAAAGAAATGACAAAGGGAATCATATGAATGATTATATTGTCAATTCCTTCTCTGATTTGAGGTGTGTGAAGGATATTGGTAATAATATTGTAGGGAGGGGGAAAAAGATTTATTGGATTGTGGAACAAAAGAGTAGTGGGAGTTTCGAACACCATTATTCTCTGCTTCTTTATTGTAGTGCTGGTATAGGATTTCTTTCACTTCAAGGATGGCGGGAGACTTAGTTAGAATCGAACCGGATAAAATGATAGAGATTAGTAAGAAAGCTAAGGAGATAATTTCACAGGTAGTATGGCTGATTTCTTCAAAAAAATTAAAGGCCACGAACAGTTGAGAATTGAAGTTAAAAAAATGTGGAACGGTGGAAAACTTTATTTGAGGGGATTTTCCTTCTTAGTCACTCCTAAGCTTATCGCCAAGGTCACTGGTCCGTCGATGGAAGGGAGAATTATTTTCAAGCCAAAATCTGATCTGCGGTATGGAAATCGACAGTTTCCTTATTGGTAAGGAAACCCTTAAACAACATTTCACCTTTGGTTTTGATAGAGAATCTTTTCCCTTTCCCTTTGATGAAATTATACTTCTTTTGATGCAATATGTGACATTTGAGGGTAGATTTAAAGTGTTTTTCTTTTTCTTACCATTTCCTAATGTTGAACCACTTCAAAACATGACCAAACACATATAAAATGACCAAACATGGAGGCTATAAATACCAAGGTGCGGGGCATTGCTTTTTTTTAAATTTTTATAGTATTAAATTATTTATTTACAAATTTTAAAATATTTTCTAATCTTTCCAAATTTTATTTTCTAATCCCTTTCTAAGTCAATCGATCAAGTGAAGAAGGGGAATTTCAAGATCCCTCTCCATCAAGCCATTATCAAATCCCTGGTCTAAACATGGACACCAAATTTTAGGAAGGCTAAGAAAATTGACCCAAATTTGGAAAATTCAGGGTCCTCTGAGGTTAGGAGGACTTTGGGGGAGAGAACCAGGTCCAACAAAGCCAAAACACCAACCTATAAGGGCTTAGGGAAGGATGATGTGGGTTTTAATCAAAAGAGAGGTAATACAGATCCTAAATTTGGGAAGAAGGTTCAAGTGGAAGGTGAGGAAGAGAGTAACACTCGATCAAGGCGGTGAAAACCATGATGAGAATGATGACCATGTTTTGGAAGATTTAGATAAGCTAGGAAAGATCTCTCCTATAGGCCATGATATGGACGAGGAAATGGAAACTCATACCTGTAACATAGAGGAATCCATTGACAATCTCAATTCACTCAAAGTGGCTCAAAGGGATATTTTTACAGCTCAGAAGGAGTGGTGAAAGCTAACACTTTCAGGAAAGAATTTGAATATTGCAGACTTGATACAGATATAAACAAACATAGGATTAGTATGGTGTCTGGTGAGATGAGAGAGGTTAAGGAAAGAGTGGAAAAAATCACTTCTTTGTTGGTCAATGATCAACAGGAAACAGTTAGCAAGAGGTGTGACAACATGGAAAAAGAACTTCTGGGCATAAAGGAGACTATGTTGCAAATTAAAAGCCTCCATATCCTTAACATGAGAACTACTCTTGTGCACCTAAAAATGAGGGCTGCATTAGTTAATGTGATGTAAAGAAATAAAAATGGTAAATGGTGGTATTTTTCCCAAGAAAGAGATGCTAAAAAAGATATGAAAATAATCTCAAATCCTTATCAGATCCTTTCCTTTCCTTTGTCTCCAAAGTGGCCTGTATTTTCCACAAAGGGTCAGTTATAACCGAACTAGAAAGAGTTTCCATTTTCATACATGTAGTATTCTACAAATGAAAACATATCAGCAATATCCAATCATGCATCAACAAACAAACTCATACATTATTATTATAATGATGTCAATAAGCATGTATACATGCATGAACTAACCAAGTTCATAATCCCATTCATGAATGATGCCTTCATCCATCACACAGAAAATACATAAAACTTACCTCACATAAGGCTGATTACATGATGTATTTCATAATAATCATAACAATAATATTTATTCATGCATCTGCATACAAAATCATCCATTATTATAATAATGATGTAGATAAGCATGTATTCATGCATGAACTATTCAAGTTTAGATTCTCATTCAAGGAAGAAAAATGCATAAAACTTACAATAAGTAAGGTTGATTACATAATGCATATCTTAATAACCATATGCATCAAAACCAACAACATACCAACTGTTTATCCAAATGCCATGCAATAGTTTTATATCCCAAAACTAGACAACATTCTAACTATTTTGACATAATGTTGGCATATCAATCTTTATGCCACAAACGGAACAACAAACAACTTTTGACAAGATTCCAACATTAACATCTTATATGCCCATAAGAGAAAGCATACTAATTTCTTGGAAAAATTCCATAACAAATAATATCATAGCCATAATGAGAAAGCATACAAACAAGTATGAAAAAATTCCTTCAATAATAATCTCATAAACCATCATGAGAAATCATACAAACTATATGAAAAAATTCCTTCAATAATAATCTCATAAAACATAATGAAAAAGCATATGAGTAAATTGTATGAAAGAATTATTTCAATAATAACCTCATAAACCATCATGAAAATCATACAAAGAGTATGACAAATGCCTTCAATAAAAATCTCATAAACCGTCGTGAGAAAGCATACAAACAATATGACAAAATGCCAACATACACATCATCTTAACATGCCCAAAATGGAACAACATGCCAACTAATTAATAAAATGCCAACATATTACCCTTATATGCAAAAAGGAGAATGCATACATAGCAAATTGAAACAATGTCAACATCTATATCATCTTAATATGCCAAAAATGGAACAACATGCCAACTAATTGACAAAATGATATCCTAGTAACCTTATATGCAAAAGGAGAATTCATATATAATACATAAACATGCATAGACATGTATATCACTTTACAAGCTTAAAATTGAACAACATGCCAAAACGGATCAAAAAATTAACATATTTTCCATAACACCCAACAAAGTATTTATACCAAAAGAATACATGCCAACCGTATGATAAAATGTCATAACATGAACTTCAAATATAATCCAAAGAATGCATGCCAACAACATGACAAAATTCCTTAGAATGAACTTCATATGGCTTTAACGCCTATTCTCGCATTGATCCTTTTGTGGAACCCCTTCATGTTTTATTTGGCTTTTAGGCCCTTTATGTAAACATGGTAGAGTCTCTTCAAAACTATTTACCAATAATAATAAAAACATGACAAAATTCCATAAAATGAAATTCACATAAAGTCCAAAGAATGCATGCCAACAACATGAAAAAATTCCATAGAATGAACTTCACATAAAATCTAAAGAATGCATGCCAACAACATGAAAAAATGCCATATAAATAGATTCACATAAATTCTAAATAATGCATGCCAACATGATGACAAAATGCCATAGAAAGAACTTCACATAAAGTCCAAAGAATGCATGCAAACAACATAAAAAAATACCATAAAATAAACTTCACATAAGTCCAAAGAATGCATGCCAACAACATGACAAAATGTCATAAAAATAAATTTCTAGAAAAATTCCAAAGAATGCATGCCAACAACATGAAAAAATGCCATAGAAATAAATTCACATAAAGTCCAAATAATGCATGCCAACAACATGAAAAATGTCATAAAATGAACTTCACATAAGTCCAAAAATGCATGCCAACAACATGACAAAATTCCATAATAATTTTCAAAATATTTCATACATTTTTTCAAAAAAGGATTCACGTAAACTATTTGAAAAATGCCATAATCCATAATCTTTCACGTGTTTATGCCAATAAAAGATTTTATATGAACTGTTTAACAAAATTATTAACACCTACTCATGTTAAATATGCCAAATAAGAGTTCAAACTCCAACTGTTTGACTAAATGTCACAACACAATAAAAACATGCCAAATAACATAGACATACAACCAAACATCAAAAAACCACTAACGGACATTTTAAAAAATTACAATCCAAATCCATTAAAATGTCTAGCTCATGAATGACAAAACATTAAAATATATACACTTATGTATACACAGAAAATGAAACTAAAAATGGCATATTCCTAAATGTCATAACACAATGAGAATCGCATGCCAAACAGAAAGAAGACATATAGCCAAACGTCAGTAGAACCGCTAACCAACATAGAAAAAGTATAGTCCAGGATGCAGAAAAGATCCCATCTCATGAATGAAAAAACATTAAAATATATAAACTTAAATGTAGACAAAAAATGCAAACAAAAACGTCATATTCCCTAAATGTCACAACACAATGAATCTGCAGCCAAAAAAAATGACATACAACCAAACGTCAATGAACCACTACCCAAACACAACAAAAGTACAATCTAGATCTAGAAAAGAGCCTAGCTCGTGAATGACAAAACATTTAAATATATACACTTATGTATACAGAAAATACAACTAAAAATGTCATATTCCATCTCCCATATGCCCAAGAGTAGAGAATAAATACTCCCAAGTATCCAATAAGAAAATAAAGTAAAATATCATACACCTAGAATGAAAATCATGAAATTTCTCAATACCCATTGAGGGAAAACTAAAAATTATTAAACCCGAAATGAGGAAACCATATTTATCTATACCCAAAAAGGGATAAACAAAATATGCATTCATTTATAAAATATTGCAAAGGATAAAAATTAGAAACCCTTTTACGAGAGATTCGAGATGAAAGAAGACCAAAAAACTCTACACTTTTCCTCCTTCCTTCTCTATTATTTTCTCCAACTTCTTAGCTCCACACCACATGAAATGAAACCCCAAAACCTTTTTAATTTTCCAGAAAAATTCTCCACAAACATGGCTACAACAAAAAAGGTGAAATCCCATAATAGAGGCCCAAAATCAGCCTAGATCTCCATATCAACCTCTAGAAAATCCTCCCATAATTTTTGAAAAAAATTACCCTCTAATTTCCTTCTCCTTCATGCCATGTCAAATGGATAACACAAAAACCTAAATCCCATTTAAGCCATGGATTCCAAATCCATTAAAATAACATTATAAATCCTAAAATACCACCACTTAGCTTTAGTCTAAGTTTTATTTACTTTTAAATAAAAATTATGTGTCATATTCTATAAGGAATGGTTAAGACATAATTTAATGCCAAGATAACTCATAATTCGAATGCCACCAAAAATTCCAAGTATAATAACCTTTCAAACACCTCACATGCCACATCATAAGGTATTAATCATACTAGGCCAATTCAAATCATGACCAAAACAAATTCCTTAGTCAGATTTAGTGAGCACCAACAAGAACATTATTTCCAAGTCAAACACCTTATAATGCTCAAGACTATGCCTTAATCAAGGACCAATAAAAATAAATTCATTATTAATAGGAGTCCCAAAATTCAAGATGTTACATCTTCCCCCTTAACAAGGGTAATGTCCCGATTACTGAGACTTGAAAAGAAATGGGAAATTATTTCTTACATACTCAACATCTTCCCAAGAAATAATGCATTCACTTAGGTTGTCCCATTGGACCAAAACTTGTTGAATATCTCTATTTTCAACTTAATGCTTCACTATGATAATATCCTTACCAGCTCAAGCTAAAAATTCAGCTTATCATCTACTTGCAAGTTCTACCAAGTTAGTACATGTGAAGGATCATGCACATATTTTCTCAAAAGTGAGACATGAAATACATCATGAATCTTAGAAAGTGAAGGAGGAAATTCTAACCTATAGTAAGCTACAACACTGATTTTCTCCAAAATTTCAAATGGACCAACAAATTTGGGTGTAATTTTAGACACCTTACCAAACTTAATTGAACTTTTATGAGGTTTGTCCCTCAAAAACACTATTTCACCCACTGAAATTCTTTTTCATTCCTTTTTTGACCAACATAGCTCTTTTTTCTATCACTAACAACTTTTAATTTCTATCTTATGATAACTAATCCATGCCAATAATCAAATCATAAGATCCAAAAGTCTCAACATGCAGATTTAATCTAGTTTTATACATCCTAGATCAAATATATTTGATATAAGTATTCATAAATTTGTACTTTCTTAATAGTGCCAAATTATTCTCACATTATTCTTCTTACCATTAAAAGCAATCCTTTTAAAATTAGAATTTTTATAAGGTACAGAAGAGGAAACAACAGACTTCTTGTTGCCTTTTCTTGCATTTCTTGGTAGTATCTCAGCTAGGAATGTTCTTTTCCTTCAACCTTATAGGTTACACTAACCACTTGTGCAAGACTCTTAGGGTTGACCATGTTTACATATTTCCATATAACTTCCCTCAAATCCAATTTGAACTTGGTTACCTTGGATTCTTCGTCCTTTATATAATCCACATGTTAGATCAAATCTAAAAATTGAGCTTCATACTTAGCTACAATCATGTTATTTTTTTTCAAACAATGAAACTCAATTTTCTTCCTTTCTCGGTGATTAGCCGAGACATATCTAGTTTTGAATTTCTTCTCAATTTTTTCCCAAGGGTAGAGTCAACATAACCCTTAACTTGCTTCAAATGATCCCACCATAGAACAACATGTTCTTCAAGGTGATAAACTGCATTACGGACCTTGGTGTTGGATAAGAAATCATGCACTTAACGTGTATTGTTGTAAGTTAAAAACCAAGCCTCAACTTTGTCATATGAGTCAAGGTATAACCCTTTAAATCTAGGAATAAGGATTTTCTTCAATTCCTTGAGGAAGAGATCTATTTCTCTATTCCCTTGGGGTACCTCTTCCCCTTTGTCCACCATGGCCTTGGTTTGGATTATCCACACCACCACTACTCCGAGTTCTTACCATTACTCCTGGTAAGTACAAAGAGAATTTTAGATAACATTCCTAGAGGCCTAAGTATTTATACAACCTCAACACTGATGCCAAGTGTAAGGACCTTGAAAACTGAGGTCTAAATATTTTTAACTCCCATTATTCCCATTTTCTAATTGATATTTTCTTTTAAACATAATCAAATCATATAACTAAACATTTAAATCATACATGCATGATACAAATGTACAAATCAGATTTGATCCAAAATACCTTTCATTTATTTCCATATCCTTAGTACAACTTATAAGCTTATATGCAATACAATGAACCTCATTGGCATATACAACTAAACATTTAAATCATACATGCATGATACAATGGTACAAATCATATTTGATCCAAAATACATTTCATTTATTTCCAAATCCTTAGTACATCTTATAAGCTTACGTGCAATAAAATGAGCCTCATTAGCTTATACAATATAACCATTTATTCCAACAATACATCAAGTACAATTTTATTCCATGAAATGAAATATAAAATAACTAAACAAGATCTAAAAATCAGCTCAAATCCCTATCAGATCATTTTTCCTTTCCTTTTTCTCCGAGTGGCTTGTATTTTCCACAAAGGGTCAGTTCAAACTGAACTGGAAAGAGTTTCCATTTTCATACATGTAGTATTCTACAAATGAAAACATATCAGCAATATCCAATCATGCATCAACAAATAGACTCATACATTATTATTATAATTATGTCAATAAGCATGTATAGGTGCATGAACTAACCAAGTTCATAATCCCATTCATGAATGATGCCTCCATCCATCACATAGAAAACACATAAAACTTACTCATGCAAGGATGATTACATTATGTATTTCATAATAATAATAATAACAATAATATTTAGTCATGCATCCTCATACATAATCATCCATTATTATAATAATGGTGTAGATAAGCATGTATTCATGCATGAACTAAACTAATAAATTGAAGAAGCCTCTCATTCAAGGTAGAAAATGCATAAAACTTACAATAAGTATGGTTGATTACATAATGCATATCTTAATAACCATATGCATAAAAAAATAGCATACCAACTATTTATCCAAATTCCATCGCAATAATTTTATATCCCAAAATGAGACAACATTCTAAACTATTTTGACAAAATGCCTTTGGCATATCAATCTTTATGCCAAAAATAAAACATCAATCAAGTTTTGACAAGATTCCAAAATTAACATCTTATATGCCCATAAGAGAGCATACTAATTGCTTGGAAATTTTTTAGAACCAATAATCTCATAACCACAATGAGAAAGAATACAAATAGTATGACAAAATTCCTTCAATAATAATCTCATAAACCATCATGAGAAATGATACAAACTGTATGAAAGAATGCCCTCAATAAGAATCTCATAAACCATAATGAGAAAGCATACAAACTGTATGAAATAATCCTTTCAATAATAATCTCATAAACCATCATGAGAAATCATACAATGAGTATGACAAAATGCCTTCAATAAAAATCTCATAAACCATCATGAGAAAGCATACAAACAATATGACAAAATTCCAACATGCACATCATCTTAACATGCCCAAAACAAAATAAAACGTCAATTACTTGAAAAAATTCCAACATAGTAACCTTATATGAAAAAAGGAGAAAGCATACATAATAAATTTACACAATGCCAACATGTACATCATCTTAATATGCCCAAAATGGAACAACATGCCAACTACTTGACAAAATTCCAACGTAGTAACCTTATATGCAAAAAGGAGAATGCATACATAACAAATTGACACAATGCCAACATGTATATCACTTTACAAGATCAAAGATGAACAACATGCTAAACAAATCAAAAAATTAACATATTGTCATAACACCCAACATAGTCTTTATACCAAAAGAATACATGTCAACAATATGATCAAATGTCATAATATGAACTTCATATATAATCCAAAGAATGCATGCCAAAAATATGAAAAAATTCCATATAATGAACTTCACATAAATTCCAACAAATGCATGTTAACAACATGGCAAAATGCCATAGAATGAACTTCATATAAAATCCAAAGAATGCATTCCAACAACATGACAAAATGCCATAAAAATAACTTCACATAAAGTCCAAATAATGCATGCCAACAACATGAAAAAATGCCATAGAAATAACTTCACATAAATTCCAAAGAATGCATGCAAAAAATTCCAAAAATGAACTTCACATAAGTCCAAAGAATGCATACCAACAACATGAAAAATTCCATAAAATGAACTTCACATAAAGTCCAAAGAATGCATGCCAACAACATGACAAAATTCCATAAAAAACTTCACATAAAGTCCAAAGAATACATGAAAAACATAAAATGAACTTCACATAAGTCCAAAGAATGCATGTCAACAACATGACAAAATGCCATAATAACGTATTTCATACCCTTACTCAAAAAAGGATTCACATAAATTATTTGAAAAATTCCACAATCCATACTCACGTGTTTATGCCAATTAAAAGATTACATAGGAATTGTTTGACAAAATTCTTAACACCTACTCATGTTAAATATGCCAAATAAGAGTTCAAACTCTAATTGTTTGAATAAATTTTGCAACACAGTAGAACCACATGCCAAACAAATCAAACATACAACCAAACATCAACAAAACTTATTCCGAGACATAGCAAAAGTATAATATAGATCCGAGAAAAGAGCTCACTCGTGAATGAAAAAACATTGAAATATATACACTTATGTATACACGAGAAAATGCAACTAAAAATGTCATATTCCCTAAATTTCAGAACACGGCATAACCACATGCCAAACAAATAAGACATACAACCAAACATCGTAGAAGCTGCTTCCCGTAAAAAACAAAAGTAAAGTACGGTCTAGATCCGAGAAAAGAGCCCAACTCGTGAATGGAAAAACATTAAAATATATACACTTACGTATACACGAAAAGAAAATGCACCTTAAAACATCATATTCCTAAATGTCACAACACATTAGAACCACATGCCAAATAAAACATATATATATCCAACCATCAGTAGAACTACTACCCAAACACATTAAAAGTGTAGTCTAGATCCATAAAATATCCCAACTTGTGAATGAAAATATATACACTTATGTATACACAAAAATATAGCTAAAAACATCATATTCCATCTCCCATATGCCCAAGAGTAGAGAATAAGTACTCCCAAGTATCCAAAGTAAGAAAATAAAGTAAAATCTCATACACCCGAATGAAAACTACAAAATTTCTCACTACCCATTGAGGAAAAACTCAAAAATATGAAAACCCGAGAATGAGAAAACTAGATTTCTCTATACCCAGAAGAGGGATAATCGAAATATGCATTCATATATAAAATACTGCATAGGATAAAAATTAGAAACCCTTGCATAATAGATTTGAGATGAAAGAAGACCAAAGAAACTTTACACTTTTCCTCCTTCCTTCTCTACTATTTTCTCTATCTTCTTAGCTCCACACCACACGAAATGAAACCCAAAACCTTATTTATTTTCCATAAAAATTCCACAAACATGGATGCAACAAAAAAGGTGAAATTCCATAATAGAGGCCCAAAAATCAGCCCAAATTATCATAACAACCTCCAGAAAATCCTCCTAGAATTTTTGATAGAGTTTCCCCTCTAATTCCTCCTCTCCTTCACGCCATGTCAAATGGCTAAAACAAAAACCTAAATTCCATTTATGCCATGGATTCCAAATCCATTAAAATAACATTAAAACTCCCAAAATTCCACCACTTAGCTTTAGTCTAAGTTTTATTTATTTTTAAATAAAACTTATGTGCCATATTCCATAAGGAATGGTTAAGACATAATTTAATTCCAAGATAACTCATAAATCAAATGCCACTAAAAATGCCAAGTATAATAACATTGTCAAACACCTCACATGCCACATCATATCATTAATCATATAGCCAATTCAAAGCATGACCAAAACAAATTCCAAGTCACATTACCAAGTGAGCACCCAAGCACCTTATTGCCAAGTCAAACACCTTACAATACTCAACACTATGCCTTTATTAAGGCAGAATAAAAATAAATTCATTATTAATAGGGAGTCCCAAAATTTGGGATGTTACATGTTACTTTGAGGGCTTCAATGGGTATACCCTTGGCCTGGGATTTATGGTCTTTTGAACTGATGCTTTATACAGGGTAGGGTCCCCTTAACCCTTCTTTATCGATAATAAAAAAATGAGAGTTTTAATATAGGGCATGGACATTTTTGAAGTATAATGAATATTTTTGTTGTAAAATGTTATAATCTTTTGAATACATAAATCACAAACTATTTGAAAAACCGACTCTAGGATATGTGAACTTGTCATGGAATACATTTATTTATTTTATTTTATCAACAAAATTACTCAAGGATAGTGGTCTCATGGAATAAATTTTTCATAATGTGTTTTATCGACACATAAATAGAATATGTAACTTAGTTAAAATTGATATCGATTATTTACAAAAAATGAAAATTAAATTACCTTTCTTTTTACGTGGAAAAATACTAGGTTGTTTGAGCTCCTTCTCCTTCTTCACAAGAGTGAAAATGAGAGGTGTAGTGAAAATGACATTCACTTGGGATTAAATAGGAAATGTGGGGTTGCATGGTTAAAATAATGTGATGCAAATGTGGTGTAAATGTGATGCTCATTACATTGCATTTATGTCACATTTGTAGCACTATTATCGCATCATTTTTGTGTTGAATATCCCTTCAAAAATATTCATGAATCAATGTGAAATCAACCCCATTTTCAAAGTTTTTAACACTATAGGTAGTAATACCTTAAATTTTTTAATCATACACTTCTCAATCACTCAAAATATGAACAACCTTATCATGGTCCTACTTAGAACAATAATGTAACTACTAATATTATTGATGTTCCATATCCCTTTACTAGTGCATCCACAGAGAACATAATTAATATGCAAGGTACCAAATATCATCATTTTTATTGAACCCTCATATCCTTTATCTATTTAGACTAAATATTATAAAGTAATTTATCTAGCTTCTCCCAACCAAACATCACATGAAAATACTTTTGTTCATGATCTCATAATTTAGTTCAATGTTGTCAACACATGTGTAGACATTCATGAAAAATTAATCACGTTTCGGTACCACCACCTCTCCTAGACACCATCAACCCTTGTCATCATGTATAAATGTTCCCATTTTTTTATAGTTATATCATTTCATACACTATAATTCTATATGAGTATAATTTTACCATGAATGATCCCATATAAATAACAAAGAAAAATCAAAATCTAGAGCTATGTGTAATTTCTCCTTCTTTATAGCCTATTTTGACTAACACTTCCTAGGTTTAGCATTGCGTAGTTCAACCCTTTTTAGAACTCTATTGGATTCCATATTAAATCCCACTCTTAGATATTATTAATATCTCACCTATCCATCATGAAATTCTTATGTCAACACTCTTCCCTTTTCCACCCACTTTGGGGTATAAACCTACCCTACATGGTTTGGAAGAGATCATCATGCATCAATACAAAGTGATATCTATTTCCACCAATCTCTCTAAAAATCATTTCTCATTCATAAATTTCCCATTGATTCTATAATTCTTGATGAGATTCTCTTTCATGCAAACAAGCCTTATTTCTTTTTCTCAAGCTATATCATCCACACTAAAGTTACAAGAGAAATCATAGATGAAGGTTTTGATACTTGTGTCACTTTCCCTCACTTCATTAAAACACTTGGCTACTCTTTTGACAACCTTAAATACACTAGGATCGTGTTTCAGGGTTATGATTGTATATATATGCCCCATACGTTGCATTTGGATCCCTACCACAATGCCTCCTTGTACCATTCATGTAAAATTCATGATCTTCAACTTCCCTTTGTTTAAAATATCCTTAGGTCAACCGTAGACTCGTATCATGCATTCAATCACGTTATCTTCTTATCAATGTGTTAATTTTGCACATCTAGAGGCTATATATAAAGTACAAGGATACACTAATCCTTGGACCTTTGACCTCTTCTAAAAACATGGTAAATTAGAAATCTCCACCCTTGAAGAACACCCTACCATCCCATTTCAGGGATACAAATGCTTCAACTATCATGTAGATTCCCTACGTGGATATAATGGCCATTCGAGATCGTGGTTTATACTCCGTCCAACCTTCTCAATGCATATGATCATGAACTTGATGAAATCAACCCTAAGATAAATAATTTTGTTCTCCTTAAGGCCATTATCTCACAATTAGCTCCTACTCGATTCTCTCTCTTACACAAGAAGGGTGTTGACTAAGTCCCTATCACTATTAATCATACTAGGCATCCTCTTATAGATCATCTCATATAACCTTCTACTATTATTTATTCATGTATTGTTGACGTTTCTACACCTGATAATGATGGTGGATATTTTATAAACAATTCCTTCTTAATAGGATATTCTCGAATAAGAATTTATATATTATTTGCTATTAGAAATATTACAATATACCTTTAATCATAACATCCACACTATCATTATATCTCCACAAGAAACACATAATCACTTTGATCTTGAGGCCGGTTACCTTATGGAAGATGAAAATTCCTACTCTAACTTTGAATCTACATATGAGCCATGAATAAACTCCCTTCAATGTTCGATTCATATCCCACTCCTTGGATAGACCTTCTATGACACTTGTTATGACATATCCTACATCTTATCCTCATACTTCTTTGTATGTTGTTATAAATCTACCCTTTATGAAATCACCACCAAGTATTCTTTCTATTATGGCTCCTATCCCACCTGTGGATAAACCATACTTACTATAGCATGAGGCTCCTAGGAATGATGTTTCATATTGTATATCCTATCAATGATATACAAAAACTTGAAGTGGAATATAAGTGAGACCAAAAAAGAAATTCATGCAAGCTGTATTATGCTACACCACTCTTGTTTTCTCATCATGGATTTTTCTCACACACACACATGATAATTTTTATGTTATCTCCCACAAGTGTTGAGTTCGAAACCTTATCCTTGTGCACCTAAGCATAGATCCTATACTCCTCTACCATGTCCTTCTATGGCATCATCTAGTTTTCACCAAAATAATATTTCCCCCTCATCTTTCTCTTGGAAATACCCAGTATGATGTTCTTAAAAGAATCTCTTATTGGTTTGATGATTCTCTCTTTTCCACATGATTCAAAGTCCATCTGCTATCAACATCATTTAGGAAAACCTCAAGGACCTCATGATTCACACTCAATGTCAAATTATATAAGATGTAACTGAAATCATCAATAAATGCATGCCAATATTTCACACATTTTCATTTATTCACTTTATTTTACTCAATATATCCCTATGTATATTTTCTCATTGGGATTTATCTTTCCCACTTGGATTCCTATTACCATTTCTTACTTCCTTGGATATGTTTTTTAATTCCTTCTTACTCTCTCCCACTTGGGTTTCTATGTCCACTACTTCCTATCCTAAATACTTTGGTAATCTATCTCTCGGTTGGGTTCCTATGACCATTTCTTCCTACCTTGGATACTTTGGTAATTTCATTACACTCTCCTACTTAGGTTTGTATACACCTCATTTTTTTATGCTTTTTAACCACTTATTTTGTGTAGGGGATGTTGATCCATCTTCCTCATGAATGGTTGCCTTAAGGGGCCTTTCGAGATTATGGTGTGATCATTCTTGGTCACGTTGGCTTTACCATATCACTTTAGAGATGTCTCTATTTTTCCATAGTTACCCTATAATTTCCCCATTTCTTCCCTTTGTTCACACATTGCAGCCATCATGTCCACTTGTATCTTTATGTCCACTTGTTAATTTTTATTACATGTTATCTTCCCTAATTTTGATCACCCTAGAACTTTGGAATTTACCTCTATTTACATTACAGCCTCCATCTCACATTTTTGTCACGTTTTAACCTTAGGGTTCCCCCAAGTTCAATGACATTTCCCATGGGTTATGGTGTTGGTTTTTCCTTTTCCATGGTTAGGCCATCACTGCGCAAGATGACATCAAGTATATACACTCCAACTTATTTTTGATAAACCACCACTGAACAATCACTTTTTTCATAGGTGAAGGCACATATAGTTTTCATATTTTCACACTATTTTGTACTTACTTGTTGGGCATGGATTGTTAGATCTCACCTTTGTGCATTTCGTTCGCCATAGTGAGTTAGGTCTAGAGATATTCTTGTTGAGATTTAGCCTTCTCCACCCATATCAACTCTCTATTGGTGTTGTTTTCTATGAGAAATATCATGCATAAATAACAACACACACACACACACACACACACACACACACACACACACACACACACACACACACACACACACACACACACACACACACACACACACACACACACACACACACACACACACACTAACACACACTACATGTAATAATTTCTATCCCTTCTTAGTATTTTATCATATACATGTATGTTGTATGTTGGTCATTCATTATTATAGACTAGAGTAGATGTATGTTTTATTTGATCTATTATATTGTCAAATTAGATTACACCTCTTGGATTTATCCATCCCTTGATTACTCTTATTATGAATCTTAGTAAAATACCTATCTTTATCTTTTATATAGTCCTTAGAAACTTATACCTATCCTAAGGTTAGGGCCACTATCCTATAGAATTATGATACTAACAATCCTTAAGAGTATTTGTATCTACATAATGTGTCTAAAATTATATTGGACCCCTACATTTGAGATCATAGATAAGAACCTATATTTATCCTATCATACCCTTTGGTGAGACAATATTTTTGTACTTCAATCCCTCTCTTTAGATGTAATTTCCCCCTATGAAAGTTATTTACACCACAGATATTGTTCCAAATTCCCCTCTTTTGCACTTGACATCTTTAGACACCATCAACCCCTATGAAATATTTCTGTATGACCGATCTCATATGGGAAACATTTCCAAAAATCTTTTTTAGGAATCCCTATTTTATTATGGAGTATATATTTTGTGACTCCACTATATCCTTTATTAATCCATCTCTGTGTGACCACGATAACTCTAAGGTTGATGGTTTTCCTAACATATTTCCTCTAAAATTAAGAAGCCAAAACCCCCACTTAAAAATATACAGACTAGATCTAACATGCAAAAATATGTCTTCAAAATTATAAAATAAGCGGAACCTAAAGTTGTCCCAAAGTTTGATTATACTCTTTGTATGAAAAAAATTCTTAAAAATTTCTTGAGTATGTAGGAAAGTCACCTAAAAGGACACATAATTGTATTAAAGACTAAATTTCTCAGAATTTGGATTCATATATCAATAATATTTATCCTCCTTCAAATGGAGTGAGTATTGATCCAACAAATAACACAAATATTCCTCTAAAAATGATTCAACTTAACTCATCATGCAAATTATTAACTACTTAATTCAACAACAAGATATGACTACAAATTAGTTTTTAAAATGCAAACCAATCTAGCTCAACCTGTTAATCAACCTCAAATGGTTTCTTATGGCATGTAAAACCATGGACAAGTCCCTCCTCTCTCGATTGGAATCAAACAAGCCGTATTTCCCCAACCTTCTATTCATAAAAACCTTAAATACATTCAAAGGAGCCTATCACTCCTTACATTTTTTCTATGGAAATTAGAGGCATTACTCCTTTTATGATTTATGATGGTTCTACTAACCCCACATTCTATATGAAGGATTATGGAAATATCTACAAAGATTGGGTTAATCCAATTCTTACATTTTACAAAACTCTTAGTTAAGACACTTACAAGAGATACCTTAGATTGGTACAATACTCTTCCTTCCAACTCCCTTTTCAAGCTTGAAATCTTGGTGACTATCCTAGTCAACGAATTTCACTATCATGATCTTTCTGAAAATTTCATTAATTTCTAACAAATGAAAAATGAATCATCTAAGTTTTCATAAAATGTTGAAAGATCTTATCCACTAGGACTAAAAATGACATGGCCAATGAAATTCTATTTCAAATATTCCTTAGAGCACTTGAGCCTCACCTTCAATACACTTTTATATCCTTTTCTTCTACATCTTTGTAATAATCATTCAAGAAATAAAAACACCAAGATTACCTTATGAAGGAGTTCGAAAAGACTTATCCAAAGTAACACCATCCATGAACATTCAAGTCCTCATGCATCCTATAAATAAGAATGTAAATGATGATGGATTCAAATATACTCTTCCTCAAGGTACTTCTTCCAATAAGACCATCCATAACATTGACCAATCTTCTACTAAATCATAAGGAAATTCTCTTTCCTCCTCGTAATGACCCTCACTAATCTTTTTCAAAAGAAGAATTGAGATGTTGTCTACCCCAAAAATTCACCATGGTTGTAGACCCTTCTCGACCTCTTCCTCAATGACATGAAGAAAGTAAATTATGTTAGTGGCACGCCAATTGGTGTCATTCCAATGATAATTGTTGAACCCTTTAATCATTTTCCTATACTTTCCTCTTTGGCAAAAAAATTTGATGATGAAGACATCATTTTTGAAAGGATAGATGAATCCATCGAGGCACGTGAAAAATACCAATAAATTTATCAACATGAAGTGGTTCATCAAGCTAATAAATTTCTTAAAATCTATAAGGATCCACTTCTTGATCACTTCAAATCGAACACTCCAATATTGGTCCTATTCTAACTAAAAATACAACAACTAATAATGATGACACCCCATATCCCTCTACTAGTACATCTATGGATATTAAAACTCATATGGATAACACCAAATGTATTATCACCTATATAAAACCCTCATATCATTCCTATCTTTAGGATAAATCCTATAGAGTCATATATTTATGTCTTCATGCTAATAATATAATAAACATGTTTCAATTAATGATTCCAAAATTTATATAAACACAATTTTCCCCTGTGTAGACACTAATATATGATCAATCATGTTTATTGCATCATCACATCCCCTAGATTCCATTATCCATTATCAACCTACGTGGTTGATCCTGTCTATTTCCGGATCTAGCACTTATTATGCCATCAACCCCTATGAGTAAATTCATACCATGGCTGATCCCATTGAGATGCCATAAAAATTAGAATCTAAATCTAACTACCAATCCTCCTCCTTCAAAACCTTTTTTAGACTAACCCTCCCTAGGTTAAAATTCGACATAGTCTAACCTATTGATTAGGACCCTCTCGTAGAACTCTCTCACCTTCCAAGTTAATTCCAGAGTTCTTGGAACTCATTCGTACCTCACCTAAACAACATGAACATCTTATGTCAATAATCTTCATTATAAACATCCCTTTTCCATCCACTTTGGGGAAAAACCTACCCTTCATGGTTCAAAAGAGAGCATCATGCATCTCAATGTGAAGAGTTGTCCATTTATCCAAATCAATCCTAATGGATTTTATTTTCTCTTGACTCCATGATCTTCAATGAGATTATCTTTCATGTAGATGACCATCATCTCTTTATACAAATTCAAATTGTCACGCCATCGTTAAGAGATCCATTATAGATAAAGGTTTCAACACCTATGTCAGTTATATCAACTTCATTAAGATACTCAATTACTCTATAAAAACCTATACTCCACTAGGATCACGTGTTAGGATCATGATCATAAACAAATTCCCCCTATGGGTTATATTTGGATCCCTAGCAATGTGGCCCCTTGCATCATCGATCTTTAAGTCATGATTTTCAACTTCCCTTTTCTTATAACACACCCTCTTAGGTCGAACATAGAGTCATTAGATGTGCATAGTCACATCATCCACCGCCCATGTGTTAATTTCACACTCCTAGGGTAGATCTATAGAGTACAAGGCAAAACTAACCCTTAGAAATTTAACCTCTTCCAAAAATGCAATACATTCAAAATTCCCATTTTCAAAGTGCTTCTAGTTTCCAAACTAGTTGCATCCATATATATATATATATATATATATATATATATATATATATATATATATATATATATATATATATATATATATATATATATATAATATGCTAGGTGGATAACTACATGTGGTTTGAGGCCTCTTCAAATTAGTGCCAACGTAGGCCATGTATATATTGCACTTCAACCCAAACACTAATATTTTTTAGGGTCTTCCACCCATGGTTATGGTTTGAGTTTTATTCGGGTTATCTAGAGGATTTCAAGACTATGCAACACTTAGAGGTTAATAGTGACACTCAATTCCAGTGTAAGCGAGGGAATAAGAAGTTACATAAGCACATTATGAAAAGGTTTAAAACCTAACAAAAGGTTTAAGACCATACAAATGTTCTTACTAGAGTTGTATATTTTGAAGTCAAGGAAATTTTGAGTTGTAGTATCAATAATGAAGTAAATTTAGGTTTATTACTCTTATATTCTCTTTTCTCGTACACCCAAATATTTATTGTTTCACTCTATACAACTAATTGCATATTATTGTTGATGGGGTGGGAGTGGTGCGGTCAAGTCACATGGTTGTGTGCTTGCCCACCCGGTTTCAAATCCCCCCGAGGCACGATCCTCCTCGGAGGTGGTTTCACCGCTAGAGGCGGCATCTCTGCTCATGCTGACACTGGTGATTACTCCTCACTGCTGACATTGGTGGCTACTCCTCTCGTTGTCGACGCTGGTGGCTCCTTCTCCTCTCGTTGCTGACACTGGTGGCTGCTCCGCTCACTGTTGCTGCTCCTCTCACTGCGGTCGTGGCTGCTCCTCTCGCTGCTGACACTTGTGGCTGCTCCGCTTGCTGCTGATCCTGGTGGCTGCTCCTCTCACTGCCGATCGTTGGTAGCTGTTCTAAGTTGTCCCACCCACTCACCGTGGTCGTTGTCGACGGTCGCTGCATCTTCACTTCGGTTTCATGGTTGCTTCAATTGGGTTCCTAATAAGTGGTCCCCTTCATTGTAACCAGGTTGTGGATCCTCTCAAAAATCCTCATGTGTACAAGGATGTGGGTCCTTTCAAACACCCTCAATTTACCCTCAATCCAAAAAAACTAATTGCATATTATTATCAAAATTTGTAAGTATTAATTAATTATTATCATTTTTTTAATTAATGTTAGATGTTAAACAAAATAACCCCTAACCCAAAACTTATATTATATTTTAGTGGATTTCCATAGCATATAAATAATTATGGTGTAGACATTTGATATGCTTATTGTGATTATATCTTGCACCTTTTTTCAAACCCTAGTTTCCCTAGGTTTTCATTTCTACATTGTAAATATTTATATAATCAAGGTTTTGTTTATGAACACTAGGTGTCATTCCTCGATTTCATTCCACTCTATTTGTTTTCTAAAAACATTCTATATGATGAATTTTTAAGTACACAAATCCCTCTTTCCACACCCTTTTCTTTGTCATAGTTTCCATTATTAGTGATTTGAATTTATATGATGAATTTGTAAACTTATATTTCATTTTTGTTAGCATTTCTTCCATGATGTCCACAATGTATTTCCTTTAGTACATTTTAATTAATATTTCATGTAAGAATATCATTCACGAAGTATTTCAAAATGTATGGATCCATCCCGAAAAATACTTTTCATATGTGGCCTTTGTTCCCAAGGAAGGGTTTTGTTTTTCACTTCATCTACATTCTATTGATGGTTACAATTGTAATTATACTTATCAAAACAATTATAATGATTTTTCACATGATGTTACTTCTTTATCTTCTATTGAAATGGAAATAAACAATAATACCCTTGAAAATCTTGTTTCTATATAAACATTTTACAATGGAATCAAAACTTAGACATGATATACCTATTTGTGATACTTCTCTTCTACATAATAATGAGGAAATTGCTTACACTGAACATCTTTCTCCTTTGATTGTAAAACACACCACTAATGTTTCTCATGATGATGTAACTGTTTATCTTACTTCTACTAAAAAAATTGCATGCTCATATTGATGATTTGTCTCTTGATACTCAAAGAGGTTTTATACCCCTAGTTCATAATGTTATACTTTCACCTATACTGAGTGTCTCATCTCCCTGACTATTCCTACTTTTGATACATAAATGGTGCCTATCTTTAGGGAAACCCATATCACCCTTTAAAATATTATGAAGGATTTATGCATATTGCTATGCACATGCTTAAGAACTCATCTAATGCTATGAAAAGGGATACAAGATTTTCATTTGATCTTTCTTATATTAAAAATGGTGCGCTTGTCTATTCTTTGTGAGTTACATCTTATATGCATGATATCGATTGTTTTGATATTATATATGTTATTCCTCAATATGATTCTATTGATCCCAATGATTCTATATCACCTCTTTTACTTGTGGTTTTCCTTTTTTATCTCCCTATTTGTGTGGTTGATACATATAACCCTCATGGCACTAATTCCCTTACACATTGCTTATAACCTTCGATTTATTTTTCTCATACACATCTAATTATTACAAATGTGTCCAAGCATTTTGTCTCTATAGGGTTCTCCCCTCACACTCTTATTCATTGATCATCCATGTCACATACTACTTCCTTTATGACTTTGGATCAGTCACCTCATATGCATACTACTTCTCAAGGTCTTCTTTACCTAGTTTTCCTTCAACACATATTATTGATTCTATAAACACCATACATGAGCATCCTTTGTCTCTTCTAAAACTTGAGGGGATTGCATCCTCCATATAACCTACATGACATGCCTCTTCATGAAGTACTTGTGAGTATATATTGTGTTATCCCCTTTATTTTACATAGATAACCCTTCGCAAATACAAAAAAATCAAATAGTTACAAAAATACAAAACCAATACCTCTACATATAGCTTGCATGTTTATCACTTTACATTACATATTTTATTTTTCATTGTTGTTTGATATGTATTTTTAATATAATTTTTTTCACACATGTATTCATAAGGTATAATGGGATTGATACATGACACATATAGATCATTACACGATGACAGGTGTCAACCTAGACCTTTCTATATGCCAAGATTATCTGGGGTAATCTCCTACATATTCTATAGAGATGTAATTATTTCATTATACTTCCTTTCTACTTCCTCATTTCATTGGATTACATATATTTTACACATGTTATATTTTGATCTAATGGGAATAACACATGTGTCTTGTGTAGCATTATATATCTTGTTTTATGTTCTTATTTTCTACTTATTATTATTGTTTGTTATACATGTTTTCTTTTCTATTTTTACTAGTTGCATGATTCTCTTGTATGAGGCCTAAGTGTTATGATTATCTAGTAACACTTTGTGTGTCCCACGATTGTGTCTCTATGCCTTTCTTATAATACATTTCTTCTCTTGTATGTGGCATAACTCCTGTGATTTTCTTGTGACACCTTGGGTGTCCCATGTTTATGGCTTTATGCCCCTATGTGACTCTTTTTTACACACTACTACTTTTATTCTTACTTAATTATTGCTATATCTCCATGATTGTTCTATTAGATATGAATTTTTACTACTTGCTGTTATTTTTTCTATTGTTGTTTGTTTTATGCATGTCATGGTCTCCACCATACACAACACCTTTTGTAGGCTCATTGTCTCAATGATGGTTACCACTACATCCTTATATGTGTTCCTTCATAGATTATCAAAATTGTATAATAGGGGTACACATATTTTATCTTGAAGAGAACTCAAATGATTTATGACACATGACTATAAAGAGGGGGAATTCATTGGGTTATAGTCTAAACCTATAGAAATATTTTCAGGCTCAAGTATAAATTTTAACACGGCATAGGTCCTTAGAAACATTTCGAGATAGATAAATTGGGAAAAATTAAATAGGTTCAAAAATGTACAATATATTCAAGACCATACACAATCTCCCATTCATTTCTACCCTAGGGGTAGTTACATTGATGTTCTCACATGAATCTCTTATTGGATTGATGATTCTCTCTTTTCCACATGATTCAAATTCCATCTACTATCAACATCATATAGGAAAACCTTAAGGACCTCATGATTCAAATTCAATTTAAAATTCTATAAGATGTAACTCGACATCATCAATAGATGCATGTAAATATTTCACATGTCGTTGATTCATCTTATTTTACTTGGTATATCGCTATGTATCTTTTCTCATTTTGGTTTATCTTTCCCACTTGAATTCCTATGGCCATTTCTTCCTACTTTGGATACTTTTTTAATTCCTCCTTACACTCTCCCACTTGGCTTCCTATGTCCATTGCTTCTTATCCTCTATAATTTGGTAATCTATATCTCACTTGGGTTCCTATGGCCATTTCTTTCTACCTTGGATATATTAGTAATATATGGATTTCTACATACATTACTTCCTACCTCATTTACTTTGTTAATTTTTTTACACTCTCTCACTTAGGTTTGTATACACCTCGTTTTTATGCTTTCTAACCACTTCCTTTGTGTAGGGATGTTGACACATCTTTCTCGGGGTGTGATCATTATTGGTCACATGGGCTATACCATATCATTTTAGAGATGTCTCTGTTGTGTCATGGTTACCCTATACTTTCCTCATTTCTTCCCTTTGTTCACACATTACATCCATCATGTTCAATTATATCTTTATCTTTATTTATTTATGTTTATTACATGTTATCTTCCTTGATCTTTACCACCCTAAACCTTTTCCATTTACCTCTAGTTACATTATAACATCCATCTCACATGTTTCTCGTATTTTTACCTTAGGGTTCCTTGCAAGTTTTATGCCATTATCCATGGGCGATCATGTTGGTTTTGCCTTTTCCATGGTCATGTAATCACCCATGGGAGATGACATCAAGTATATACACTCCACCTTATTTTTTATAAACCACCACCAAACAATCACCTTTTTTATACATGAAGGCACATATTGTTTTCATATTTTCACACTATTTTGAACTTACTTGTTGGGCATGGATTCTTAAATCTCACCTTTGTGCATTTTGGTTACACAGTGAGTTAGGACTAGAGATATTATTTTTGATATTTCCCCTTCTCCACCCATAGGGATTCTCTCTTGGTGTTGTTATCTCTAAGAATGATCATGTATCAACAATCACATGCACACTACATGTAATTATTTCAAACCCTTATTAGTCTTTTATATTACACATGTATGTTGTATGTTTTTCATTCATTGTTATAGAGTAGATTAAATGTATTTTTCTTTGATCTATTATATTATCATATTATATTATACCCCTTGGCTTTATCCATACCTTGATTACTCTTATTATGAATCTTAGTAAAATACATATATTTAACTTTTATATAGTCCTTGAAACCTATAAACTTCCTAGGGTTAGGGTCTCTATACTATAGAATTACAACACTAGAAGCGCTTAAGAATATTTGTATCTACATCATGTGTCTAAAATTAGATTGGATCTGTATATTTTAAATCGTAGCTAGGAACCTATATTTTTCCTATCATATAATTTGGTGAACCTAACATGAATCTTATTGTGCCCTAAATAATGTCATATTATCTCTACATATCAATTTTTCTTGCTTTCCTTACGCCATTGCCCCTTGTGTATAATCTTAGTATATGACCAATATTTTTGTACTTCAATCCATCTCTTTAGATGCCATTAGCCCCTATGTAAGTTCTTTACACTACCAATCATGTTCCAAATTCCCCCTCTTCTATACTTGAAATATTTAGACACCATCAACCCCTATGCAATATTCCTACATGATGATCCCGTATTGGAAACATTTCCAAAAATCCTTTTCACTCATCCCTATTTTATTATCAAGTATATATTCTATGACTCCACTACATCCTTTATTAAGCCATCTTTGTGTGACCACAATAACTCTAATTTTGATGGTTTTCCTAAGATATTTCCTCATTACACTAATTTTTATTACCATTGGAGCTAACATTAAGAATGTGAAACCCCACTTCAAAATATATAGATCAAATCTAACATGCAAAAAGTTGTCTTCAAAATTGAAAATGAAAGGGGAATCGAACATGTCCCCGAGTTTGATTACACTCTCTCTATGAAAAAAATCTTCAATAATTTCTTGATTATGTAGGAGAGTCACTTGAAATGGTACACAAGTGTATTGAAGACTTCCTTTCTCAAAAGTTGGATTCATATATCAATTGTACTTATCTTCCTCCAAATGGAGAGAATATTGATCTAATCAATAACACAAATATTCCTCCAAATAATGAATCTACTCAACTCATCATGAAAATAATTGACTACCTAAGTCAACAACAAGCTATGTATATGATGGGAAAAAATGTGTCTAGACACTATGCACTCTTATCATCCATTCAACTAGGGTATCAAGGAAATGAGTGAGGGACACACCAAGACCGACACACAAATGGATAAAATTAAAGGGGGTATAGGGACCGCTATGATTGCATACCCCAAGGGAAGTAACCCTTACACTAGGACAACCTAAGGTTTCTAAGGCCCTAGGTCAAAGAAGAGGAAGGAACCTATGGAGGTATCGAAACTATGGGGGTGATGAAAGATAAAAAGAACATACCAAGTATATGCTAATCAAGTATATCATGTAACATGAAATAATGAAATGAAATAAAATATGCTAACCTAGTATGTACATAAAATACTAATCTAACATAAAGTAAATGAGAAATGTAAGAGACTACTCTATACAAAATGATAAGTCGAGCTAGAACACTTTCCTATTAGGTGGCAAATACTAATGCATGTATCTCTTAAAGTACCATACACCAAGAGAGAACTAATTTTAGGTGGAGAAGGGGAAACAATCTAGTCCTAGCTCACTATAGATGACCCAAAATTACAAGCAAACCAATCCAAGCAAGAATAATCTCCAAGCTAAGATTCAAGATGCAAGAAATCCAAAAGCTAAGTGAGCAGGTGCAATTTAACACAAGAGAGCAAATCTAATGGTGAGTTCCTTTGTGTAATTGTGATGATGTCTTAATGAAAATGAGAGTTGAGGTATTTATATTGATGCCATCACCGCAAGAAAAGGCGTTGGTCATGAATTTGAATTTACACCAACGCAATAACCCATGGGAGATACCATCAGCCAAAGAGGGAAATGTAAAGGGTAGTGTGAAAAGTGTCATGGAAAATAGATAATCCAAGGCGAAGAAATGAAGTCACGAGTAATAAAGATGTCAAAAGAATGCGAAGCAAATGAGATGATAAGATAAAATAAATACATAAATAGGACCAAAAGTTGTTCTCTCTCCATGTATCATCCCTAACCCAATAGTTACATGAATAACCATACCCCTATCCTAGAACGAGCTCCTTAAGGAACCCATTCCCATAGATAGATGCATTAGCGACCTCTAATCAAAAAAGAGAATTAGTTAGTAAGAGGTATGAAAATATAAAGTGTAAAAAAATTAGGTGTATACATATGCTCCAACCTTTAATTACCACATGTCATAATAGAAAAATATGGTGTAGTCATTGGAAATAATGATACATAACACTCAAATTGAAAGTAAATGTTGAAGGTAAAGAAATAACTAACTAAAATGAAATATACCTACCATTGCATACTTGATAGTGTCGGTCATCCTACAATGTATGGGCACAATCCATGCTACTAGATCCTTGGAGAAGCAAAATTGAAAGTAAAATCTAGAGGATTTTCAATAAAATAAGACATAAAGCACCTAGCTAGGGGACCATAGGATGGATGTTGTGAATTCATAAATTAGAGAGATATTGTTAAAAAATGTGATTTTTGGCCAGAGAATGGGACAAGGCGTATGATATGTCAAAAATAATAGGGAAAGATCACGATCCCAACATAATTGATGGCAGATTTTTTGGATATTGGGAGTGAAAATTACGAGTATTTGAAGATTGAGGACCATCGTAGTAAAATTGAATAGAAACATTAAGCTTATATAGGATTTTTGAGTTTATTTTCTTATTATTATTTATAGAACTCCAAATTTTGATATTATCATGACGAGATGGCAAGAGTATGAGGAGGAGGAGGATATTGACAAGGAGGAGCACACGACAGGTGCTCAACCATGGGTAAGTCAATGCATTTAATTTTAGTAGGCAAATTAGTAGCTATTTGGTCTTTCTAGAAATATGAAGGTATTAGGGAGTCATTTTGAGTAAAAATTACATCATTAGGAAGAGTAGGACAAAATACAAATGGGTTTGAGATGGATTTTGTTTTTTAGTAGATTCATACTTTTAATTTTTAAAATTCATGGTCATAAGGATTCAAATGCCATCCCCTCCCCGAAACAATAGGGCCGATAGCACATATTTCATTTGTAAAATTTGACAAGGGTCGATGGAGTATGCAAAAGGGCTAATGGCATACGAAGTATTATGAATGCATGTAGATTATTATTTTATATTTTAAATATATTTTTGATGAATCTAATGCCTATATTCTAATGGTTTGTGAATGTAGGAAGATCGGAGGATCCACCTATGGCGAGTGGTTGATATAGCACCGCTCAATGACTGACGATATCGAAATTGATAGATGTGAAGATAACACGGCTATATAGATGGGGATTTGGGAGCATCATGTAGATGCCCATGATACCATTGAGTCTAGATTTACTACAAATGTGTGTGGCAGCATGAGATCCTAGGGCGAACACCTTCAATGGTGGGTAGGAGAGATAGTGGAGATGATCATGAGACTTCAAGATGTGCACATGATACTAGTTTTGTTGATTAATGGATCTCGCATGTATTGTGATATCACTATGGATATTGCAGAGAGGATATCCTTGGCTACATGGGCCATAGACAATGAGACCTATGATGAGAGGATTCCCAATGTTAGATGCGGTGCAAGTATATGTTGTAGAGATTATGGATATCTAAAAGTTTGTTATGGTAATTACTATGGCATACATATTGTGCCACAAGAAAAATGGGACTATTCCATTATATTTTGTGGTTGCATACAGAGATGTGATTGAGTAGGATTTTTATTCAATTAGGGACCACTAGCTGGTATAAAACTTATTCAAGGTATGACGGAGGGCACGAGAGGACCATAGGTCCCATGATATTGCTAACAACTTGGATATATGAGAGATTTCCCATGTATAGGCCCATAGGGACACCATTGGTCATAACAAGAGATTCCTAGAGGGTACTCTAGTAGGAAGATGGGTCGACATTGATGTAACTTTTAGGGTATTGACCAATATGACAAGTACATCCAAATGAGGTTGTATGGAATCCATACATAGGGAGTGTTTACTAGTGGCCCGGGGCTTAGCCATAGGAATATGACTTAGAGGTAGTTTAGGAGGTGACATGTTATTACTTGCATTGGGTAGATACCCATCTAATCAAAAGGGTACCTAGGCATTTTGGGAGGCTCTGAGCATAATGTGGTAACACCACTACCAACCTACAGTAAAGTGACATGTGAGAGAGGTTGTGAGTACGAAGTGGATAGAGTACTAATGTTGCAGCCCCATATAGTACGGGCCACAGAAGACAAGGTCAAAGGTGGATATGGAGAGGTAGGGTAGCTCAGGATCCACCAAATACTATTGCAGTAGATATATTGAATGAGGGCTCTCGATGGAATACCCATTGTCCTAGACCCACATGTGGGTGATACATGTGCGATTGGTCCTAACTCCAAAGAGATAGAGGAGAGATATCATAGGCCATGGCTGAAAGAGCATAGGATGCGGTGACTAGGAGGTGGTTACTCCGACTCCATTGGGTGTGGAGATGGCCCTTAAGCTATGGAATAGACCTAGGACATGCTGCGGGGGGAGATATGATTTTGGTGCCCGAGATAGATGGGCACAATATACCAACTATATATCTCATCAATTAAATGATACTTGAGGTGGTATTGGGCACCCGTGGAGATACCGAGACCATCATCAAGTGATCCCAAAAGTTAGGTATGAATGTGATGAATTTAATTATGAATGTAGATGATTATATTTGATGACTAGATTGGTATTGATTAGTGAATTTTTGGTTTTGTAGAGTGGAGGATAGAGGAGTGGAACTCCTTGATAGAGATTACACACCATAAGATCTTAGATATAGTATTGGATGTTGGGATACCTCACTCATGGAGACCCCACAACATCATTGACTAACAATTTAGTGGGGGCATTTTAGTTTTTTTGGGGAGGCTATCAGACACTCCCGGAGATGGAGAGAAGTGTAGGAATTGGTAGGAATGGGAATCATAGACATGATGATGTAGATCTTATTACAGGTAAATGGTGCCTTGGTTGAGGAGAAGGTGGCACTCTTTTTAGATGTCGGGAGTATTGTAAAGAGGATCAATATTCTAGAGGCATAACTGAAAAGAGAACAAGGAGAGGCCTTAATAGCCCGATCTAGGGAAAATTCTCTAGCTCACACAACCCGAGAATCCAGCAAAGACACCCCGGCACAAAGCATCCAGGAGACCCCCTCAATTGGGTGAGGATGTTTTGAGCCTCCTAGATATTGATGATCATGATAGATTATGATGTATTTTGTCGATATATAAAACCGATTCTATAGATTTTATATATTTATATATATATATATATATATATATATATATATATATATATACACATATATATATATATATACACATATATATGATTTTATAATGATGGTGGTTTATTGATATAAATTTTTACTCGTCACTTTCCTTTCTTTCCTTATGCATGTATGTGGTAATACTCTTGGTACTTAGGAATAATGATAATGATATTTAGGAAATAAATTCGGTGAGAATGAAGATAAATCCAAGCAAGGTCAAATACAAAAGTGAGGATGCACAAGACTACGGTGATTCACTAAGAAATTCTAGGGTGAAATGAGGCTAAGATAGGTGAGATCAAGACCGTAGCACTCCAATGGTAAGAGATGTCGAGGAAAAATATGTGATGATAATAAACCCAAGCGGGGCAGAGAGCCCAAGCAAGGATAAGATTAGGGTAGATGTGTAAAATCAAAGGGGGTGAAAGCCCAAGCAGAGGCAAGATCCGGTGCTAGAGATAAAATCAATGTGCTTTTAAAGGAGATGTTTATCCATGAGGGGCGAATGAATGTAGAGTATTGGTAATGATATCATCTACTTGGTTAAAGATATGACTACATGCACGAGTCATGAGGTCCTTAATATCATGTTATGTAATAGCTACATGATGATGGAATTTAGATCATGTAGAAAATTGGGTGTCATCTATTCGAGTCCTCCAAAAAGAGAGAAATCCACGTCAAATATCATTAAGAGTAGGGCGAGGCTCAAACAAGGTTGAGGCCCATATGTAGGTTATGGTCTAGATGATATAGAGGAAGGTGGGAATATCTTAGAAGAGTCGGATCTATGCTTTCTTCCACATGAAGAGTACTTTAGAACCGAGTGTCTTCTACGCATGATGTGAAATTCTACATTAGTATGTGAGCGGTAACCATGGTACAAATAATACAAGGGAGCTAAGGTGCAGAAGGCCATGTATCCTTTTAAGATTGATCTTGTCTAATCTCAAATTTAAAGTCTTTCTTGTATTTTATATAATCTTTGTTAGATTAGAAAAATCGTGCCCTAGAGCCTCATGCCATGTATAATATGGCTCGCCATAGAAAGGCCGAGGATCCATAAGGGTAAGAAGTAAGGGAAGGTGTGAGGGACTGATATGGGTTGGGATGGATGATGTCGATACATCTAGTAATTTTTCATCTATGAGGTCCTCATCTTCATAATCAAATCTAGGTATATGCTCACCTTTGCTTAGATGAGGATGTACACCCTATAATCTAATAATGGAGTTTCGAGGAGAGAGCAAGGCCAATAGAGATGTTCGAGGCTCAAGAACATGTATTCTAGGAGGAGTTTTGACTAAATTTGAAGAGTCTTATTTTACAAGAATGACATTCACATCATGAGATAATGTGCTTTTGAGGGTGCTTTGGTAACTTCTGACTTCTCTGTCCTATATTTTGGCATAACTACCCAAATTTGGATCATCTAAGGCGTAACCGTAATCATAGTTAGGAGTAATGGTGTAAATTACATAAGAGTCAACCATGGTTTATAGTTGAACCTTTTGTTCTGGTGAAGGTTGAGGTGTGCATGAAGTGGTAGAAAGAATGGATGACTCCCTTGTGAGGTCACAAGTTAGGAGGTGGTTGAATGACAAGATATGTTAGGTGTGGGGAAACCCCATATTTGGAGACGAGCATAAGCTCAATAATAAATTCAATTCAACATAATAATCAATACTATAGTTACATATTTATAGGAACATAGCTAAAACCACTCCTCTAACCTCTCACACTAAATCTAGGTGGATGGTATAACCACCCTATTTTTACTCAACCTACCCTAGAATCTCTCTCCTAAAACCTACGAGTTGTTTTCACAACACTATTATGATAATATTAAGTTGTTTGTTAACAACTTAATATTAACTTACATAACATTATAATATAACACAATCTAATAATGCTAACCTAGACTTATAAGTGCACCCATGTTAGGACTACTTCCTAACATTCCCCCCTTAGTGCTAACATGGGGAGAGAATACTCTTGAGCTATGATTTTGGTAACTGAATATCCTTTGATTTTTAATATCCACCTAGTTTACATTTAACCCCCTAATAAAAATTTGTTGGATGTCGGTTTCACCAATAATGCATCCATAATGACCCGCTATAATATATATATATTGGAAAACTCCCTTTTTAAATATCCTCTAAATTCCCCTTTTTCAAAAAATATTCTCCCTTTTACAAGAAAATTCCTTTTAGCCTTTTCATTCGCCACCATAAGATTGTTAAGATACTCTTTGCAAAAAAAAAAATCAATTGAGATCAAGATATCCAGAGCCTAAGGTGTCTCTGTGACGTTGGAAAAGCGAGAAGATGTTTGCTAAGGTCATGGACTCTAGCTTTGTAGTTTCCAATTGCATTTTCATGAGTGAAATGTGGTCTAAAATTTTAAACCTTTTCTTTGATTACTATGAATCTCGTAGTTTGTGGTGGACGGGTTTATCTAAATCTAGGAAATGTAATTTTAAAACATGAATAGATCTATGCAAAGGCTGAAATGATGTAGATGGACTGCAATCATTATGGTTCCGTCATTTAATATGTCAATTATCAGTACCATGAAAGGTGGAAAGTCAAAACTTCCATATCAATGTCAGAAGCATGAACCCAAGCACAATATGAATTGTTATGGACACAACATATATAGTATAATTCTTCATTCGTTGAAAGATTGCACGAATTTTTAACACAACACTAATGATATCACTTAATCTTGGCTCTCTCGAGAATAATGTTAGAAGCACTTCAAGATGCGTCTCTAGCATATGCCACAACAATTCCAATACATACCTTTGAAAGTGTTGGTGCATCATTCACACCATCCCCAAAGTAATAATAACATGCATTAGAGTACGCATCTCATGGTTCATTACAACTAAGAAACCATTGCATCCATGAATAGTTATTTCAGCCTATCAGTGAGCTAGATCAAGTGTAACATATTTCTCCATCAGTTGGTCACGTCCCTTCATGGATTCTTCCAAAATTGCAGCATGAAATATTTCCACCTCCACTAGGTCATATCTTTGAGGGCTCAGGCCAATCATTAATGTAAAAAATTGAGAGATGCAAAAGAGGAACATAGATTGCAACTAAATCCTCAATGTAGATATGAATCAATTCCAGCTCTCCGAATATACTTAGGAAATTGCACCAAAAAAATTTTAGGAATAAATTTATTCACACACTTCACATAAGCCATAAAAAATAACCGTATATCTAAACACTATACCATATTTTTTTAATTTTAAAATTCTGAACACAATGAACAGATTGGATGAAATATTGTGGAAGGAGCAAACATGTTGACAGAGAGAAGATGATGCACATGAATTATGGATGCAAATAGGTTCACTATGAGGTCTATGGTATCTATTATTTCTTTGTTTGCACCACTTGACTTTACAAAAATAGATGGCACATATACAATGGAGAATGGGTTTGCACGAGGTCCACTCTGCTCACCAATTTCCATTACCTAACTTAAAAAATGAATCATGAGTGGAGTGAAATTCATATAGGCCTCATATTAAAACCATCTCTCGATACAAGATATGGGGAAACCCCCATATTTGGAGATGAGCATAAGCTATATAATAAATTTAATTCAACATAATAATCAACACTATAATTGCTTATTTATATGAACATAGCTAAAACCACTCCTCTAACGTCTCACACTAAATATAGGTAGACGGTATAACCACCATGTTTTTACTCAACCTACCCTAGAATCTCTCTCCTAGAACCTACAAGTTGCTTTCACAACATGTTATGATAATATTAAGTTTTTTGTTAACAACTTAATACTAACTTACATAACATTATAATATAACACAATTTAATAATGCTAACCTAGACTTATAAGTGCACCCATGTTAGGACTACTTTCTAATAGTAGGTCCGAGGTATTAATCCTAATAGTAATCTCATCGGGCTCATCATCATTAGAATCCAAGAGATTAGGAGGTGTGCGCTTGACCAATTCTAGATGACCTACATTGCCACAAAGAGACTCAACAGATAATTAAAACATTCATATTCATGGAATGGGATTGGAGATAGTTCTTGAAGGGTTGGGAATTTATAAGTCCCCTTTTGTTGTAGAGTGTCATAATTCCAAGGATTTAGGTTACCTTGGATTTTATAGATTTCCCCTTGATGTGCAAACTTGACACATTGGTATGCGAAGAGGCAACCACACACATGCGGTGGGTCCAAGGTTGACCAAGGAGGATGTTATAAGATAGGGGAAAGTTAAATACCATGACCTTAACACATACGGTCCTAGGGGAATAGTGATAGCAAGAAATACAACCCATAGGATGCATTTTCCGACGATCATATCCCTAACAACTAGTACATGTGGTTTCGATATTTTCTATCGAGTATCCGAGGGCTTTGATGAAATCTAGGGAGGCCACACAGTGCCAAAAACCTTGTCAATGAGGGCACACTTAACTATGTTTTGACCAATTTATACAGAAATAAAGAGTGGAGGATCATCTTCTGAAGAAAAATCTCTTCGGAATCATGGCGGTGACAAGAAAATGGATACGAGTTGGGACATCATTGGTATGATCCATACAAATGGAAAGTTCCTCACATTGATGGTAGATACTTTCTTTTGAACCGTGCAATGTAGGAGACTACCCTAAATTAATAAGGAAATGTATGTTCATATCAAATAGAAGAGTCATAAGACGCTCATGATGGTGAGGTTACATTCGTATGAGATCTAAAAAGGTAATTGGTCCAAGAATATGAGAAAGTTCTTCCAAAGGATCCCACTCATCATGGTTGGACTAAGTAGTGGGATGAGAGTGTTTAAGATCCTCATATATAGGCTCAAAAGGAGGGGGTGATTAAATATACTTCATAAATTTTTATTTTTTTATGTTCAATGCCATCATCCCTGGTCAAAGGCATATGTGATTGGATATGGAGTTTCATATTCCTTTGACCCTATAGCAGTTTTTTCATAGGGGATAATGACATCTGTAGGTTGGATTTTGATTTTAGGATTACGATTTTGGAAGACACAAGAGTAAATGACTCTGTGAGTTTGAGGATGAACTGATGGAGGGTATTCATGCTCAATATATGATATCACACACCTCACATCATTTATGGCCACTATGTTCTTAGGAGGATAATCAGGATCAACCACATTTTAATGGCATTTTATGGATTCTTAGAGCTTTTACCTTAACTATGGTTAGGCATAGGGTCAAAGAAAAATTTAAGTTCTTCATTGGCTTGATTAATGGAATTATGACAATATTTTTTTATCTTTGAGCATTATGAACCTCGACCACTTGAGTCAAATGCTCTCTAGAGATGGATTCATGGTCAAATTGAGGACCTAAAAATAAATTGATGGCATCTACATGAAGGGCGCGATACTTATCATGAGAATGGCCCCAATTGGTGTACCACCAATATAACTTGTTCTCATCATGTCATTGGGGCATAGGTCAAGAAAGATCAAGGATGTGACTAAAAGGTTTAGGCATGCATCTTCTCAACTCATCCTTTATTAATGGTTGATAATAGGTAGGTTTATTCATATTAATTCTAGTTTTTATTAATAGTAAAGGCATTCCTATTTGCAGAAGCCATAAGAGGAAGGGTATTTGAGACCTCATCATCCATGGAATTCTTGTTCTTTAATTTTTGAATGATTTTTATTTTTTAGTTTCTCGATTTTAGGGGGACCCTTCTCTAATTCCCTCATGAGGTAATCTTGTCTTTTCTCTTGTTAAAAAGCTTCATCCAGGGAAGTAGGAAAAAATGACCTAACCTTATATTGAAGTAGGAAAAGTTGGAAGAGGTTATCATTTGACATATTGTGTTATGCCTTAGTAGATAAGGTCTTCCAATGTTTGATGAATGCTCGAGATGATTAATTCTCATGTTTTTTGTAGTTAATGAAAGATTTGATGTTATTTTCAGGTAAATCGTGATATTGGAATTCATTAACTAGGGTTGTTACTAGAGACTTTAGCTCCACTATGGAGTTAGGGGGTGAAGTGTGATACCAGTCCAAAGCATCCCCAGTAAGATTCTTAGCTAATATTTTAGTGGTAACATAATAATTAACTTTGATCCATTCTTTATAAAGATTGGCAAAGGCATTAATGTGCAAAGTAGGGTCAGTTGATCCATCATATGATATAGAAGGGGCAATGCCTCCAATATCCATGATATCAATATAGGGCACTAGAGGATCTTGTGTGACTTTGTGTAAGACTTTATTATGAATGGGAGGTTTGGAAATAAGTTCCCCATTAGGTCTATTGGGTAAGGATGAAGGAATTGCACCCCCAAGTCTTGGGTTAGAACAGGTTAACCAATTTGGACCATATGGGTTTTCATTTGGAGGAGTTAGGTCGTAGTGGTAATTTTTGCTTAATATTTTTTTCTACTAGCTGCTAAAGGATCATATTAGTGGGGTCGAGCTAGAGAAAATTTCAGATGAGCATGCAATAGTAGTCTTCCCATTATTCACCCTTTTATCAAGTTTCTCAGATACAAAGTCAAGAAGATGTTTATGGATTACTAACTTGGGTTCCCCCTTATATTGAGGAAACTTATCAAGGAATTTTTGGATCTCAGGTGGAAGATCATAAATGTATTCAATCTGAATCTCTTCCTCTTCATCACCTAAGACATTATTATTGTGGGTATTGTACTTTTTCCTATTAGCTCATATCACATAACAATCTCAATAAAAATGAAAGCCAAAGTCTAGACGATTTATTTTTGAAAATGAATGCTAATCAGAATTATAGATCCCCAAGCTAAGATAATCCATGATGGAGTGTTGATATGACCTAGAAGAAGCTTGGAAGAATAGGCTACCAACACGATCGGCTCTATAAAGAGTGTTTCACAGGGACGAAGGCATCTATGATAAAGATTACATAAAATAGACAAAATTGACCCTATATAGAAATGACACAGGGGCCAATGGAATATATGATGTGGTTTAGACTAAGTAGATAGGATCAGCCATGTACATAAATGACATAGGATCTGATGGCATCTAGGAAAATTGATTTTTAGGGCATTTTGGATTTTTAAAGACTAAACAAGGAAAAAATGAAAATGGGTACTTTGAATGAGTTTTCTCAATAAAAATGGACTAAAGAAGGATTCACATCAGGTTCACCAAGGATGTATGGTGGGAAAAATGTGTCTAGAAAACATGCACTCTTATCATTCATTCAACTACGGTACCGAGGTAACAAGTGAGGGACACACCAAGACCAACACACAATGGATAGAATGAAAAGAGGTACATGGATACTATGATCGCATACCCCAAGGGAGGTAACCCTTTTACTAGGATATCCTTAGGTTTCCAAGGCCCTAGGTCAAAGAAGAGGAAGGACTATATGGGGTAATGAAAGATTAAAATAACATTCAAAGTCTATGCTAACTAAAGTAAAGAATGTAACATGAAATGAATAAATGAAATATAATATGCTAACCTAGCATGTGCATAAAATAATAAGCTAACATAAAGTAAATGAAAATGTAGGATACTACTCTATAAAAAATGACAAGTTGAGTTAGATAACTTACCTATTGGGGAAGTCGTTGATGCATCTATCTCCCAAAGGACCATACACCAAGAGAGGACAACTGTCAGGTGGAGAAGGGGAAACAATCCACTCCTAGGTCACTATATATGACCCAAAAGTGTAAGAAAGCCTCTCCAAGAAAGAAGATTCTCTAAGCCAAGAGTCAAGATGCAATAAATCCAAAATCTAAACAAGCAGGTGCAAATTGGTGCAAGAGAGAAAAGATAAAGGTGGATGATGTCTTAATGAAATCAAGAGTTGAGGTATTTATACCAACACCATCACCCGCGGGTGAAGGCATGGTGGGAATTTGAACTTGCACTGATGCAATCGCATGTGGGCAATGGTGTTGACCAGGGAGGGAAATGTAAATGGGAGTGTGTAAAATTTCATGGGAAATAAATATAATTCATTATAGAAGAAACAAGGTAAGGAGTAAGAAAGATGTCGGAAGAATGTGAAACAAAATGAGAGGATAAGAGCAAAAGAAATACATAAATAGGACCAAAAAAATTTCTCTCTCCATGTATCATCCCTAACCCAATGGTTACATGAATAACCATACCCCTATCCTGGAACAAGCCCCTTAAGGCACCCATTCCTAGAGATAGATGCATTAACAACCTCTAACCTAAAAAGATAATTTTTAGTAACATGTATGAAAATAGAAAGCGTAAAAAAATAGGTATATACCCTATGAATAGAAATTAGGTTTTACAAATGCAAACCAATGTAGCTCAACTTTCTAATCAACCTCAAATGGTTTCTTAGGGAATGAAAAACCAAGGCCGAGACCTCCTCTCCCGATTCGAATTAAAGTATCCCTCATTTTTTAACCTCCTATCAATAAAAAACATTTCTACAATATATTCAAATAGAGCCTATCACTCCAAACATTACTTCTATGGACATTAGATTCATTACTCCTTCCATCACTTATGATGGTTATACTAACCCCATAGTCCATATGACGGATTATGAAAATCTCTACAAAGATTGGGTCAATCCAATTCTTATAATGTTCCAAACGCTAAGTTAAGACACTTGCAAGAGATTCCTTGGATTGGTACCATTCTCTTCCTTCCAAGTCCATTTTCAATCTTGAAATCTTGGTGAATTCCTATTCAATGAGTTTCACTATCACAATATTCCTAAAAATAACATCATTTCTTTCATTAATTGCCAAAAAATGAATCTACCTAAGATTTCATAAAATATTGTAAGATCTTATCCACTAGGGACAAAAAGAACATGGCTAATGGAAGTCTATTTCAACTATCCCTTAGGTAACTTGAGCCTCGACTTAAATAAAATGTGATATAATTTTCTCCTACCTCTTTAGAATAAGCATTCAAGAAATAAAAATACTAATACTACCTCATGAAGGTGTTCAGAAAATCCTTCTCCAAAGTAACAACCACCCATGAACATTCAAGTCCTTATATACGTATTATAAACAAGAATGCAAACGATGATGGATTCAAATATACTCTTCCTCAAGGAAATTATTCCAATAGGACTATCCATAACATCAATCAATCTACTAATAAATCATAAGGAAATTCTATTTCCTCCTCCTATAATGACACTCACTAGCTGTTGTCTTAGGAATAATTGAGATGATGTCTACCTTGAACATTCACCATGGTCAGTAGACCCATCTTGACATATTCATTTATGACATGATGAAAGTAAATTTTTTAGTGGCATGCCAACTGGTGTCATTCATATGATAATTATTTTTCCCTTTCATCACTTTCCTATAATTTCCTCTTTGGAAATTGTTATCACAAAATCATATCACCCCGAATGGTTAGCTTTTGAACTCGGGGCATTTGGTGTAATTGTGTAACATGGAACTATCCCAAAGTGTGGGACTTTGCAAATGTGATATATCTCTAGAGAAGGTTGGATTCCTTTTCCAACCTAGTGCTAAACTACTCCAAAATATAGAGAACAACTAGTTTTATCCTACCCTAATGCTTTCTAAGGAGACAAGGATAGAATGATTGCATGAAAATTAAACCTACTCTAAAGGGAGGTGATGTACCAAGAAGGAATGATGAATAATCTACACTGCATGAGAATTAAAATAAGTAGATTTGAGAGGTTAATCAAGCACCACATATCAACCCACCCACTACAAACCCATTCACTAATAAACACAACACCATTTAAACCTTCGCAATGAAAACCAAATATACACATAAACCTTCAAATGTAATAAAAAGATCGAAAGTTACAATAAACATAAGAAGGGTTGAAAAACATCCAAACATTAATTTATTTCTCCAAGAATTTGATACAAATCATTACATTGGGGGAAAAAGGCATGATATTTTACATTATAGTGCTCAAAAGGGAGGTTTGAAGCTCCACAAATTTTTCATAAACAAGAAAGAAGGGAGGGGCAAATGCAAAGTGTCCACCTTTTGAAATGAGCCCCTCCTTAAAATTTATAGAAGAAATTTTAGCATGAGAGAGAAATTTTGGGTTTCTAAGGGTTATGGGTGACCATGCTTTCTTGCATCATCCATGATTTTCCCATGCTTCTAGTACTTGGCCTCCATGTGAGAAAAATTTGTGCCTATACTCCATTAATAACTCCTTCACCTACCCCCTACTATTCACTATTTCTCAATTTCAGAGATCCTAAACCTCAAAAATTTCATCTTTGATGCTCCCATTGTGAATATCTCTTTCTTACCTTTCTTATGACTGGTATTTTGCAAAACTCGACATTCCTAGCTTGAGATATGTCGTTTCTCGTGAAAGGGTTTTTTCCATTATGGCATGTTCATTATTGGTTGGGCGATTAGCTCGGAAAGCTAAGGATCAACCTCCATGTGGTTACACTTATGGTACTTTTATATTCCCTACCTACCTCCTTAAACTTCCTTTCAGTTTCCTCGAACTCCTTACCACTTTACATTCCTACGCCAAGCCCCTAAATTAAATAGCAAGTTGTGTTTGTATATCCCCATACCATGCATTTCATTAGCCACCTTGGCACGTTGATGGACTTATCTATTATACATCCTTGCTTAACCCAACTCTAAAATATCCTCTTCACCCCACACCCCCCACCGCCTCCCATTGGCTTGGTGCATACCTTCTACCCATCCCCACATGGTCTTCACGATGGGCTTCCTTCACATTTGGATCAACTTGGTCTTTGAATACACTAACCCCCTAATACCTTGCACTTCTCCTAATATTGGTGGCATTTACCACCTACCACATTTACAACCTTAACTAAGTCCATTTTTGATATTGCACCCGCATTCTCGTTTGAGACTTCATCCATTTCAGATTCGAGAGATTGGCTCAATTGAATGAGCATTATTCATTGGGCTCATGAAAACCCTCGAAACTCTGAAATCCACAAGTCAAAACTTCTTACTTCAGGTTCTGACCTTCAACTCGCCTCCACCTAGCACTATTCATTCACTATCTCAAAGCATCTAAACTTTTGAAACTCTGAACTCTGAAATTCAGAGTTTGGATTTCAGGATTTTACAATTGGAACCACGATGAACTCGATCACTTGTCTCTCTGAATTCTAAAGTATCCTTTTGACCCAAGCTCATCCTCTTCTTATCTTTCTTTCCCCGGGTTTTGTTTTTGTTCGAGCCACTTGACCCTAAGCTAAACTCCACTTTTTATGCCTTCACTTTCATTGTGTACCCGAGTGGCACATTGCCATGGCCGATTTGGCCTATATCTCACCAACCGAGCTAGTTTCCATTCAATTATATGCCTTTTAATTTTAATATCCAGATTTGGGCCTAACTCATCTATTGATTCCTCCTCCGAATGGCCCCTCGTGACTTTCTCTCGGACTCCGAGCTCGGTGAGTGAGCTTCCCATCTCCCCTGCAGAGTTATCCATTCTTGATCTCACCCAAGGTGAGCTCTCCATGATGGTTATGGATGACTCTCCCCATTACCCACCCCAATGGTCAAGCTAACATCTCTCACATTTCTAGGCCTATCCCGATGAGCCTAGAACCTTGTGAGATTCATACCTTCCATGTCAAACTTTGATCTTGCTGCAACATTCACCTAGCTAGGATCCCAATCATTATGCCGACGCAACTCATACATGAGCTTGTCCCCACATCACCATGGTGAGTTAAACCTTATCACCATGCCCTTTGTGAAATTTAGAAATCATGCTATGACCAAACAATTCACCATCTCAAGGTTCTTCTAACTCGAGTTCAATCCTCATCTCGTGGTTGACTGCGAAACTCTCACTAACATCCTTCTAATTCTTCCCCTCCACCAAGTTGGCCCATTTCAACAACCATCACCATGAATATGACATGCGTTAAACTCCACTTAGCTTGTGTGATTCTGTGTGAGCTTGGTTTACCAATCTGATGCCTTCCTCCCATACCCCACACTACCGAGGCACCTCGAAACAACTCTACCAGCTCGTCAAGTAGCTCATCGAGCTACTTTCTAGCTCAATAGCTCCCCTTTGACCCATTTAGTCATTTTTGGCATTTCTTGCATCACTTTTTCACTCTTTCTCCCATTTTGTTAGGTGTGGGCTTATGAGGCTGCACTTCTTCATTTTTTAACCGAACTCTTAAAGTTCAAAATCCGAAGAGTAAAAATCCTCTTACGATTCCAACACTCCTCGAAATCATTGAATGTGCTCCCAAACCGATGAAATTTCCTGTAAACCATAATTTCACCCTTAGGTACCCTATTTGGTGCTTGGTTCCGGTCACATCTGTTGTCCATTTTTCCCAGAGGGAAAAAATGGATAAAATTTTGGAGACTTGCGGGGCCATTTACTTGTTAGATGAAGTCGACAAGAAGCGTGAATCCTCCATTGAGCACCGAGTCACTATTGATGGCCTAAAAATGATCCAAACCTCCGAATTTGACCCCAAAATTTGCTTGAATACTATGACATATGCTAATCGCCACTTGTATTTTCCAATCTTCATGATAAAATATTAAGATTTTCACGAGTGGAAAATTGTTTTGATTTGAAATTTTTTTCCCTCACTTCGGCAAGTTTGATCTACTTGGGAGAAATTGAAGATTTGAATTTGTCCCCAAGACCACAATATGTGCCAAGTATAAAGCATGATTGACTAATGATTCCTTGACCAATTATGGCACACCGTAGAGTTATGAGTAAAACACCGCCAATTTTGGACATCACGAAACTCTATTAAAATTTAATTTTACTCTTCTTCTAAATGTTGCTCAAAACACTACCAAAGGCCATAGCTTGAATGGATTTGGGAAGGATTCTCTCTCGAGACTAAATTTTTGAATGTGCAAGTATCACTAGAAGCTCAAATCACACTTGATCCAAAGGGACGAGAGAATGCAAACTTTCAAATCTACCCCTTAATCTAATTTTAGTTGTTTTGCATTTGAAATTCTTTGAGGTTTACAACTATTTCCTACAACTTTGAGCTTCCTATTACAACATTCCTTCCCGAGAGACATATGAATTTATGCAATGATTTAATTTAGGAGCAAAAAAACCTATGTGAAAGGCACTTAGGGAAAATGAAACCTATCTACAACAAGAAAATGTGTTGAAAGCAATTAGAGGAATTTAAAGTCCTAAGCTAATATGTACAAGGGTAAGAATTTCTTTCATTAGTAGTGCTTGAGATAGATTCCATTAAATAGAATCGAATCTCATCTCTATCCAAAGTGGAAAGTTGAAAGGAATTGCTACTTTAGCTCCTATGACCATGTAGGGGCCACTCCATATAACATCGAACTTGGAATGTTTTCCTAGTTTTTCCCGATTGCATCCCATTTCAGGACCAAGTCTCCTTCTTGAAAATTCCTTGCTCTAGTTTTCTTTTCAAAGCTCTTCTTGATCAAGGCTTGATCCTTCTCTATGGTTTGCATTGCATACTCTTTTATTTCTTCCAATTCCATCATCTTCACATACCTAGCTTCCATAGGCTCAAACTCGAACAACTCTAGCTGCTTCATGAGCTCCAATGCGGGAAATTGAAGTGATATAGGAAGCCTTTCTTCCGTCCTATATACCAACTTTGTAGGGGAGTTTCTGTTGAACTTTTGGCGTTACCTATCAGCCCACAAGGCTGATTTGAGCTTGGTATACCATGTCCTCTGATTTTCATCTAGATTCCTTCGATGATTCTTACAAGCCCTTGTTACTTGACTCTGCTTTCCCTTACCTGGGAGTAATAATTAGATGGGGTGCTCAAATAAAATTCATTTCTAACAACCCATTTTGTTATCTTTTTGTCAAGGAATGATAGAGCATTGTTTGATATAATGGTGCCCAGGACTCTAAATCTTGTCACGATCCCCTCATATAATTCTAGTATGCTAGAATCATTTACTTCCTTGAGTGCCACCACCTCGGTCCACTTGGTGAAATAATCCGTTGCCGTGAGAATCCACTTGTGACCTTGGCTCAAATTTTGGTGGATGACCTCAATGAAGTCCAATCCACACCGCACAAATGATTTCTCAACTTAGATTAGATGTAATGAAAGTATCGCTAGCTTTTCCTTTCCTTTGAAGAATGCACATGTTTTACATTTCTTAATCCATGCATAGAAATAACTAAAAAATGTGGGCCAATAATATTTGGCTTTCATAATTTTAAGGTCCGTCACCTATGGAGAAAAATGACCTCTCGGCTTCTCCCTTATGAAACTCATGTATTACCTTTTCAATCTTATTTGAACAAAACACCATCAATGAGCACATATGGAATAGTTTGAAGTCTAAAGTATATCCTATTTGTTTTTCTCATCTCTAGAGGGCATAAACTTGTTTTTAGGAAATATACCATGTCCCGAGTCCAACAAGGAGTAGGGACACTATCATCTACTCATTCCTTATTATCTTGTAACATCAAAATAACTTCTTCTTCATTGTGTGCCTCAATATGTTGGCTGGAAGCTAACTTCTCCCATAATCCCTTTCCATGGACCAATTTGGTGACCTTGATCTCTATGTCATACTCCATGACACGGGTGATCCAACCTTCCTATTTCTCATTCAATTCTTTGTTCAAGAGGAAGTACTTGACCCCTGCATGAGACACTAGCAACTGAAATTTATTGTTTGAAACTAAGTTCCTGAACTTCTTCAAACTTCTAATAACAGTGAGGACATTTTTCTCAATAAAAGAATACCTCACTTCATATTCCTACAAGATTTGATCAAGAAGGAAATGGGATGTTTGGATCCTTCCTTGTTCAGCCGCATCAAGATACTAGAAATAGTGTCTGAACCACCGAAGGCATAAAGCATGAAGTCTTTAGAAAAGATGAGAGTTGGGGCTTGAGATATGGAATGATTAATAACTTTAATACTCTCTTTGCTCTCTCGATGTCCACTTAAATGCCATAATATTCTTCAACATCATGGTTATTGCTTTGACAAGAGTAGAAAAATCTAGCACAAATCTTCGGACAAAGTTGATCCTCCCTAAAAAGCATTAAAGAGCCTTCTTATGACTTGGAAATGGTAGAGAACGAATAGCTTTGACTCTTTCTAGGTCAATTTTCAATCCTTCCTTAGACACAATGTGGCCTAGGAGTTTTCCTTCATGAGATAGTGATATGCATTTTTTGATTCGAGACACTTTGAATCTCCTACATCTTTGGAACACTTGCCTGAGGTGAAAGAGGTGACTTGTTGCATTCTTGGAGAATACAATGATGTTGTCTAAGTACACAAGAACTATCTTGTTTATCATCCCCTTGAACTCCATGTCCATAGCCCTTTGAAATTTAGTTATAGCATTCAAAATCCGAATGACATTTTCCTATAGGCATAAGTTTCCATTTGGTGGTGAAGGTTGTTTTGAATTGGTCTTCTTCTTTCACCATAATTTGATTGTAGCCCGAGTAGCCATCTAGGAGAGAGAACCTTTCCAAATTGGATACCACCTGTAAGATTTTATCCATAGACGGAAGCAAGTAGTGGTCTTTGAGAGAAGTCCTATTTAGGTCCTGAAATTCTACACACAACCTGATCTCTCTGTTTCTTTTCCTGACCGACACCAAATTTGCAACCCAACTTGAGTGCTTGATAGGGAAAATAATGTTTTCCTCAATGAGCTTATTTAGTTCCTTCTTTATGAGAGGCTCAATATGAGGGTTGGCTGGTCTTCACTTTTGTCTAATAGTATTATCTTTGGGTCCATTTCAATAGTGTGTTGTGCTAACTTTGGGTTAAATCCTCTCAAGTCCTCATAGCTTCAAGCAAATGCATCGATAATTCTTGGCAAAGCTGCATGAAATTTGAATTTTCTTTATCGGTACTTACTTTGCCAATTTGGAGTATTTTACCCTCTCCAACTGAAATGGGCTCCAAATCTTCCCCTTTGACTTGAATATTTTTCCTTCTCTTTCCGGAATTGGTCATTGGGATTAAAGATTGACTCCAATGTCACCAAGCCTTTTGGGATCTTGTTCATCCTTAATTGAACCACTTGATCCCCATACTATTTCTCTAATTTATCTTGGTTCTTGGCAGAGAATTCAGCTTCTTCCTGTAGGAAATTGATGATCTATTGATCATTCTCAAACATCTACCATCTTTTGTTATTGTATCGGAACTACTAGCCTCACAACCACATCTTTATGGGGTTTTGTTTTATCTCTCCCGATATTATCAACTACATAAAATGTTGCCCCAATTGCTGCAAGTTTATCGGAACTTAGTTCTTCTTCCTCGTATGGAAATGATATTAAACACCTCAAATTACTCAATGAGGTCCCATACCCAGTTCTTGTAGTTATTTAGGAGATCATTTTTAACAATATTTTCTCCTTTGACTTGATTCACAATAAGTTCACTATCTCTCGAATACGTAGAAGTTCTTGATACCATTTTTCCGCCCAATGAAGTCCATGCATTAATGCTTCATGCTCAAATGTTTTATTTAAACAAGAAAACTGAAATTGGAAAGTAGAGTAGTATTTCATCCCTTGAGGCGACATAAACATTGCACCTCCTCCAGCACCTTTCTGCTCCTTGAACCATCAAAAACAACTTCCATACTTATTTTTCATCTTTAATATCTAGCTTGGTGATGTTAGGGAGAGGTGGATTTTCTTTGTGTAAGCAATATATTCCTAGTTCAGCTTCTTCCATTTCTCTATAAGGATCAAAAGCATGCCTTTTTTTTCCCATTCATCTAATGTCAAATCCATAATACCCCCAAATTTAGTACTTGTTTCTGGAGTGCTTGGGAAATAGTCCTAATCAAAAATTGAACAATTGGCATTAATCAGACTTGGCACATGAGGCTCAATGTAGAAAATGATGATTAGATCTGACCTGCTTGTAGCCTTGGCTCCATATCTCATTCTGAAGAGCATATGTGACTAATATGTAGATAGGTACCCACCGATTTCAGCCATGAAGTACCTTGACAAACATAGCACGAGAAGTGGTGGTAGGTCAATGACTAACATCTTTCAAGACAATGCCATTGGGGCAAGCATGCAGTGGAAGACATAATCCTTTGATCACTCCAATTTTCCTACTGTTGTCCCATCTAATTTCACCACTCCCTTGGAGACATGTTCATACTTTAGGCCCAATTGATCTAATATTTGCTTTGGCATTACTGAATTGCTTTCCCCTGGATCGATCATGAAATTTTATACCAAACTATTCCTGATGATTAATGACACATAGAACAATGGAGGCTTCAAATTTTTTCCTAGTTGACCTCCTTTTTTTTGCATTGCATTGGTGATAATTGTTCTATAATTTTTGGATGATTCATTAGAGCGAGACTAATTTGCCATGGTAGCTGCTAAAAATCTCGTTACCTTATAATTTCCAATGATTCCCACATGGAAATGTTGACATATGTCTTCTTTATTTGATCAATGATGTTAAAGGGAGATGAGTTTTCCTTTTGCTTCCCCTTCCTTGGCACAACCCTTTCTTACATGTGATCTAGTACTTGAGTTGTCACAACGGGTGCTTTAGGCAGAATTTTTACATTCGTGGTTGCATTCTGACTTGGTAACTCCTTGTGGGGTGAGAGTAGGTTAAGAAACAATTGGGTTAGATGACTACCCTTCCTCTATATTCCTCTTTTTTGACCTTGTATTAGCAGTTATACCTTGGATAAGAGGTTGATTAGTCCCAAAAACAAAATTTGTTTGTCAATTGACCAGTGTGGTTTCGGTTTGGGGTGTTTCTTGTGGACTTGATTGTTGTTGATTCTCTTCCTCCTTTGTTTCTTGGGTCAAACCAATAGTTTGCACCATTACATCCCCGATTGAGGGATCCATTGAAATATTTTTCTTGGTTGTGAGGTTGACTACACGGGAAGCACCACTCATATTTTTGCAACGTTGTTTTGAGTTGGAACCAAGGCTCTGGATGTTGAAACAAAATTTAGATTATACGGTTGAAATGGCCTAGCATCTTAAGGTTGTCCTTGGTTCTAAATTTGGTTTGCATATGAGTTAGAGGTCTATTTGATTAATACGGAGGCCTATTCACTTTATCTTGAGGCTAGTATGTTCTCAAGCTCTTATCTTATTACCTTTTAATAGTCATAAACTCATTCCCTAAATTTTGTAGTTGTTTCATGACCTCTTGGAGTTCCTTGGAAGTACCAGAAGAAGTGGAGGCCTCATTATTGCTTTGATTTCTAGGGGTTGGAATGGGATTTAATTCATGTGTTTAACTAATGGTAGGATTCCCCATTTATGGATATAGAGGCATAGGTGGCCTAGTTGCAAGCTCACAAACTTAAATCAAACAGTTCTCTCCTCTGATAGCTATGTTGTTGGCTCCTAGCAGTGTCATCCCTCCCATAGACTATATCATCATAGCTATATCTGAATTTAGGGCTGTTAAAAAGTAGAGGAATGCTCCTTGGGAAGTTGGTCTCATGGCCACTGGGATTTTATCCCATGTCTTTTGGAATCAGAAATTAAAATCTTCCATCTTCTCATTTGGATCCCCTTTATTTATTGTCAATTATTCCAATAAAGACAAATTATCCACCCTTTCTCCGAACTGATCATAGAGGGTTGTGCACAAGTGATCCCAATTTGTAATCAACCCTGCTATTAAGATCTTAAACTGTTTCAAAGCCTTCCCCTGAAAGAGGAAGCTAACAGTTTAACTGCAACATCCATCTCATTGATCTTGTGTATGGCCCAAACATTTACGATGTCTTGAATATGATCAATGGGAGTTTTATGGTTTTATCTAGTAAAGTAGGGGATTTTTTTAATGCTGGAACTGGGATTAGACTTTGTGTATTGAGGGAAAGTGGACTACTTCCTGTGAAGTTGATAAAGGTATTTGTTGGTGTTTGTGGTGGTTGTTGATGTGCCATCCTGATCGGCTTAAGAACCCTAGTTGATTAATGGAAAGGTCTACTAGGCAGAGGTGTTGATAGTGTCTTATTAGGTGGAGATGGTGATATTTGTGGTCTCCTTCCTCTCCTTCCTCTTCCTAGAGATAGTTGTAAATACTCGAAAGCACCTTATTCTCTATTCCTTGAATGAGTTTGGATCCTTCTTATGATCTTGGGAAACTTGGGATGCTACACCGTTGATTTCTACTACTGGGAGTCACCAGATGTGTTAGGAATGAGCCTCTAAAGGCTCAAATTTTTCCAAGTCACACATATAAACTCGAAAAAACTGAAAATGAAACCTTGAAAGGCCTGGTTGTTGATTTTTGGAGGTTAGACCTTGTCTTGCAACTAGCAGTCTCCAAAATTCTGAAATGTAGAGAGATCCCGAAATGTCTCGAAACACGAAAAGTTTTAATTTTGAAATTTGGAAAAGTCTAAAATTCTAAAATTTAAAATTCTGAAATGTCTAAAATCCCAAAATTGTAAAAAACCCAAAAATTATGAAGTTCGAAATCAGAATTTAAGGCCTGATTTGGATACTACAACCCCCGATCTATCTTTTGGTGAAATTTGGGCTTTTTTTGCACATGAAAAACCTCAAAAATTGATTTCAAAACTCTTAACCTATAGTTCAAACTCCAAAATCTACAAGATCTGAAATTTGAATCCCTTGCAAATACCTCCAAAGTTGTGAAGATGACTTCTAGTCCCACCGTGCATGCCAAAATTTTTATCACAAAATCATAACACCCCCGAATGGTAAGATTTTGGGAACCGGGGCATTCGGTGTGATTGTGAAACATGGAACTATCCCAAAGTGTGGGACTTTACAAATGGGATAGCTCTCCAGAGAAGGCCGGTTATTGAATGAGACAATGTATAACACTTAGCAAAAGGTATACAAAAGATTCATATGGAAGAGAAGAGTGTGTTCAAAGGTGTGAGAGGAATTGGAAGGGAATCGCACGAGGAGGACAGAGATAGATTCAAGACTTACCCATTTTCACGATGATAATCTATTTTTGGAAGATGGCATACGGAGCACACAAACGGGATGAAGACTTGTGCAAAATGCATAGGCTATTTTTGGAAGAGTGGTTACGGAGTGCTTTACATGGATACGGGCTAAAGATAGAATTATGACTGATATTTAACTAGGAGAGATCTATTGTTAGCGCACTTACATGTGTGGTTGTAATTGTAAAGGCACATGGCTATTATCAGCATGCGACTTATTTTAGGAATAGCTACCCACCCTTATAAATATGTAGTGAACTACATAGCATAGATATAGTAGGTAAGAACTGGATTACTATGAGATCATGTTGTTAGATTTGTTACGCGCATGAGCACATGAAGCTATTATTGTAAGAAGCTTTTTGTATTACTGTGTTTTTATATAATGGAGTGTATTAGCTGAATCAGAGTGTTAATTATGAGTATAATTGGATCTTTCATGCTTGATTTCATCATGATCATTATTTAAATCATTATTCTTTAGATCTAGATCCGAACATGCACTATAGAATGAAGTATTAATGATGGATCTGAATTCATAAGTATTCATAGTGCTAACATCCTACAACAACAACCCTAAAGAGGGGCCTGGTACATTTACTCACTTTGGGTGAGTGCTCAGTCTAGGATGAGTGATGTGCCAATGCACCTGGGTTGTTTTTGGTAGATTCTAGGTTACATCATTAATTCCGTTATTGGGACCTCTTTTTCAGTTGTTTTCAGGATGGTTCGCAATGAAGACATACCAGTTGATCCTAGCAAGTGTTGAGGAGTGGATACATAACCTATAAGAATAATACGCATGGAGGTTTAACACTTGATCTGAGATTGATGCACACACGTGGGTGGAGAAAATCTGTATGACTATTTGTATGAGAGCTTCTTCGCTATATTTTTGGTATAATTGTATGAGTGGCTAGTTTCTTATGCATCTAAATGGAATTGGAGTTATCGCACACTTTTCTAGATGTAGGAATAATTTTTGACCCTTTATGATGTTGATCTAATTTGGACTCATGTTGTGGATACGTGGTTCCGTGGTGTTTTGAATAGCTATATCTTAGAGTACTTAATTTCCACTTATTCATTCCTAGAGGTAGCTGAATTCCAATTTTTACGATATCCCAGGGGAACTTACTTGCAAGGCATTCCATTGGTGATCAAAATTCTGATGGTAACCCTAAACTTGGAGATCAAACCGATGGATAACTAAAACCTGCCATGTGCAGGGGTAGGATCAAGTTTGGTGAAAGATAGAAAACCTAGCAATAGAAAGGAAAAGAGAGGAAAAGAGGCTTAAGTATAATGAGGCACGCAAGAGGGAGATAGAGAAGTAGTGGGATGTTCAGCATAGAATAGTTCGGGAAGGGTTTTAAGTTCATGTAAAAGATGTGGAACCCGAGCATCAAGAACTTTCCCCATTTGGGAAAGCATGATAGGAAAACCTCCTCGGCCTCATATAGAAGTGCGCTAGCAAAGACGAGATGGGCCGTGGGTACGCATTTTAATCCACTTGGCAACCTTTCCCTTGTGCTTGGTTTTCCAATATCTAGTATAAAAATATTCAACAAGCTGATTTAGGCAAAGTGGGAGAGTAGGAGCGAGTCATATAAAAAGAAAAAAATGGCAACACAAATGGCTTCATATGGGAGTACCTTTTCGGTGTATCATCTACATAGAATTCAAGTGCGCAAACTTTTGGACTTTCTTCCGGAGTCGTAATACTTCGCAGATTGTTAAGGTGTAGTTCATGACTACTATTAGGACACATGGAAGTAAATCTTCCGGTCCGACTCTAGCTACGGTGTTCAGGATCAGGAGGTATAGGTGGCTCTAGTTCTAGTGGATCAGGTGGGTTCGGAGGCAGAGGAAACACATGAGGTTCTAGATCAGGTGGGTAAGGTCCACACCAACCCCAAAATATTTACATGGAGATGTCTCTTCATCTCCTAGAGTATAGGGGCATAGAAGATGTTGTTGAACATGTACACATGTGTGAAATATTGTGGCACGTAAAAGGAATCACAACTTCTGAGTGTAGGGAAAGTCAATTTTCTACTATGTTACAAGAGCACGAGCTGATCAGACTTGCATAGACTATGCAGCTTTAAAAGATGCCTTCCTCAAAGAATTTCATATCCCTGAGTTTGAACAGAAGAGTATAAGTGCACTCAAGGATATTAAGCAAGGAACTACTGAAAGTGTCAGAGATTATGATGCATGTTTCAAAACGTTGTTATCTAAACTTTCTTATGATATTCATGCAAGCCAACATGCGCAATGGTTTTTGGGGGCCTAATAACACCTTTTAGAAGGGCACTATCACATAAGACATACACCGATATGTGTGAAGCACTTGAAGCAACTTTACGCACCGAGGCGTTAGAAGTATGTACACCGGGTGAGCCCATTTTTAGAAGCAAAAATCATAGCTATGGTGAAGCAGTTAGAGAAGCTATCAGTAAAATCAACACATGAGATGTACACAAGGATTTGGTGCACAGATTGTGAAGTGGAAGGTCACACAAAGGATAATTGTCCCCATAGATCGGTGTGCTCATTATTGTTGGACTATGAGATATTCCATCTAAACCATGATGCTAGCCACTGCCCATTACTACAACACGCGATAAGGAAGAATGTTTCATGCTACTAGAAAATATGCAAGTCCATGACTCATGACACGAAGTACTATAGGCTGATTGGTCAGATCCATGATGCTATAGACATCGGTGTATGACAGACATGAGTTTCAGATAACTCTAAAGGCAAAAATGAGCATTAGGATTGGGATCAAAATCAGGTGTGCTATGATCATAGTGAAGGGTGTTTTGAAGGTGGTCATGGTAGAGGTTGAAGATACTGTGGTGGGTTTGGAGGAAGAGGTCATGGTGGCAGATGAGTCGAGTTCCCTCATAGAACATGTTATACATGTGGATCTCTTGACCACTACAGGCAAGAATCTCCTCATAATATTACATGTTCTTTCTATGGAAAGAATCATAGTTATGAGGAATTTCGGACTTGTATGAGCATCTCATTAAGTAGCATAAACAAGAAAACAAAGGCACATGGATGGTTAGGATACATGGCACTTTGGAAAATTAGTGGATTCCCAAGTTGGAAGCAGGTCGAGGCATTGCGGGTAAAGATCACGACCGTGCTAAAGCGGCACGTGCAAAGAAGCATTGCAGAGTAGAATCATACCGTCACTAAGGAGGAGGTTCTACATGCACCATACCTAGATCCCACCCCTCAGAAGGAGGTTTACCAAGAAACCATGGAGGTACTTAGGAATCTTCAGGGTGAAATACAATATTTAAAGGAGTAATCACGAAAGATGAAGAAAAATAAAGCATCAAAGATGATCCAAACTAATATGGATGACTTTAGAAAAGTGTGCAAATTGTTGCACTAGGAGAATATCATTCCACTGTTGGGGAATTTTTAAAGGGAAACACCCCACGCAAAATTATTGAGACTCGACGGAAGATCCTACATGCAAATTTTCCTCCTCATAGCATCAATTATGAAAAGGAGATAACTCAATGTTGTTGTGGATGGGTGGCTATTGAGTAATATATTGATTGATACATGCTGTAATTCAATGTTCTTAGCTTATATGCATGGGTACAAACGGGAGACCTCCATTGCAGCCATCCTCTAATGTATTGTTCATGGCTACTCGGACTAATGCCACTCCCATTGGAGTTTTTAAAGATGCATCCATTACCATACAAGGAGCCAAGTTCTTTGGAGATTTTAAGGTTTTAACACTCTGGTAGAGTCGATAGCTTCCCGTAACTACTAGGGCGTCCTTGGTGCTATGCAAATAGTTTTGATCTTTGGTTCAACAAGGGTTATATCAGCTTTGAAAATGAGGAAAGATTTAGTATCCCTTTAATGATGGAAAATTTGCACCCTATGTTAATCCATTGAGTGAGGAAGACCTGAATCATATTTATGTATGTGCCATCCGGGATCCAGAGGTGTTTGAGCCATGTAAAGAAGGAATCATTCGGTGGAGAGGATGCACGGTCTATTAGCAATACTACAAGTGCTACTTGTGATAATTGGGCTCATAGCACTTATGAGTTTGTAGGGCATGAAGTAAAGAGCAAATTTCCTAGGGACAACAAACCATGTTATATTGGGAGAATAGGTAAAAACTGGTACCTTTTTATACTAGAGAAGGAGGCCCTATGGTGTTCTTGTATAGCATTGAAGAATAGTGGATAGACTTTGGAGAGAAGGAATATGCTAGTATATACCCTACATGGGAAAATAGCATGCTGGTGGGTGGTCCACAAGGATAATCTTGTAGGATGGAATGAAATTAAGATTACTCGTGTTACTAGGTTCTTTAGGAGCAATGCACCTACTTAAATATGCACTTATCATGGTAATCAACTTGTTCAGCAATGTGAGAGACTTTGGACAGATGGGCGGGAAGCTTTACCACCTTCACTCTGGGTGCACATGTTTTATTCCACTCTACATGGTTGCATGCATGCTTGGTATGTATATGCAGAAATCCATAGAGAGGCTGAAAATTGGCAGGATTTAATTGTAAGAATGACCCAGATGTTTGACTTTTTTCTACCAAGCCTCTGGTGGAAAAATCATTAAATTTCATAAAGCGCTTAACTATGGGAGATAGTGTCAAGGTGAAGAAATCATTCGGAGTTATTTGATGAAGGAAACTCAGAGTGCATTGTGTAAGAAACAAAGGTCGATGTTACACTACTTTTGCACGGTTGCCTTGAGAAATAAAAGGGAAAACTTGTCTACTTAGTGGACGATGAAGAAGTAGAAAATCTGGATGTAAACCATTCAATAGGTAGGCATGAGGTTTTGGAAAGTGCAGATAAGACCATGCACACCTATCATGAACCTATGAAGACAAAGAAAGTGAATATTGGATCAGATGCTGAGCCTAAGGAGGCCATAATTGGGGACTAATTGTCGACTCTAAAGTGGCAAAAATCATAGAGTTACTACGGGATTATCAGGATTTATTCCCTCGGGGTACCATGAGCTTAAAGGCGTGCATGAATCATTAGGGGAGATGAAGATAAAGCTTAAAGAGGGTGCACGCCTAGTTAGAAAGAGACCCTACATGATGAACCCCAACTTGCACGAAAAGGTCAAAGAAGAGATTGAAAAATGTTAAAGTCTAGAATTATCAAGCCCTTGGATGAGTCGAATGGGTTAGTCCAATGATGATTAAGTCAAGAAGAATGGTCATATGTTGGTGTGTGTGACTTTTCAGTCATCTTCCACATCACCTAGGTGATTCATCTCACCTTGCAAGAGTCATAGGTCTTAGGAAGTCAAATGAAAAGTGTCGATTCTGTCACATGTAGAATCGACATTTCGTCAATGCGTCATAGGAGTTACATTCCTTATTTGGAATTGTAACTCCTCTTCTAGTGGCATCATATGCATCAGTAAACATCATATGTGTCAATGGCATCATTGAGTTTCTTTCCATGTTTAGGCATGGGGGTTACACAACACCCCTATTTGTACTTCCTATTTTTTGATCTATGAGCATGAGCAGACCCATTCTTCTTACTTGCAATCTTCTTTCCATTGTTTCAAATCTTGCGTATTGCATTGGCTTGACATTACCATCGGAGTGTAACTTCGTTGTGGTGCATCACTTTTTGACATCGGTTCTCACGAATCCCTCTTTCATGGTATCAGAGCTAGTTTTGGTAAACGTGCACTCTTCATTTCTCAGTTGTTTATTACTTCTAGTTTCTTCTCATTTCCTCGTGTGTAAGTTTTTTTTTATTATCATTTTGGAATTATTGCTCACCTCGTATTGAGGTTTCAGCAGTTGCAAGTTAAGGTATTTGGTTGGTTTTCTTATCAGCTGAGTTCATATTTGGATATTTCTAGATCTTTGTGGTTGTTGTTTCTGGGTTGTTTGTGTGTTTCTTGTTGGTTGTGTTCAGATTCAATGCACTGCAGGGTAAAAGAAGAGCTCATTTTTTGGCATGGACCTATGATTACTGGTTGGAATCATTGTTTTTTCTTCACTGGTGTATACTCAGACTATTCGAGCTTTTTCCTCATCATTGTGGTTCCTTGCTATCTCGAAGTTACCTCTGCCTGGTCTCAAAATGTTTTTGCGAGCCTGCTGAAAACCTCTCACATTTTTGCTTGGTCTCTCACATTTTTGCAAAAATACTCATGTTTTTGCCTGGTCTCTCATGTTTTTGCAAAACCTCTCACGTTTTTTCCTAGTCTCTCACGTTTTTGCAAAACTACTCATGTTTTTGCACTGTTCCCCACGTTCAAACCTATTCCAGGCATTTTTTTTGTGCTCGAGTGCTTTCTCCTGCCCTGCATTTTTGCACTGTCCTCGGGTTTTTCTCTCCACTACTACATTTTCTCCTCTGTTCAGGTGTTTTTGTGGACTGTTCGTGTTTTTTGGACTGTTCTCTGCGTTTTCCCCTCTGTTTAGGCATTTTCTCCTTCACCTTTTTTTCTGCACTTTTCTAGCGTTTGGTTTTACACATTTCGACATTTTTTTGCATTGTTCTAGAGATATTCTCTTTGCTAGAGTTTTTGCAGTGGCAGTTATGTTTCTTTTTGCAGTGGACAACTCTGATCATTTCTCGCTAGGTAATATCTTTCCAAAAATACTTTTTTTTATTCACCTTTTAAAAAAATGTGTTTGCATACTTTTTACCTTATCACTTTTCTTAAAAACATTTTGTTTCATTACTTTTAAAAGGTATAAGGTAAAAACATTTCATTTCTTTGGCATTATAAAATTTGGTCTTTTGGCTTGTTGTATTTTTAACCTTCCGTCGAGTGCCGAAGACGAAGGGTGAGGTCCAGGATTGGCAGGTGGCTAATCCCCCCTCGCAATACAAACAAACCCTATCTCAAATTCCATGTCATTTCCAACAGGCATACATATGACACCTTTTGCATGTATTTAGGGCACTTTTTTAATCCGTTTGCAGGCTTATTGGCTTTTTCTCATCGATGTGGGAATTGGTTTTTGCTATAACTTTTGACTCATTGCTCGGTTTTGAGCACTTCTTTAGTCAAAGTTGCATGTTTTTTCACACTCTAGATGATGGGATCATTAGCTTTGTAAACGCACTATTTTTATAAAGTGTCGCATTCTGGGGGGTGTCTTTGTATTGCTTAATTCAACTCATTTTTTCTTGAGCTTTGTTCTATTCCTTTTTTTGTGGACTTGTGAGCACGTCTCGCCATAGTCTTATGACAAAGGGATTCTTTCATGTGACATGAGATGTTGTTTCTCACAAAGCTCTTTCTTCCCCCTCTTGCTTCTCTCTTTCTGTGCTTGCTTGCAGTGTCGATCATTGCCCTACAAACCTTGATTGTTGTCTCCACCATTGCGCGTTATTATGCTAATTGCAAGGTGAGTGAAAAAATGGTTCTCGGAACATAGTCGCATCTGGTTGTAATCAACGCACTGAATTATAAAGTGCCAAACTCGGGGGGTGTAATTTTGTTCTGGGGTGGTTGTTTCTTTTCTCTCTCCTTCCTTCTACATTCCTTGGTTCTATCTCTTCATTATGGATATCTCTAAAGTACCAGTGCTCACACCTTTTAATTTCTTCAAATGGAAATCTAAAATTATATTGGTTTTGTGAAGTAAAGGGTTATACCGAGTTACCATGGGGTTAGAGACCGAACCTACTAATGAACCTAAAAAATCTAAATGGTTCAACCGTTGTGATGAAGCCTTAGGTCTTATCTATATGTCTGTCTCTCCCGACTTGCTCTTCCACATCGAAACTTCCTCAACACCCGATCAAGCATGGAAAACACTTGATGATATGTTTGGGAAGCAAGATGACATGAGAGCGCATGAGTTGGAGAACGAACTACTAGGGTTAAATCCTAGTGACTTTGAAAACCTACAGGCCTTCTTCTCAAAATTTGTCCACACTAGAATGCTTCTAAAGGAATGTAAAGTGGATAAGAAAGACTCTTAATTGATCTTGTCGATTCTTTCTAAGTTAGGTCCTGAATACTTTGTTTTTGTTTCAACTTTTCACGCCACGAAATCCACCTTGGGTAGTACTTGGACTATGCCCTCCTTTGACAGTTTTTCGTCCCAACTCATTCGAGAACAAGACAAACTCATTCAAATGGGGACTCTAAAATCCAAGTCACATGCCCTTGTGGTGAATAAGGGCAAGAAAAATGAAAAGAAGAAAGAAACTAAGGACCAACCTAAGAAAGAAACCAAGACCAACCAACCCCCAGTTAAGCCCATCACTCATACTTCGACTTTTGAGCCTAAAGCGAAGAAGGAAAAGTATAAATGCTCCTATTGTAAGAATTTTGGCCATGACGAGCAACATTGTTTTCGGAAACAAATTGATCACTTAACTCATTTACTTGAGAAGAATAAAATAAGTGTTCCTAAATCCGTTAAACAAAATGCTCAAAAAGGTGAGTCTTCTAATGCAAAGGAGACTAAAAATGAAAAGAAGAAAGGTAAGGCCCTCGTAGCTAGATCAGCTCCATCATCAACTTGGATTATCGATTCGGTGCCTCGCACCACATGGATTCTTCAGAGGTTGAATTCTCTAGCATTGAACCATGTGGCATGTCCCAAATCACGTTGGGTGATGACACTCATGTGTCGGTTTCTGGTAGTGGATCGGTAGAGATAGAAGGTGGAACATTTAACCAAGTGTTGAGTGTTCCCAATCTCCTATCGGTTTACCAAATCACCCACCTTGGTGAAGGAATGCGAGTGGAATTTGGTCCTAACTCGGTGATTATTCGTGAGCTTAACTCTGACTGCACTATGGCTGAGGGAAAGGTAGATCACCATTCACGGTTGTATACCTTTTCCCACTTCTCTTCTGATTCGACGCCCAATGCCTTGCTCACTCATGCAAATGAGGTTAGCAAGTTATGGCATGAGCATTTTGGGCATCTAAATTATCGTTACCTTAAACAATTGAGCAAAAAAAAATGGTCAATGGGCTACCCCGAGTTAAGTTTTCTAAGGGTCTTTGTGAGGGTTGTACCCTTGGAAAGCACCCTGAAAAAGATTTGACAAGGGAAAATCCTGGAGAGCTACTCGTCCCTTGGATCTTGTTCATAGTGACGTTTCTGGCCCTTTTTCGTCTCCTTATTTTACTAGAGCTCTATATATACTAACCTTCATTGATGACTTTTCACGTTATACTTGGGTATATTTTCTTAAGCTTAAGTCTGGAAGTTTTGAGCATTTTCAAAACTTTAAGGCTCTTGCTGAGAAACAAGTGGAACAGTCTATCAAGGTTCTTGAACCGAAAATGGAGGCAAGTATGTGAGAAATAGGTTTGAGGATTTCTACACTTCTGAGGGGATTGCTTTGCAGTGTATAGTTGCTTATAGCCCTTCCCAAAATGGAGTTGTAGAAAGAAAGAACCGAACTTTAAAGGAGATGGCTACTTGTATGGTTCACTCGAAATCTCTTCCTCCATAGTATTGGGCTGAAGCAGTGAATTGTGCTTGTTATATTCAGAACCATGTCCCACACAAGGTAGTAAGAGGGATGACACCCTTTGAAGCCTGGTTTGGACACAAGCCTGATGTTGAGCACTTTCAAGTCTTTGGATCCAAGGCTATGGCTCGGATTCCCAAAAATAAATGCAAGGCATTGGATCCACAATCCAAACCTTGTATCTTTGTTGGGTATCCTGATGGCGTGAAGGGATATCGATTGTTGAACCCTACCACCCGTGAGCTTTATATTGAGAGGAGTGTGAAGTTTGATGAGTCATCCTTGACTTCAACTTCCACTAAGGTCCTTTTTCCCACTGATTCAGATTCTAACTCTTTAGATGATGATGTTGTTGAGCGAGTTCCACCTCTCCCTAATCCTCCCGATCCTCAAACTTCTGAGTCTTCTGATTCTAACAGTAGTGATGATGAGGACTATGTCCCTTCTCATTCAAGTGAAGAATATTTTGACTCGAGCCCGAGCCTTCGAGGCCTTCGAGACCTCTTTGGGCCAGGAAAACTTTACAGAGTGTTGGAGATTTAGTTGGAGATCCTTTGGATGAGAGACGTACTCGCTCAGACTTCACTGGACCTCACTCCTTCTTCACCTCTGCTTCTGATCCACCATCTTTCCAAGAAGCTTCTGGGATTCCTGAGTGGGATTCTGCCATGGATGAGGAGTATTCCTCACTCATAAAGAATGACACTTGGGATCTTACCCTTCTTCGAAAGGAAGAAAAATTGTTCGGTGTAGGTGGGTATATCGAAAAAGTATGGAGCTAATGGAGAAGTCGAGAAGTATAAAGTGTGACTTGTAGCTAAGGGTTTCTCCTAGGTAGCTGGGGTTGATTACTCAGAAACCTTTGCTCCGGTTGTGAAGATGACTTCCATTCGACTGACCCTTGCCATCGCTGCCGCTAACAGATGGGAAGTCCACTAGATGGACGTTAAGAGTGCCTTCCTTCATGGGGACCTAGAGGAGGAGATCTATATGGAACAACCTCTCGGGTTATGTCCATGATCCATCCCTCATTTACAAATTAAAGAAGTCTCTCTATGGCCTTAAACAAGCCCCTCGGGCTTGGTATGCCAAGATGGACTCCTTTTTACTTGCATCAGGGTTCACTCGGTGTCACTCTGACCCAAATGTGTATATTCTACAATAGGATGACTCCATGCTTATTCTTGTTCTCTATGTTGATGACTTATTGATCACAGGTAGCTCTTCCTCTATCATTGATTCTGTGAAGATCTCCTTGTCCAACAAGTTCTCCATGTCTGACTTAGGATTGCTTCATTACTTTCTTGGGATCCAGATTTCACAATCTGACTCGAGAATTATGATCTCATAGCCTAAGTACTCTCTTGATTTTCTTTCTCGGTTTCACATGTCTGATTGCAAGTCCTCACCTACTCCTTTTCTTTCTGGGATTAAGTTGGTTTCTGATTTCTCTTCCCCCTTGGTTGATGATACCCTTTATCAACAGTTGGTGGGAAGCTTGATCTACCTTACTCACACTCGGCCAGATCTATCGTATGCCGTCGGGATCATGTCCAGATTTATGCAGGAGCCTCATGAGCTGCACTTAAAAGCAGCAAAGTGGATCCTTCACTATTTTTGGCACTCACATAGATGGTATTCATTACTTAGGAGGGACTGAGATTGACTTGGTTGGATTTACAAACTCAGATTGGGCGGTGATCTAGATCATCAGAAGTCTACCTTAGGCTACTAGTTTCACTCTTGGTTCAGGTCCTGTCAGTTGGTCCAGCAAGAAATAGAATGCCATTGCCATATCATGTAGAAAGCATAATACAAAGGAATAGTTAACGTTGCACAAGAAGTTGTTTGGTTACAGGGTATATGACGAGTTTGGCATCCACTTTGGTGGCCTACCATTATCTATTGTGACAACATGAGCACTATCTCGATTTTTAGAAATCCGTTCAGCATCAGCGGATGAAGCACATTGAGATTCATATGCACTTCATATGGGAGCTGATACATGAAAACATCATTGACATATCAGTATGTTTAGACAACTGATTAGGTTGTAGACATTTTCACCAAGCCCTTCACTGAGGTGAAGTTTCTTCACTTGTGGTCTCTTCTTGGGGTGAGGTCTACTGTAGCCACCCATCTTCTTTAGGCTATATAGTCCTCCTTCTTCTCCTCTTCTTCTTTCAGAAATATGTTGTTTGTACATGGGCACCTTATTAGGCCTTTAGTTGTTGGGGCCCATTGACACATCTTTCTTAGTTGTCTAGGGGAGTCTTCTTTTTCTATTCTGGCTTACCTTGACCTCTTCCTCGGCTTCGATGAAGGGGGGGTGTTGGTGTGTGTGACTATCCAGTCATTGTCCACATCACCTAGGTGAGTCATCTCACCTTGCAAGAGTCATAGGTCTTAGGAAGTCAAATGACAAGTGTCAGATTTTGTCATAGAATCTGACATTTTCATTTACATCAATGCGTCATAGGAGTTACATTCCTTATTTGGAATTGTAACTCCTCTTCTAAGTGTGATCATATGCGTAGTCAACATCATATGCATCGGTGGTGTCATTAAGTTTCTTTCCATGTTTAGGCATGGGGGTTACACAAAGACACCCTATTTCTACTTCCTCTTTTCGATCTATGAGCATGAGCAGACCCATTCTTCTTATTTACAATCTTCTTTCCATTGTTTTGAATCTTACGTATTGTGTTGGCTTGATGTTACCATCGGAGTGCAACTTCATTGTGGTGCACTTTTTGACATCGGTTCTCGTGAATCCTCTTTCATTAGATTAGGATCTTGTGTAGACTACAGGATCCGAATGCCGCATGTGTGATCGATCCCTTTCCTACGCCATTCACCGAGGAAATACTAAAAGGAAGCACCCTTCATCACATTCACCTAGCCATGGCCCCCTTCACCCCACTAATATTAATTTAATTAATTAAATTAAATTAATTCATTATCCTCACTATATTTATTATTTAAATATCTTAATTTAAATAATATCCACACATACACTTCACCTAGACACCTCACCAAGCCAACTCACCCTAAAACCTATTCTTAGTAAGTTGTCATAACTAACTGAGACTTACCTAAACCCTAAAAATCAATGCCTACATTCTCTCTAACCACATTCCCGCATGCTTACAAGAAGCTCCTAGTCTAATCCGTGGGTTAACGGCATGAGATCCGAGGAAATCAAGAGGATCTCCCTAGTTTAGTAAACCTAGGAAATCCCACCTTGACCAACGCCGATTACCCCTAATTAACCATCGCACGGTTAAGCCGGAACCACCATCGGTTACCTTTTAACCCCAAAACAACCTTATTCTCAAGGTGATGGAAGTTGGAAAAGATTGGAAAATTTGGTGAACATTAGCACATTCCAGAGAGATATCACATCTTTCGAGAGTGAATTTCAGAGAACACATGATCTAAGGAAGGAGATCAAGCATCTTTTCCTACACACAACCATCCCAACCAACAATGATCCGATCTAACCAAGCAAAGAGGAATGTACATGCAGCCCATGCAGAAGCTTTCCTTCAGTTGGTGATCACCTGCAGCCTTCAAACCTCTCATCAAGCACCTCATCCCTCACTTACAGGCATCCAAGACCATAATCCAAGTAAGTAAACATTATACTTCTCTGGTTCATTCCATTTCATCATTATATTATCATATTTTGTTTACCTAGCCACCCATTGACCTCCTCCAACACTCACCCTCCATATACCCATTAAAACCTTACCAAATCCTACCCAAATCACCCAATACCTCATCCCGACCAACCAAAGTCCTTTGTGTAATCACAAAGGAGACCTAAATCTCATTTTGTGGCATTCCTAGTTTTCCATAATAATCGGACACCGGTTACACCTAACCACCATCTGGTCACCCTTAACCGACATCGGTCTTTGTATTTTCCCATACAACCTAGAACAATGACCTATCCACCTAATTCCCTCTCACCCTCATTCACCTGTGATCTACCTGAGACCTCTGTCAAACCTGCAGAGACCTAAAACTAGTTACTTGACCTTTGGATCCTATTCTAACCTAGCTTGTTAGATTAGATCTATTTCTTATTGTGTTTTAAGTGAGATACCTAAATCATTTCAAATTACAATAGGATTTTCCTTATTTACCACATTAAATTGTTTAAAATAGTGGATTGACAACCATCTAGGAAGTATCACACTTCCGGATCTAGCATACGCTAGGTAGTTCACTGCATATATTGTTTAACTTTTTGGTGGTCTTGCTTTTCATTATAGGTAGTTCCTCCTAGCCAAAAGGAAGCTCTCACAATCAGCTATGGATTTAAGAAGTCATACGCACAACAACCCATCAACCAACATTTGAACAGGTATTCCTCCTATGCCCATTACCCTATCTGTTTCATCAATACTTCAAAGAAACAATCTAGAATCAGGTGAAACATTTTGGCACACCGGTGGGACCCATCGGGGTTCCTTACATTTCATTCATTCCTAGGAAAAAGTTGTGTGTTTGTTTCCCTTCTGAAAAGCATACACATTAATTTTCTTCCTTGGTAACCCACCTTTTCTTTCTATTTTCTCTAAAGGAAACTTTTCTTTTGGTGTAATTAAAAAGAACCATTTCTTCATGTTTTTTGCATTGTAGTGAAAGAGCATCCCTCTTCCTCTTCATCTTATTGTGTCATCAACTTCACACTTTGATTTGGGCTTAAAAATAAGTGCATTGCATTCTGATTTATCACATTAGCTCACATTAATTGAGGGCAACCTATATGCTGGAAGTCATGACCAGCTAATGGTTGACAAACGAATCGTAGAAAGCACATCTCTCTCTCTCTCTCTCTCTCTCTCTCGAGTCTTACCAAATCTCACAAATTCAAAAAAACACATATTCTTAAACAACATCTTTCCTGGGAAGAAGTTGTAGGTCAATGATCACATTGATGAGGATTGAAGTGGTACTCCCCACTCATTGCTGCTATCGAGTCATACTTTAGAGCGAAGCCCGCCCCACCATAACATACCTGAAACCTCACCTTTTAGATCTCCTTCTTGTAGGAAGCCATCCTCACCAAAAACTCTATTTCACAATTCATGTGTCAGTCCTTAAATAACATAAGCTAAACAAACATAATAGAAAAGGCACTCCTAGGATCACATTTTTCTTAGTGTTTCTGCTTGGCTTGCGTTTTGAGGTGAGAGATCATGTTCTTCATTTTTCTTGTTCATCCTTGCATGCTCCTCATCACAACTGGTGTATTTTAGCTTCACTTGAGTGTGCCTGGACCATATCATCATCATTCTCAAAATTTTGGGTCTGATTCTACATCAGATTTTAATTCACAACCACTTTTCTTTCATCATTATTTCAATTTCACAAGTAACCATCATCGGTTACCCTCTAACCATCATCGGTTATACCCAACCGACGTCGGTTCTAGGTCCTTTTGTTAACCTACCCAAAAGGACATTTTATTCATTTTCTTCCACTTTTCACAGTCCCTATCACTACCATCATTCCCATTGACATTGTAAAACACCATCAGATTTGGCATACCTATCAGATTTGACCTTCTACCTAGTTTTTCACTCACTGACCATTTTCTATAGTGACCGGCAATGGTTACCCCTGACCAGCGTCGGTTTTCCTTAACCGACATCGGTTAGCCTGTTTCACTTTCCAACCACCATTTGGTACCTAATCCACTTTTTGCCACCAGATTCACCTGTTCTATTATTTTCTATGTCATTTACAGAGAAGCAACCCTACCTGATCAGTATTGGTTCACATGGTGTTGACCCAAAGACAAGCAAGCACACTTGTATTTCATGCCAGTTGTCAACCACTCCCACCTAGTCCTTCACCACCTTCCATTTTATCACCAACCATGGATCCCATCCAACCTATCACTATCACTACCAGAGATGAGGAGTTCACATGACTCCTTGACCAAAACCCTACCACCTTGTAGTTTTACCTTTCCCACTCATCCACTTGAGATGCCTCAAGTTAGTTGATATACGACATGCCCTATATCTATCCCCCGACTCTCGCTCCCACTCCTACATCGGCCCCATCTAGCTCTGTGTTGCCCGCATCTACCTTACCCCAGTCATTTTATGCAGCTAGGTCCTATACCCATTCTATGACTGCCACATCTGCCACCTCCATTACCCCCACCACATCCACCATACCCTCGACAACTACCCAAAACGCAACCTCATCCACCCCTAATGTCTCACACATACCCGTAGCTACACTACCACCTCCCGTGTTGGTGACCCCTACCCCTTTTAGAATGTGGTCCTTTCCATTCCACAATCATTAACTCCCATTGCCACTAGGGTTACCATGACCCTTCCACCTCCATATACATACTATCAACCACCCCATTTCCTCCATTATTCACTTAGGGTACGTACCCCTATTTCACTACCTTCTTCCCAATCAACCTACATGGAAGCACCATACACTGGAGTGCCACCCCCATTATATGCCCAAAACCAACCCTCTCACGCTACAAGAGGCACCCAATCATCACAACCTACCAATGACCTAATCAAATTGATGTTGGACAAGATGTAGACATTAGAGGCATCGGTTTTGGCTCCCACAACACTCTCACCTATGATGAGATTTGCAACGAGCCCATCCACCCATCCATTCCTATCCCCCACCCCGTGCATTGGGAAATGCCTAAATTCAATCATTTCAATAGAAAAGAAGACCTGCAATAGCATTTGTGGTCATTCAAACATGGGTGTTATCTGATCGCTCACGATGATGCCTTGCTCTTGAGAACCTTTCCCATGTCTCTGACTGGACCTGCATTAGATTGGTATAGTGGGTTACCTAGACACTCCATATTCTCATTCAATCAGTAGCCCAAGCCTTCTTGGATCATTTCTCTATCAATATCATCAAGAAGGTTACCATGACCGACCTATACTCCACACGTCAATATGAGGATGAATCTATCGCAGATTTTGTCGCTCATGGCGTAGCTTGATCAACCAACTCACCTTCCAACTACCACAAATAGAACTCATGAGCTCTTCACATGGGCTTGTGCTAGACATATCTCACCGACCTTACAGGTCCAAACCTTCCGAACATTTGATGAAGCATTCACTATGGCATGAAAGTTAGAGATTGGGCCATCGAAGAGAAGAAAATCCAATTACGCAATAAGAATTGGCATTCAAGTCGAATGATACCTCTTCTTCTTCCAAACCACAAAACAATTATTCAAAGGCTAAGGGCACCACTAACGTAGTGGTACTCAAGGCCAGCCCACTCATCCATCAAATCAAGGCTACCCCCTCATCTAATCTCTCACCCATCCAAACTTTTCAATTCAAATGAGAGCAGTGGAAATACACCCCAATTGGGGAACCTTACTCTTCTATCTTAGAAAAGCTTATCAAAGCTGGAGCCATCACTCTTCCACCCATAAAACCACACACTGGTTTTGACCCTACTCACCCCATGCCCGCATGGTATAAAGAACATGACTTCTGTAACTATCATCGAGTAAAGGGTCATAGTGATGGAAACTACATCACTTTCAAAAATATTGTCCAAGAAATGCTCGAGAAAGGTGAGTTAACCATGGATAATCCTAATGCACCTACCAACCAAAACCTACACATCTTCAAGAAACCATTTCCCAACCATGCCCCTTTGTTTGATCAAACCGGTGAGACCTCAACTCATGATACCCATACCCACGAGGTCCACGCTATCTTTAATGACATACTGTCACCTCCCAATTACCTCACATTCCTTCCATAGAGGAAATCCTAGCCCGAAATCCTCCTTCCGCATCAAAACCAACCTCCCTATTCCTTCACCCACAGAGGAACATCTTTCATCTCCTTCATCACCTACGGAGGAGTCTTCCACTAACATCGAGACCATCTCACCCCTGGCTTCTCCACTTAGAGAACTTTTACCCACAGTACCTCCTCCACCCATAGAGGAGCACCCATTACCTCCTCCACCCACAGAGGAGCACCTATCCATTCCTCCACTTGTAGAGGAGCTTCCATCACCTTCTACACCTACCATAGACCCAGTTGAGATACCTTTGCCTCTTGGTGAGCATTCTCCATCCGCTACCCAAAATCCTGTAGACCTACTTTCGGCTCTCTTACCCATGGAAGCTGAAGCTAGCCAATTTCCCATCTCTAAGACACATTTTATGGGAATTTCCATTAGGTCCTCATCAACTCCACCTACAGACGTGTCATTCTCATGTTTGGCTGATCACTTAGATTATGTGGATAGAGCCTTACTATGGGGATGCCTTTTACTTCCTATCTCAACGCAGATGCAGAGGTCACTTGCTGATACCTCCACTATCTACCCAAAAATATTTCAACCAATCAAACCAAACACAACCACCTCTATCACAACTCCTTCCATGACACCTGTCATAGCTCAAACCACACCCTTACCCATAGCCCAATCTATATCTAAACCCAAACCCACACCTATGACATCATCCTCAACTAAACCTATTACCACTTTAGGGGTCACCCCGACTACCAACCTTACTCATCCACCTATCAAACTGGATTTAGCTACATCCTCCAAAGACAACACCACACCTACTCGACACCCAAACAGAAGCACCAAACCCATAGAACTCATACCCCGGCTGTGCCAATCACACCTGCACCTATCCCATCCATCTTAGGATCTCATCTTCCCCACATGGTCAAGAAACCTCCACCCATCAATAAACCAAAAACACAACAACCCATTCCTTCCTCACAAACCTCTAACTCCCCTGCATGCCCAACATGACTTACACCACACACACACCTACACAACATCTTTACCACCCATACCTCCAATACCCTCAGTTATTGCTTCACTACCCACTACACTTCAATCTTGTCTCACACCTCAAGCATGACCATGTCATCTACCTTCACAACACCCCATTATCCCCATGGGTAACTCACCCTCTTCCCCCATCTACCTTTTCCTTCTAGACCTCATACACCCATATCACCTTTACCCAAGAAGGTGCAATCCAAAAACAAAACTCCACTACCCCACAATAAGGTAGTCAAAACAACCACACACCCTCCTCCTCCATTCCATCTACTATACCCCTACCTAAACAAACATGACCGACACCCAAAACCATGCCAACACCCAAACCCATAGCTCGATCCACTCCTCCTCTTCCAAATACCATTCCTCAACAATCAACCACACCTACACCCAAACCCATGTTCACTTCCCATTGTGATCCACTAGCAGGGTCCTATGCCAAAATTTTAACCAACCTCCTTGAGACTTTTGTCATCACATTACCACCACTTAGACCTTATGACCCCTCAAACCCAAGCCAAAAGGGTTTGATGATACTAAAATTTGTGCATACCATCATGTGCCAGGGCATGATGTGGAGAACTACAAGGCCTTGAAAACCATCCTTATCCAGTTGTGTCCTTCGAAAGCCAACTTTGACGATGATGACCTTCTCGATGAGGATCCTACTTCACCAACACCCATTCCCACACTGCCCACTCCAAAACCACAACCTCCACCCCCACAGCTCCTAGAGCCACCCCAAGATTTGAAATTAACATGGTTCGCATCGAGAGAGAACTTGCCATTCTACATACCACCACCCTTGGAAAATTTCATTGCTACCAACTCACCTCACAACAGGGTTTTTCTTCTCCACAAGAGTATTTTTTCACCAACATGTCATTATACCATCACCCTAGGAGAACACCTTCTCTTATTTCCAACTCCTCTCGGATCAACATGATACATGTCACTACACATGTGCTCACCTAAGGAAATGGGGGGAACTTGAAACTACCACTTACACAACTAACCACCTATACCCAACATACCATCTACACCTTTACCTAAAATCACTTCCAATGAGCCCCACTTACCAATTCTAGCCTTTCACCCACACCTTCACTCACACCATGCTCAATGGAAGGTTTTGGTTTTGATTTCCCTCAAAATGTCCATATATGACCTCATCCAAACCTGTACCATCCCATCAAACATAAGACTCTAGTGGTAGGTTTCCGAACCACCTACCAAACAAGCCCACATTGAACTCATTAAGGACACTAGCTCCATTCTCACACCTTCTTCATGTAGCCTCTCTCACCATCATCACCACCCTCATCTTCATGGATCCTGAATCTACCAAGTGGCCTCCTCCTTTTTTCATCAAACACCATTTCCTCAGGGACCCTCCACTCCACCTTCGACCGGGTACATTGATGGAAACAATGACTAACGAGGCCCCTTCACTCTCCCTTCCCGTATCGATTGACATACGGTATCCGAAATGATCGATGATGATACACCTTCAATTAACATTCGTTCAATGTTAGGATGATGAAATCCATACTCACCTACCTTGTGTAGAAGACTCATATATTCATCACCTCTACAATGGTCGTTACCTTCGAGACAAACCCATGTTGAATGAATTGACTATTGAAATCAACTTTCATACTCAGGATGACCCACACATCCTAAAGATCGGACAATCTTTAGATATTGCTGAATAGGAAGCCATCACTTCTTTTCTTAGAGATCATAACCACACTTTCACTTGGTCTTACATAGACATGCCCGATATTGACCCCACCATAGTGGTCCACAATATCGTAACCATTCCGATGCCAAACCCATTAAATAAAAGCTGAGGAAAATGCACCCTCGCATTGCTCTTCTCATCAAAGAAGAACTTTAACAGCCTTCTTTTTCTATTTCCTTCATCTTACCCATTGATTATCCTCATTGGATTTCTAACATTGTCCCTGTCACTAAAGTGATAGGGGACTCCACATTTACATGAAACTTTCATGACCTCAACCTAGCATGCCCAAAAGATGACTTTCCCTTACCTAGTATTGATCAACTGGTTGACCTTACCGCTGGTCATGAGATGCTATCACTCATGGATGGCTTCTGGGTTATAAAAAAATTTTGCTTGCCCTAGAAGATCAACACAAGACCTCATTCATCACCCCTTGGGGAACCTTCTACTATCGAGTCATGCCTTTTGGCCTTAAAAACACTGGTGCCACATATATCATGGGCTATGACTTACATCTTCCATGACATCATGCATCACATATTGGAAGATTACGTGGATGATCTCTTGGCCAAATCTAAATGCCACTCCGAGCACCTAACCATCCTCAAAACCATCTTTGACCATCTCATTAAATATTGTGTCCACCTTTAGCCTAAGAAGTGCATCTTTGTGGTTCTCTCAGGAAATCTCTTGGGATTTATCATTTCCCTCCGTGGTATAGAAGTTGACCCTACTAAATTCAAGGCCATTCTTGAAATGCCTCTGCCTACTAACCTTAAAAACTCTCGTATAGCCGTAAGGTAAGTTGCATTCCATTCATCATTTCATTTCACAATTATCTGATCGATGTCAACCATTTCATCATCTACTCAAGAAGGATGTCTCCTTTAAATGGGATGATGACTATCACAAATATTTTGAGGCCTTAAAACAATACCTTCTCCAACCACCCATACTCATCCCACCTAAAGACGATCAACCTTTTTACCTATACATATCAACTACGATCATTCCTTGGGAGCCATGCTCACTCATCGCGATGAAAAACATAGGGAGTAGGTGGTTTATTACATAAGCCGTACTCTTTTGGACTATGAAACCCAATACACCCATCCCAAATTTTTTCTTAGCCTTAGTTTTCATTGCCACCAAACTCTATCATTACCTACTCAACCACAAAACCTATGTTGTGACCAACACCGACCCCTTACACTTCATGTATGCCAAACCTTATCAAAATCAGCATGTGTCGCATGATGGCTTATGCTTTTAGCTGATCTTGACCTCAAATTCATTCATCAAAATTCCATCAAGGGCCAAGCTATCACTGACCAATTGGCCGATGCACCTATTTCGGGATCAACCCTCTAATTTTGACTTTCCAGATGAGTCAATTGCTACCCTTTCCCTGGATGAACCCCCTTACCAAATGACACTCTTCTTCGATGGTTCCAAGTGTCAGCGTGGGGGTGGGGCTGGTATTATCCTCATTCCTCTTGAGGGTGAACCCATGCCTTTGTCTTTCAAATTAGATTTTGAATGTACCAACAATATTTCTGAATACGAAGCGCTCGTACTAGGTCTCCAAGCCACCTACGCCCTAGATGTCAAATCAATCAACATCTTTGGTGATTCTCAATTGGTTGTAAACCAAGTCAATGGTATGTACCAATGTCGTAATGAGATACTTCAAAAGTATAAACATCATGTAGACATACTTTTGACCACCTTTGATCGTTACACCCTTCAAACCATCCCACGTTCAACCAACAAGTTTGCAGATACCATGGCTTGCTTAGCTTCCCAAATACCCGCTTCACCCACCGATTCTACAATCTTTGTCACCATACAATGACTCCAATCACCTTCTTATTTACCTCATGATGTTTACTCGATCAGAACCACTACCCCTAACCGAGTGACCTTTGGTATAAACAATACTCCGACTACCTTTCTCTCTCCATCTTACCTCCTGATCTCACCCATAATGGACAACACACCTTCCTTAAAAAGGTCTCTCATTACGTCATTTTGGGGGCCTCCTCTATAAGTGTGGCTTTGATGGTATTCTCTTACGATGCCTCACAAGTTCTGAAATTCCTTATACCATTAAGGAAGTTCATGATGGCATATGTGGAGGTCACTTCAGTGGCCTTGTTATTGCTAAGCGTATTCTTCGCCTGGGCTATTATTGGCCGACCCTTAACCATGATTGTTGTGACTACATCAAACATTGTGTAAAATTCCAACAACATTCCAATCTTCATCATACACCCAGTCATGCCTTACAGGTCACTCGAGACCTTTGGCCCTTCTCTCAATGGGGTTTGGATCTTGTCGGAGAAATCAATCCTCATTCTTCCCAATGCCATCAATGGATCATCACTACTACCAAATACTATACAAAATGGGTGGAAGCCATACCACTCATCTCCATGAAAGATGAGAAAATATGTGAGTTCATTAACCACCACATCATTTGTCTTTGGTGTTCCTCATCGCCTCATCACTGACAATGGAAAACAATTCAAAAACAAAACATTGCAAAAACTTTGTGACGCCTTCGACATTCAACTTAGTTTCTCATCACCTTATTACCCACAAACCAATGGCCAAGCTGAATCCACTAACAAAACCCTCAACAAAATTCTTATGAAAGTGGTTGATGATACTGGGAAGGATTGGCATACGCACATTCCTTTTTCCCTATGGGCATACCGCACTAGTATTCACACTTCCACTGTGGCCACACCATTTTCTCTGGTCTACTATGGTACAGAGGTAGTCCTACCTCTCAAAGTCTAGATTCCCTCACTCACATTTCTCTCCATGACATGCTCAATGATGATGACTTTCGTCAGACCGTTTAGCACAACTAGAGTTATTAGATGAACGTCATCTTAATGCTCTGGATCACCTTCAAGTTTACCAAAAATGTATCAAACGTGCCTATGAAAAACGTGTCCATGAACAAACCTTCCAAGTTGGTGACCTTGTCCTGAAAGAAAATCAACATGTAACCAAAGCAGAAAAAAGTAAACGGGAAAATTTTCTCCTAATTGGCTTGGACCATACATCGTGACTCATACCTATGGATCAGGTGCTTATCATTTATCATCACTGATGGTAAACCCGAACCTGAGCCCCTTAACACCTTGCATCTTGACCATTCTATTGTTGACTTGTAGTCCTACCTCACCTTTTGTCTCTTTCCATGCTCATCCCTTGAGTGCTATTCACTTCATACACCTCACTAATGATTAAACAAGAATCATGTGAGTACCCATCACTTGTTATCTTCTCTTGAATATGTGTACCATGGTGCTGCACATAGCATGATTCTCATGGATACTTTTCATCTACCTTTAGATGAGATCCCATGGTCGTTTCACCTTTCCTTTTGAACAAGAGTCTTATTCTCCACCTTGGTCTTGTCCATGACTTCAAAGACCTCACATGGGACCAAACTCCTTGAGTCAAACTCTACTAAAAAGATGATGACTCCCTCAAAAGGACATCTTCCTCTGACAATTGCTGCTATAAATAGACTACTCCCTAGAAGGACAACTATGTAAAGCTCTAAAAAAAAAAAAAATGAGAGCAACCGAAGCTTCCCGCATCGATCAGCTTCACGAAGACCTCAAGGAGTTCAATTTTATTCATCCCATATAGACTTCCCACATCGATCAGTCTATCTCAACTATAAGTCAAAACACTCAACCTTTTTGTCATGGACTTGCCCATTGTGATCTAGGTTCTCTTGCTCAAAACACATGCTACCTATACCATATAAAAATTACCCACTTTTCACCCTTCAAACCATGCCCACTCTCATTTCCTATTGCCTCAAGGGACTTCTTGGAACTTAGACATTTGGTGATCATGTGACTACTTTTCACCGTAGAATAGTCCATCATGCAATGTCTTTAGGGTCTTACATTCATCACCTCCACCAAGGTATGATCTACTTGGTATGATCCTACCAATCAAAGGTGGCTTTATTGCCCCCTCTTATCTTTTAACCATCTTTGTTTACGTTTTGATTACCTTATACAGGACTTGGTCCTCGACGCTTACTTTTGGGGTAATCTTCTTCTTTCACCACAATCACCTCACCTACATCATTTTACCTATAATCTACCCACACCTAACAAACCTAAACCCACAACATGCCCAAAAACCTACCAACTCATTTTCATACCTCCTCATATTCTTCCCTAGCTTATGGGAGAACTACATCGGCCTGAGGTCCCTTTTTGCCGGGACTATGTAGGCAGCACTCTGAGGGCATGGGGCCCTTGGAGGTTAGCTGGCCATCCTCTACCCTAAAAAATTCATCTTCCATGTGCCTCACATTACATCACACCTAACTTCGTTTCCCTTTTATACCCAAAATTGGAAATTAAACCACATACATAACAAGTTGTTTCATATTTTAAACATTATCACAACATACATTTATTATGCCTACCATTTCTCTATCATCACTATGCATAGATTATACCACATCTCACATATGACCCATATTATCATTCATTGCATAAAATAATGAATCACAACTTCACCTACTTTTTCAACCATGCCTAAACAAACCTAACTCAACCATGCCTAAACAAACCTAACTCAACCATGCCTAAACAAACCTGACTCGATCCATGCCTAAACAAACCGACTCAACCATGCCTAAAAACCTAACTCAACCATGCCTAACTGACTCGACCATGCCTATAACTCGATCAATCCATGCCTAAACAAACCTAACTCAATCCATGCCTATAACCTAACTCAACCATGCCTAAACCAACCTGACTCGATCCATGCCTAAATCGACCTGACTCGATCCATGCCTATACCAACCAAATCCATGCCTATACTCATCCATCTGACTCCATCATGCCTAACTCACCTAATTTCCATCCATATCAACACAACAAATTCATATCTCATAAACACATCAACAAATCAAATCATAGCATGTATCTCATCATATAAATAAATGTGTATCTCAAATATACATGGCTATCTCATCATGTCCATCATCTCAAAATCATCGGCACGTAGGCCAATATACAATACAAAATGTCATCGGCAAGCATGTAGGTCGGTCTCATATATACAATAAAATAATGAAATAATACAAAATCTCTTCGGCACGTAGGCTGGTATATGCTCAAAATATACAAAATCACTCATACATCCTCACTATCTTTGACATGTAGGCCGGTATGTGATCAAAACTATAAATATCTCTCGGCACGCAGTGTATATAATCACAAAATAACTATCATACATCAAAAAACTAGGTGACCACATATCAGGCATCTCGGTGGATGTCCTCCATCTCTGTATCACCTATACCCTCGGCCTCCTGGGTCCCTGCTGGCACCTCAACTAGAGCTGGTCTCCGTGTGCTTTAGTAGCCTCTACCTGATCGGGCCTCAGAGCTCTGCTGACCCCTGTGCTCTCCACACTATGAGTGTGGGATCTCATCCTCTCACTGGATGCTTCTGTGCCTGTACTCGGCATAGGATATGAAGTCTATCCTAGCCACCATCAAGCTGGTCTTGATAGTATCTAGCCTCACCTAGGGCATCCCATAACCTAGATATAGGCATGGTCTGTGGTGGTCCCATAGGTCTCGGCCCCTATACCTGCCCTACGGGACCTACCCCCGCCTCCTTCCTATGAACTGGGACCTACTCCCGTGTGCCTGTGGTGGTGCCCCTAGCCCCTGTGCCTATATCTGGGCCTGTAAGACCCCAATCTATGCTGGGCTATGGCCAACTGGCCCTGTAAACCTACCACATGAGCCTGTAAGGCTGCCACCTGACCATCCCCCTCCTCTCCATCTCCATCTCCTCCATCAACCATCTGGGCCTATGATGGCCACCTATACGTGTAGCTCTGCTACCTCTGCCTCAGAACCCTCCAACTTTGTGTCTGTAGTATACCCAACTGGGTAATGAGAGTAGCTACCTACCCCTGTAGGGTCTCTCTCACACTGTAATGGTAGCTAGATCCGGCTGCCCAGTCTGGGTGGTATGGCTTATAACTGAGCCGCCCACCACTTTCTATACCTGTCTGTGTATACACGGCGTCATCTATCCGCTGGTCCACTACCTACTCCTCCTACCCTGTGGGCACTGTAGGCTATGGTAGAGGTAAGGGCCTCTCCACGTCATCTCTCGATACTATGGGAAGGGTGGAGGAATGTCTGTACTAGCCCGAACTACCGTCGAACTCTATCTACCGGGATCATCTCATACTCCCCAACATGGTGACCCTGTATCCATCTCTCTAGCTAGAGCTCAACTAGCTCCTCATGCATATGCCTATATGAGGGGAATCCCACATATGGCCTCCATATAATGTCCACTCAGACAACCCCTCCAGTAACTACCAAAATGGGCCACATCATGTGTGGGCCTCTCAGATCTCCACTCTCCTATCACCGGCACCCATCTCTGTACCCCACCCACACAAATCATCACTGGGAATGCATCTGCTCTGGGGCATCCCTATAGGCCACACACAAACTATGTGCTCATAGGCCCAATAGTGTAGTAAAAATGTACAACACAAGCTAAACTGCATAACCACCCATATGCCCACAACTCCCTGTATAGCTGCACCAAGAATGTTGGTGCCAGGAAAAGTGGGTCTCATCCACCATCATGTCATGGAGTACCCCATCAGTGATCGGGAAACCATCCACCCTCTGCATCTGGCAGTGCATAGCAACACACTACCTCCATCAACAGAACCACTAGCCTCGTCTCCTCCGGATGGGCTAGGTACATCTCTCCATAGCTCAAAGTTGGCGCTATGGAATCTTAGATCAGCCATCCCCTCTCCAAAAAAAAAGTCACAATCAACTCCTCTGAGGCCTGGAGGAGATAGAATAAACTTGGGCACCCAATATGGGTAACCGAAGAATCCAGAACATGTCCTCAGGGTGATAGTAATCTCACCCCGTCGCAGGTGGAACGTGTTAGTCATGGAGTCCCATCTATCGATGAGTGTGACCATCAAACTGGGCTACTAGACTACATGTCTATAGCGATGAACCCCACTCAAGCCAACTACCTCCACATGTTGCATAGCTCCTCCGGGGTCGCTGCGCACGCACTGTCACCTAGTAGAGGCGGAACCCTATCCCGCATATGTAGTTGCGCTCTCCCCTGCATCAATATAAACACAACATTAATTTACATGTATCAATCCATATTCAACCATTATCATTTTCCTATACCCTATTTTCACCCTACCCATCTCAACTACCTAGCCCACATCACTTTTGGACCTTGTGCCCAATAATCCGATCGTATGGACATCATCCTAACCGACCCGGTCACCCTTTAACTAGCATCGGTCACCTGTTTGGTGACCGATACCGGTTCACCCTTACCGACCCCGGTCACCCCTTAACCAGCATCGGTCACCTGTTTGGTGACCGATACAGTTCCACCTAACCGACGCCGGCCAACCTTGACCGTGACGCCTGGTCACATTGCGGAAAATCCCATGATTTCCCAAACCCCCTCTCTAAAAAACCTCCCCTGCCCCTTTTACCCCCTACAATGACCTAAACTACCCTTGGACCTCCACCCACCACCCCTATCCCATTTATTACCCTCCCCATTCCTCCTTTTACCCAATATTCCCCCATTCCCAAATTTAATTTGTGCCCACCCACAAAAACAAAAAACAAACAAAACCTACAACCAACAATAAAATAATCCTCTAATCTATCAAATCAACTACACGTAGAGTAGAGTGCTTACCTCGTCTGCTTGCACTGCCATCTCGGTGGCATGTGGCATGTCGGCCACTTATACTAGTGGCCCGCCCGATCCCTCTCTGGCCTCCGCCATCACCAAATAGCTACCCACAACCTCTAACCAATCGAATCTCTCGCAATGATCCTCATGTGGACCCGCTGCTCACCAACCAATCACTCATCAATCACACCACCACTCACTGTTCCATTTCGTCTGGACACTTTTCTCTCTTTTTCTCTTTTTTTTTCATTTTCTCACTTCGCAAAATAACAAATGAATAAAAAAATGTGGATTTTTTGTTTTTATAACAAACCCGACCTAACCGACGTTGATTACCCTTGACCAACATCGGTCGCGTGCCCTACCTAACCACCATCATTGGTTTACCTCTACCTACCATCGCGTCGATTATCCATGACCGCATCATCACCATCACCTGCACATTGCCCTAAATTTTACCCTTTTACCCTACCCCTACCTCCCTTTTTTACCTCACCCAACCTTCACCCTGATCATTTACCCACCCCACCTTTACCCTACCCATTTACCTCACCTTTCTGACCTCATCATTTACTACCTCCCTTTTTCCTCCTTTGGGGACTCATTATTTTACCCCTACCTTGGCCTTACCCATGCCGTGACCTAGATATTTGGACTGGACCATCGCTAGTGACCTTTGACCTCATGTGTTCGCTATACCTTGTGGTATTATTACCTGTGTTGTTGACCTAATGACCTTACCTAGCCTATTGTCATGACCATTTATCCTGACCCTACCTTTGGTGTACCGGAACATACCTAAACATTCCTACACCTAACCTACGTTGTGTTTCTGACCATATCCTATACCTTGGATACCGGAATCACTTCAACCTTGTTTGGATAAACCTATCGACCTTAGACGATGTAGATTTTTCCTGCTCTTCAACCTGGTAGCGTGCTGCATTTTATACGTGTGCGTGCATTTGATTGTTGCTACCTTTGACCTAGACCCATTACCTAGATTACCCGAGTAGACATGGCTCCTTTTTCCCCTATTACCCACCTTCCTTTCATCACATTTACCTTTTATCAAACCACTCACCGATTCTTGCCTTCTGCCTCATCAGTTCTGGTTTGAGGGGGATCACCTTCACCCACACATGGGGCAACCACATCTTATTTTTGTTAGCATCACTTACTAATACAAGCTATGCAAAAAAAGGGGCAAAATGTAGACACTAAAATTAGGTCACACTCCCCTTTGGTCCCTCGACAAATAAGCACCCTTCATCACATTCACCTAGCCATGGCCCCCTTCACCCCACTAATATTAATTTAATTAATTAATTAAATTAATTCATTATCCTCACTATATTTATTATTTAAATATCTTAATTTAAATAATATCCACACATACACTTCACTAGACACCTCACCAAGCCAACTCACCCTAAAACCTATTCTTAGTAAGTTGCCATAACTAACTAAGACTTACCTAAACCCTAAAAATCAATGCCTACATTCTCTCTAACCACATTCCCGCATGCTTACAAGAAGCTCCCTAGTCTAATCCATGGGTTAACGACATGAGATCCGAGGAAATCAAGAGGATCTCCCTAGTTTAGTAAACCTAGGAAATCCCACCTTGACCGACGCCGGTTACCCCTAACCGTCACCGGTTAAGCTGGAACCACCATCGTCGGTTACCCTTTTAACCCCAAAACAACCTTATTCTCAAGGTTGGTAGAAGGTTGGAAAATATTGGAAAATTTGGTGAACATTAGCACATTCCAGAGAGATATCACATCTTCTGAGAGTGAATTTCAATGAGAACACACATGCAAGGAAGGAGATCAAGCATCTTTTCCTGCACAACCATCCCAACAATGATCTGATCTAACCAAGCAAAGAGGAATGTACATGCAGCCCATGTAGAAGCTTTCCTTTAGTTGGTGATCACCTGCAGCCTTCAAACCTCTCATCAGCACCTCCATCCCTCACTTACAAGCATCAGGACCATAATCCAAGTAAGTAAATGTTATACTTCTCTGGTTCATTCCATTTCATCATTATATTATCATCTATTGTTTACCTAGCCACCCATTGACCTCCTCCAACACTCACCCCTCCATATACCCATTAAAACCTCACCAAATCCTACCCAAATCACCCAATACCTCATCCCGACCAACCAAATTCCTTTGTGCAATCACAAAGGAGACCTAAATCTCATTCTGTGGCATTCCCAATTTTCCACAATAACCGGCACCGGTTACACCCAACCACCATCGGTCACCCTTAACCGACATCGGTCTCTATATTTGCCCATATAACCCAGAATAGTGACCTATCCACCTAATTCCCCCTCACCCTCATTCACCTGTGATCTACCTGAGACCTCTGTCAGACTGCAGAGACCCAGAACCATTATTTGACCTTCGGATCCTATTCTAACCTAGCCTTGTTAGATTAGATCTATTTCTTATTGTGTTTTAAGTGAAATACCTAAATCATTTCAAATTAAGTATCACACTTCCGGATCTAGCATACGCTAGCAGATTCACTACATATATTGTTTAACTTTTTCGGTGGTCTTGATTTGCATTACAGGTAGTTCCTCCTAGCCAAAAGGAAGCTCTCACAATTAGCTGTTGATTCAGAAGTCATACGTGCGCAACAACCCATCAACCACCATTTGAACAGGTATTCCTCCTATGCTAATTACCCTATCTGTTTCGTCAATATTTCAAAGAAACGATCTAGAATCAGGTGAAACAAGGAGGATAAAAAAATCACTTTTACTACTAAATGGGATAGCTTTACCTATCTTGTGATGCCTTTGGTCCGAAAAATGCACTGTTGTATTTTCACGCATAGTTTTAGGTGTTTAAAGAGTTTATTCACAACTTCTTACATGTTTATTTAGATGATTAGACGGTGTATGGACTGGTCAAATACCATTGTAACAATCTACGCTTAATGTTTGAAAGATGTAGATAGTTGAGTATCTCTTTGAACATCAAGAAATGCATATTTTCTACACCATTTGGAATATTATTAGGACACATAATCTATAAGGAAGGTTTGTTGGTTGATCTAGCTAAGGTTGCAATCATTATTGGCCTAAAAGAGCCTACCAATCAGAGTGAGGTGCGTGGATTCTTGGGTCACACGGGGTACTACGTAAAATTTATAAAGGGGTATGCCAAGGCTGCCGCACCTTTGGAGGAGTTATTGAAAGGGAAAGGCACATTCTATTGGGGAGAACCGCAATAGTGCACATTCAAGACATTAAAGGAGAAAATTACTACTGCACCTATTTTACACTTTCCCTCATGGGGACATTTCATGTACCATTGGCATGGTGTTGGCTCAACTGGGAGAAGGTATTATAGATCATCCTATATGTTTTGCTAGTATAAAGTTGACTCCTACATAACAGAATTACACAACTATAGAGCGTAAAGCTTTGTCAATGATCTATGCACTACATAAATTCAAATAATACCTGCTAGCTACACCATTTGTCTTTTATACAAATCACATGGCATTTAAGTATTTGGTAAATAAGCCCATCTTACAGAGGCACATGTGTAGATGGGTACTCTTATTTCAATAATTTGATTTCACAATTGTGGTAAAACCAAGGAAAAGTAATTTTGGACCAGACCATTTATCCATAATACAATCAAGAGAAGAAGCAGATAATTGAAGATACCATGCCAAATGCACAGTTATATAGGTTACAATGAGCACCATCGGAATTAGAGGACATTGTTGTCTTTCTACAAACAGGTATGACATCAGAACGAATGAAATATTTATAGAAGAAACAACTTGTTATACACACGACACCCTATATTTTGATTAGCGATGACTCGTATAAGTTAGGTCGAAATGAAGTATTACGTCATTGTGTACTGGAACATAAATACATGGACATCATGGAGGAAGATCATGGTGGTATTGTAGGTGGCCACTATGCAAGTGATGCCACTACACATAAGATTCTACTCACTGGATTATGGTGGGAGACCCTATATAAAGATTGTAAAGCATATTATAAGGCTTGTGATCACTATCAAGCACCTTCGGAAACCAATCAATGAGATGAAATTCCTCTAAGACATATTACTAGTGCAGAACCATTTGAAAAATTGGCTATAGATTTTGTTGGTCCTATTTCACCAGCCACACGTAGGACTAGATCATGTTATATCATAACTTGCATAGATTATCTGACAAGGTGGGAAGAAGCAACACCTACAAAGGATTTTTACAGCTGCTGCAAACAACAGCTAGGTTTCTATGGGAAAATATTATTACGAGGTATGGATGCCCTTTAAGTTTGACCAGTGATAGGGACACACATTTTCTAAATGAGACAATCAGAATTTTATTGGATGAATTCATGATTGCACACCATAAGACTACACCATATCATCCTGAGGAAAATGGAACTGTTGAGGCTTTCAACAAGATTTTGAGACAAACATTGACAAAATAAATTGATGTTGGGAGAAAGGATTGGGATGACAAAGTATCTGTAGTGCTTTGGGAATATCACACAACATATTAAAGGTTGAAAAAAGCCACACCATTTCAGTTAGTGTTTAGCGTGGAAGCAGTTCTTCCTATGGAGTTCATGTTACCATGTTTGTGTATTATGCACGCTGGAGTTCTATCTCGATGAAAAAGCATTAGAAGAACAGCTTGAAAATTTACTCAAACTGGATGAGCAATGAGAAATAGCACATTGGATTAAAAAATAAGAAAGGCGGGTGAGAAAGCATGCCATGACAAGTACATCAAGGATAAAAATATTGAGATAGGATAGATGATGCTTCTCTATGATTCTAAGTTTTTGTGTCATCTAGGAAAAATCAAATTACATTGGTTGGGGTCGTATGTTGTCACTCACATACTTGAAACAGGCACTTGTCAATTAGAGACGCTTGATGGAATATGGTTACCTGGGTACTTCAATGGGAGTAGGCTGAAGCCCTACTATAAATAAGTCTTCTTGGTGTTTGTAATAAGGCAATGTTTTCATTTAGATTAGGTTTTCAATTCTATATTTTCCTTAATGTATTTCCTTCTTTGTCATTATGCTTTGTCAATTTAGTTGGTGTTTTTGTGTAATAAGCATGTTTGTGTGCCATAAGCTAATTACTATTTGAAGAATTTATATGCACAGAGGACTGCACATACCCTTAGTGTGGGGTGGTTATTGATATCCAAGTACATGACTATTGAAAATAAGTACACATGAAAGGAACAAACTACTACGGGTGCTATTTAAAGTTGGAGGATTGAAAAAAAGATTTCTTTTGGGAACGAGGACCATAGGTGGAGATGAATGAAGAAACAAGTATAACGTGAGGTAAGTAGAGGCCATGGGAACTACCAAGGGAAGGCACAGTGGCGAGGTACTTGGGCGCATGGAGGCACACTGAAGAGAAGTCCACGGCTAGAAGGTAGGAAGGTGCGCTAGAAGGTTATAGCTTGGGCATAAAGATGTACCGCGCAGAAAGAATGAAAATGGTCGATTAATGAGAGGATTGTTGGTAGGTGAAGGAGCAATAAATGCACTAACTTTTTGAAAATCTATATAAGGATGGGATGCGAGTTCATTTTTACCATTGTAATTGAGATAATTTGAAAAGAGCTAAGTGCAAATGAGCCAAGCAATCGTGTTGAGGTGCGAAGAGTGTGAAACCAGACATGGAGAGAAGATTTATGTGCAGAAGAAGCTTGCATTCCCATAAGTGAAGGGTTTGAGTGAATCAGATGTGTTATGAAGGAGCTAGGGCACGTGATTTCCACTAGGGCACGAGAGATTCAAACTAGGGTTTTAACTTGCTTGTTACAGAGGGTAGAAAGGAGAATTTTCAAATGGCACCGAAGAAAGCACATGCAACAAGAGTAAAAGGGAAGAAGAAGGTCAAAGTGGAAGAAGAAATTTCTCCCAAGAGTAATTTCTCATAAATGCAGTATCCAAAGGGCATGATTGTGGGACAAGAATGGGATTCCCACATCCATAAATGTAAAATTAGTGATTATAACCATCGTACATTAGATAATAAGAAGGATCTAGATGCGTTGTTGAGCATAAAAATGAACAAACGCACAATAGAAGACATGCCAATGTATGATGATGCTGGTGAGAAGTTACTAAAGCAGATTAGAGTCTACTAGTCATACGAGATTCCATAGTTTAGAAAGTATGAACCATTGTACCGATGGTTAATGAGCAGAGTCCGTGAGGACTTCTTCTACTTTCCTAGATGAAGGGTTAGAATCACATCTACCTTGATTTCAACAGTGACAAGACTAAGGGCCTCAGGAGAAAATTTGGAGAGTGACTTAACTGATAAGGCAGCGATCCACGGAGACAACGAAGGAGTTAGGATATACCAAGGGTCTACAGGTGGTATGGACATCGACAAATTGAAGAAGTGGCTAGTAGTACATGTAGCTTCCCATCTTGTAACAAAATTAAATGACCAAGAAAGGTGGTCGCAGGTGAATACAATGTGGCTACACGTTACAAGGAATATGTCTCAAGGAGTGATCTATAATCTTGCAGATCACATACCAAAGACAATCATTGAAGAAGCGTGTACAGGTGACTAGAATTATTTTTGGCATTATTTTTATTGTCTTTGGTGTTTATGGATATTAGAGTGCCCGATGGGCCAAAGGAGAAGATTTGGGAGTACCCCACGAAAAATAAATCTCTGGCAGAAATATTTAATAAATATTTATGTGAAGGGACCATGAATGGGCCATTTAAGCAGAGGGTGGAGATGTGGTATGACAAGATTTGCGTGGCATTTGAAGAGGAGTGGTGCATACCCAAGGAGTTACCTTCGGTGGTGGGTAAGGAGTATAGTTTTCAAAGTGTACCAAAGCATTTTTACATCACGTGATTTGCGATGAAGGATGAATCTTGGTTCCCCTGGTGCAAACTACCATATGCCTTCACAACATGCTACTTCTAGGCATCAGTTCACCGGTTCACAGATGCATGCTGCCTAAGCTTCATCATAGATAAGGTAGATTGTGACTACCACACTCTGAGAAAAACATATGTATATCCAGGATGAACTGCCTACATTGAGAGGCTTATCTCAGATATAATAAGCATGAAGCCGTAAGCTTGGCCATTGGATACATTGGAGTAGCACTTGTGTATATTCAACTTAATCCCAAGCTGGAGAACAAAAATACGTGGAAAATGAATTCACACTTCTAGGGCCACCTAAGGGAAAGCATATAGTAGAAAATGTGCCAACCCCACATCCTGCAGAGACCATAGTGGTAGATGAAGAGGAAGAGGAACGAGAAGATAGTGGTGGCCTAGAGCATAGAGGAAGAAGACAACCTATAGACAAGGTAGGAATTGAGTACGTGACTACACCACCTCAAGGGAAAGAAGGAGATGATGAGGACCTAGATGCAGTATAAGGAGAGTGTCACTTCAAAAGGGTATTTAGGAGAATAAGAACCCAAGGTGATACTCCACAATTAGTGTACAGATCACCACAACTCTCTCCATAGAAGGAGCCAGTTGAGAAGAGAAGAAGGAATTTGAAGTTGAACGAGGAGGTGGAAGAGTCTGAGGAGAGTGCACCTGAATATCCTACACCTCTCAGAGGACATGGAAGAGCCAAAGGATGAAGAAATGAAGGATGGAGAAGAAGGAGAAAAGGAGGTAGATGAGATAATGCAAGAGACTGCTCAGGGCATAGCAGAACAAGCTCCAAATCTTGACGCTCAAGTTCCTAAGGGGCCAAGATCAAAGAGGAAAAGTGGAGAATATACTGCACCGGTCATGGGCTACGTTGAGGACACAAGTAAAATTTACCAAACCGTTTCCAAAGCACGGTGGGCCTTAAAGAATTGTATGGATGGGAGCTGATGGATGAGGATATGGCCACCATGCGCACAAGGAAGCAATTGTCTTGGTCAATGCAGACACATATGGATGAACCAGACTTCGACGTATGTGAAGAGTCCGTGTATCAAGGAGATTGAAGAAGGCACCTCAGGCCAGACACATAATAGTAAATCCTACTGCTATGTCAGACAAACAAGTAAGTAATGCCTTGGTGAAGGTATCAATAGAGGTGGCAAGGAGGAATGTGGATAAGGATGCAACTATTAGGGTGTTGAAAGAGGAAATTAAGGCCAAAGATACAGAGATAGCATGCCTATGACAAGAGAAGGACTTGGCATAGAAGAAGAACACTGTTTTCATCAACATGGCAGAGGAAATTGGAGACAATGTCCTAAAAGCAAGACCACATTTGGAGTCCAAGGTACCAAAAAAATTCCCTTCAGACAATGCATTATGTACAAACCTTGGTGGATTTGGTGCTTGAGGATGGACCTATGTACATGCCAGCACCAAAGAATCCTAAGTAAGAAGCAAGAGCAAGAAAAGGCTTCGGTGATGAGGAAGATTACATCTTATGAGGCATTGCTCCAAAGCTTGCAAGAGGAGCTAAGAAAAGTAGACCAGGCATTGAACATTTGCACAGCTCCGAGAGGTAGTCATTAGGATAAGGACCATGGTAGAGGACAATGAAGTCCTAAAAGTGATGAAGGATGACACACTAGGTCACGCAGAGAGGTTGGCATTGGTAAAACAAAAGCATGAGGCCCTTGCAGTAGCACAGGAACCCCATAAGGAAAGGTTAGATGAGCTGGGGAAGGTTATAGCGTAGAAGATGGATCTGCTAGAGGGAAGAATGTCTACAATGTCCAACATTGTTCTGGTTTTATAGAATGAAAAGGGGGACATTGCCCAAGATGAGCTGGAGTCTATTGCTGGTAGATATTCTAGAAAAAGAAGAGGCCACATTGAGTGAATGGCAGACATTAGAGGCTGAAATAAAGGAAGAATATCTAGAACTCATTCTTCCAAGTTGAAGCAGAGGATATTGCTGAGTAAATCATTCTTTTGTATAGAAAATTCTTTACTATCTTCCATTTATATTCTTTCTCATTCTTTGAGCATTCAAAAGGTAACCATTTCCAGGGTGACAATGCAGTTAGTGTGGGGTAATGTTGAATAGACAATGTATAACACTTAGTAGAAGGCATACAGAAGATTCACACGGAAGAGCAAAGTGTGTTCAAAGGCGCGGGAGGATCGGAAGGGAATTGCGCGAGGATAGAGACAGATTCGGGACTTAGCCGTTTTCATGATGATGATCTATTTTTGGAAGATGGCATGTGGAGCACACAAATGGGATGAAGACTTGCGTGACATGCACGTGCTATTTTTGGAAGAGCGGCTATGGAGTGCTTTGCATGGATACAAGCTAAAGATAGAATTATGACTGATAGTTAACTAGGAGAGATCTATTGTTAGCACACTTGCATGTGTGGCTATAATTGTAAAGGCACATGGATATTTTTAGCATGTGACCTATTTTAGGAATAGATAAGCGGTGAAGGGAAAGTCCCCACCCTTATAAATATGTAGTGAACTACGTAGCACAGGGATAGTAGGTAAGAACTGGATTACTATGATATCATGTTGTCAGATCTATTACATGCATGAGCACATGATGCTATTATTGTAAGAAGCTTTTGTGTATTACTATGTTTTTATATAATGGAGTGTATTGGCTGAATCAGAGTGTTAATTTTGACTATAATTGGATCTTGCATGCTTGATTTCATCATGATTATCATTTAAATTTATTATTCTTTAGATCTAGATATGAACATGCATGGTAGAATGAAGTATTAATGATGGATCTAAATGCATAATTCTTTATCATGCTAACATCCTACAATAACAACCCTAAAGAGGGGCCTGGTACATTTGCACGCTTCGAGTGAGCACTCGGCCTAGGTTGGGTGATGTGCCAACGTGCTCGGGGATTTTTGGTAGATTCTAAGTTGCATCACCAACTACCTTTCCTCAATTAGTGCTAAACTACTCCAAAATGTAGAGAACAACTATTTTTACCCTACCCTAATGCTTTCCAAGGATACAAGGATAAAAATATTACATGAGAATTAAACCTACTCTAAAGGGAGGTGATGCACCAAGAAGGAATGTTGAACAATCTACACTGCATGAAAATGAAAGTAAGAAAATTGGAGATGTTAATCAAGCACCACATATCAACCGACCTACTAAAAACCCATTCACCAATAAACACAACACCATTAAAACCCTGCAATGAAATCCATATATACATATAAACCTTAAAATGTAATAACAAGATCATAAAGTTGCAATAAACACAAGAATGGTTGAAAATTATCCACACTTAATTTATTTCTCCAAGAATTTTATACAAATCATTACATTGGGGTTCAAAGGCATGATATTTTTATTACAAAGATTGCTCAAAAGGGATGTTTGAAGCTCCAAAATTTCTTATAGACAAGAAATAAGGGAGGGAAAATGCAAAGTGTCCAACCTTTTGAAATGAGCCCCTCCTTATAATTTATAGAATAAATTTGAGCATGAGAGAGAAATTTTGGGTTTCCAAGGGTTGTGAGTGACCATTCTTGTTACATCATCCACAAATTTTCCCATGCTTCTAGTACTCTACCTCCATGTGAGAAAATTGGTTCCCATACTCCATTAATAAATCCTTCACGTAACCCCTATTATTCACTATTCCTTAATTTCAATGGTTTAGAACCTATGAAATTACATCTTTGATGATCCCATTGTAAATCTCTATTTCTCTCCTTTGTGATGATCGACAATTTGTGAAAATACAACATTCCTAGCTCAAGATATGTTGTTTCATGTCAAAGGGTTTTTACATTAGGGAATGTGCATTATTGGTTAGGTGAGTAGCTCTCCAAGCTTCTCGGTGAGATGAGGATCAAGTTCCCAATGGTTATGCTTATGAAGGTTTTATATTCCGTGCTTACCTCCTTAAACCTACACGTCAGGCTTCCCCAAACTCCCTACCACTTCACATTCCTCCACCAAGCCCCCAAATTCAATGACGAGTTGTGTTTGTATCTCCTCGTGCCATGCATTACATTGGCCACCTTAGAAAATTAATGGCCTTACCTGTCAAACTTCCTCATCTAACCAACTCTCAAATCTCCTTACTACCCCACACCTCTCATCGTCTCTCATTGGCTTGACGTATACCTTCCACCCATCCCCAAGTGGTCTTCATTGGCATATTTCCTTCACATTTGGATCGGTTTGGTCTTCAAATCCACCAACCCCTAACACCTTGCACTTCTCCCGAGCTTGGTGGAATTTCCCACCAACCATGTTCACCACCTTGACCATAGCCATTTTGGACATTGCATCCCGTATTGTGTTTTGGACTTCATCCATTTTGGGATTCGAGATTGGCTCAACTAAGTCAAGCATTGTTCATTGGGCTCGTGAAAAACCTCAAACCTTCGAAATCTGAAGTCCAAACTTTGGACTTCAGGTTTTGGATGCTTAACTCCTCTCCACCGACACTATTCATTCACTCACTCGGAACCTCCGTACTTCCAAATCTTTGAACTTTGAAATTCAGAGTTTGGATTTCATGATTCTACTTCCATTTTGCATTTGGCACCACAACAAACTCTAATAAATTATCTCTCCAAATTCCTAAATATCCTTTTGACCCAAGCTCATCCTCTTCTTAGCTCGCCCTCTCCATATTTTGTGTTTGTTTGAGCCGCTCAACCCTAAGCCGAGTTCCAATTTCCATGCCTTCATTTGCCTTGTGCACCCTAAGCCGACACATTGTGATGGCCAATTCGACCCGTAGCTTGGTCAATCGAGTTGGTTTCCATTCAATGCTCTACCTTTTAATTTTAATGGCCAAATTTGTGCCTAACTCATTTGACGATTCCTCCCTCCACACGACCCCTCACGAATTGGTTGAACCGAGCTTGGTGAGTGGGATTCCCATCTCCCAAACCTGAGTTATTCATTCCCTAGCTCACTCGAGGTGATCTCTTTATGTTGATTGTGGTCGAGTCTCCGCATTACCCGACTCTATGGTTGATATAACACCCCTCACATTATCAGGCCTATCCTTACAAGCCTAACACCTTGTGAGCTTCATACCTACTACATCGAGCTTGGAGATGACTGTAATGTTCTCCTAGCTAGGACCCTAATCATTATATCGATGCAGCTCATGCACGAGCTTGTCCCCCATCACCATGGAGAGATAAACCTTATCACCATTCCCTCTATGTAATTTCTCCATCGTGCCATGACCGAACCATTCACCATCTCGGGGCTCATCTAAATGATTTCAATCTTCATCTCATGGTTGACTTACAACACTCCCACCAACATCCTTTCGATTCATCCCCTTCGGCCGAATGTGGCTGATTTCAACTTCCCTCACCTTGAATATGCCACATAATGAACTCCACCTGGCTTGCACAATTCCATGTGATCTCAATTTTCGAGCAAACACCTCCATCCAATACCCCACACTATCGAGACACCTCACAAAACTCTACCAACTCATCAAGTAGCTCGGCAAACTACTTTCTAGCTCAATAGCCCCCTTTGACCCATTTTGCCATTTGTGGCATTTCTTGGATTTTTGATGAATTTTCCTAGAAAGTAGCTCCTAAGAATAGTATTAGGAGCTTGGTCACAATATTTGAATGGATCAAGGTCACGAAAAATAGTATATTCAATGCCTTCATGTTGGAATTTTAGACAATGATTTACAACAACAACTTGTATGGCGTAAATCCATAGCCTACCAAGCAAACAGTTATAAGAGACTAGGAAATCGATGATGAAGAATATGGTGTTAATAGTTTTTGGCCCTATAGTAATAGGTAATGTAATGTGACTAAGGCATGGACAAACCGAACCATCAGATGCACGCAGTGAAAGACAAGATGGACTAACATGGCAAGTGGAAAGTCATAGGTTCTCAATGAATGACATGGGACATAAGTTGAGCTCAAATCCATTGTCAAATAAAGTACGCTTGACATTTGTATTGCTAATGTGAATCATGATATACAAGGATGGGTCATTGTGATTAGATGTGGATTTTATAGGCTAAGAAAATACATAGTCAAAAGCTCGATATAGCAAGTCGGGGTGCATACGAATGCGAGAAGTAGAAAAAGATGTTGAAATCTATGCATTAAATCAGGATGCTCAAGAAAGTAATCATTAAGATAAATACTCATGATGACTAGACTCTAAGGGGACAAGCAAATAATGAGGATCCTAAAAGCACACGTGATCGAAGTTGGGTTCACCAAAATTATTAAACTAAAATGGGATATCCTAGCCTAATATGATGTTATGCAAAGCAGTAAATAACAGCTAAATAAATAAAAGAAATGACCCAAACAACTAAGTAAATAGAAATGTGAAACCCTAATGTGCAAGAGAGGGTTAAGAAGTACTTAGCTGGTTTGACAAAGGTCCAAAGAGTGTGTTGTAGTGTGAACTAGGCAAACAGGAGGAGGAAACAACCACACGAAGCCCGAGAAAGCATAGATATGAGCTCTTTGACTAGACTGGGGTGCCTAAAAGGGGTCAAGGGAGCTCATGGGTGCCCTGGTCTATGGAAATATCCTAAAACCATCCTATGAGGTTGTAATACCCCCTGTGGGATATTAATAATATATTATTAGTTACTTACAAAAACAAACAACTTAGAAGATAAAACCCTTCTAAGGTTACCTCAACTAAATCTAGTGTCACTACAATACAACCCAAATGGGGTTGGAGTGAGCTAAGGTGAGGATTTAGATGGGAAATCCAATCGTATTTATACTCTTTTTTCCAATATACTTTTGCAGAAGTAAAATAATAAATTAAATTGCTAAAAATCAATCGAAACTTTGAAAATCCATAACTCTAAAAATATTAACTCCTTTGATATGAAACCAAGTGCAACGGAAAGGGAAAATTATGAGATTCAATCCAAAATTAAAATAAAATATTTTCACACACTTAAAACCCTCAAATAGCTCCCAAAATCCCAAACCCAGTCGCTAGGGTTAGGGTAAAATCTGCAATACAATTTCCGTACTTTTCTCTCACTTTAAGAGTCAATAAAATGCAGTTCCATATCTGCAATTAATAAATCCGAACAACAGGTTTATAAATACTAAAAATTCACTCCAAAATACTCTTAGCACATGCCCAAACAAGTCAACTTCATTAGATAAAACCAACAAAGCATGTAATGAAAGATAATCATCATAAATCACACTTCAAACCCTCAAACAAGCTTATATCATCTCTAAAAAATGGCGCCCCTTTGTATATATATAATGATAAATGATTGCAAAACTTAATACTTCAAGCTTTCATGGGCACACACACTTCACAAATGGTGGTGTTGATAAACACCTTTTATTTTGATCATAAGTGGGCATACATCCCTTCTTCAAGCATAAAGATAAGTTTTTATAAACCGTCAACATGCCAAAAAAGAGTAGCCACATCTTCTTTTATAGCTTTTTCTTGCACATCCTCCAAAGTTCTTCTCCATCTTTGGCGCCATCATCTAGGAGGAAATCTCATTTAAAAATGTGCCTAAAAGTCATCAACAACAAATATTAAATGCATAGAGATATTAAAAAGATGCTCTTATGGGTCGACCCATGCTTAGGAATAATCACTTTATTTCAAATATTAATTATTACATGCTCCCAGGAAAATGCGACTTGCCTAGTCACTTGTTTTATCTTTAAAAACATTTATTTATTTTCTCAAGGTGAAGTCGAACTTCCCCTTTTTAATTGATTTGCACAATTTATAAAATTTCATTTTAAAATTACATGTGCAAATCGACTTTATCTTCTTTTTAATTTTTTATAAAAAAGGGGGACATTACAGTCCTCCCTTCCCAAAATTGCTTGTCCTCAAGCAATTGCATACATGGCTGGTCCATTTCTTCTCCCATCCCATGGGGCCTTCTAGATAGTGCATCTGCAGCTACATTATTCTTCCCCTTCACATACTCGATGTCAAAATCGAAAGCCTGCACTTTACTTACCCATTTCTGTTGCCTGTCATTTAGTTCTCTTTGGTTAAGAAAAAACCGCAAGCTATTATGATCAGATTTAATGACAAACTTCCCACATACCAAATATTGTCTAAATTTACTCAAAGCATGCATGATTGCCAACATTTCTTTATCATACACACTATATCCTTTTTCATGCTCTTTTAATTTCCTACTCTCAAAAACAATGGGATGTCTTTCTTGCATTAGGACAACCCCTATTCCCTCACCCGAAGCATCACATTCTACCACAAAAGGTTTAGAAAAATCTGGAATTGCAAGAACTGGACAAGAGCACATTACCTCCTTTAAGTTTTCAAATGCTTCTTGGGCTGACTTGGACCATTTAAAGGCTCCTTTCTTAGTTAAATCTGTCAAAGGAGCTGCAAATCGTGAGAACCCTTTAACAAATCTCCTATAATAACTACATAGACCACAAAACCCTCTTAGTTGTGTGAGAGATGTGGGGGTAGGCCATTCCATAATCGCTGCAATTTTTTGTTTGTCAACCTGCACACCATTAGCACCAATAACATGCCCCAAATAACCAATTTCTCTTAAACCAAACTCACATTTAGATTTCTTTGCAAAGAAAGAATGTTGTTCCAAGGTGGATAAAACCATATCCAAATGTGTCAAATGTTCTTCCCAAGTTTTTCTATACACAAGGATGTCATCAAAGAACACTAGCACAAACTTTCTTAGATATTGGTTAAATACATGATTCATGCAAGATTGGAAAGTGGCCGGTGCATTAGTTAGTCCAAAAGGCATAACCAAAAATTCAAAATGCCCAAAATGACATCTAAAAGTTGTTTTGTGCACATCTTCTTCTCTTACCTTTATCTAATGATAACCAGATTTGAGATCTATTTTTGAAAAGAAAGAAGCTCCATGCAATTCATCAAGTAATTCATCAATTCTAGGAATGGGATACCTATTTTTGATAGTCCTTTTATTCAACATTCTATAATCAATGCACATCCTCATAGTACCATCTTTTTTTACCAAAACAACAGAAGATGCGAATGGACTAGAACTAGGCCTTATATGTCCCATCTCAAGAAGCTCCTTGATAGTCTTTTCAATTTCTTCCTTATAAACTCTAGGATGGTGGTAAGGAGTGATCATAATGGGCTTAGTATCCTTTTCCAACTCTATAATATGCTCAAACCCTCTATGGGGAGGCAACCCATGTGGTAAATCATCAAAAACATGAACATGCTTTTCTAAAAGAACTTGTAACTCACCTTCTAATGACTGTTGTTCTGATTTTTCTGATTTTACTGTGATATAACAGCCAGCTGCCCACTCAATTTGACCCCTTCTAAAATCCCTTTCCATCCTCTTCATGGATACCTCTTGTGGTGCACCATTTGCCATGCCTTTTAGAATGATTTCCTTGTCATCTTTAGTGAATTTTAGCTCCATAGTTTTGTAGTTTTGTGTGAAATCACCTAAAGAATGCAACCATTGAACACCCAACACAAGATCAATATCCCCAATATCAACAACATAAAAATCATCGATTACCTTGTGCTTCCCAAGTATGAGGGAAGTTGTGCAATCTTTGTAGAACATGGAAGAGTAGTCCCATCCGCAATGGTTACTTTGAAAGCCTTGCAATTTGTGGTTTCCAAACCCATTTTTCTTACTAGACTTCCATCAATGAAATTGTGGGTGGCCCCACTGTCAACCAAGGTAATCACTCTTTGCCCTTGGATGGTTCCCTTCACCCTAAATGCATGATACTTAGGCACACCTGAAAGAGAAGCAAGGGCACTTTCCATTTCCTCATTCTCTTGCACATGCTCAATCATTTCTTCATTAGTATCATGGTTAGCATTATCAAAATCAAGTTCAAAATCTGAATCAATAATTTCAATGTAGTGGATTTGACCTTTACCTTTACAATTGTGACCTCTTACCCATGGAGTTTTGCAGTCAAAACATAGTCCCTTTCTTCTTAGCTCGTCCCTTTCCTCTTTTTGTGAATTGTTTTGAGGCTGATTTCGATAGGGCTGATTGACCCTTCTTGGGGCTTCTCTTGACGGCCCTAGGGGCTGCCCTCCTTGCATTTTAAGGGGCTGTTGTAAATCAGACCTTGGCTGTCCTCTAAATTCACTCTTGGGCAGCGTTTGTGAGGTATTAGAATGTTGTCCTTTAGGCACATAAGCCCCTCTATAAGCTGCACATTCTAAATCAAGAGCCTTAGTAATACAATCTTGCAAAGTCATAGGGTTAAAAGCTCTTACCAAACCTTTTAGAGGCTCTATCAATCCCTCCGTAAAGAGGACAACCAACCTCTTTTCACTAACTTCGGAGACCATAACTGCAATTCTTTGGAAGTCTGTAACATACTCATCAACATTTCCCACTTGTTTGAGTTGGGCCAATTCTCTAAAATGAAGTTTTGGGTCCTTCCTTTCAAACCTCTCCATGATCCTTGCTAAATTCTTCCATTGTGTGAATCAAGTCATGACCTTGGGTGTGCATACCATGGAACCACCACTCATGTGCCATGCCTTCCAAATGGAGGGTAACAAATTTGAGGGCCTCTTCTTCTTGCATGGGATTGAGGGAGAAGTAAGTCTCCATCTTTTGCAACCAAGCTCTTATCGTAATCGTATTAGAACCATCAAAGTTGGGGAGTGAAACTTTTCCCAATCTTTGTTGAAGATTCTTATGTGGTTGCTTGTGGAGCCTTTTTGACTTCTTGCCCAACTTGAGGGCACAAAAATCATCAAATCTCAACATATCTCTTGTGGCTTGGCTCAAAGAACCGTACTTCAACCTTTGAGCATCTATGAGTTCGACTAAGGTGAGTTCTTCTTCCTCTCTCTCCAATGGTCTCTTTAGGTAAGAAGACATCTTTAAAAAACTTAGAAGTAGAGCCTCCTTTATGTGAGCTCCCTCATTGGAGCTGGCATTTTTATCTTTACCCATAGCCTCTCTGAGGAGTTGGGGCATTAGTTCATTCGTGGATCTTTGTAGTTCTTGCCCACATCCTTGCATTAGTTCATGCAAGAATTTCACTTGATTCGATGTGAACGCTCCTTCATCTATATTCCCTTATCTCTCCTTTTATAAAACAACCACTCCTTATCACCTTGCATGCACAATCACCCACATGAAAAGAGGAAAGAAGCTCTAATACCACTGTAATATCCCCTTGTGGGATATTAATAATATATTATTATTTACTTGCAAAAACAAACAACTTAGAAGATAAACCCTTCTAGGGTTACCTCAACTAACCCTAGTGTCAGCTACAATACAACCCAAATGGGGTTGGAGTGAGCCAAGGTGAGGGTTTAGATGGGCAATCCAGTCGGTATTTATACTCCTTTTTCCAATATACTTTTGCAGAAGTAAAATAATAAATTAAAACTGCTGAAAATCAATCAAAACTTTGAAAATCCATAACTCTAAAAATATTAACTCCTTTGATATGAAACCGAGTACAAGGGAAAGGGAAAATTATGAGCTTCAATCCAAAATTAAAATCAGATCTTTTCACACAATTGAAACCCCTCAAAACAGCTCCCAAAATCCCAAACCCAGTCACTAGGGTTAGGGTAAAATCTGCAATACAATTTCTGCACTTTTCTCTCACTTTAAGAGTCAATAAAATGCAGTTCCAGATCTGCAATTAATAAATCCAAACAGCAGATTTATAAATACTGAAAATTCACTCCAAAATACTCTTAGCACATGCCCAAACAAGTCGACTTCATTAGATAAAAACCAGCAACATGTAATGAAAGATAATCATCATAAATCACACTTCAAACCCTCAAGCAAGCTTATATCATCTCCAAAAAATGGTGCCTTGTATATATAATGAGAAATGATTGCAAAACTTATTACTTCAAGCTTTCATGGGCACACACACTTCACAAATGGTGGTGTTAATAAACACCTTTTATTTTGATCATAAGTGAGCATGCATCCCTTCTCCAAGCATGAAGATAAGTTTTTATAAACCGTCAACATGCCAAAAAAGGAGTAGCCACATCTTCTTTTATAGATTTTGCTTGCACATCCTCCAAAGTTCTTCTCCATCTTTGGTGCCATCATCTAGGAGGAAATCTCATTTAAAATGTGCCTGAAATTCATCAACAACAAATATTAAATGCATAGGGATATTAAAAAGATGCTCTTATGGGTCGACCCATGCTTAGGAATAATCACTTTATTTCAAATATTAATTATTACATGCTCCCAAGAAAATGTGACTTGCCTAGTCACTTGTTTTATCTTTAAAAACATTTATTTATTTTCTCAAGGTGAAGTCAAACTTCCCTTTTTAATTCGATTTGCACAATTTATAAAATTTCATTTTAAAATTACATGTGCAAATAGAATTTATCTTCTTTTAATTTTTATGAAAAAGGGGACATTATAGAGGTGTCACTAAGTGATTGCATGCCTTTTCTTCATGTCGTGTGAATGTTATTGAAGCTGCACTAGATGTCACTTGTAAATCGAGATAAAGAAAGCACCTATAAAACCCCAAGCAAAACATCAAAACCCTAAAAAGAAAGTTAAATATAAAGGGGTCGGAATGTCCTCATTTGTCACAATGGTGGACTTACTAATCGAGTGCGACACTACATCTCATACCCAATGTATTTCTAGGTGTGTGTGTATAAAATCGTGCCCTAGGTTGTTCTTGTGTCAGTCATACTTTGTGAAGTAGTGAGAAAATAACTAGATGTAGAATGTAGTAAATGTGTGCATGGAAACAATAAAATCCCCTCCTATGAAGTGTGATGTAGATGAACCAGCCTTGTGTGCCTTATGATGGAGTTAGATGGATGCAAATGTAGCTTTATGTGTCTTTGATGGATACAACTCTAGATGGTGATAGTATATGCTTAGTGTTTGGTCCCTCATTATGGTCACATAACTTTATATTTATATGGTTCTCTTGTTCTAATTTCATAATTAACCCCGAAAAGGCCGACCACCAAAAATATAGAAATCTCAAATGGATAGAAAGTGCCCAAAAGATGAAAGCAAAGTACAAAGAGGATTAGGGCACCTAGAGGGGACCAAGGTGCTCAAGTAGCGAGTCTTGGTGGGCGCCCCAAACAAAAATAGGAAAGATGCAAAATGATAATATAGACTAGGCAAGTGCAGGTGTAAGATCAAAAATATGACAACAAGAAATGTAAAAATGGCCAAAGACATGGGTTAATTATTACTCTTTTCACTTAAGAACCATATGAATAGTAGTATGAGACCGAGACTAAATATTGACTCAAAGTGCGTGATTTGGTGACTAAGTATGAGGGTTAATTGTATTAAGATACATGTGTAGAAAGAGAAGTTGTGGTAGTTGTTGTAGAAAACAAATAAATGTGAGGAAAGAAAGAAGTTCCAAATAAGAGAGGAAACACACTATACACCCCTCGAAACAATATCAAGAAGCCCCCACAATTTGAGACTTTATAACTTAGTGTGTTTTACAAAATACATAGGTCCAATGATTTGGGAAATAAAAAATATTTAACTTTTGAAAAAAATGGCACTCGATATCGAGCTACCAATCAAAATTTTATAATAACTATTTCCGTAAATAAGCCCTATTTTAAATGAATTTACACTAAACTTGAAATGCACTTTTTACTAAAATACAATTTTAGCAAAAGGAGGAGGGTTTTGATGAACCTAAGGCTAATCTTGAGTCGAGCATGGTGAAGGCCAAAATATGTCGGGGGTCGTAGGGGGCTTACGTTAGCCACCCTACATGGTCAAGGTGTTCCAACAAGGTCGTTAGGCCAAGACCAAGTTTTTTTACTATATATAGGTTGTAGCCACATTTGATCAATAAGATCTTCTCTACGAACCATAAATTTGTTGCAAATTTGAGTGTAGAAAACAACATTGTCGTGAGACTCAGAAAACAACAACTAAAGCTAGATCTTCAATGTGTGTATGGGTTGTTGGAAACTTTGTTGCAGGTCTAAAAATGCCTCTAGATCGGAAAAATACCCTTTGCAAGTTTGAACAAGCATGCAAAGCACTAACATAGGTGAAAATACCCTTCACATGTCTAAAATCGCCTAGATCTAGATAAATCTTCCAGGATCCTACAATAATGATTTAGGGCTGTAAAAAATAATCACCAAAATTGTATATGCTCCATACGGGCCTGTAAACCTCGAAGCCTGCAAATAGGCTATATATACCCGAAACAAGGCAAAACTAGCACCAAATAACACCCAAATACTTGCAAATATTGATCTCAAATGAAAATAAATTTACAAAATAATAACAGACAAGCTCAATACTAGCTCGGCTCTGATACCATATCGGAGAAGCACCACAAATCTACTAGTTCGAATATTTCATAGGTGAATGATGCGAGACGTGAATTGTTCCAAGACAAAACAATGCAAGCATACAAGACTGTAAATTATGAAAATACAAGAGAGATAATTACAATAACATAGAAATAGCTCCAACTCAATATGATCAAATAGAATAATGCAAGAGATGTACATATAGGAGTTGAATGTGTAACCTCCTCCTAGAATCATGACAATCTCCACCTAAAATAGTGGTAAGCTGTTGTTGTGCCAAATCACTACACCCTCTGAATGGCTAGAATGTGAATAGGACGTTCGGTGTGATTGGGACACATGGGATCACCTATCAAGTTGTGGGACTTGGGCTCGAGGTGAACCTCCGGAGAAGGCCGGCTTCCTCTTCCTAAACTAAGTGTTGTACTACTCCTAGTGTAACAAAAATGATTATCTAGTCCTATGCTAACATTTTCATGGGGTTTTAGGGAAAGAGATTTGCAGAAATGAAACTATACTAGGGATGGTGATGCACCAAATAAAGGGTGTCTTCAGAATCAGGAAGGGTTAATTTGAAGAGGGTGTGTGCACCACAGATCAACTTCACCTACTGCAACTTAGAGAGGGCACAGGATACCACAAACTAAGAGACACACATTCCCTTTGTTAAACTTTATCAGACTGAGAAATATACCAGTTTCCCAGTGAAGAAGGATGAACTCAAGAAGGGTGAACAGACACCACAACTCAACCGCATGCAATGCTTCACCACTCGATAAGCCGAGAACTCCAAGAACTCGCATAGAACTTAAACTTGCACAAAGTGTACCTGCAAGTATGAGAAAGGAAAAAGAAGCACTGAAGGATGAAAGGACCGAGATTAGTCACAAAACACACACTTTTATTACTTCAATAACATGCATAATGCATCATACATTCGGAAGAGGCAATAGTTTCCATTACGAGTCTTGAAGAGGAGGCTTGAAAGTTCTCTCAACACACAAGAACAACTTGCGAAGAAGAGGATTCTTGAAAAGTATACACTTGCTCGAGATATCTAGCTGTCAACTTGTTTGAACTATTGGAACCCTTTGAAATGAGCTTCAACTGACATTTATAGAAGAATATGTGAGAAAGAAAGAAAATGGTCATAATTACATTCCTAAAATGAAGGCCCATGATGTATTTATTACGAGTTAGTTGAACCACACGAGAAGGTTCCATCATGGGTCATTAATTGCCTGATGACCTAGTCTTCTTAATTAATTAAAAGAATATTTAAATAATAATAATAAATATTATTATTAAAATATTTAAATAAAAATATTAATTTAATTAACATAATGTCGGGACCCCCCCGTTGACCCGTTTGACTTGAAGAGGAGGGGGGTCCATGTGGATAGAGTCTGCACATAGCCAAACTCGATGAGCTTCGAATCCTCTAACTCGGTGTTGCAATCGATTTTGAACCCCACACTAACTCTTTCCTTGCTTTGGTAATCGCACTCTTTTGCATTGAGTCCTTCGAATGGTGAGCTATCAAACTCGATTCTTATCATTTTCCTCTGTTAACTCAAGGCCATTTATGCATTCCTCGTTCAAACTTCATGAAACATCACCATGAGCTCACTGCGAAGTCACCGAGCTCTTCATCCAGCAAACGATCTTACCTTTCCTGGGCTCAAACTCACTTGAATACCGAGCTTAACCCAATATTTCTAAAAAGAATGGTTTTACCACAATGCTCAGGATTCTTCCTCATCATATAACACTTGTAGTAAGAATGTTTTGGCTTTTCCATAATAAGCACAATTTGTACCTTCCAAACGATGAGAAAATGCCATTATCAATAAAGACCTAATACTGCCATGATGATGACCCAGGCTCATGCCCATAACATGTCGATAGACACCCTTGAGACTGATTTTTGGCCAAAGAACCCTTCAAAAAATACATTGAACAACTGGGGCAACCAAGAGGACCTTGGAAAAATGTACAGGTAACAACCATATGAATTCTTCCTTAGTCATGGATCAAAGCTAATAGAAATAAGCTAGATAAAATTAGCTTGAAACTGCAGTATAATCATCCATTGTAAAAAAACACAGTTTCTCTGAACCTGGTAAAAGAATACTTTTATTGTCTGATTGGACGTACATAATGGAAGGGTATAAATATTGCCTACTGCCCACAGAGTTTCTCAAAGAGACCATTTACAAGTGACAAGGATGTGGCATACAAAACGGCCGACCAGGTATTTCAGAGTTGACCTTCACATTCAATTCATTTCTAGGAGAAAACATGCTGAGCAATATGAATCATTTCATTCTGCACCATAATAAACCTTCATCTCTGATTGGGCAAATTTTATGAAGCCTTGAATGGCGTGACTCCAATCCATCATACACGGCAGTGAATATTTGTTTCTGTACTGCTATTCGATCACGAGTTGAGAATAAGGATAAGCATGCATTCGATCGAGCATGATAACAACACAGTTAGACAACCCGCTTGCTTTGGAAGTGCTCAAAAGAAAGGCCTCTCTATGCTATGCAACATGCCTGCTTTGCCTGTGTGTGGGAGCTTGTCTCGTGACCACATCAAGTTCAGAATTGTACATAGGACGAGGAGAAGGTGTGGCAGCTATTAAAGCGATTCAAAGTCTGAACAGTTCAGTGGAATCCTAACAAGGGCGGATTTGTATAAAAGGAGACACTTTCTTTGTATGATCTATGGAACCCAATCCATAGTCCATGCAACATGCATCCTTTCCATCTGGATGAGTTTTCAGCATTGCTTTCCCGTCAAACTCTTCGCATATGAGCCACGACTGAGCCATTAACGTATCACCTTGGTTGGGTCTGGCTGTAGCCTCCGCTGAAATTGGTATCACGTCACATTTTTTTAACCCATGACCCGCTCCAATTCACAACTGTCCTATTAATCCTCCTGGTGACTCGCATAAAGACTCGGACCACTCCAAGCTGCGCGAAATTCTATTTACATGGCCCGTGCGGAAGTCTCATGATGGATAGCCATCGTAATATTTCCGTGCTTGGCAGTTTGATCCGATTTCTCCCATTACGGAAGTTTGATCATGGTTTACCAACCCAATATTTCCACTTGGCGATGCTTGCCTGAATCTCCCCTAGGCAGAGTGAACAGCTTGGACTGCCATCGTCAAATCTCCGACCTTGGCATACTAGCTCCAAATCCCCGCGTAACGGCTTGGACACATTAATCCACGGGCCCCGGCCTCATCTTCACCGCGCAACCTTGGCAAGTTCGTTCCTTATCTCCACAATTCCCCCTAAGCGCATGGGGATCACCATGATTTTTTTCTCTGCCGAGTTTTCCTTCATCAGATTTGAGGATAACATTAAACTCTCAGTGCAAACATTTCAGCTGTAGCTTGTAAGGTGTGATAATTTCAATAGAAACCTTTATGCTTGCCAACCTAGTGACTCGTTGAAGATGCTCATATAATTGCAAAGCAAATTGTGCCTCATGAATATTCTGATATGAAACAGTTCCACCTCTATGAGATTCGCTTCCATGAGTTACATCGTAAAACAAGTAAGGTCTCGATAGAGAATCTTTGTAATAAATTTCATCAAGTCTCCCGGTAACACTCTCACTGTCACTTAATCAATTTTCATAAAAATATCTTGAAGGAAAATCCCGAATTTGAGGATGCATTCGATGCTGAACAGATAAAAACATAGTTAGACGACACCTTGCTTTGGAAGTGCTCAAAAGAACTGCTATCTATATGACATGTCAATCGCCTGTGCACCAAATGCTTGGCCGAGGAAGGTCGAACAACGCCGGTGAAAACATATATACTTGTATTTACTAATACACGGCCCGGCATTCTTCTTTGCCTCTATGAGCTTACCATTGTAAAATTATTTCGAGTAGGCCTCCCGGTTTGCATTAATCAATGAGCCACGGAATTGTATCCTAGAAACCATCTTTAATGCATCCACACAAAAGCGAGTTGCCTTGAATTATCCATCATGCTTGATGAGTCCCATTAATAGGGCTCCATCACGTATCTCTATTTACACAACGATCCCCATTCATTTTATGGCACTCTTGATGCCTTGGCTTGCGTTTGAATCACCCTAGCTCTACTGAATGTGTCCTAAAAGAAGCTCACCACATGATCTCTAAAATGAACGAGTCACGAAGATGAGTCGAACTCCTTATCTCTGCCTTCGCTTCCGCCTGTGCTTGAACCTTTCCAATTCATTGAGACTTTATTGATAGCTCAAACTTTGACTCTCCCTGACTCAGCTTTCACTTCTTTTTGCATCGATCTCCACCAAGATCCTTGTAGAGTTCCTTTCATTCGTCAATTTTCAATGAGCTATATTTTGCATTAACAAGACCATCGTCTAGCTCTTACAACTGAGAGTCTCTACTGAGATGATTTCTAAGATGATTATCAATTTGACACCGGGTTCTTTATCAACTCGACTCTGAACTCTTCACTGAGTTGAGATCAACTGGGTGCCTTTCGATGCTAGGTGATCTCTTCATATGCAATTTAGGAATTATTTTTAATTATTACATCTCGTTAATAACCGAAGGTGGGTTCCTGGCACTATTATTTCATTTTGAATGTGATAGGACCCCGTTGTCCAATCTTGCCATGTGTGCAAAATTGGATAACATTTTTGGCGACCTCTTGGGGATGATTGCCTGCTAAGCATGATTCCAGTAGCCTTAAGTCATCCATTGGGCATGGAGTCTATGTTGGAATCCTAATAGTAGTATGATTTTCTTTGACACATCCAGAATCTCTTTGAGCATTGCCGATATCCTGGACCTCCCTGGAATGCTAAGCATGAAGTATATTGAATCTGTTGAATGCTTGACATCCATGGAACACTGCAAAAATTTGAATGAAGCAAATTTTGAACTCTTATGGAAACCTTGAACCTTTCCTCTCCTTGACACCTTCCAATGATGAAACAATGTGCAGAACAACACAAAACACAACAACAAGGAAAGCAAAACAACAACACACAACAATGTGCATAAGCACTTGGAGGAAAACACCTAATTTAACTGTACAGGGGGTGGAACACTTCTCAAAAACAAGCTTTGAGATGTATCCCATTCACGTGAATGGGCAGTTCTTCTCCATTTGCCTCTTTGTAACTTGTGATGATATACGGCCCACTCCAGAGAGCGTCAAACTTGGCATGCCTGCCTGGTTTGGCCCTGTCTTCATCCCATTTGAGAACTAAATCTCCCTCTTGAAAATGCCTGTCGGACGCCTTCTTGTCAAAATATTTCTTAACTTGAGCCTGATATTTGCTCCAAAGTTTTCATAGCCTTGTCTCGTACTTCCTCTAACTCCATGAGTTCAGCAAACCTTATTGTCAAAGGATCACTCTCTATAACTTCAAGTTGATGAGCTAACTCCAAAGAAGGTAACTCCAATGAGAGTGGGAGTTTTGCCTCTCTTCCATATGCAAGAACGAAAGGAGAATTTCGATGGCCCTTTTAGGTGTGATCCGATCTGCCCATAAGGTAGTCTTAAGTTGTGTATGCCAAGTCCTCTTGTTAGTCTCCATTGTGTGCTTAATAATCCTTATGAGGTTTTTGTTGCTAGACTCGGCCAATCCATTTCCTTGAGGATAGTAAGTTTTGTATACCCATTTTTAATAGCCCATTCACTCAATTTCATACCAAGAAAAGCCAGCGCATTATGCGAAATGACTATAAACGGAACACCGAACCTCGTCATTATACCCTCCAAAAATCTAGAACTACCTTTTCATTGCTCTCTTTTAATGTTACCTTCTGCTCTCGTCCATCGAGTAAAATAGTACATTGCGGTAAGGACCCACTTATATCTCTGTCACTAGATGGAGGATTAATCATTAGATGAAGTCCAACCCCATTGAACAAAGGGTTGATCCACTTGAATTGGATGTAATGGAAGAGCTGCCAACTCTCGCTTACCGTGAAAAATGCACATTCCTTACATTTCCTTACCCAAAGATGGGTATCCTTGAATAAATCTGGCCAATAGTAGCCAGCTCGCATGATCTTGGTAGCTGTTGTTCGTGCGGAATAATGTCCTCCTAGATAGGCCATTATGAAATTCTTCTAGTATCTTCGACACATTAACGGTCCTATGCACCAGAAGGAGGACGCCGTTCAAATCTTTTCAAAAGAGAACGCTATCTACCAAAACATATGGGATAGATTGAAGATGGAAAGTTTGCCTTTGGTTTTTATCCATGTCTACCGGATATGCTCCCGAGAAGAGGAAACTCTTCATTTTGGATAACCAGTCAACTTGATCAACATTCTCATCAGTATTTAAGAGTGTCACGTCCTCATTAGTTTTTGATTCCATATCTGTTGCAAGTTGCTGACATAAACCCTTACCTCTAACAAGTTTAGTGACTTTGATGTGCACGTCATACTCCATCACCTTCGTGATCCATCCAGCATGCTTTTCGTTCATTTCTTTGTTCAGCAAAAACTCCTTGACACCTGGATGAGACACCATCAGATGAATCTTGTTGTTGGACAACATGTGCTTGAATTTCTTCAAAGCTCGAATAACCGCAAAGACTTGCTTTTCAATGAATGAGTATTTGAACTCGTAGTCTTTGAGGGATTAGATCAAGAAAGTGATTGGGTGCTCCATCGAGGTTGTTATTTTGTTGGGTGAGGATCCTTGAAATGCTCTCTTGACCTGCAAAAGCATAAAGGATAAAATCTTTATCAAACATGGGGTTCACTAGCGTGGGAGCTTGAGAAATGGCTGTTTTGATGGCTTCAAATCTCTCTTCCTTCCTTTGTCCATGAGAATGGCATGTTTTTCTTTAGCATGGTGTCAGTGGTTTAGCCAATGTTGCGAATTGAGGGATGAATCTCCGCACGAAATTTATGGTTCCCAGAAAACTCTGGAGGCCCTTCTTGTGACTTAGGAGAGATAAGGACATAATTGAATGAATCCTAGCTGGATCGATTGATAATCCTTCTGCTGAAACCACATGCCCCAACAATTTTCCCTCGTGCACTGTGAAAATACATTTCTTGGGGTTAAGTGAAACCCCAAATTCCCTACACCTTTGGAAAACTTTCCTTAGATGCGTGATGTGATCTTCTGCATGCTTAGAGTATACATTTATATCATCAAGGTAAACTAAAATAATATCGTTGATTAGTCCCTAGAATGCCATGTTCATGGCTCTTTGGAAAGTAGCCCCGGCATTGGACAATCCGAATGGCATTTTATTGTAGGCATACGTGCCCCACTTGGTAGTGAAAGCCATTTTGAATTGGTCGGATTCTTGGACTAGGATTTGATTGTAACCTGAATATCCATCGAGCAAAGAAAATCTTTGAGCTCCTGCCACCGTTTGAAGGATCTGCTCCATCGATGGAAGAGGATAATGGTCTTTTAATGATGCACGATTCAAATCCTTGAAATCTATGCATAACCGGATCTCTCCGTTCTTCTTCCTCATGGGCACCAAATTGGCTACCCATGAGGAATGCTTGATGGGAAAAATTATACTAGAGCCTTGATGAGCTTGGTTAGCTCCTTTCTCATTAGTGGCTCAATTTTGGGATTAATTGGTCTCTTTTGATGAAGCGGCTTAGCATTAGGATCCAGTTTGATGGTATGTTGTGATAGACCTGGATCAAAACCACGTAGATCTTTATAGCTCCATGCAAATATTTCATGATACTCTTGACAAAGTTTGATGAAATCTTCTTTCTCTTGAAGTACACACTTTTCCGATCTTAAGAAATTTTTCATTTGATACTTCAACTTCCTCAAAATATTCTTCTTTGACCACCATGTTAGGGCTTTGTCTTTTGGCTTGGTCATCTGAATTGAAAATGGATTCCAAAGTGACTAAACCTTTTGGTAACTTGTTGCTTTTCAATTGGATAATTTGTTCACCATATGACTCTTGCAACTTATCTTGATTTTTTGCAGCAAACTCCGCCTCTTCTTGTAGGAAGAGGACAATTTGGTTGTCACTATCGAACACTTGCCAACTACTCACATTATCAGGGACTGCTGGTCGAACCACCATTTTAACAAATTGCTGCCCTTCTTTCATGATATCAACTGGTATGTTGTATTGTGAACCAATTGTAGCAAGCCTATCTGCATCTTGATTTTGATCTCTAGGGATTGCATGGATTCCAAAAGCTTCAAAATCTTCAATCAAGTCCTAGACTCGATTCTTATATGATCTTAAAAGATCATTTTTGGATGGACTATGTGCCGAATCTTGATGAACAACTAACTCACTATCTCCAAAAAGTCGGGCCTTGATTCCCTTCCTTTGGGCTAGTTGAATTCCTTGCACAAGAGCCTCGTATTCAAGCAACATTGTTAGTGCAATTGAAGCAATGCCAAGAAAAGATGAGAAGTACTTATCTCCTCTCTGGAGAAATTAACATAACACCAAAGACCGGATCCATTCTTACTTCTTGAGCCATCGAAGAAAAATTGCCACAGTCCTTTAGAATCACTTGGTGTTTTGACAAGTTGTGGTATGATCGTATCTTCTTCATGGATACAGTAGAGTACCTAATCTGTTTCTTCCAAAACCAAGCAAACCAGCCTTCTTCTTACGCAATACATCGGTGTAGGGATGTACTGATGATCTCTACTTACTTCATCTAGAAAAGTATCAGGGACTTCTTCAACAAGGGTGGTTGGTTCATGATCGGCATCTTCCTCTTACGGATCGCCGATGGTGTAATTTCCATTTATGAGACTAGCGGTGTAGGATTCTACATGATTATGGTAGATTGGTTTTCCCTTATAGTTACTTTGGTTCCGTATCGAGTCCCGAGAATCATATGTGACCAATCGGTGATAGGTAACCACCCATCTTGGTAGTGAAATCCGCGATAGGCGGATGGCAAAGAGGGGAGAGAGATCGATGACCGATATGTCTTGGGTGAATGACAAACTTGGGCATGCATGAATGGTAAGTTGAAGTCCTTTGATAACCCCAACAGTCTTGTTGTGCCATCCATTGAACAACCCCTCTTAGAATCGGCGCATATTGTATGCCTAGTACATCGTAATTTGTTTCGGCATGTGAGCTACGGCACCGAATCGATCATGCAATTATGTACTAGGTGGTCGCCAATGATCAGGGAAATGTAGAATGGTGGTGGTTTTTTTTCCGTAGGAATGATTTTCCCTTCCGATTGACACAAATTTGTAGCATTTGTTACTCCATGGCTTGGTGATCTGCTGGTTGTACTAAAACTATTCAGAGCTTCTCGCAACAGGTTTCTTTGGGAAGGGATCGAGAGTGCATCCCACATGGTAACGCTCGATCGTTTTCTTCATTTGTTCTACTATTTGAAGGGGATTGCTCCAACTTTGATGACACTTTTTGGGCATTGGGGTCCTCCTTTGGAAAATGTTTGTTGGGTAACGTGATGCCCGGAGAACCATCTTTCCTGCTGCAAGGCGTGGCTAGCCGGTGTTTCTAGTGATTTCTTTCCCACATTTTTATCAACTACCATTTGTAACCCAAGTTGAGAAGTGGACGCTAGATCAGTTTTGAGAGGTTGAGGCTCCATTGCTCTCTTTTTGGAACGAGTGTTTGTTGTCACTGATGAAGAATCTATATTCAATCCACAAAAATCTTCTGCTTGCCAGTTTAGCAAAGCGGATTCTTCGGAGTGCTGTGGTTGATCTCTTGCTCTTCGCATAGATGAATTGTTTGTTAACTCTGAAGGGGTAGATACACTTTGAACCATAAGGGCTTGGCTAAGAACCCCATTGGGACAAATATTTTGATTGTGAGGTTGAGAGCAAGGATAACACCATTCATAGTCTTGAACTAGATTGTTTTGAACAGGTACTATAGCTATAGATGAGCTAGCTGCAAGAGGGTTCCGAAAGTTCAAGGGCCTGACATTTGTAACTTGACTTGTAGTTTGATTTCGAGGCTGATTGTTCCCTTGAAAAGGAGAACGGTTAGCTTGATACTGCTGATTTTGTGGTTGATACGAACGATTGTATTGAAATTGTTGCCTTTTGAGTGCAACGAGCTCATTTCCAAAATTTTGCAGTAGTGACTTGACTTCAAATAGGTCATTTGAAGAGGCAGGGGGAGATTGATATGGTTGCTTGGAGTCTACTGGAATAGGAGCAATGATAGGCTGATGATTCGTAAGATCTGGAGAAAAGGGCATTGGTGGTCGTGGAGCTATCTTTCCAGCCTGAATCAAAGAATTCTCTGCACTTATGGCAACTTCGTAAGCATCAGGAAGTGTAGTCCCTCCCATGGACTGGATCATAACTGCTACATCGCTATTCAAGGCTCGCAAATAGTACAAGAATGCATTATGTGTGGAAGGCTTTACGAGCACTAGAATCCTATTCCAAGTCCTATGGAATCGGAAGTTGAAATCACTCATGTATTCTTGGGAAGCTCTCTTTATGGTAGTAAGTTGTTCCAAAAGTGATAGGTGATCACTTTTGTCTTCAAATTGTTTACATAGCTTTTCTCCTAGCTCGTCCCAAGTGGTTATATTGCCAACACCTAACTCGCGAAACCATTGAAGCACTTTTCCCTTGAAAGAGGTAGCAAGAAGTCTAACCGCAACGTTGTCTTTGGTGATATTATGTACTACGAGATCTTGGCTACATCAAAGATATGCTCCACTTTGGAGTAACGTGAGTTTCCCGTGTAGAAGGGTAAAATTTTGAGTGCCGCAACGGTATCGGGTCACGTTGAGCCAACATAAGAGGACCGCTTGCATTGAAAGGGGAAAAAAATTGGTTCCTCGCCATAGCAACGAAAGTTTGATTGTTCTTGGGTGGAGGAAATATTCCGTAAGGAGGAGTTGAATGAACCCTACTAGGTAAATCTGCAATCTGGGGATGTGGAAATGCCTCTTTCGCTTCTCTTTGGAGGAGACAAGGAAAGTTCGATATCTTGATACTTTCCTTTCTTTGAAGAAGCTCTTGTGCGAATTCTTCACATAAGTTCTTGCACTTTGAGATTTGGAATCCAGAGATATAGAGTCGCCAGGTACTTTGACTTGTGTAAGTGAGAAGAGAAGTACCAACTCTCGGTCCCACCGGGCGTGCCAAAAATTGTTGTCGCCAAATCACTGCACCCTCCGAATGGCCAGGATGTGAATAGGACATTTGGTGTGATTGGGACACATGGGATCACCTCTCAAGTTGTGGGACTTGGGCTCGAGGTGAACCTCCGGAGAAGGCCGGCTTCCTCTTCCTAAACTAAGTGTTGTACTACTCCTAGTGTAACAAAAATGATTATCTAGTCCTATGCTAACATTTTCATGGGGTTTTAGGGAAAGAGATTTACAAAAATGAAACTATACTAGGGATGGTGATGCACCAAATAAAGGGTGTCTTCAGACTCATGAAGGGTTAATTTGAAGAGGGTGTGTGCACCACAGGTCAACTTCACCTACTGCAACTTAGAGAGGGTACATGATACCACAAACTAAGAGACACGCATTCCCTTTGTTAAACTTTATCAGACCGAGAAATATACCAGTTTCCCAGTGAAGAAGGATGAACTCAAGAAGGGTGAACAGACACCACAACTCAACTGCATGCAATACTTCACCACTCGATAAGCATAGAACTCCAAGAACCTGCAATAGAACTTAAACTTGCACAGTGTACCTGTAAGTATGAGAAAGGCACAAAGAAGCACTGAAGGATGAAAGGACCGAGATTAGTCACAAAACACACACTTTTATTGCTTGATAACATGCACAATGCATCATACATTCGAGAAGAGGCAATAGTTGTCATTCAGGTCTTGAAGAGGAGGCTTGAAAGTTCTCTCAACACACAAGAACAACTTACGTAAGAGAGAGAATTCTTGAAAAGTATACACTTGCTCGAGATATCTAAGCTGTCAACTTGTCTAAACTGTTGGAACCCTTTGAAATGAGCTTCCAACTTACATTTATAGAAGAATATGTGAGAAAGAAGAGGAAATGGTCATAATTACATTCCTAAAATGAAGGCTCATGATGTATTTATTACAGTTAGTTGAACCACTTGAGAAGGTTCCATCATGGGTCATTAATTTCCTAATGACCTAGTCTTCTTAATTAATTAAAAGAATATTTAAATAATAATGATAAATATTATTATTAAAATATTTAAATAAAAATATTAATTTAATTAACATAATGTCGAGACCCCCCCGTTGACCCGTTTGACTTGAAGAGGAGGGGGGTCCATGTGGATAGAGTCTCGCACATAGCCAAACTCGATGAATTTCGAATCCTATAACTTGGTGTTGCAATCAATTTTGAACCCCATACTAACTCTTTCCTTGCTTTGCTAATCGCGCTCTTTTGCATTGAGTCCTTCGAATGGTGAGCTATCAAACTCGATTCTAATCTTTTTCCTCTGTTAACTCGAGGCCATTTATGCATTCCTCGTTCAAACTTCATGAAACATCACCACGAGCTCCTTTGCGAAGTCAGAGCTCTTCATCCTAGCAAACGATCTTACCTTTCTGGGCTCAAACTCACTTGAATACCGAGCTTAACCCAATATTTCTAAAAAAGAATGGTTTTACCACAATGCTCGGGATTCTTCCTCATCATATAACACTTGTAGTAAGAATGTTTTGGCTTTGCCATAATAAGCACAATTTGTACCTTCAAACGATGAGAAAATGCCATTATCAATAAAGACCTATCTTGCCATGATGATGACCCAGGCTCATGCCCATAACACGTCGATAAACACCCTTGAGACTGATTTTTGGCCAAAGAACCCTTCAAAAAATACATTGAACAACTGGGGCAACCAAGAGGACCTTGGAAAAATGTACTGGATAACAACCATATGAATTCTTCCTTAGTCGTGGATCAAAGCTAATAGAAATAAGCTAGATAAAATTAGCTTCAAACGAGTATAATCGTCCATTGTAAAAAAACACAGTTTCTCGAACCTAGTAAAAGAATACTTTGTATTGTCGATTGGACGTACATAATGGAAGGGTATAAATATTGCCTACTTCCCATGTAGAGTTTCTCAAAGAGACCATTTACAAGTGATAAGGATGTGGCATACAAAGCGGCCGACGGGTATTTTGAGTTGACCTTCACATTCAATTCATTTCTAGGAGAAAACATCTTTGAGCAATATGAATCGTTTCATTCGCACCATAATAAACCTTCATCTCTGATTGAGCAAATTTTATGAAGCCTTGAATGGCGTGACTCCAATCCATCATACACGGCAGTGAATATTTGTTTCTGTTTGCTATTCGATCTGAGTTCAGAATAAGGATAAGCATGCATTCGATACTGAACAGATAACAACACAGTTGGACAACCTGCTTGCTGGAAGTGCTCAAAAGAAAGGCCTCTACTGTACTGCAACATGCCTGCTGCCTGTGCGTGGGAGCTTGTCTCGCGACCACATCAAGTTCAGAATTGTACAGAGGACGAGGAGAAGGTCGTGGCAGCTATTAAAGCTGATTCAAAGTCTGAACAGTTCAGTGGAATCCTAACAAGGGCGGATCTGTATGAAAGGAGACACTTTCTTCGTATGATCTATGGAACCCAATCCACAGTCCATGCAACATGCATCCTTTCCATCTGGATGAGTTTTCAGCATTGCTTTCGTCAAACTCTTCACATATGAGCCACGACTGAGCCATTAACGTATCACCTTGGTTGGGTCTGCCTGTAGCCTCCGCTGAAATTGGTATCACGTCACATTTTTTTAACCCATGACCCGCTCCAATTCACAACTGTCCTATTAATCCTCCCGGTGACTCGCACAAAGACTCGGACCACTCCAAGCTGCGCATGTGAAATTCTATTTACATGGCCCGTGCGGAAGTCTCATGATGGATAGCCATCGTAATATTTCCGTGCTTGGTAGTTTGATCTGATTTCTCCCATTACGGAAGTTTGATCATGGTTTACCAACCCAATATTTCCACTTGGCGATGCTTTCCTGAATCTCCCCTAGGTGGAGTGAACAACTTGGACTGCCATCGTCAAATCTCGACCTCGGCATACTAGCTCCAAATCCCCGCGTAACGGCTTGGACACATTAATCCACGGGCCCCGGCCTCATCTTCACCGCAACCTTGGCAAGTTCATTCCTTATCTCCACAATTCCCCCTAGCGCGCGGGATCACCATGATTTTTTCTCCTGCCGAGTTTTCCTTCATCAGATTTGAGGATAACATTAAACTCTCAGTGCAAACATTTCAGCTGTAGCTTGTAAGGTGTGATAATTTCAACAGAAACCTTTATGCTTGCCAACCTAGTGACTCGTTGAAGATGCTCATATAATTGCAAAGCAAATTGTGCCTCATGAATATTCTGATATGAAACAGTTCCACCTCTATGAGATTCGCTTCCATGAGTTGCATCGTAAAACAAGTAAGGTCTCGATAGAGAATCTTTGTAATAAATTTCATCAAGTCTCCAGTAACACTCTCACTGTCACTTAATCAATTTTCATAAAAATATCTTGAAGGAAAATCCTGAATTTGAGGATGCATTCGATGCTGAACAGATAAAAACATAGTTGGACGACTGCTTTGCTGGAAGTGCTCAAAAGAACTTCTGCTATATTGCAACATGTCAATTGCTGTGCACCAAATGCTTGGCGAGGAAGGTCTCGAACAACGCCAATAAAATATATATATCTTGTGTTTACTAATACCCTGGCCCGGCATTCTTGCTGCCTCTGCGAGCTTACCATTGTAAAATTATTTCGAGTAGGCCTCCCAGTTTTGCATTAATCAATGAGCCCTGGAATTGTATCCTAGAAACCATCTTTAATGCATCCACACAAAATGAGTTGCCTTGAATTATCCATCATGCTTGATGAGTCCCATTGATAGGGCTCCATCACGTATCTCTGTTTACGCAACGATCTCCATTCATTTTATGGCACTCTTGATGCCTTGGCTTGCGTTTGAATCACCCTAGCTCTGCAGAATGTGTCCTAAAAGAAGCTCACCACATGATCTCCAAAATGAACGAGTCACGAAGATGAGTCAAACTCCTTATCTCTGCCTTCGCTTCTGCCTGTGCTTGAACCTTTCCAATTCATTGAGACTTTATTGATAGCTCGAACTTTGACTCTCCCTGACTCGGCTTTCACTTCTTTTTGCATCGATCTCCACCGAGATCCTTGTAGAGTTCCTTTCATTCGTCAATTTTCAATGAGCTATATTTTGCATTAACAAGACCATCATCTAGCTCTTACAACTGAGAGTCTCTACTGAGATGATTTCGAGATGATTATCAATTTGACACCGGGTTCTTTATCAACTCGACTCTGAACTCTTCACTGAGTTGAGATCAACTGGGTGCCTTTCGATGCTAGGTGATCTCTTCATATGCAATTTAGGAATTATTTTTAATTATTGCATCTCGTTAATAACCGAAGGTGGGTTCCTGGCACTATTATTTCATTTTGAACGTGATAGGACCCCGTTTTCCAATCTTGCCATGTGTGCAAAATTGGATAATGAAGAACCAACAACTAGAATGGTGTAGTCAAGTGATGACTAACACCTAGAATAGTGTAGTCAAGTGGTAACCAACACCTACTGATAGTGTAGTCAATGTAAACTCCAAGTGAGGTGGAATATCCCAGTATGATAATACAAATAAAGCGAGGAAAATAAATCTTACACTAATCGATTCAAAATCTAAAAAGTAGATTAACAAACATATGTGAAGCTATGAGAAGCGACACACACACACACACACACACACACACACACACACACACACACACACACACACACACACACACACACACACACACACACACACACACACACACACACACACACACACACACATTTCGGAAGACATGTTTACGGAGTCTCTTGGATAGTTTTGGATCCATACCTATCAAACTCATGTGTTCGACGACAATATTGTCCACATGTTACAAACTTTTCTTACATATCATTTGAACACATTATTCCACTCTATAAACACATTTTGGTGAGTTTGTTCAATTCCCTAACCTTAATTGTACTATTAAATTCTAGGTGCAACATAACATATTAGACAATCAAAACTAACCATATTTCGAACTATTTTGGAATTACCTTTATTAATCTCAAATTACCGTTTCAATTTTAATTAGATTATCTATAAAAACCTAATTTAATCAAAACAACAACAAAATTAGGAAAACAATGAACAAAAATAGGCAAGCACAATCATTTGATTACTTTTCAACATATGGCCAATTGTTAAGGAACCAAAGGTAGCTAAAAAATGAGAAGAAATAATATGGGATCGAGAATAGGGTGTGCACATGAGAGTGAAAAGTACATGTATCTAATGCATTTGGAGTCCTCTACAACTCGATCGTACATACTTTTTGCACGTTTTATGCAACCCAAGCCCAATCAATACTCTTTAACATTTTTGCAACCATAAATTTTTTCTTGAAAAAATTATGTTGTATATAATAATCCATGTTAAGGTGTATTATATTTAAAAGTGATTTTTATTTTTATTCATGTGATATTTTTATAAAGTCATAAAATTAATTCTAAGCTACATTAAAGAGGTATATGTGGTTCAGGGTAGTAAGACATGTATTTATGAAGCCACAAAGGAGGAGATGAGAAGGTTGAGCAAGCACTAGTCATCTTGCAACTAATCAACCATTATGTTAGTAAGAGGGTCATTTCCATTGTAGCGTTGTCCTCTTAACATGAAAATAATTATATATTTTGGGTTTATATGTTACCGCAACCACACCAACTAATCAATATTAGATTTTTAAAATCAAGATACATTGAAGAGACATACCCTAAAAGATAGTTGCACATGGACCTAGGAGACGCGCCCTGAATTCAAGCCGTTTTAACTCATACAAAATACAAGAATGAGGGACAAACTTTTTCACCACTTTCAAATAGATGGAAATGCCTGCATTTTAAGCACAACACAAAGTACTAATACTTAAACACATTATGCTTAGGTTGAAGCTTATAGGGTCCTCATAAACGTACTTACAAAACCACAAATTTGAAATACATGTTCAACGGCTATCTAATAACGTTTTGGGTTGGAAAACCAATATATTGCTTCGTCTTCTGCACGGTTATTAAATTCGCATTCAACTCATTTCTCCAATTCCTACCCTGAAAGGTGTCATTAACTCTAGAATTCACACAGACATGGCAGCAACCTACATTGGAATGATGGACCCAGCGTATTTTGTTGGCAGAAATGAAATTCTCCAATGGATCAACACCACCCTAAATCTCCATCTCCAAAAAGTTGAAGATGTATAATTTTTCATTTTTTCGTGTTCTTTGTAAAGAAGTAAGGAAATGAAAGTGTGTTTTGTTTGTATTCAGGCTGCATCTGGAGCAGTGCACTGCCAATTAATGGATGCCGCGCATCCAGGAGTAGTGCCAATGCACAAGGTTAATTTCGATGCCAAGAATGAATATGACATGATTAATAACTATAAAGTTCTTCAGGATGTCTTCAACAAGCTCAAAATATCCAAGGTAGACCATGCCCATTTCCTTTTTCTCGTTCTTTCGATTCTGAAGGTATTGAGACGAAGATACAATAGTTTGTTCATGTGCCTTATGCAGCATATTGAAGTGAGTAGGCTAATAAAAGGGCGACCCCTTGATAACCTGGAGTTTATGCAATGGCTGAAACGATACTGCGATTCTGTTAGTGGCGGGATTGTGGATAAGTACTTTCTTCGTCCCTTTTTTAGTTTTTACTATTGATAATGCATAAATAAATATAGAATGCCCAAGATTTTAGTTCAGATTGGTAAAGTGCACTCTCGTTTGACGGAATGTATTTGGTATTTGGTGCTAGGGTTTCAAGAAAGTTAACAAAGGATCTCTGTCCTGCGTCGAACTGTATATATTTAGTATTTGGGGCTAGGGTATCAAGAAAGTTAAATTGGGACATCCGTCCTGTGTTGGAAGGGCAAGGGTAGCTTCGTAGGAGTTGGACATGTATTCTGGTTCCGTTGGCGTCAAGTAAAAGCCTCTTGGAGTTTAAATTGAGTCAGTTATTTGTAGGGTTTTGTTTGGTAGAATGGAAGTTAACTTGGTTACTGGATCAAATTTATGACCACCCTGATGCCCGAAAAATCCTATGCCATAGAATCTAAACGGCTTACTCTGCTATAAGACCTTTTGGTTTCCTTATTCAGTCGAGATGATTCTGAGAAGATTTTGCATTTTTTTCCCTTTGTGGGGATTACAGTTACAATGCATTGGAACGAAGAGAAGGCTGTAAATGAGCAAAAGTAATTAACAAGAATGGAAATTAACTCAGTTACTGGATTAAATTTATGACCACTCTGAAGCCCCAAAAACTCTGTGCCATAGAATCTAAACGGCTGACTCTGCCATAAGACTTTTTGGTTACCTTGTTCAGTCAAAATGATTCTGAGAAGATTTTGCATTTTTTTTTTCCGTTGTGGGTGTTACAGTTACAATGCATTGGAACGAAGAGAAGCCTGTAAAGGGGCAAAAGAGGTTAACAAGAAGGCAGGCTCTGCACCCAAACACCAAGCAGTTTCAAGCAACAGGCGACATGAAATTCTCATTGCCAATGCAGGACAAAAGGCAACAAAAACTGTCCTGAACAATACTGTTGGAAACGCTCAGATTCCTCCAGTAGCAACAGGGGAGAAACTGGCCGCAGGTGCTCACCCAGTTCCAGTTGTTCCAGCACAAGTTCAGAAACTTAATGAGCAGGTTAGGTGGATTATCATTCTCTTTGTACATCTAATCACATATCAACTCCTTTCATGCAACATGCATTTCATTGCTACAACCTTTCCCTCTTGCAGATCACTGAATTAAAGCTGTCTGCTGCTAGCTTGGAAAAGGAAAGAGACTTCTACTTTGCAAAACTAAGAGATATTGAAATTCTATGCCAAAATTCAGCTGTGAAAAATTTGCCTGTGAGCACAAACCTCCTGTCTCCTGTGTTATTTTACCTTCAATAATAAACATTTATTTAAAAGAAGATTTACACAGATACAAACAACTTCTTATGATTTCCTGTGTTGAAATTATCTTCTTATGCCTTTATCAAGACCTATTCCTATAAACTTTCAAATGATTTACATTTCTCACAATTGTTTTCTTTTTTATTCAGGTAGTTTCTGCAGTTCAAAGGATTTTGTATGCTGCAGAAGACAGCCCTGCAGTATTTGCTGATGCCAAAACAATTATGTGTCAGCAGCCTTTAGGCCTACCTAACTCCAATGATATCAATAAGAGGGAATCTCAAAAAGGAAAGCTGTGATGACACCTGAAGTGGAAGATCTTGCAAATGTCGTGCTTCACCCTATGCAAAGAAGGGATCCATTGGGAGATGCCAACTGTTTGGATGTTCATTAGCGTGGTTCACCTCTAACACTCTCATAAGGCCAAAGAGAAACATGCTCTGTTTCACCCATTTGATCCAGGCTCACAAGAGCTCTATGAAGTTTTCGGTTCCAAAATAACATTTCTGGTGCTATTGCAGATCATAGGGCTGATATAACTTTGCTTCTACTGAAGAATGTGATTAAAAGATTTTCTTGTCTGTTGCTAATGTGTAAGAGTATGCTCCTCAGTCTCAGAAATTTCGGAGTTCCATTGATTTGTGGTTGGATTAGTTTAAGCCTAGCTGTAGAGGACGCCTTAATATGGTTTGTCTATGACCTTAAACTACTGTCTATTGGAATTTCCCTGCATCTATGAAATTAATCATTTTAATCCCTCCTTAAACATGTTCATGCTATTATTCATTTTAAACTCTCGTTTATCTACTTTTTTCCATTCTTGAAAGTCTTGATATTTATATTCCATTAGATATTACTTGCCCTAAATTGCAGTTGAATGATGATTATGGGAGTTCCTATACACAATTTTGCAAGTTCTTTTGGTTTAAAAAATCTAATAAATGGTTTTAAAATTCTAATGAATTGATTCTTATGATTGTATGTTTAAAAAGTTTGATTATTTGTCATAGAGACCTTCGCACAACTTCTCAGGTTAAGAAATCCTGATAATTTATCAAAAATTCTTGGTTTTCCATATAGACTAGCTCTTGCCCAAAAGTAATTGTGGCAAAGATTTTAAAAATATCTTAATTATTTATGATGTATTCATTAATATTTGATTCTAGTAATTTTTATTCAGATTCCTTTAGTTATTGGAAAAATTATTCCATTATAATTTTAAATTTTGAATGAGAAAAACATTCAGTCCATCAATCAAATAGGTGTTTGCCAAAGCCCAACTTAGGTACACCCTAGTTAATGATGTTAGCATGTGATGCAATCAAGGTATGGGTGTGAACTGAATAAGAGCCCAACCTTGCAGCTATAGAGTAACACAATCCGATCTTGTAGCTATAGAGTAACACAGTGGTGTCTAATGCAAAACAATATTCTTTCTATTTATTCAAGCCTCAATAGGTATTACAACATTAAGCAAACAAAAATTGGTTTGCCATCTAGCCTAGCTCGTTTAAAAGTAATTGTGGCAATGATTTTACAAATATCTTAATTGTTTATGATGTATACATTAATATTTGATTCTAGTACATTTATTTATGATGTATTCATTAATATTTGATTCTAGTATATTTATTTAGAATCCTTTAGTTATTTGAAAAATTATTCTATCATAATTTTAAATGTTGAATGAGAAAATATTCAGCCCATCAATCAAACAAATGTTTGTCGAAACCTAATTTAGGTATACCACTAGTTAATTGTTATGTTATTAGCATGTGATGCAGCCAAGGTATGGCGTCTTAATTGAATAAAGCCCAACCTTACAACTATAGAGTAGCACAACCTGATCTTGTAGCTATGGAAAATATTTTTCTTTACTTATTCAAGCCTTAATGGGCATTACATCATTCGTGCACATAGTCTCAAATGGGTGTATAATCACACATACAACAACTTTGAGCCTCAAAGGGCGATACAATTACATGTGCAAACTTTGCTTCCATGTGTCTTCACGCAACTAAAACCTTCAAAAATGTTGTTGTGCAAAAAAGAGTGGATTATCATTATAAGACCAAGATGAACAAAAGCCTCTCTCAAAATTTCAAGCCAAACATTTTGAATTTATGATTATATTTTTATTTTCTCTTTAGCAACTATTAACACACAAAAGTAGCACCCTAGGATTTGATCATGGAGAATCAAGAATTTTGGTATAACATTGGATTGTCTCCAAGTGTGGAAATTGTTGCTTGAGACAAACCTCCAGAGAAGGTTGGTTCTTCTACCTATCCTAATGTTAAAACTACTCCTACACTGAAAGCAAGACTATATAATCCTAATGTAAGCATTCACATGGATCGGGAGAGAGAGGGAGATACATGGAAATAAAATCCAAAGCTAAAAGAATGTGATAGTGCAAAGAAAAGGGGATCAATCTCCATGAGGGAGAATGAGAAGGAAATGAAAGAAGGGGAGGGTAGACAAGTGTGCTAGAGACCCAAAACTGCATTTAACCCTCTATTCCTCACACACAAAACCCAACAAAAATGGAGAAATCTATAAAAACAACACACCAAGGAATGGAAAGGGAGGAAAGAATGCAATGAAAAATCAAACTAGGGTAGAGAGATAGCCACAAAATAAGATTTTATTGCAATAAAAGTATGCACAGACCATTACATCCATGGAGGAAGGCGCAAAACGCATGCAAGAGTCCAAATCCATGAGGTTTGCAACTCATATATGTTTGGGCACCATTTTGGCATGGTTCCTTTACAAATTTTGGAGAAGGATCATTATAATGAAGATGAGTTGCAAATATATAGAGAATGGGAGAAAAGAGGAGTGAAAGAGAGAGGGCAAAGATAGGGCACGTCATTCCTTCACGCTAACCGTGACCAAAATGTAATCAATGTTTGCAAAACCATGTGGGTGCCAAACAAGACCATCTTTCCATGTCATTCGACACTTTGTAGAGAGAGGTATGGGCATCATTCATCATTTATTTTGGTGGTTGAAATGGTTGCAAACATTTTAAACAAGCAAAAGCGCCCCTTTTCGCCCCAAACACGTGTTTTCCTTTTTGCTCCCAAAACTCCATCAATTTTTGTGTTCTTAATGCCAAAATATTTCCCTTGGAGAGACCTTTCCAACGCCACCATTTTTTTGCAATTTGGAGAGCCATCATGAAATATATGGCCAAAAACCTCCACCGCTTCATTTAGCAAACTTTCCTATGTGTTCATCCATTTTTTTGCAAGTGTTTCGTGGTTGACCCTTTGTTATGCGACATTGCTAGTGTTTGGCGGCTTCTTTGAATTCCATGGTATTTTTCTATGTTCCATGAGAGGTCTTTGCCTTCATTTCGCGGGCTTGTGAAGTCTGCAGAACAATCCACCCTTGCTTGCAGCTATTTAGCCTTTGGAAATGCCATTGTGCTTCTTTGTTCGCAAACATTGAGAGTCTCATTGCAACATTATGGATATTTTTCTGGACTCTCCAATTCCATGGAACATCTAGTTCCTTTAGTCCATTAAACACCTGAATTATAGTGTTCCATGGATTTTTCCTCAAAATTTTGCCATGTCCCAAAATGAATTGAAGTTATCAATATATATTGTAGTCTTTATTTACCAACACTAATAGTCGGGCATCTTTGGCACTTCACTTAGACAAATGTCTAAGCACTCACTCAAGCGTGCACAATATAATGGGTCCCTCTTTATTTGATCATGCAAGATGTATATTCATCATAAACCATTGCACGACATAAAATAGAAGATAAAGTAAGTAAATCAATACACAGATAAGAATAATAATAGATTTGATCATTCATTCATTGTTATAAGCAACTAACAATAGTATCACGGACTCCAATTACACATTGTTTACTTCCCCGACCTTGGCAATCCATACAATACTACCTATTACAAACATATGAGCAGCACATTAAAACAATCATGAATTACATACTCAACAACAAAGGCACGCACCTCATCTCTCTCTCTCTCTCTCTCTCTCTCTCTCTCTCTCTCTCTCTCTCTCTCTCTCTCTCTCTCTCACACACACACACACACACACACACACACACACACACTCAACTCTTTCTCATACACACACTTCTACAATGGGTGCGGCATACATATTTTATACACAACGGAACTTGTCCTTCACCGCTTACATGCTTTAGTTCTAATAATAGACTTCCTAATTATAGATTGCATGCCTCTAAATTTTTGTTTTAACCTCCAATCTTTCCTATAAATAGCTCGGTCTTATCCATGTTTGCATCCTATAATTAGATGTCCTTACATGTGCTTTATCTTCGTCAGGTGTTTTATCCTTGTTGGGTCTATTTTTAGACTTGCCTTGGTAAACACACTAACTTTTCTTTTCTCTATTTATAGACCATTCGGAATCTTGCTAACTCCTTTAATGTGCCTTTATGTGCATACATTCGTGCCCCGATGTCTTTCCATCTCCTCACACACCTTTGTGCAATTGTCTACATTATTTTCTTGTCCTTCGCATACTCCCGTGCATTCCTTTCTTTTGATACTTCTCTATGGTTTACGTGTGCCCTTTTGCGTGCGGTCTTCAACTTTCGCCCGTGGTTTGTATTTAGCCACATTCTCAATCCAACATTATCCCACACTAGGAGTATTGTCTATCCCCGACAATATAAAGAATGAAGAATAGTTTTGAAAGAATGAAGGAATAAGGGAAACACCCCCAATGAATCAAATAATTAACAATGTTATCTCCCGCATGCATCCAAAAATCACAATTAAGGCTACAATATAAGTTATGGAACCTCTAGGCTAATCTCATTTTCTACCTACTTCCACTCTTCTAGCTCTTTGGACACTTTTTTCCGGATCGCCTCAACAATATCTAAAACGTCCTCTAGGGTCAACCCACCGACTTTCTCCCGCATCTCCTTTAGTATGATATCCCACTCTTTGGCGACGCCTCCAAGCCATCTACCTTGTGCATCACCATCACTCGGACTTCGCCAAGCCTTTTCTCAATCTGTCGTGCTTAGTTTTTGTTATTTCCTTCTTGTCGCTAACTTATTTCAAACCCCTCTTGTGCTCAGCTCTGTTTGTTAGCAAGGAGGCCTAAATTTTCTTTATCTCTGCCTCATCCTCTACAGTGCACACATTTAGGATCATTTCTTTTTCTGGAAGTCAACAAAAATCTTCTCATCCTACCATGCAACTTCCTTCAATTCTCGCGCCAAGTGTATTGTATTTTTCTAGCTTTTGTCCTACCTTGGATTTATTTATATTGGTCAATTCTTCTATTGTTGGCCTCACTCACTATGAAATTTAACCAACATGAGTTGTACACAACTCCTCCAAATATTCCATCTATGTGTTATGATCGGAAGCTTGGCCGCATCACAACATTTGGACATATGTGTGCAATATTGTTAATTATCTCGGCTGCTTTGTTATAGGCATCAACCATTCTCTTCTTGGCTTCAATAAATTCCTCGACAAGCTTCGGTTTTTCTTATTCTTGCGCTCTATATACCATTGCATTCTCTTTATGATGGCCCCTTTATCAATGTTCCTTCTTCCTTCTTCACTGCCATTTTATTTAAGGAATTACATGTCTGCTCATCCTATGACCGAGTTGAGTCTACCACTTTATAGAATTTTGTTGGGCCCTTTTTTGCGTAAGTCAAATATAGATTATTTCTTTACTTGAACTTAGTTTCCTCCATGTTTGTTTGTAATGCCCCCGAGAGCATCTTTCTCGGTGCACGGGTGTACTTCTTCCTTGTTGAACATTTCCCAACATAATAGGTTTTCGGTGGGCACCGAACTTTGAAACTTGGCCTATAGAAGCTTTATCGGGCCATCAATATAGGACATCTAAGGTGGTGTCGGTGGAGTTTGTCTTGTCCTCCTTCCTCCCATGAGACCTCCTTTGTGGTGTGTCTTGCGTAATATGTTGTGCATGTCATGTTTCTTCACCAAAGTGCCTTTCCCTCTCCACTTCCGTGTTCCTTGGTTTCTTCCTCATCGCAAGCTTCCTCATGTCTTCTCCACGCTCTTCCACATTCTCGTCCCCGCACTCATCTTTTGTATGATCTTCATCTTGGACCTTTTCCTCTTGTCCTTGCTCCAGCTCCTATTTATGTTTCTCTTCATGCTTGGGTTGTTCCAAGTCCTCATCATAAAAATTATGAATGACATGAGGTTGTTCCTCCTTTGTTGGACTTGGTCGGCACGCATGTTTGTTTAGAGACGACCGAGGGGTTTGTGAGGTGATTTCTTCCTGGCATCTTCTCGAATTTTCTTCCTCCTCCGATAAAGTGCAAATACCACCTAATCCTATTCTTATTCCTCTTCGGAGGAGTTTTCTCATGTTTGTGCTTAGGAATCTTCACCATTTCCCTTTTCGGTGGTTTTGGAAGATCAAGGTCGTGCACATCAATATTTTTTCCATCCTTAAGTTTTGGTCGTAGGTAGATGTAAACCCCGCAAGCCTCCGCCCACTATCACAGTCATAATTGGGTTCAAATCCATGTTTTCTGTCTCCATGGTCTCAACATATGGTGCCTTTGAAATATACCCATATGTTTTGTGTAGCATATGGTAGTCAATATCTACCCATTCTCGCATTGAACTTCAAGGGTTGTGCATCCTTTATCCGGTTTACGATTCACTTAAAATAATTATTTGTGAATGCAAATGATAGTTTGCACCACGGTCCCATCTCCCCATTGCTTAGTAAAAATCTACCAAGGCTGAAGTGTTGCATTACTGCAAACTCGCATGTCCATTCAATAACGCCAACAATTCCTTAGAACATGCCATTCATTTTCAAATGCATCACACATCCTCTTGTACCATTTCTCAAGGCATGCCTTATATGGATTGGAGATGGCCCCATCACAAATAAAATGTTGGGGTTTGCACACCGGTTGTACAAACAATATATTAGATCTAACCATATATGCAAAAAAAGTGGATATTCTACCAAAAGAAATATACTAAACAAAAGACATAAATCAACACCAAATTTAATGTGGTTCACCCAGTGTGGGCTACGTCTACCAAGAAACAAGCCAATCTATTATCCAAAGCTTTGACAAGATATACAATGAATATTTACAATCTTTCACACCTCTCAGATGTACAATACTTTCTTTCCTCAAGCTTTTGCTTCATCACCAAGAATTCTCTCTCTCACCAACTTTTGCAAGTTCTTTCTAATTCTTGTTAATCTCTTACTTCTAAACCCTATCTTTATGCTTATATAGTCATTTATAGACTTAGGGCACTTAGTCATGCAATTACAATCAATAGATATACTTTAATGCTAAAAATAGATCTAATTCAGAGTTAATTAAAACATCCTCGCACAGGTAACCAATGTCGGTTAGCCCTAACCGATGTCGGTTCCTTCCTTGCCTGACCGATGCCGGTCATGGGTGACCGATGCCGGCTACCCCCTAACCGATGATGGTTACTGTATTTTCCAGAAAGTTTCCATTACATGCTAAACTGAAGTAATTAAGCTCCACAACTCAACAATCTCCCACTTGGAGATTAATTACTGCACCATACCTGTACAACATCATTCTTGGATCCTTCCTTAGCTTTGTTTCTTCCTCTTCAAGTCTCAAACTCAAAGACCAACATAAGTGGACTATAACTCCAACTTCTCATTTGCTAATGGCTTCGTTAGCATATCCGCAAGGTTCTTACTCGTATGAATCTTTTCTAGATTCAACTTTCCATCCTCCAATACCTGCCGTATGAAGTGATACCTCAACTGAATTTATTTTGTTCTTAAATGAAACACTGAAGTTCTTTGCCAAATGAATTGCACTCTAACTATCACTAAACAATTTACAATTACTTTTCTCCTTTCCCAACTCTTCCATGAACCTACTCATCCATATCATCTCCTTGCTAGCCTTTGTAGCTACAACATACTCTACCTCTGTAGTAGACAAAGCCACAACCTTCTACAATCTTGAAATATAGCTAAGCTGCGTGCCACCCATTGTCAAAATAGATCCAGTAGTGCTCCTTCTACAATCTAGATCTCTAGCCATATCCAAATCAACATAGCTACATAATTAAATATCTTAACCTCCATAACATAACCACATGTTATATGTCCCTTTCAAATACCTGAGTATCCATTGGACGGCTTTCCAATGCTCTTTACTTGTATCAACCATATATCTACTCACAACTCCCATTGCTGTAATGTAATGTCAGTGCAGTACAAACCATAACATACATGATACTCCCAATTGCTGAAGCATATGACACTCATGTCATGTATTTGACCTCCTCACATGATGATGGACACTGATCTTTGCTCAATTTGAAGTGTCCAACCATAGGTGTACTAACAGGTTTTACATTCTACATCTTGAACCTTTCTAACACCCTATAGATATAATCCTCTTGAGACAAATACAATTTCTTGTTCTTCCCATCTCTGTGTATTTGCATGCCAAGGATTATTTTTGCAGCTCCTAAATCCTTCATAGAAAATGTGTGAGCTAGATTTCCCTTAAGCTCACCAATGTCCCGCATACTAGATCCCGCAATAAGCATATCATCCACATACAGAACAAAATAATATAGCTCCCATTTTCAAACTTCTTGAAATAAACACAATGGTTAGATTCACATCTCAAGTAATCATGATCTTCCATAAAACTATCAAACCTCATGTACCATTGCCTTGGAGCTTGTTTGAGCCCATATAGACTCTTTTTCAACCTGCACACTAATTTCTCCTTACCCTTGACTTCATACCCAAGTGGTTTTGCATAGATAAATCTCTTCATCCAAATCACCAAAAGGAAAGATGTATTCACATCTAGTTGATCTAAATGCAAGTATTCTACTGCAACTAAACTCAATACAATACGAATAGAAGTCATCTTAACAACATGAGAAAATATTTCACCAAAGTCAATACCTACTTTATGTGCAAATCCCTTCACTACAAATCTTGTCCTTGTATCTTTTCATCCACCCTCTTCTTCCTTGATCCTGTAAACCCACTTGTTTCGCAATTTTCTCTTACTGCTTGTGACAACTTAACCAAATCCCATGTTTGGTTCTATTCCAAGGAATCCATCTCCTCATCCATGCCATGCTCCCACTAGATGTGAGTCTTATCTGCATTACTTCTTCAAATATATCTGGTTCACTATTATCAATCAATAATAAATAAAATAGAGGTGTAAATCTTTCTAGAGGTTTACTTACCCTTTGTGACCTTCTCATAGTAGTTTGGGGTACCAGGAGGTTCAATCTGGACCTCCTGGACAATCCTATAAAAATCTGTTAGTGACCGATGTTGGTCACCTCTAACCAATGTCGGTTCTACTAACCGAGGGTGGTTTTGATCTTCTGTAACCGATATTGGATCTTCGACCAAAGTGCCGATCGGAGGTCAACCGACACCGTTACTATGTAACCTGTCGGCAGCAATTATTTTAAATCCGAGAGTTCATTTTCATTCACAAACTTCTCAACCGATTCATCCTTAGGAACCAAAATTTGATCCTATACATTCTCTTTTCATTCCATTCAACATCATGACTCCTAATAATTTTATAATTCTCTAAATCCCAAAAATAGAAACCGAAATCACCAGATCCATAACCAATAAAATTGCATCTCTTGGATTTTGCATCCAAATTTTTCTTATTTTCCTTATCAACATGCACAAAACCTTGAACCAAAAACTAAAAAAGATATACCTCTTTTCCAGTCCAAGGTTCCTCTTGTATTCCTCCATCTAGTGAACTTGAAGGCCCACGGTTAATCAAATAAAACCTGTTGTATCAATTGCGCCGCCCAAAAGCAGTAATGGTAACCGAGAATGTTCTAGCACATTCCATGATTGTCCTATTCATTCTTTCTGCAACACCATTCTCCTATGGTGTTCTTGGAACCATTCTTTCTCTACATATCCCATTCACTGAACAATAATAATTGAAAGTCTTGCTATAATATTCACCACCATTGTCAAATCTAAGGCAATTTAACTTAGAATTTGATTCATTCTCAACAAGGGCTTTCCATCTTTTAAAAGTCTCAAAACATCAGATTTAATTTTAATAGAATAAACCCATACCTTTCTTGTAGCATCATCAATGAAAGTAACATGAATCTTGGGATCCTCTATGAGAAGCTACCCGAGTTGGTCCCCACACATCCGAGTATACAAACTCCAATTTCTGCTCCTTCTTAGTTGCCCCAATTTTGAGAAATCTCACTCTCTTTTGCTTTCCAAAAATACAATGCTCACATAAATCAAGATCTAATCTTTTAGATCGATAACTTACCCTTAGCCTTTAAGATCTGCATTCCTTTTTTAATCATATGGCCCAATCGGTTATGCCACATGCATGCATCTGAATCTAAAGTAGATAATGCAAAAAGGAATCAATAATATAGGTAGATAAATATAACATTCCTACCTTCTTACCTCTTTCCACAACAAAAGTACCCTTGGTGACTTTCCAAGAGTCTCTTGTAAAAGTAACCATGCAACCAGATTCACCTAGTTTCCTTAGAAATAAGATTTCTCCTGAGGCTTGGCACATGCCTCACATCTTTCAATACCCATGTATTTCCATTTTGCAATTTTAGATGAACTTCCCCTTTACTAGTAATACTGCAAGGTTCATCATCACCCAAATAAACATGCCCAAAATTTCCCTAGACATAATTTCTGAAATAACCCTTATTAGGGGTTGCATGGAAAGAAGCTCCTGAATCTAAAACCCATGATTCAAATCTATTATCCAAAGAAATAATAAGAGCATCTTGCATTACCTCTGATATAGAAAGATTTGTTTCTTTACCTTTGTCTAGTTGATGGTTCTTTTTATCCTTTGACCGATAATCTTTCTTTGCATGTCCTTTCTTTCCACATTTCCAACAAGTAATTCTTTTATACGGATTTAGATCTGCTATCCCTTGACTTTGATTTCCCATTACTCTTACTCTTGGATCTCTCCTTCGCTTGCACTTTGATTTCTACATTCAAAGCATTTCCGGATGATGATTCCTCTGTACTCTTCTGCGAATTTCTTCATTCAAGATTATACTAACCACATCATCAAACTTCAAAATATTATTAGCATATGTTGTATTACTAACAACCATTATCAAGTTATCCTAACTATCGGGCAAAGAACATAAGAGTAAAAGTGATTTTACTTCATCATCAAATGGTATTGCAGCTTATTTTAACTAATTTATAATAGATTTGAAATATTTCAAATGACTAGATGCAAATCCACCTTCATGCATCTTAGAACTAAATAGTTTCTTTACCAAATAAACATTATTTGAAGCACTAGGTTTTTCATATAAATTAGCAAGAGATTTCATTAACTCTACCGTAGAAGCTACTTCTGTAATATTGGAAGCCACAAATGTTATCAGGCTTAATCTTATAGATCCCAAAGCCTTTATGTCAAGAATCTTCCATTCTTCATCAGTCGTCTTCATAGGTCTAGACTTCTCATCTAACGGTAAATATAAATCTCTTTGATACTGAGATAATCCTCAATCTACATCTTCCATAATTGATAATTTCGCCATCAAATTTCTCTACCTTGTATTTGTTTTCTTCGCCATTGTTGTATCTCCCACTCAATCGAAAACCTCTCGTGAGTAAATATGTCAACACAAAAACCCCAAACAAAGCTCGATACCGGTTGTTGGGGTTAGCACATACAGTTATATGATAATATATTAGATCTAAGCATACATGTAAATAAAAATGTATATTCTACCAAAAGAAATATATAAAACAAAAGACATAAATCAACACCATATTTAACGTGGCTCACCCGGTTTGGGCCATGTCCACCAAGAAACAAGCCAATCTATTATCCAAAGCTTTGACAAGATATACAATGAAGATTTACAATCTTCCACACCTCTCAGATGTACAATACTTTCTTTCCTCAAGTTTTTGTTTCATCACCAAGAATTCTCTCTCTCACCAACTTTTGCAAGTTCTTTCTAATTCTTGTTAATCTCTTACTTCTAAACCCTAACTTTATGCTTATATAGTTATTTATAGACTTCGGGCACTTAGCCATGTAATTACAATTAATAGATATACTTTAATGATAGAAATAGATCTAATTTCGAGAGTTAATTAAAACATCTTCACACAAGTAATTGATGCGGTTAGCCTTAACCGATGCGGTTCACCCTAATCGATGTTGATTTCTTCCTTTCCTGACCGATGCCGGTCCTGGGTGACCGATGTCAGTTACCCCCTAACCGATGACAGTTATTGTATTTTCCAGCAAGTTTCCATTGCATGCTAAACTAAAGTAATTGAGCTCCACAACTCAACATAAACTTGGTGAATCTTTGCATTGAAGACTTCTTCTCGATAAGGTGCTCCTAAATGTTGTCCTATGGTCTGTCTAAAGCACTCTTATCTCCTAAAAAAATTAGCAAATTGATGGAACCCCAAGTGAACTTCTCTCGTTTCTCCATTTGCATCATTACTTCTTCTTTGATTCCTTCAACTATATACAAGGAAATGTTATATTTTGTCTTGTGCGCAATATGCAGAAAATTCTTATTCACCTCTATTCATCTCTTAGAGGCACCCAATTTACAACTAACTAGGTGCACATCCACTCTTGTGTCGAGGTGAAAATTTTTATTGATGTTGAAGGTACGAATTCTTTGATAATGCAACCTTGAGGTTGTTACCTTTATTCTCGCTTCGTCATGTAAGTCAAGTTATATTTCTTCTCTAGTATTGTGTACCCCGGTGACTCTATCTATTAACTTGGTAGTTAAGTGCATCCTCTTACCTACGAATTATAATTAAACTTCATGGACACGCGACATCAACCATTGATAAAAGTGCGCGGGATTACCAAAGAAGGGTAACTCGTATAATTGTAGTACTCCAAACCCTTCCAAGTCCTTGCACATTGTGTCATCAAGAAATATTTTTCCTTCCACAGTCCTCTCGACTAATCTCCCATTAGACATTATTTTTATGCATGTTTCATGTCCTTGCACTTGGTGGTTGTATTCAATGTTTTTTCAATTCCATAGTTGTGACGTCCATTATTCCCCTACAATTACTACTTGTAGATACTACATTTTGGAAAACCATTTGTCGGGATATTATTCCATAGTCTTATTGGTATTTGGTACTTTTTTGGTGCCATATTTCCCTTATGATGCTTTTGTAAATGTTCTTACCCATGAAGTGTGAATTTTATCCCTAGATGTCGAAAAACTCTAGTTTTTCTTTTGTTAACTCTGCGCTCACCTTGATCTTTCAAAGTTATGCCCTAGCTCACTCTCGTGAATCACTTCACACCGCTAACTCTACAAGTTTTTTCATAACCATAGCTCCACGACCTTATCTCCACAACTCTCCCTGTAACACCTTCCAATTTATAGCTATAAATTCTCACAAGGGAGTCTGTCTTTGTTTGAAGGTTCTATGCTCAAACTTTTATGTCAAGTCTCTGATTTTCTCTGTTTTCACTTGTTTGATGGTTCAAAAGAGATCTTTCACACACAAGTTCTCAATAACAAGGTAAAAATGAATTCTCTTGCCCTCCTCTTATAATTTTTCAATTCATGACCTCATTAATTGCATTCACATAACACCGATTTTTAGTTTTTAAAGCATCTTTTCTACTTTCCTACTTTTCTTGTGTTTTCCCACCTTTTTCACAATATTCCACTCACGCGCGTGGCATTTCATAACCTTCTAAAGAGCATGCTACTACTTCCCACGCTAGTAACTTACTTGCATGCACCCTCCTACACCACACACATTCTTCCTCTACACCTCTTTCTAAGTAGATTTCATCCGCGTTACCTCCCTCACGTTATACTATGCGCCTGCTCCAGTCAACGGCTCCATTCATCTCGGTTTCATGTGAGAAATTCCACTGATCCACACACATTCGTGCCTTATCAATCCAATCACAAGAGTAATTCCCTCATTGCACCTTTACCTACTTCCAATGCACACCTTTGTCTGCCTACCCCACACTAAAATGCATGTGTGGTCCTTTGCGCATTAGTCTAAAACATATTGATCAGCTCCTATGCATGAAAGTGCTTATTACAACAAAACAAAACCAAATATAAGGAAACCTAAACTAAATAAAAATACTGCCTTATAACAAACATATTGAAAGAATCTTAGTTATAGTAGGGCTTAAAATTAATCCTATTAAAATAACTAGTCAACATGGTGTCATCCAGTTGCTTTTAAGCGACATGTGCCCGATTCTAATATCTTGGTTACTTTAAATGGTCACAACCAATGAACTTTGAGATTCCTGTGGTGGAGTCCAAACTTACACTCATGAAGGAGCACCATCCTGCCAACATTAACAATCTTGTTTTTTATATGTATATCATTTTAGGCCTTCTTCCTCATCTCCGTTGTCTTGACTCCATTGCACCGCTCATCCAACTACAATAATTTGTCAATGCAATCATCCCTTTGAATTCTCATCAACAAGTCCTCCTGCGTGCACAATACTCGGGAGGGTAACATAAATTCCAAAGGTAAAATTTCCTCTATGCCAAACACCAATTGAAAGGGTGTGTCCTTATTCAACAACTTGTATGTAGTCTTATATGCCCATAGGAAAGCCAATACTTTTTCATCCCAATCCTTTAGGTCCACATCACCGATTTTTGTTAATGTATGTCCCAAGATCTTATTGAAGGCCTCTGCAGTAACATTGGCTTGTGGGTGATAAGGGGTAGTCTTATGATGAGCTACCATAAACTCTACCAATAATATTCTGATTGTCTCATTCAAAAAATGAGTTCCCCTATCATTGGTAAGGCTCAATGGACAACCATACCAACTAATGATGTTTTCCCATAAAAATATTGTTGTTGTATACGTAATATAATCCTTTGTGGGCACTACTTCTTCCTTTCGTGTCGGATAATTTTTGCATGTGATAATGTAGCACACACCTATTCTCCGCGAATTGGGTGCAATTGGGCCAACAAAGTCTATTGCCCATTTCTCAAAAGGCTCGCACTTGTTATAGGTCATAGTGGCATTTCATCATGGTTTCCAGATTTCCTATTCGTTGACAATGATCTAACGATTTGACAAATACTTTAGTATACTTGTAAAGTGTCTCCCACCATAATCCAAGAAGTAATATCTTGCACATTGTAGCTTTGACCGCATAATGACCTCCAAAAGTCCCATCATGCCCTTCTACCATGAAGGCTTTACACTCATGCTCCAAGACACATTGTGCATAACTTCATCTCTACCCATCTTGTATAGGTATCCTCGACTATTTGGTAGGGTACAAAGTGAATGATGAGCTATTTCTTATCGAATGCTTTCATTCATGTAGGCTCCATACCTATGTGCAAGAATACTTGCAATATCTTCTAAATCAGATGGGGTGTAGTGTAATCTAAATAATTGATCATCGACATAGTGTCCTATATGATTTCCACATCCTCGCTAGATTTTATTAGTGACAAATGGTCCTTTCCCAAGTTAATTTTCCATGCTTGAATATGAAAAAGAACTCAAACTCCTAGAATAATAGTATCCAATGAAAGATGCTCCCTTGCACAACTATATTATTAACCAAATATTTACGTGCCATGTGATCAATGTAAAAGATAAATGATGTTGCCAATAAATATTTTTTAGACTTGTGAGGCATGTAAACCATTAAAAAGGCTTCTCGCTATGTGGTTGTGTAATTCTACTCGACCAGTGTTAGCTTTCTACTTACAAAACATATAGGATGGCCTACATTTTTTAGATAGATAAACACTTTTGATTGGAGCTATGAATGGAGTATTTTCATCCAATATATATCATTTAAGCTCAACAATTATTGAGTCATATCCACCGCACTTGAACACACTTCTATAGCATGTAATCTCAAACCAAAATCCATCTTTGTTAAATCAGCCTTTCAGCCATGCCACCTCAAACATTACCACCCCGAACGAGGATCATGCCTAAGTGGGATTTAAACTGGGTGGATCCGGATACAACCATCAAGTTAGGATCGGTTAGGATGGTCGACATTACTTTCCCCATGGTAGGGCCAATATTGACCAATTACAATTTTGGAAGCATCTACATGAACATGAAATGGATTATTCTAAGAAGGGAAGCGTAAGATGAGCGTAGTTGTTAGTCTCTCCTTCAAGGTCTCAAATGCATGCTTCTACGCATCATTCCAATAAAACATTCATTTTTACTTTAGTAGTTCCTTTGATGAAACATCAATACTTGGCGTACCCCTTGATAAATTTCTAGTAATAAACAGTATATTAAGGAATCCATGCACTTAACTTTGATTTTCCAGATCTTCCAACCCTAAGATGACTACAAGCTTGGTGAGATCTGCCAACAAGCCTTCTTTAAAGATAATGTGTCCAATAAAAGTACCAAATGACATTACAAAGATACACTTCTTAATATTTAAGGATATGCTAAGCTATCTCGCATCTCTCGAACATTAACCTCAAATAGTCATAGTGGTCTTTAATGAGCCCATACATGGTCTGATCATCTAAATATAATTGAAGGAACTTATGAATGAAATCTTGAAATGCTTAGAAAACAATGTGCAAGAACATCGATGGTGCATTATTCAAGCTAAAGGGCATATTTATGTAGGAAAAGTATCCCCATTCGTTCAAACATTATTTTCTCCTAATATTCATGTGCGATCCTAACTTGATGATACCTTGAAAATCCATTAGTGAAGGAATAAATCTTGCACCTTACAACACACTTTAGAATCTCCTTAGCTAGTGGTGTGGGAAAATGATCAATGACACATGAAGCCTTTAAAAATCTATAATTAACATGAATCCTTATCCTCCCATCCCTTTTAATGTTGATGACCCTTGGGATGATCCATTTTGATTCTTCAATAAACTCAATAATTTCTGCCTTCAACATTTTGTAAATTTCATCTTTTACCCGACACGAAGATTAGGATTCATCTGGTAAGGCCTCTTATGAGCCGATCACGCACCATCCTTAAGTTTTATCTTCATCTCACCTAAATATGGATGAACACCCTTCAACTCATGATATCCCCTTGGGAAAATATCTTGACAACCTCTCATTCGGACTCAATAGTCACCAATTATTTCCTCCTTTGGTGCATCTTCAAGTACCAATGTTTACCTTCTTGGTCTTTAGTGGTACATGGTATGTGCACGTGTGTTCATCTACAATGTCTAAAACCTCGCACTCACCTTCTGCATGTTCTATGTTCAGGTCCTCGACCTCTTCATCATCAATGAGACATACAAGTTTTCCTTCTCATTTTCCTCCCATGCACTCCATATGATTTTTTCATCATAATTCATCCAGTCGTAAGCATTCGTGCGCTCAACTAGAGGAGTCTCACCTTACAACTGAGTTACAAGATCTTCTACCTTCATGTCATCACTTAGAGTGATGCACTTCATTATCTATAGAGATTCATTGATAGGGGGTTTAGTAGAAAAAATCAAAAGTGTTCACGATACCTAAAGTTAAGTTACACCAATTCGCGGTCTCTTTCCTTAACTCCACATGTATATACCATGCACGCGAGCATCTGTGCAATGTAGAATAGAACTTGTGCATCCACAATGATGGTGGCAATGTTTCTTGGCCTGTATGAATTCTGTCGCATCTCTAAATGTGTACCATGGGAGAGGTATTCCCATCATAATCTAATATCGTGAAGGAAGATTATTCTTGACAAACCTTTTCAAGAAAACAATTCTTATCTCACACCAACCCAATAAGTTATCTCTACGCATAGCCCACTGAAGACATTGTTGTCCCCCTTAGGGACTAAACTAACACATTCCTTCTATCCATTTCATTTCATATGTGTGACTCCATAGCGCGTAACAATGATTCAATCTTCTCTTCCCTGGTATACCTTAGAAAACTAGTCCTTCCCAACTATTTCATTGGTCATGTGATCTAACCACTCTTGTGACTCTTCCCGAAACTCTTGTGACCAACCATCTCGTAAGTGACATGAGCCCAATTATCACAAGAAACATTAGTAGTGTCACTAATGGACTATGCATCTCACCACTAAAGTACGCCCTCCTTTGATGGCTCAACATTCCTAGGGTCCTGCATCATATGCACATAAATCTAATTGAGGTTCTCTTCACTTATTAGCTCTATGTATGGTGCATGGTGTTGTGTCTCACTTGTTGTCCCGAAAATGCGAGTAGGGATGGTAAATGGGCGGTATCCAAGGTGGGTTCACGTGAACACCCCATTTGCGTGAACACGTTTCAGAGAGAGACAAGCCATTCTTGCCAGTTGGTTATGTTCGCGCTTGGAACATGTTGTTAGGTTTGAACCCCTTTGCGTGAAGGTGTTCCGCGAACACATGTGTTTATATAGTGGAGGTGCTGCAGAGGAAATCATTTTCCTCCACCCCGCCTCCTTCACGTGAAGTTTGTGTGACTCACTCGTGAGCCCACCACACGGACCCACCACACCGCGGTGAGCCCACCACACAGCCTGAGAGCTCACCAACGATGCCCACCAATGACGAGCCCATGTATGTTAGCAAAATCGTACCCATTTTTTAGCAAAATCGTAGCCATTAAAATACCATTTTTTGCAAAACCCTAGCTTTCACTGATATTATGTGGTTTTCACAAAATGGAAAACATTAGAATCAGTATTAAGTGTGTCTTAATATAAAAGTAGATGACAAAAATTGAAATTGGGTGTTTTCAAAACCTAAGGCTTGTGCTCAAATCAGTCAAAAATACCAATGCTGCATGGGAAGCATCCTATTGAATTGAACACAATGTTGCATACCCAAATGGGTAATAATCTAGTACGACCAACCATGAATCAGATAATCACCAGGAGCATTTCTACCAAAAATAACAGGTTGGAATGACACTAATGGAGAGCTGTAGTGTTTCAAAGAGCTAGATAATTTATCAATTGTTGCAGGTCACCCATGCTTGCCACTGAAAAGTGTAAATCAAACTCACTTTCCACTTCCATCCCAAATCTTGGAGACTTTGATCCAGCGTTCCTCCATCTTTTTCCTCACTAGATCTTTAAGCACGCATTCTTCCTGTTTTCCAATCATCATTATACCCACTTCCATTAGCTTTTGAAGAAGCAGATTTTTCTGTTGTCCATTGGCCTCATCCACAAGTCTTGAATACACATTAAAGGATGACTCAGACCCTGGTGCACAATATTGGATGGCCTCTGCCAGTTTTATTGGAGTTGGAAGCAAATGCGGGAGCACACTAGTACTAGGAAACACATATCTAGTCAACCAGTTGTAGATAAATATGAAAGATGCATGTATGAATTGTTTCCCTTCAATGTCTCGCATCAACCTCTTCCAACTGTGCAAGCAGCTCTAATAAGGACAAAATACCCTTTGGTGAAAATTGTGGGACATGAGGGACCAACCAGGTATATTTAGTGAATATCTTCTGAGCCAATTTACCATACTCTGGGCCCAAGGATCGTTCAAACATACACCGCTTACACTCGCACCGAAATCCCAATTCGCTACAATAATACTGTCGCAATTCCAAAGGTGTAAGACTCTTAAAGTAAGAGACTGTAACTTCCTCTCCTAGAGAAATCTTTCTGGCAGCTATGATAAACATGGCTTTTCCCACTACCATGCAATTTGCATTTGTGAAACATGAATGGTTGATGAAAGATGTAAGAGCCCAAAATCCCCATCTATCAAGTGTAATGCTTCCCCTAGGGATTGCCATCTTCATCAAACTTACCTTCTTCATCTCGTTTCCTTTGCGTCATATATGTGAGTAGGGCATTGAGATCCATTGAGTTTCTGAGTTTCTCCCTGTCTAGCTGTAAATTCTGCAAGGTTTTGCAAGCATCGATGTTGCTCCAATTGCCACAATTTATCTCCGGAATAGTTCCATGTCAGGAACCTGTGAGGGGAAAATGAGGTGCTGCAACTGCTGCATAATTCTGGGGGATGACACTGCAGAAGAAATCACCTGGGTAACTGTATCATGCCTCAGCCGCTCAATCTCCACCAACTCGTTGTCTATTAAAGCATAAGGGTGTGCCCTCCTATACACATCACTCATTACAACAGCATTCTCCACAACAATGGTATCCCCAACATCTAAATCCCCAGTAGCAAATAGGCCTCTGCCGCGCCCCGAAGTTAGTGCAAGAATTTGGGTTTAATTATTTCTGTCTTATTGACTATGCCAGTTTTGCAATTGAAGGAATGAAAGGAGAAACTCCAATTGAACTAATCTTAATATTGTGGTTGAATCCTTCTCATTAGACTGCCCCATGACTATTTCATCCATATGGTTAGAGTGCCTATATTCTGCTCACTACTTTTATTTTTTTATTCCCACCTATTTTCAAACACAATTTAGATTGTTTGTGTATCCATATTGATTGTAGATAGCTTAGTAAAGACTTGCCTTCTATATTTAAGAGAGGAGGAAAAAAGTAGAAAGGAAGACATAGTTAAGGAGATAATCTATAGAAATAAATTTTTTATTGTTATTTTCATAGTAAGTCTCTAACATTTATTATAGCAAAATTATTAAGTTTTCTGTGTGGTGGTGAGACTATTGTTGGTTTAGTCTTTATAGAACTTGGTGGTTGTTAGCTTGATTTTTTGTTGACAAACAATTAATGGGATTTGCTTTCAGCTGAATTGTGTCATGACTTGTTTTGAAAAGTGTAGTAAAAAATTCAAATGTATTACATATATTTATTACCAATAACATTGTTTTTTATGTTGCTTAATTCGAATAGGAATTTTCAAATATAGCTTAGCTTGATTTTGTTATCTCAAATTTTCTTGCTTTTGTAGTTTAGTAGTATGACCTTTTTATGAATCTAAAGCATAGGCTAGTTTATGAGATGTACTTTTAAATGATGTTTTGAGGAATAATAGTATTTCTATTCTCAGTGGCCATGGTATGGAATAATATGCGACTGGTTGTTTTCATTATTATGTTACGAGTATACATGTTGAGCTGTATAAGCCAAAGTTTCCATCTGAACTTCCGTAGTTTCATTGTACATATGTTTCTCTAGAAGTTTGAATTAGGTTAATCCACGTCATTTTGTATAATCCAAAGACAAGACCTGTTTTTGGTGCATCTGTAATTTTTGTTAATAGTTTGTTTCAATTTCACAAGATTATTCTATCAGTCAAAATTGTACATGCATTTCTTTAGAAGCGATGCATGAAATGCATTTTATACCAGAGTGTGATAATGTACTCTGGACGCTTGTCTGCAATATCTAGGGACATCTTGTATAATTTAGTGTAGCTTCTAATTTTTGTCCATCTGGACTTTTTGTGTTGTGGTATTAATTTCACCTATTAGAAGTTTGACTTAGTGTAGCCTTTTTAGATTTTCTTAATTATGGCTATTCACTCTTCATGAATCATCATCTCTTTCGACACTTTTGTAGCCTCTTATGATTTTGGTTACAATTTGTTGTTCTAATTCTTTAAGCACGCCATTTATAAATTTGGAGACATGTATGACTGAGGTTCAGGAGCTTCTGATATATTTGTGCATACCTAAGTAATGGTGATCAGATTGATTAACATACATTGGTCTGATGGGTACAAGTGTTACAATGTCTAGAAGCACAAAGCACACAAGGTTTACAAAGTCAGAGACTTGTATGATTGAGGTTCAGCGACTTGAAGAATACCCGATTCACTTTTGAATATGTGATTAGGGGTGTTACCAGATGGTTATACCACTTAGTGAATGAATTTGCACGTAGCTTGAAGTTTGCTGGTTTGATCTCTTGTGCTCTTTAAAGAAATAATAGAACCAGAAGAGTGATAATTATGGAATGGCCCCACGATAAGTGAATGCTACCATCCTTGAGTGCATGTGCATCCCTATGAAATATAAAAGCACCAAGGAATTCATATAGCTTTTGAAGAAGATATGACTTACTTTTGGATCAGAAATGTGCTTTGTTTCTGGATATGTGATTAGTAGCACTTGTGATTGAATTTGCACATAGCTTGAAATTAGTTGGTTTGGTCCTTTGTGCATCATAAGAAACAATTGTATTAGCAGGGGTGCTAAAATTATGGAATGGACCTAGGTTTACTGAAGATATGTCAATCACCCCACGATTGCATATAGACACAGATACGATTAAGATAAAATAACTACAATAATATATAAAGAGCAGAGGTGGAGGGTTAGGAACCCTAACTAGAGTTTGCAAAGAGCTAACTTTTGAGACCCTTAGACTTGTTTTCAAGACCTGTAATTTTGAACAAATCTGGTGCAGGGGTTATAGAAATTTTCAGTATATATTTCTTATATGAACACTTACCTCCTAGATACATGTCCTCTTGAAAGAGATTCCAAGGCTTGTTTGAACTGACTCACACTTCCCTTGTACTAAGGATCTCCTTTATGAAGTTCAATAGCACCATTTCTATGCTCCAAACACCTTGAGGTCCATTGATATCTAACACATACTCATAAGAATACTAATATCTATATGAAGGGAAAACCATGAGATACCCATACCTTGGTTGTTGATTATGACTCCCTTGTTCATAAGCGAAACGACCCATCACTGGAGAAGTGTTGCAGAGGAGATAACTGTCGAATGGAGCGAAACGACCCATCGTTGGAGAAGTGTTGCAGAGGAGTTTAGGTGAGCGAACCATCTGATGTATGGAAGGTGGAACTCGTAGCAAAGGGATTTGCTCAGTTTTGAGCTTAAAAACATGTGCCGACAGTGATGAGTTGTTGAAACCACGGTGAGATCTCATCCGGTTGACAGTATTTAACCAGGCAGCAGGCATGTTGCAGTATAGTAGAAGCCTTTTTTGAGCGCTTCCAGCAAGCAGGTTGTCCAACTATGTTGTTATCTGTTCAGTATCGAATGCATCCTCAAATTCGGGATTCTCAATGCTCTAGCATAATGCAGCTGTAGGCTTATCCTTATTCTGAACTCAGATCCATGGCAGCTGCAGGAAACAAATATTCACTGCCGTGTACGATGGATTGGAGTCACGCTATTCAAGGCTTCATAAAATTTCCCTGAATCAGGAGATGAAGGTTTATTACGGTGCAGAATGAAACGATTCATATTGCTCAGCATTTTTTCTCCTAGAAATGAATTGAATGTGAAGGTCAACTCTGAAAATACCTGGTTGGCCATTTTGTATGCTACATCCTTGTTACTTGTAAATGGTCTCTTTGAGAAACTCTGAGGGCAATAGGCAATATTTATACCCTTCCATTATGTACGTCCAATCAGACAATAAAAGTATTCTTTTACCAGGTTCAGAGAAACTTGTTTTTACAATGGACGATTATACTGTAGTTTCAAGCTAATTTTATCTAGCTTTATTTCTATTAGCTTTGATCCACGACTAAGGAAGAATTCATATGGTTGTTACCTGTACATTTTTCCAAGGTCCTCTTGGTTGCCCCAGTTGTTCAATGTATTTTTTTGAAGGGCTTCTTTTATGTGTTGCAAATTGTAACATAAAGGATCTTTTTAGTTTCTGGAAAAATGAGTATATTGTGTAGCTCACAGCTACCTATGCCATACTAAGATCCCAATAGTGGCATAATTGTTGATTGGAGCCGAGATTGCAGAGTGCACTGCCAAAATACCGAAGGGCTCTTTGGCCAAGAATCAGTCTTAAGGGTGTCTATCGACATGTTATGGGCATGAACCTGGGTCATCATCATGGCAGCATTAGGTCTTTATTGGTAATGGCATTTTCTCATCGTTTGGAAGGTACAATTGTGCTTATTATGGCAAAGCCAAAACATTCTTACTACAAGTGTTATATAATAAGGAAGAACCGTGAGCATTGTGGTAAAACCATTCTTTTCAGAAATGTTGGGTTAAGCTCGGTATTCAAGTGAGTGTGAGCCAACGGTCATTTCAACAGAAGCTAAAATTCAGTCTCTTGTGGTCTAAGTGTGAGAAAAATAGAAACATAACCCACCAATCAAATCACTTCAAAAGCATTTATAAGAGTCACTTTTCAATGATAATGAATACAAATTCAATCAACTGCCTGTTCAACCAGTAATTTGAACTTTTGCACTGCACTATGTCAAGACCCGAGATCAAGTCAGAATACATTAAACTGAATCCAACTGGAAGGCAGGTTATTCTTAAAGCACATCATTTTATGCTCCAGGAAAATTGCTTGGCATTACTCTGGCAGAACAAGAGTCTGAATAGTGGCCATTTTTCACACAATACTTGATTTTCTGACTTGGAAATCAATGCAATAGAAAAAATGTACAGTTTCCAATCTGAGTATATGACTTTGGACCTGCAATTTGATGCAATAATTGAAAGTACAGTTTATACTCTGAAATTTTGACTTCTGGTGCATAAATCAACACAAGTGTAAAATATATAAAGGAATATGGAGTAAAAACACAGAACTTCAAAATTTGATTTATATCTGCAGAATAGAATTTCCGTGCCCTACACCAGCACGGGACCTACATCACAGAGGGAATACAGACAGAATCCCGTGCCCTAACAACTGTCAAGTAGGCAGAATCCTGTGCCCTAACGATTCTCGACGCTCGTTAAACACAAACTGTATAAACACGTGTCTGGGAGCCTGTGTTGAACCTCAAAATCAGATGAATGTGGCAGCAACTGTCTGAGCTTCTGTTTTGCCTGTGATTTCTGTCCTGTGCCCTAGCAGTAAAAACACGACTGTATCCCATGCATTAGTAGAGAAAACGCGACTATATCCTGTGCCCTAGCTGTGAAAACTGACTGTAAATCTGCTTGTGATCCTCACAATTTTCAAATCATGACTGAAATTTTCAAATTCGTGAATCCTCCTTGAAATCTGGCTATAACTCGTGATTTTCAGATTTCAGATGTTGCTCAAAACTTGCATCTGTTTTTACAGCTCATGGCTGCAACCAATAAGAGTGTTATCTACTTTGTTATCAATGGCGACTGTAATGGTCTGCTAGCTCTACTGTCTGTATTTTCTGCCTCACTCTTACTGTAACTTGCGTTTTGCTTCCAAAAGTAAAATGTTTGTAACTTTACGCGTCCATGTCCTCCCTGATTATTTGCTGGATTTAGAATGATGCTATTAAGATGTGGTCACTGCTTAAAGTAAAAGTGTGAATACTGTTAGTGTGAAGATATTTGCTTTTGGCTTTGTGCTTGATTTCATATTCTGTCCTGTTAATACAATTTCTAGCATGCATAAGTGGTCAACTTGTACATGTGGAGATATAGTTGCATTAGACATGTCTTTTACCGATGTGTTTTGTTGTTTAAAATTGGATTGGTGTTCTATTTGATTGTGCTAATTCTGTATCATATGCACAAAAATTGTGTTCCAGGGAAAGGTGAATCCCACTCAATGTGAGGCTTTGACAATGGTTTGTGCCCAGGTAAACTTACATTCTCTTCTAGAAACATTGCTTTGACTTTAAGATCATCTAAATGTATTCCAAACTTTTCATTTCTGAACTCTGCAGCATCACTTGGTATATTTTGTTATCATTGTGAATATGAGCCTGTCACATGTAAAACGCTAGCACCACATCAATGATGTTAACACTATTGTAGTTATTGTAGATAAACTATAGGGCTGCTTAGAATTTTATAGAATCCAAAATTAGACTACATGCTGGTCTATGCTGGATTTTTAACCATCCAAGTATCTAAATAAGAATGCTTTCATTTAAGGTACAAATATTGTTACGGATGCAGGTGATTGTTTCTATGGTTTTTACAGAGAACTTTGACATTATTCAAAATTTTGAAAACATAGCATCTTTGATTTGTTTTAAAGAAAGCACACATGCAATACACTCTAGAGTATTTTTGAGAACCATCTGAAGCCAAAGATGAAAGCAGAGGTATTGAACTAACACTTAAAATGTATTGAAGACTTCCAAGTTACTTGGCACTTTGTTCTTTAGATGGGAATGCCTGATTGGGCTCCACTAGATCTCGATGTTGTTTGTATTCTGAGACGAATGTTCGCTTCTTCAATCTGTCAACATTTCTATTGATTGGCTTCCTCTATTCAAGTACTGCTTGCATGACCCTTCTCGCTTTCTTCCCTTCAAGGGTAGAGAGGATATTTACCTGTTGTATATCCAGGTCACTTGGACTTCGTAATTTATGTAGATGGGAAATTTTGTAATTTATGTGATTTGTAATTTATGTAATTTATTTGATTTTGTAATTTATTTTCTATATTAGTTGCATTGAAGCTTGAAAATTTCATATTTCTGTTTTCATTAATATAGGAGAATATCTTAGGAATTTTTTTAAATTAAAAGTACTATTAATTAGAATTTTACTTTCATTTTTTTACAGTCATGGCTTCTTCTCGAACTCCTAATTTTTTTGAGAGGACCGATTTAGAGATTGCAAAATTGCAATCTATTCTCGAAAATCCAACTATAGTTGGGAAGTATAAAGCCCATTGTAAAAAAATACTGGTTGATCTTCGTAGAATAGAGACAAGTTTGAAAACATATAATCCATTTGATTCTGAATCAATAAAAAAATTTATGGATTCACTAAAATCAAGTGTCTCAGGAGATGTAGGTTATAATGAGATTACATCACGACTTTCCGATAAGGAAGTCGTTAAGAGGTCTTGTTGGAGTTTTTATGCAGACAAACGGAAAATAAGGGCATATTATGTAAACAAATGTTCATGTCCCCTATGTGCCCCTTTGATTTATCCTAGATTTGTGGCCTCTCAAGGCCAATTTCCAAATAATGACCAATTACCATTATACTTCATAATGATGCTACATGCTGAGGTTCACTTAAACCTAAAGGTGAACTATTTAGACATCCCTAGTTATTTGGGGTAGGGGCGTGGCCGTATTAGCCACAGGGAGGCATATAGAAAGGAGGGAGCTCCTGCAGTTGTTGACGCGTGGCAGCTTGTACCAAGGCCACAACCATTCTTATCAGGCTTTCAGGATGTCGCAACACCTGTCGTTATGACTGCACATGAGGTTGCTTATCGAGGGTCTTGCTGGCATTGCTCGCGAGACCCAATTGATCTCTTTTGACCGTGTGGGTCAGTACCTTTAGAGACGCGATACTAGCAGTGGAGGTGGTAGTAGCACCAGTGATGCACACAACGAGGTATACGCTCGTGCATATTTGATTTCCCAGATGACTTTGAGCTAGTTACAGATCCCACTCAGGCACGTCGGCTAGGACGCATCATGGCTGCTGACTTGTTGCGTGCGTATGAGGTGATTGCTCGGCATTGCAACATTCCACTATCGGGGGTTTTAGATTTTATAGAGCAGAGTGGGAGTGTATCTTCTAGTCAGGGTACTACTGCCGCTGCTATAGATAGACTTCTGTTCTTTGGGATCGTCACACCTGATGTTCAACACATTTTTGTTCGGTGTGTGAAAATTAAACCTTTAATATAATTAAAATTTATTTTAATTGATCATTACTTTACAATTTATTAATATTAAAATTAAACATGTACTTCTGTGTTTAGGCTTCTGCTCCAGTGTGTGGAGCTTCACAGCCCACACCATCTACCCGTGTCACATACACACAACTCTTGACTGAGCACAACATGGATCTCGATGTTCCGGTCTGAGTCAACTTGGCTTAGTTGGCGACATATTTGTTGGTGTTGAGGTCATGGATGACAATCCCATACATTTGGAGACGCGTTCCGCAGAGGTATAAATACATGTGTTTTAATAGAATTAATATTTAATCTAAATTGAAATGTTAGAAATTAATGAACTTTATTCAAAAAACTTATTTATCAACTTCTTACATTTTATTTATTTTGTTTCATAGGGATCTACGGGACAGAGATCTACACATAGCGTAGATACTCCCAACATCCGCCCAGGGACAGATACTGAGGTAATCAATTGTACATATCTGTTATATGATGTATTGAATTAATCAAGATTCAAAAAACTTATTTATCAACTTCTTACATTTTATTTATTTTGTTTCACAGGGATCTACGGGACAGAGATCTACACATAGTGTAGATACTCCCAACATCCGCCCAGGGATCAGATACTGAGGTAATCAATTGTACATATATGTTATATGATGTATTGAATTAATCAATAATTTGTTGTAGAATTTTGCTTATATATTTTAATATATGGTACATGTTATATATAGTTTATGACGTGTATATTCCTTTTTTTAACATGCAGGGTGCAGCAGAGCGTAGTGAGGGGTCTGGCACTCACCCTAGTGCACGGAGGAGACTTCAGTGATATTTTATAGATTTTAGACATTTTAGACATACTTTTAGAGATTGTAGACATGTATATATATTCATACTCATTCTAGACATTATTATTATATTTTGATATATGTCTTAGACACGTGTATTTACAATTATGGATGTGAATATAAGACACCCCCTTATCTTTCATTTTTGTCTCTTGATGATATCATAATAGGTATATAATGATAGATAAGATATTAAATGCCCTTCATTTTTGTGATATAACATTGTAAACTTCGTTAAAATTCTATATTGAATTATTTTCAATGCTTAGACCTAATTTAGTAATACTTTATGTTACATTAAACATTCCATGGTATAATGGCTTATGTTACTATTTGAATCATATATGATGAAAGTTTAAGTTCAATAGATCATTCAATTAACAACTTGAAATAAGACTCATAATGACCATAGATTGTAATAGATCATTTTTGGGGGTTATTTTGGGCAATAGATCATTTTTTACACATCCTTTCTATTTTAAAGTCATCTCACACCCATTTTGGACACATGCAATTATGAATAAATCTACATATATTTTTGTTTATGTAGGAATAAAATGTCATATAGGTCATGTGAACCACTTAGAGTCTTGCAAACAAATAATACAACATCACGAATTGCATTTTACATTAAAATATATTCCAAATCATATAATATCTTTGCAATTGGAAGGATTTTGTTTCTTAGAAACTTAGAAAAGAGAAATTCATCCATTTTCTCCTTAGAGAGTTCCATTTAAATTTTCTTCGTAATTGATCCTTGTATCAAAACCTTCCATATTAATTACATTCTCTCTTTCTCCTCCTCTCTTTCTAAGGTAGCTAACTCTATGTCTTCTTGCAACTCTTCTTACACATAAAAGGTGTCGTGCCTCAAATTTTATACCTAAGATGATATATATTTCTGAACTTCAACCAACATAGTAGGCATTGCTAATAATATACATTCTTATGAAATAAGATGGGTTAAATTTGAAATCATTCTCAAATAATCTTCACACTTTTTGCAATCTTGTGCATACTAATCCATAGTTCTCACATATTTTAAAAACACCATTAATCTCTACTCATTACATCTATAACCTATACTATACATTCATCCACTTTCTTTACAACACTCACACATCCTTAGTCCATACAAGCATGTCTCTTGGTCAAATTACGCCTTCTTGCAATCTCATGCAAGACTTACACTTGAAAATTTTATGGACCTTCTTTTGTTTTATCATAAAACTAGAAAAACAATTTGTTCTACCCATAGCCTTTAAAGCCTCACACCATCATTGACATATTGCACCCTTATGAAAAAAATCATTGTTCACCATTGTTATTCTTTAGTGCCAAGATGCACCATTGTAAAAATGTGAAGCACTTAACTCCTCCAAAATACCTCATGCTAAGCACACATAATCATACCACTCTTGTGTGCTTCCAAAACACCTTGAAACATGCCACACATTTTCTAGACATGTGATTCAAAATCCATGTGGAGACTCTCGGTTTCTATGCATCTTTCAAAGTGACATCTTCCTAGTTCCACATCACATGGTATGAATATCTTGGTCTAACTATTAGCACCATGTCCATATAGAGGAATTTCAACAATCACTTGGCTTGGTAGATGAAATAAATTCTAACCATTATTCTTTATAGTCAATCTTTTATAGCTATTTTTCTAATTTTTCTAACTATAAATATCATGTTTAAGGCATTTGTAGAGAAAATAACCATGACATTTTAGCATTTCTTACATATATACCATAAAAATGGTAACTATCATGTTTAGGATTTTTGTAGATACATTCCCCATGTGTAGGAGATTTCTCTCCCACATTTCTAGTTACTCACAATCTATGTTCCATTACATATTCTACAATCTATTTCCCTCCTATCTCATTCTCTATGACATAATGAATCCTTAATGAATCAACACAATTCCAAGCATATTGAAATATGATAAACTTGTACAGTGATAAGGGTACTCCATATACAACCTTTTGGTTCACAACTAAACAAATAACATATATCAAAAACTATGTACATCTGAATTCCCAACTAACATTTCCACATTAAAAATAATAATGCAACATACATCCACATCATAAATCATGTTTATACCATACATACTTCCATGTAACAACCATATCACAATACTTAAAGTAAACCATAAACCATCTCACAACAAGTAAGAATCACAAGTATTAAACAACTTTATTGTATAGTGGTCTCCATAGTCCCTTCAAGTAGAAAATACAATGCTATCTAGCTTAATAGTTTATTACCAACAAGGTTTAGTAATTTATTCCATGTCCTTCTATATAATACCAAGTGGCTCTGCTCATTGTTCAATGACTTGTAAATTTTTTTCATGGTCTTCTACATCTAGTCTCCATTTTTTGCGTTTACTATTTGTAGTCTTCACTTGCTGCAATTGTAACCCTGTAGCAATTATGTGATGGGTGTAATGATACACCTTTTTGTCTAGTTTGTAATCAACAAAGTGAATCCCACTTTGGAGGGCTTTCACTTGTTGTAAGTATGTTCCCTGCACTACAACCAAGCTAGTAAAAAATGTTGTCACTTCACTTGTTATTTCACATGTTAGCTTTGTTCTCTCTTCTATGCAACGCAACAAGTAGTACTCCACTTTCTCAATATTGGCTTCTTCAAAGAATGACTACAAATACATCTCCTACAACAAAATGCAAAGAAACATTCAATGATCGGATGTATAGTATAAATTATATACATATATATTTAATTATCAAATTATACTTGATCCTTTCAAATAAAACATACCTTGTTTAACCAGTCCAGATATGTGGTCATAATCAGTTGAAATTAATGGCACATCTTCAAAACTATCATCATGATCTGATCCATATGTGTCATCCACAACTAAAGGAACTTGCTTCCACTCACCTACATACCCATGTTTTTTACTATTGCACTCTGAATATGATTTGTTCATGCATTCATAACAAAAACAAGAATAATCTCTTGTACAGATTGTCTAGTTATTACTATCCATAGTCATCAAAGAGTGCAAAGACCTAGAATTGGGAATCCTTTCACATCCATACTTTTTCCTTGATCAATACCTTCATTTAATCATGCTCAAAAGATCAATAAAGTTTAAAACAAACAACAAAAATCAGAATAAAAAAATTTAAAGTTAGTAACTTGTAGTTCACTTAATAAATCACATCAAGATCTACATATCTATGTTTTAAATGTGCATGTACTTGTTATCTCCCAAAACACTCTGTGTGGGGTTGAAGCTGTGGGTTGAAGCGTGTGATGTTGAAGCTTGTGAGGTTGAAGCCTGTGAGGTTGAAACCTAAACTGTAAAATGTTTCTTACACCATTCAACAATGGTGTGGGCATCAATCAATCGATCTCCCTCATAATCAAAGCTTTGTTTCTTTAGAGCACATTTGATGCATGCACCCGCACCATCGTGTTCTCCCTTCCCATGACCACTCTCAAAAAAACTCCATAAATGAGGAATTTTGTGATGACGATGATAACGATGAGCAAAGAAAGGGCGAGAGGATTTGAATTGTGATGCACAACCATCTGACCAAACAAAATGTTGATCTATTTGTATTCCTCGCTGATGAAGATATTGAAAGAACAAACCAAAACAATGTTGCACAAAGTGGGTGTCATGTTCCTTGTCATCACTTATATAGAAGTGATACTCCTTCTTGATCATTCGCTTCACATATGTACTTTCAACCCCATCCAAATCCAATTGTGCATGCCTATAAAATACTTGAACCATGATAGTAACCTGGTCAGTATGATAATACTATGTTTGAATTTCTTTTTGATGAGAAAATGAGTAATTCTCAGCAAAATCAACCATGGACAATATGGAACCAATAGGGAATGTGTCCCTATTAGTCTTGAATTGTGTAGCCTGCCACTTTGAATAGTGAGAATGTTTGATGTACGGACTAATTAAACTTTGGAAACTTTGCATGAATGTAGCAATGGGGATTTCCTCTTCTACCAAATCCAACCTAGTTGCATCTTTTCCAAGCCTTGTTGAATATTTTATGTATTTGAACCTACAAAATCAATTCATAACATGGAAAAATTGTCATGTATTCATTTGCAGTAAAATAAAAATAAAAATAAAATCTAACATCCAAATTTAAAAACATAAATTTATATATATCACCTCTTGCAAGCAACCAGGTTAACTGTGTCCAAATCTTCATTTGTTTTTGGCAATAATTTCAAGTCCCCACACTTGTCACAGACACCTTTGATGCAAGTCATACGATCATCGACATGATCATCGGATACGTTGCAAAGAATTGAAGTTATGAATTCACTGACACATGTAGGTGGGGCAATTTCTTCTCGTAACTTTCTATACACCTGAAAAAAACATAGATTTTGAAATACATTAATTTTAAATCACATCTAAAAAAATGATATTTAAACAAATATATAGATATAAATGAAAGCACACCTCAAAATATATATACATTGAATCTATAAATTTTTTGTACCTGATAGTGATAATCAAACTCAACGTGATAGCGACAACAACATGTGTCAAGGACTTTATCAGCTCGCACATACCAAGGCTTCAAATTTTCAAACATTCGTTGTCCAATCTTAACATCTGGATTTTCTTCTATAAACTTTATGTACATCTCATGTTGAGTTATTTCAAGCCAATGTTTTATATGTTCATCATAGTTATTGTGAGTTATCCTATGTTTTAAAACATCCCTCACATTCGAGAGAAGGATGAGTCCTCTCAGTCCAAAAATCAGAAACTATCTTCACAATATTATCCTCTATTTTATCAGAACGTGGATTTCTACACATTAGTGCCCAATTTCCTTCCATAGTAGAGTCATCCAATGTCTTCCTCCTCTTTGCATACCTGCTAACCATCTTTCTAGATAAACCCAATGCCTTGGCAAAGGTGGTAACATGATGATTCTTTGTTGTATCTTCACTTACAACTAAAGTTAATATTGCTCTACGAGAAATACTCTTATCAACAGACCTAGTTTTTGTACCCAAAGAACTTATTCCTTTAAAAACATTCCCAACAAATTCTTCTTCTACACGTTTTGAATTTTTCCATCCAAAATCAACACCCAACAATTCTAATGTTTCCCTCATATCAACATGATTCAAGAATGTAACCAACAAATGTGCTCTAGCAACTGTAGTCAAATTAACAAATTCACCATATACTATCTCTACACTTTTTTTTGTTTTCTTTTGTGATAGTGGTTCTTGTTGGGAAAATTCTTTTAATTTTTGTAAATCCATCTTCACCAAGTGTTTCACATTTTTCTTGGGAAGTAATTCCATAAATTTTGTTATCACTTCAACATAATGTTGCGCATCATGATCTGTGTCCATAAACATACACATGGGATCCTATCAAAACCCTTGCCTTTACCCAATCTAAAAAACATAAATTATCATATTTAAACCTTAGAACTAAAAAAAAAATTAGGATCTATCAAGGGTTTCTATACATATGTACCAATTTTTGCAGCGTTGTCTTTCACTTGTTGTGTCCTCTCTCTCTCTCTCTCTCTCTCTCTCTCTCTCTCTCTTGTGCCCTCCTATGAACAGATCTTCTAGCATTCTTCTCTGCATTCTCTTCCTCGGTATATTTTCGTTTCTCATTCTTTGCATTTCCCATGATTCATCCACTTCAATAATTTTCACCGCACACATAAATCATGATAGATCTGAATGTCTAAGAGTAAACTCGATACAAAACTATATGTGCATGCAACTCTATTTATATACAAATCTCAATAGAAATTAGGTTATTTTTAATTTTAGTTTTCTATAACTTTAAAACAACTTTTCTAATTTTAATAGAATTTATATTTAATATGTTAATTTAAATTACATATTTTTGGTTAAAAAAACAAACTTAGTTTAAAACACAAAAAATATGTAATAAACTAAATTTAAAACATAAAAAGTGAACAATATTAAATAAGTAACTTGTAAAACATTAAATTTAGAAGGGGAGACGTAATTGTGAAACATTAAATTTAGAAGGAGACGTTTTGGCGGCACTTTGGTGGTGCAGAGGGGTTCGCAAAAGGGTGTTTGAACCACATTGGTTCGTGCGAACTCCTTTTGCGTGAACCCCACTGAGTGGCAGTGACGTGGCGCTGAGTGGCACATTTTGGCTCCAAATCCTTTTGGGGGACAATTGTGAGCCAAAATCTGCCACTCGGGTGCCACGTAATTAGGGTAAATGAACTAGTTAAATTACAAAATTTTGACACAAAATTTATATTTTTATTGGCTTTCTAAAAATGTAATTTTCATTTTTTAAAAATCTGTTTTGCTATTTATTTTTAATTTTTACTAACATATGGTATTTTAGGACAATCAATAGTACACAATCAATCAAATTTGAAAAATAGTAGAATATATTAAAAAAATTGAAAAAATATATTAGTATTTGTTGAATTCTTCTTCTTACCTATGAAAAAAAAATTAATTTAGATATAAATATTAAAAGTTATTGGCATAGAAATATGGACACCATTTATTTTAAAATATAGTTACTAAATAATTAATTAAAAAAAATATAAGTCAAAAAAATATGAAAATTTGACAGCACGTCAAAATTATAATCTTGAATATATATCTAAAATTTCATAGTGAAAAGATAAGTTTTCATTTAAAAAAACCATCGGGGACAAGTCATTCCTCTTTAATAACATAAGAAACAACATATGAATAAAATTAAGAAAAAGACTATTTTTTTGCCAATTTTTTTTTAAAAATATACATGTATTCTACACTCTAAACACAACATTTCATTAGTTTGTGGAATTTCATGAATGTGTACGGTTTGTGGCTATTACCTTTAGAAAATTAATTAAATCGAAAATTCATGTTTACTAAGGTATAAACCATACCAAAAAGTGGGACATTTTAGTGTGCGCAAAAATTTCATTAATTCTTAGTATTAATTCTACAACCCACAGATGAGCCGGACATGGGTGCCCACATTAGGGCAAGGGCATCTGGGTGTTAGAGACTCCTACTAGGCGTCTATGACTACGCAAATGGTCATAATTTGGTTTTCATTGTCACAAAAGTGTCACACTTGCTTGTTGGTAATCTCTTGATGTTCACACTATGATCGCCGAAGGTACCTGTAACTTGCAAAATAGAAGTTCACTTGCACAAGCCCAAAAATCACATCAATTCTAAAAAAATATGCGAATGGGGAGTCGATCGACCCCAAAAGTCACCTCAAGAGTGAACTTACAACCGAGTGTTATACTACATTTCAAAATCCATGTAGTTCTTATGAGTGTGTGTAGAATTGTGCCCGATTCCCTTGTGCAAGTTTCACTTGATAGCGGGCTGTAGCTAGAATATAGCAATGTAGTAGAATGTGTGGATGGAATAAAATGAACTCCCCATTCCTATTTTGTGTATTCATAGTATGTATTCCTTTTTCTCTTGAATGGATACTAGATGAATGCCTTAGATGGAGTGCTTTAGGTTCCTTTTGAATGCAATATTAGGTGATGATAGTAATGTTTAGTGCTTGGTCCTTTATTTTTAAAATATAATTATGTATTTATATGATTCCCTTGTTTGAATTTCATAATTTACAATTGGAAGACCGACCCATAAGTGAAAAATATGCCCAAAAGATAAAAGAGACCCAAAATTAGTGAGTAAGATAGAAAAGGGGCAGGGGCGCCAAAGGGGACAAGAGTTCCCACTTGCACACCTGTTTTCTTGGTGGGTGTCGGTGTCCAAAGCCATAAAAGATAAACAAGTAAAGTTCCAACTAGGATGTAGGTTGTGTAATACAAAAGATAAAGTAAAAAAAGAGAAAAATTCCAAAGATAGTTGTCAACCATTATTTTTCTTGTTTAGGAATCATGTAAATGTTATTATTCTTTTAGTACCTAGAAATGTACCCAAGAGCATGATTTTGTGTCTACATTTTATCCCACTTTTTTTTGAGTGAATACTCGATAACATAAAGTAGATAAGAGATGTGTACCTCATGTGTGTAGAACGTGTGGCGAAATGCATGTTGAGTGGACAAATGAAGTGTGAAATGATGCAAAGTGAAGTGTGAGGACAACAAAGGAAAGTGACCCTAGGGGTAAAGCATGTGCATTGTGTTTTACTTGTTGTTGTGCATGTATTTTCTATTGTAGGCTGATTTTTGTTGTGTATTAAGGACAAGACTGATGTAAAAGAGTGTAAAGGATAGAAAAGTGGCCTAAAATATTTGAGAAGAGTGACTTTTTAGGTGATCACACACCAATAACAATTTTTTTGGGTGATCTCATGCCATGTATGAGTTTTTAGGTGATCTCATGCCAAGTGCGAGTTTTTGGGTAATCTCACACCAAAGAGAAAGTGTTGGGGAGATAGGTCTAGTATTATTCTCCTTCCATGACTCTACCTAATAAGCACCACTGTAGATGTTATGTCCCCGATTTGTTCCTACTATCTCGATTGTTCTAAATTAGTTCCAAGATGTACCGATTGAAGGATATTGCATACATTATATAACTGGAGGAATGTGCTTGTAATTGTGAAACTTCTCTGAAGACTTCAATACACTATGATGATCTAGTAAGATGATTGTGTGTGCGCCTAGGACATTAGTGCCTAGGGGAGGACACAAGCGCATAGGTATTACTTGTATGGTACTGGTGTCTTTGTTGTGCTAAGGACCCAAGTCAAATTTTGGGTCATTTTGTAAGTGTGTTCTTATTCTATTTTTGTACTATGTAGATCTATGTTATAACTCCAAGCTATTGTAGGGGTGATTTGTTCCCCGAATGTGTGCCCCCCTTATTTGGGGTGCATGCAACGTCAGTGGGAGAGTGTAACCCAAAAGAGAGGACCCGATGTTGATCTAAAATATATCCCTGTAGGAGGGATGGGATGTGCATGATAGAAACCAAGACACATGCAAAAAAAGTGGCCAGTAACATCTGTTAGTAGAAAAATAAGCAAGCAAGGCATGTGATAGAAGACAATGTAATCAAGCAAGTGTGTAAACAAAGAAAACCGCAAAAACATATTTCATACATGGGGCATTGCTCACAATGTCACAAGATAATCAGGGATGAAGTGTCAAAAATCATATAATGAGCATACAAGACAAAGGGCATAGCCCACAAACAATAACATGTCACAGAAGACAATGGCAAGTAAAATTATCAAACAACCATGGTTGTAAATAGTCCGCAAGGTAAATGCTACACATGAAGCACATGTTATCATGTTAGAAATTTAAAATATGTCAAGGCATGTATGTATCAATGGAACATAATGTGCTAGAAAGTAGTATTAAATGATGAAATAATAACACTTGTAATGTGTGATAGTGTGAAATGTAGATGCCCCTTAAGCTTCAATGGGACTGGTAAAAGTTAAAGTGTTAAGAACTATTGCAACATGTGTAAAACCTGTAAGATATTTGAATTCAAAACTAAAGACAAAGTGAACATGCATGTGTATATGATAAATACAATGACATACTGAGTATCTGGCTAGCATAGTAAGAAAAGTGAAACATGTAAGTAGTATAAGAAAGAAAGAGTAAGTGCAACCAATAAATGTAAATGCATTGGATGAGTGGAATGGAATAGTATGCAATGTTTGAATGTGATAGGAGAAACGTGCCCCTAGAGGATGTGTATGAGATGATGTTCATTTATAAAATACCCCTCAACAATCAAGAATGAACCATAGAACAAGAGTGTGTCATCGAGAAATGGTTTGAAAATGTGTGATAGAAAGATAGATCATGAAAAGTTAATGTGGTGAGGTTCATTTCTGATTCAAACCCTCGGTAGTCAAGTATGAACCTTGGAACTAGAGTGCATCATATGATAGTGATGATATAAGGCATGTATCAAAATGTGTAAGAGTAGTGATAAAGATTAGATGTGAAGCACAAAGTGTAGTAGTATATATTATAGACAAATGATGGTGTTAAGAGAGGGGGAAGGAAGCGCGATGCCGCCCCCACCCCCCATCCCCCGAGTGTGTAATGAAGAGTAAGATATCCAATGAGAGTGAATTCAAAGGGTCCTCACTGATATCCAAGGCGATAAAAGCATGTGACTATACTCTAAGATCGGTGGTGTATGAGAGTGACAATGTACATGTGAAGGAAACATATATGGTGAAGGAGGTGGTGAACACATATGTGAAGGAGACCTATGTGGTGAAGAAGGTGGTGAAAACCTATGTGAAGGGGCTTCCCAAGTGGGGGAATTAGGCCAACAAGATGGACTAGTCGACCGAAAAGGAAGACAAGGTCATGTGCGAATAGGAGAGCTAGGTGTAGAATGTGCCTTAGATTTGAGAGGCCTATGAGGGATAGATGTTGGAACTGGTGGAAGGATGTTATCAAGAGGAGGTAGAGTTAATGGTGTGCATGGTGAAATGCCTTTGAGAGTGAAAAATTATTTTTGTGAATGAACTTGAGACAAAATGATTCATGGAGGGAATGTCTTGAGTGGCACGAAGCCGAGAGAGACCTAAGAGCATGTCACAACCTTTGATTGAAGATGCTAAAATGAATGACACAAGCATGTTAAGAGGCCCAATGGTAATAGGAATTCTAATGTATACAAAAGAATTAGGAATTGGGTATGTGATATGAGATAATGGACATTTGATAGCCATGAGAAGTGCAATAGAGCACACACTAATAAGAGTTATTGGATAGATCATGGTATTATTGACAATACATGAACCAATAGAAGAATTAATATGTAATGAGTCAGAAGTGAATGTAGCATGATAATCATGATCTAAAAAGGAAATGACTGGTGGTAATGCATCAACAGAAGTGATAAGGAAGTCAAGGGGCCCCGATGAAGGAGGAGGCACAACTCGATATGTATGATTAGCAGAAGAATAGGGAGCTTGTGGGTCATGTTTGGGAAAAGGGTCTTTAAATATTTTGATCTTTTTGTTATCATTTACCAATGTATAAGTGGATGGATTAGAGAGCTTGAGTGAATTTATATCAATAATATCTTGAATGATATGCTTTAGTTTGAAGCAACGATCAATAGAATGCCCAATGCATTGGTGATAGTCACATTTTGCATTTTCATCATAATTGTGGCCACGGGGTGAGATGGATCAAGATTGAGTGATAATGGAAGGGTTATTAGATTGATTTTGATGAGTTGAGGCAATAGAAATCGAGGTGCATATGGTAATTTGGTGAAAGTACGCTTTGGAGGTTGTTATTACATGCTTATTCAGCTTGAAACCTATAACAAGAGGATGAAGGAGTATCTTGATATTTTTATTTTCACATACATTATAATCTGACTTCACGTATTTTGAGAGTATGACATAATTGATCAAATGAATGAGAGGTTTCAATTATAACACTCTCTTGAGGTGGTGATAAGAGGATTTGAACAAAAATATCTTGTAATTCCGAATCAACAAGCACATTAGTCATCTTAGCTAGGTTGTTTTTTTATAATGTAACACATATTCCACTAGATTCTCATTATATATTTGTTTGATTTGAGATAGTTGTGCATAAGATATCTTGGTGCCGATATTGATGGAAAAGTGAGCAAGAAAAGTATCAAAAAATGCATAAAATAAGTTACCAAATGAACAGTAGATCATAAAACCAACGCATGGCGTAATATTGAAGATTTCTAGGAAATAGCTTGGCTAGAAATGTATGATCATCCGCATAATCGAGACATGCCACATGAAAAGATAGAAGATTCTCTTGAGGGTCACCATGGCCATTGAAAATGGGAAGCTTAGGGGTGAAAAAATTAGGTGGAAGTGAATAAGAATAAATTACTAGTGTGGAAGGGGTATGAAGGAGAAATGAGGAATCAATAGATGGAGAGGAGTGTGAAGTGGCTTATTGTAGTTGACAGATTTGAATTTGCATATCCTAGTGTAGAGAAGCTAGGTCTTGAGTGTTGGAAATAGGAGAATTGATGTGTGTGAGAAATAAGAGGTGGAGTGAAATGGTTGGTAGGAGTGGGAATGGAAGTAGGAATAATAGAGGTAGGTGGAGTGGTAGAAGAGGTAGGTTGTGTTACAATAGGAATGAAAGTAGTATTAGAGGTGGGAGGGTTGAGCTCAGCTAGGTTGGTGGCTTCCTCACGAGAAAGAATAAAATAAGATCTAAGTCTTGTGGATGTTCAACAAGATGAGCTTGGAGATCATGAAGGTATTCATCAGTAAAGGGTTTATAGGTTTCAACCATGGTAAAAATATGCCAAGATCCTTAGAAATAAGGTTGGGTTCGAGCGATGGGTTCACCAAATGATATTTTTAATATTTGTATTAATTAAATCTAAGTATTGTAGAGTAACTAATCTACAAATGATAAGATATAGAAATGACACAAATAAACTAAGATTTAAAATTTGAAACCATAAGTAAGAGGATAAGGTGAAGAGACTTATCTAGTTTATGCTCGATCTGGAACTGATATGAGAAGGGAGAAGTGATGAACAAGATGTAAACAATGTCGTAAATTCTCGCAGTATTAATTTTTTAACCCACGAGACAGAGTGGGATATGGGCACGTAAGCACCGGATAATCGCCACTACGGGTGCACATGACTACATAAATGGTCAAAATCTGGTTTTCATTGTGTCACAAACGTATCACAAATACTTTTTTATCACTTGATGTTCGCACTATTATCGCCGAAGGTACCTGTAACCTGAAAAAAAAAATTTCACCTACACAAGCCAAAAAACCACATCAAATCTAGAAAAATAACCCTGGTAGTCACCCCGAGAGTGAAATTACAACTGATTGTTGCAATACATCTCAAAATCCATGTATTTACTATGGGTGTGTGTAGAAATTGTGTCCTAGGATTCCCTTGTGCAAGTTGCACTTGATAGCGGGTTATAGCTAGAATGTAGAAATGTAATAGAATGTGTGGATGGAATAAAATGAGCTTCCCCTTCCTATGTAGTGTATGTAAAGTATGCAATCCCTTATCCCTTGAATGGATGCAAGATGAATTCCTTGGAGTGTTGTAGGTTAATGCAAGCTTAGGTGATGATAGTAATGTTTAGTACTTGGTCCTTAATTTTGAAAACATAACTATGTATTTATATTATTCCCTTGTTTGAATTTTGTAATTGAAAACTGGAATGCCAACCCATAAGTGAAAAATATTCCCAAAAGATAAAAGAGACACAAAAGGATCGAGTAAGATAGAAATGGAGAAGGGGCACCTAGAGGGGATATGAACACTCGGGAGTTGTTGTCATGGCTAGGAACTAGTGTCTGAGGCCATAAAAGATAAAAAAGTAAAGTTTCGATTGGGATGTAGGGTGTGTAATACCAAAGAGAAAGTAAAAATAGAGAAAAGATGCCAAAGATAGTTGTCAATCACTAGTTTTCTTGCTTACGAATCATGTAAATGCTAGTATGCTTTTATGACCTAAAAATGTAGCCAAGTGCATGATTTTGTGTCTCATAGGACCTTATTTTATTTTCCGTATGCAACACATTTGAAGATGTATAAAATGGTGGCCTCCCTATCCAGTTCCAAGCATCAAGTGTGAGAACATTAGCTTCTACGCATGTATCAATTAGAATATTTCTTATTATCCAACCATCAATTACAACATCCAATCTGATTTTGTTTTCATACTCATGATCTCGTGCTTGTAAATTTACATGAAGGATTTGACACTCTCTCTATATTTGCACACTATACCTTCTCTCACAACCATTCTCCCAATATAGATATGATATTCTCATGTTTAAACATCTTACATACTTCTTTGAGGTCATCAACATCCTTCTGAGGTATCTCATCATACCTTGTGCATTCCCTTTCGAGCACTTGTTCCTTCAAATTTTTTATCTACCCATGAAGCTTTATAATGATGCTTATTTTATCTTGAAATACCTCCTTTTTCTAACTTCCATTAGGGTACTTTATTGGCTGCACAAACTCTGCTCACTTGATGAGTGGTTTTGATTTTCCCTACTCGCATGGATGCAAAGCTTCAACACACTTAGTGACCAATAATGGTTTCTATGTATCCAAAAATTCTTAGGATTCCATTTTCTGGTGAGTGCATTAAAATAAAACCATTAATGCACCCTTATGCTTATTATTTTTTCACATATGCACATATAAGTCTAGGAAATTCTCAACCTTATACCTCTTCCCACGGTATGTGCGAGATTGGTTCTTCGAGACATTCACGTTGATAATGGTTTGGCGACCCACATATGTAACATGTCCCTCGTTGAATATTCCTCTGTGACTACCACATCCTCTACCCCAATATCCTCCTTAGTATCCCCCATTATCATGATCGCCTCTGTTATTTTTTATGGATCCAATACTATGATTTTCTCATTCTTGTCCTTGGGAGCTACTTTGTGCACTAACTTGTCACAACCATGTCTCACATGACTCATGATGTGGCCAATCAGCTAACAATTTTCTATGTCATGGGTTTTCATGTCACAAATTTTACAATACATTCACACCATATTTTCTATGGCCCGGTGCAACATTAGTTAGTCTTAGACATCATGGTTCTTATGGCATATCTCATAAGCCGAGATTATTCCACAAACACACTTATGTGTACATCTATCCTTTGTGTGCTCCTCTACTTCAAAATTAGTGCACCATAGTACGATACAATAATCATGGGATGAAGTGGAAGATAACTTCTTGAGTTGAGTAGCCACAACTCTAATTTGAGCTTCAAGGAACAAGTTTACTCTGGGTGTCTATGCTCCCAACTTTTTCTATGCGTAGTGCCACTTCTAAAGCATCACGTGGCTCTATGAATGTCTTGTATGATAACACCCTTTGGAATGGTGCCAATAATCCTCGTAAAAACCATTGCACATGCTGGCTCTAATGGATGTCAAAAGAATTTTTTGACAAAATAGTCTTGAAACATGCATCATACTCTTCGACGCTTTTAGCCAAGCCCTGTTTAATGTCTTTGAGTGCACTAATGCTATGTTACTCAAATTTAGGTATGTAAAATTCAAACAATAATGCGACACACAATGAATCATAGACACTTTCTTCTGGTGTGGATCACACTTCCTATACCAACTATGCATGCTGACCTTGAAGTGTGGTGGCAAACCTGGCTAGCCTAGCCTTTTTATGCAGGGTTGTTATTCCTTTGGCCCTCCAAAAACATTATCACTTTTGTATGTGATATATGCTGAAGCACACTGATTAAGAGGGTGGTAAATGAATCCTTTAAAACTTTCATTCAATTAACCATGCACATTTATAAGCCTTTAAGCATTAAGATGATTAAACCATGCACATTCAAACATACACATGAGAAAATGACACAATGACACAAGATATATGTGGGAAACCCTCAAAGGGAAGAAAACCCACTGAACCTCTACATATATTACTCAACACAAAGGAATCCTATGTATATTACAAAACACAAGATATTTCTTTAGTGAATCACCCACTTCAAAAGGAACACCAACCCCTATAACTTTAGTGAGGCACCAACCCCATAAAGAGAACCAATCCCTATTTAATAGAGCACCCACTCTACAAGGAGGATACAACCCCTAAGATGGAAAAAAAGCCACTTATCCACCTAAATATGAAGATCACTTAATGTACTTGTTTCTCAACTAATTGATTGTGATCAATTTTTCAGCCATCTTCACTCAAAACCCTCTAAAACTAATCTCTCTCTTTCCTTCTTCGCTCATGAATGCACCAAAGTGTGTTGATTACGTCATATGACCTTTTGATTTTTATCCTATGCTCTTATAAACTCTACATGCCTCTTCTCTTATATTTTCTAGATCCCTCTTACATCTTCACACACTTCTTCTTGCTCACTCATAACTCCATTACCCCTTGCTAGCTCAAATAAGCTTTACACTTTTCTTTATACACATGAATCATGCCAAAACCATTCCATGTCAACAAAAACCCATTATAACATGAAATTTCATTCATAAAAAAACATAATAAAGTTATAGGAGATGACCATATAGGTTGACATAAGCCTTACAATACAAACTTGCTCAACTAGGCCTAATAGTTAGATCTACACTTCCAACGGTCACATTTTGAAATTCAATGACACAAGGTAGCTCCACCAAGACTCCATCAACTCTAGAAACTTCAGAAACATCCTCTCACAACCATCAATAAGCACAAGTACCTATACAACCTCCATCTTCAACATGGATCACACCATAATACAAACTCCATCAATTAGGTCTTAAGCACCTAATTATTCACTCTCCAAAAGAAAAAAGTTTCCCATAACAAAACATGTTGTCAATACTTTCAATCACATGAAAAGATGCAATAGGGTAAAAATTAGCTCACCAACACCATGGAATACCACCAAACAAGGCATAACACTCCAAAACACCTCCTTTTTTAACACTTGTCAAATCTACATGTAGGTATCAAGAACCATTCTTCAAAAGAGAACAACTTTGCACACAAAAATATTATCCAAGGAACATATGTCATATCACTGGAAATATCTTGATATCAGCTAGCTCATACAACTCATATCAATCATCAGTTCAAGGCATAAGGATCTGAAATGCTTACATCTTAAAGACTTCTCAAACATGGTGTTAGGTCTCAAGACTAGCCATCTACTCATAAAGCTCCAACACCTCAAAATCCACTTCCACACTCTACCAATACATGAAACACTTCACCAAGGACCTGAAAAACATCTTCAAGTACTCATATGCATATGTCACATGAAGAAATTCATAATTTCATACCTAATCCACAAGCGTTCTTGGAAATCCTAATTAGGATGATTAGCCCATTAAGAATTTAACATGACAACACCCCTTCTTACCAAACCATGAGCTCAAACACATCATATGGGACCTCAAAAAACTATCTGTGCTCATAATACACTACTAGACCATGTAAAACATCACAAACCCTTTTGGACCTATAAGAATTTATTTTACCTCTTTAGACCATTAGCAGTAGGCAAACTTGTGAGAAATATTTTTTTCATTACTTCCAAAAAACCTATCCAAATATCTTTATGGACATTTAAAACATATCCTATACTTGAGGAATCAATTGGTTTCACTTCATGAATCCTGCAACACATACCTATACATGCAAATCTTCACAAAACATAGGTTTTTCTATAGCTTACCATCACACCTAGAGCATGCCACCACCACCAAAATAAGCTCTGAATAATTCTCTACATGCATGAACCATCATAGTATCCTTCCTGCACCATTTGGAGACCAAACCCTTCATATTTTTTCCATCTCTATCAGACTAGGGTTTTAGGAGGGTTTAAACCCACTTGGCTTCTTAATAATGGTTCATAAAATTTTTATGACCAAATGAACCCATTCCACTTGGAAAATATTCTTAGCTCCATGCCCTAACATCCACAAAAATCGGTCCCCATGCAGAGTACACACGTGTGGGTGAGTACTTGAAGTTGACCATCGAGCTGGGAATGACAGTTTTGAGAGCTCGGTAGAGCTCAAAACAACTTTTCATGCTTCCTCCTTTAACCTCTGACTTGAAAATTTTCATACACCTCTAGGATGACCTCCTCCATGATTTCCAATGCTCATTCATGATTTCCCACCTCACGAAACTCACTATGCTATTTTTTCCCCACGCTTTCTTGCCTTGTCTTCTTGTACTTACCTCCTAGGACCTTGAATATACACTATACGCCTGAACCATGACCTTGTACATCTTCCACATATGCTCTAAAATGTCACAATAATCCTCTCATGTTTACAATGACTTGTCTTGGACTTATTTTCTTCATACCTCATGCTACCATACCATTTTCTTGCACTAGCTCTAAAACTAGGCCTAGAATGACTTGTACCAACTTATGTATCATGTAACCCGACCTCTTCTCCATCCTTCAAGCTCACTAATACCTTTACCACCTCAATTTACATTTTCTACACCATATAACACCTTCATATAACCTCTAGAGCTCACTCACTAGACAATACAAGTTGAACCATGCACTAAACAATGCAAATGCACCAAGACCCCATGTCACTTCACCAATGCAACACTTCATGACACTAAAACAAGACAACATGATTATTGATGATTGAAACCTCATGCTGACATTAATGAACATAAATGAAAAAATCATGCTCTCTCCTACACACACCAAGACATCCTTTTGTCATCATGCAACTGCAACGACATAAATGACAACACCAATGACACTATGTCCAACACTCTGCAACATCTTCCATGCCTCGATACTCTATAAAATTATGGGACATATAGAAGAAGATATGACGGGGTTGTTATGGTGGTGGGTTACTCCCTTGTCTTGGGTTGCATGGTATTGGGTGTAGACACAAAATATGTGCACTTGGGTACATTTCTAGGTCCTAAAACCACACTAGCATTTATATGATTCCTAAGAAAGAAAACTAGTAATTGAAAACTCCCTTTAGCCTTTGTCTTTGTATGTTTCACTTTTATTGAATTTATACATCTTACACTCTTTTTGCATTTAATTATTTTATTTTTCTATGGACTCAAAAACTAGTGCCCAGTTGGGACACTAGCACCAGACGCTCTTGTCATCCTGGGCACTCCTATCCTTATTTAACTTTTTCTTATCCTTTTGGACCCCTTTCACTTCTTGATTACTTTTTACTACTTTGGGTTGGCCTTCCAGTTGTCAATTACAAAATTCAAACAAGGGAATCATATAAATACACAATTATGTTTTTAAAATAAGGGACCAAACACTAAGTATTACATACTATCACCTAAGCTTGCATCCAAAGGGAACAAAAATTCAAAGGCACCATCTAGCACATTCATTCAAGGGAAAAAGACCACATCAATTTGCATACACAACATATAAGGGGAAGTTTATTATATTCCATCACACACATTCTATACATTTTCTACATTCTATATCTATCCTTATATCATTGTGCAACTTGCACAAGGGCATCCTAGGGAATCATTACGCACACTCTCACAAAAACTACATGGATTCTGAAATGTAGTGTAAGACTCAGTACTAAGTTCACTCTTTAGGTGATCGGGGACATTCAGAATCCACATTCTACATATTTTTATTAGATTTGATGTGGTTTGTGGAAATGTGAAACTAGACAACTTGTTTTACAGGTTATAGGTACATTCGGTGATCAATGAGCAAAAACGAGTAACAAAATGAGACTAGCAAAGTGAAGTTCCTCTTACACAGAAGAGACCAAATCCTGACAATTCACGGAGATGATACCATCCAGAATGAATACTAGAATCCATGCACTCCTATTCTCACGTGGGTTCTCTTTGTCGACACATTCCTAAGTTTCAGAACCTCCAACAAGAAATGACAACACTCTTCTCAATATTTTTCATCTATTCACCTACCCAAATCACTTCCAGATTTCTCAAAAATCAACTAAGTCACTCTATCTCCTCCTCTTTCTTAGGATTTCACATGGTATATGCTTGTTTACTTGCATCTTACTGCATATTAACAATTTTATATCACTTATTACAATAGTTACTCAGAAATTAGATTTAATTCAATTTATATTAAATCATTTGGTGAACCCATTCCTTACATTCCCATTATCGGATATTTCAATGAATACTAGTGTCCATGCACTTCCTCAAGGTATATCTAGGTTTAACTTCATAATATTATTGTTAAGTGAGTCCTAGTTGATCCTAAATCTAGTCTTAATGTATTCAATCTTTCTTTTCTCTATCAAATAGGAATTTCTTCTACTCATCTCAATCCATTTACTCGTTATATTAATGGATTTGATAATATACCTAAGCATGTGTTGGGCACAATATATCTTCCCCTTACTATGGGATCTTACACTCTTAATGGTCTATGTCATGTTATGCCTCATGATGTTATTTATACCATCGTTATATTCCACACTTGGTTATATAGTATGCATACACTTCTTTTTACCCATATCATAACACACAACACCCTTCCTAAACCTTCTTCTATAGATACCATTATAGTAGATTCCACACCTCATGTTGATACTCCTTGTGATATTCCTCTTATGCATGATGCTCATGAAATTACCTACATTGCAAATCCTTATCCTCTTGGGATGTAATCTGTGCTCGGTGATTTACACGATGAACTCTCTATTGGTACCCATGATACTCCTCCTCCCATTATGTCTCACTCTCGATACACTTATATTGATCATATGTTCAATGCTTCCAATGTTTCATCTCTCTCCACATCTTACTCATTACATGTTAGAACATTCTATGTTGGTTTTGCATTGATTCATAATCCTTACACTTTCCACAATCCTATGCATGATTCATTTAATATGGCTACAACTTATCTTGTTACATTCATGGGGTTGTCCATTCCCCTCTTTCTACATTTTAATATATGATCATAGGGGCTAGTTCATATTGTTTTACTGCTTCTAATATTCCCAAATTACACTTATTACTTTTCATTACTACTGATGATCATCCCAACATTACACATGTTACACATCGTTTGACTTACACACCGATCCTTATGTTTGCACTTTTCTTTCAACTATGGTGAATACGCACAATGCTACACCTATTATATTTTCTCTTAATGGGTACATTCCTATTGCTCATATACTTCCTACTTATCTAGTTTGGATATTAGACTTTATTGGCTTTTCCCCTCACCATGTTGACATTATTCTTTGGTAGATTTTACATTTAGCAATCTTCTACCTATTCTAATTCCACCACCATGGCATGGTCTCTCTCGCATCATCACATAGATATCCATTAATCACACACTTAGAGAGCATCAAACTCTCCCCTCCTCAGGGTCACATGTTCTAATAAAAAAATTTCTATATATATTATTCACATACGCATCTATACATTACTCTTTATTTACAATTCATGTTACTATTTCTAGAAGCACTTTTCGTATCTACATTATAGGCACACCTTGCTACATCTCTCTATGATCCTATACTACAATTTAGGGTCACTATCGGTTGTTTCTAGTTTCTACTATCACACTTCATGCTCCGCGCTTCATATCTATATCTCTCGAAGAATCCCTACACTCTTTGGTACACACATTGTACTGTCATTACCCGATGACACAGTCTAGTGCTACGGTTCACACTTGACTATTGAGGGTCTAATCCTTAAATAAACCTCACATCATCATACACACTTTACACTTTGTGTTTCACAATACATCTTTCCTAATATATACTCTCACACAACACACTCATTTCCCAATGACACACTCTTTTTCTATGTTTCATTCTTGACCATTAAGGGAGCATGTATAAATAAACATCATATCATATGCATCCACCTGGGGGAAATACTTCCCCTCCTATATTCACATATTACACATTACAGCACACCATTACACTTGCACCACACTTGCATATCTTGATTTCATTTACTCTTGTTAGCTTATTCTACTTACATCTTTGCACACTTTTACTTACTATGTTAGCGGATTCTTAGTATGTCATACTCTTTTATATATACACATGCAAAATCACTTGGTATCTTGAGGTTAATAAAAATATCTCACAACACCTTATATGATGCATTATGCTCGACACTAAATCCCTTGCTAGTCTTTCCAAGGCTCCTGGGGGCATCTATTTTTTGCTACTATCATAATTCATGCAACACATGAGTTCTATTGTCACATTATTTACTACTTCTCATTATATTAACTTTACTTTTTTGCTAATCTATACATGATTTGACATACTATTTATTTCTCTAAGATTATAACTTGTGCTTCATGTGTAACATTTATATTTCAAGATCAATACAACCATTGTTATCTGTCACTTTGTGTTTTCTATTGTTTTATTTTTTTGTGGGTTATTCCTTATGTATTGAGGGTTAATTGTTTTCTTATGGTCGCTTCAGCCCTGATTATCTTGTGACATTGTGAGAAATGTCCCATGTCTAAAACCCACTTTTCGTGGCCCATCTTGTCTTCCTAGTTGCTTGTTACAATGTCTTCTCTTACATGCTAGCTAATTTTACTAACACTTGTTACTAGCCCATATTGTTTGCATGTGCCTTGGTTTCTACCATGCACATACCCTACCCCCTATAGGTATCCACTTCAGCTTATTATCAGGTCCTCTCCTTTGGACCACATCCTCCTACAGTTTTCGCATGCACCCTAAATGAGGGGGCATCTATTGGGTTGAAAAATCACCCCTACATCAACTTATAGATATACTACATCAACACACAAGTATAGAAATGACATAGGAACATAGTTAAATATTGGATTAGAATCAGACTTGGACCCAAAAATGAAACAAATACTAGCACCTAGACCCAAACAGTAGCACTTGACACTTGTGTCCCCCAGGCACTAATGACTGGGAAAAATAGTCACTTTCTCATATCAACCTGATTAAAACAATTTTCGGATCGGTTCTCTAGTAGTAGCAGGAACTTACCTCCGTGAATAGAATGTAGTCTACTAGTTACATTTCAACTATAATTAGAATAATTCGGAACAAAGGAGAGAAAATCTATATGTCTCTCTCGAACACTCACTCTTAGCGTGACATTTGCCAAAACAACTCATTCTTGGTGTGAGATCACCCAAAAAACTCTCTTGGTGTGAGATCAGCCAAAAAAATCATAGTTGGTGTCGGATCTCCTAGAAAACTTGCTCTTGGCATGAGATCTCCCAAAAACCTCACTATTCAGCAATAATTTCAGCAACATCTCCAAGAAAATCAGGACAACTTTCTATCTTTTACATTCTTACGCATAAGGTGCACATTTTCCTTTTACATACTTTCACACTTTTACTTAATTATACACTTGGTACTTTGATTTCTCATATATGGAACTTTGAATACTTTTTTCTCTTCTTTTGTAGGTCCATCCTTAATACACAACAAGGAGTAGCTCACATCAACAAACACATCATACTAATATGCATATGTTTCACTCATAGGGTCCACTTCCCTTTCATAGTCTCCATGCTTCATATGGCAATCACTTCATGCTTCACTTGTCCACTCGGCACGCTATCAACAACACTCTTCTCTACAGGATCATAAGGTACACATATTTTATCTACTTTATGCTATCGAGTATTCACTCAATAACATAAAGTGGGGAAAATGTAAACATAAAATATATACACTTGGGTACATTTCTAGGTCCTAAAAACATGCTAGAATTTACATGATTCTAAGAAAGAAAACTAGTAATTAACAACTCCCTTTATCCTTTTGCTTTGTCTTCTACACTTTTATTGGCTTTATACATCTTGCACTCTTGTCAAGCATTTGACTATTTTATTTTTCTATGGCCTCAAACACTAACGCCCAGTTGGGACACTAGCACTAGGTGCTCTTGTCCTTATGGGTGCTCCTATCCTCTTGGGTGCTCCTATCCTTCTTTACCTTTTTCTTATCCTTTTGGGACCCATTTCACTTCTTGATTACTTTTTACTACTTTTGGTCATTCTTCTAGTTTTCAATTATGAAATTCAAATAAGGGAATCATATAAATACACAATTATGTTTTCAAAATAAGGGACCAAACACTAAGCATTGCATACTATCACCTAAGCTTGCATCCAAAGGCACAAAAGCACTTTAAAGGTATCATTTAGAACATTTATTCAAGGGATAAGGGTTGCATCACTCTTGTATACACAACATAAGAGGGGAATTTTATTCTATTCCATCACAAACATTTCATACATTTGCTACATTCTAGATATAACTGCTATCATTGTGAATTTTGCATAAGGGAATTCTAGGGCATCATTACACACACTCTCACATAGAAATACATGGAGTCTGAAATGTAGTACAATGCTCAGTACTAAGTTCACTCTTCGGGTGACCATCGGGTCAGTCTGAATCCACATTATGTATCTTTTTATTAGATTTGATGTGATTTATGGACATGTATAGGTAGACAACTTATTTTTTTAGGTTATAGGTACATTTAGTAATCAATGAGTGAAACTAGAGTGAAAAGTAGAGACTAGTAGTGAAGCTACTCTTGCTACTGAGAAGAGACCATATCCTGAAAATTCACGAAGACTCTAGCACCCATAACAAACACTAGCACCCAAGTGCTCATGTCCTCCCATGGGTACTCCTATCTAGAACATTCATGAGTTTTAAAACCTCAAAGAAAGTCGATGACACTCTTCTCAATTTGTTTCAGTTGTTCACCTACCCAAATCACTTCCAGATTGCTCAAAAATCAGCTAATTCACTCTGTCTCCTCCTCTTGCTTAGGGTTTCACATTATACATGCTTGTTTGTTTATGTCTTATTATATATTAACATTCATATATCATTTATCACAGTAGTTACTTTAAAAATAGATTTAATGTAATTTCTATTAAATCAGTGGGACAAATCCTAACCTTGAGCGTCCGGTAGGGTTACCTCCACTCGAGGGAGGATCGAGTTTCTCGAGCCTTTCATCATTGGAACCAATGGTTATCCGATGAAGAATTAGTCTACACGGCCATTGTAGAATTGTACTTCACGTTAACTATCTATCATGATATCCCTCTAATGGGATTACTTCCACTAAGTAGAGTGCCGACATTTTCCTTGTCGTTGCACCTATTAGATTATTCCCAAAAAAACATTGTTGTTTGGCTATGTGAACTTGTTGTACCACCATATGCACTTCCTTTATCTATTGTGCCTCATGTGCTGATACTAAACCATGAGTACCTCTATCTCCAACCCAATGTGGTGATCCTCTATTACCTTCTTAATCAATTTCAATATGATGACCCTCTATAACAACTCATAAATTCGAACACCAAGTGCAAGGGTCGGGGTTCATGTTGTGTTAGATGTGCACCAAAATTTCTCACTCTCTCATCAGAAAAACTTTCATCAAATGTAGAGGGGGTCCTTCTATTGCACTTCCCTAATATTTGAGGGACATGGTCCTATGGTCCCTCACCATATGTGGGTTTCTCATCTTTTCCACCTAACCCTATTCCTCCCATTCTTATTGCCTCTTCTACCACTCACTCTCATGCATCATTATATTTGTAAAGTCTCTCTTCTCTGTCTCTTTCTTCCACTTGGAATAATGCCATCCTTTCCAACCTCATCTTTCCCCTGTGTGCAGTGGGGTTTTAGCCTACCATATGTAAGTTATATATTTCTAGCTCAATCATTAAGATATTTTTAGTTGATGGTAGTTTGCATAAGTATGATCCTCTTGGATCACACAAAAAATTTAACTCTACTTCTTCTAGGAACGAGTATGTTGATATTGTGTACTCCAAGGTGTAATTCCACAACACACTTTCCCACAAATGGTATACCCCATGTTTCCATAGTTTATCCATATAAAATAGTTCTTATTACTTATCCTAGCTCCACATTTTCTTCTTTCCCATCAAAATACCCCTATTATGTGTGTAGGATGCTAACTGATCGTATAAATCTACCGAGAATAAACTGAAAAAATATCATACACTGAATCATATAAATTATCTTCCACCCATTTGTGAGCATTGAAACCTCTTCTAGTGTTATATCTATGAGAAAATCCATCCTGGTCATCCTGTACCCAACTCTCAATATTTTCTAGTGATAGTTGAAACGCTATTCGCATGCCACTTTTGGGGTAGTAATGTTAAGTAGGGATATTTTGGTGGACCACCACTTCACGAACCCTTTGTTTAAAAGTTTATTTAATAAAATTTAGGTTAGTCTTTCACAATTAGAGTGAAACGATATGACTGATTCACCCATCCTATATATAGAATGATCCCTCATGGGATTGATATATCGAATCAGATTTGTAAGATCATCATGACCATTGTATTGTAATGGCGAGAGACTATTATGAAATTATATGTGTGAGGCGAGGAGTGAAGTGGAAGTGTTGGGTAAAAGTTGTTTGTGAAATTATTAATAAAGGAAGTGCTTTATTTATGTGTGGTTTTTTTTCCTTCGGGTTTCCCCACTATAAATCTGGTGTTCCTGTGTCATTTACTTTACTGTTATTTACTTTTTGTTCATGTTTTGTAATATGTAAATATAAACATCTTAATCTATGTTTAATTTAACTACACTTCATAATCTATAATCTTTGGTAATTATATTGTGGATTAATAATTTGTTAATTATTCATTCCCATTAATTCCCTAACATGGTATTAGAAAAGGTGGTTATGATTGTGTAGAGATAAATATGGATGTATTTTTATTTACGGGATGAATAACTTGAAGTTTTTAGGATCTCGTGAAAACTGAGTCATTTTGTCGTCAAATTCAAGTTAATTAGGTGAAAAATTCCAAAATTTCCACTAAATTATATGAATATTGTATGATTTGTTGATTAGATCTTGCTTATACATTTTGTGTGCATAGATCTGTGTATTCTATGTTTTTGTGAACTTGGTTCTTTGTTCTTGGTTCTTTCGGTCTTACGTGGGTTTTTAAAATTATTTTCACCCTTTATAGTTGTTATAGTTGTGCGAATAATTTAAATAAGTTCTTTTATTTTGCTACATTCTTTGGATTTTTCGGGCTTTTTTATTTTTCCTAGGTGGAATTCAAATTTCTTTAAATTTTTTCTTATCTCATAGTTTAATTTTCCTTAGAAGTATGTCCGAATTGTGAAATGTGTTTGTGTTGACTTGCATTGACTTTGTGCCACACATTTACCCTTTATTTGATTGCTAAGGGAGGAGTGGACCCAAAAGTTTATTTTGGATATGGTTAATCCCATAGATCTAAATCTGCTCAACATTAAAAAGTAATATATAACATTGCGAAGTTCTATCCAATCATAAATATTCATGTAGTTTCACCATGTCAGAGCTTTAATAGTTCCTTTTGTGATTACAAAGATTTTGCCAATAAGAAAATTCCATCTAGTTTCGGTGTGTCAGAGCTTTAATAGATCCTCTAAAATTTGTGAAGCTTTAGCCAATAAGAAAAGTCCAGGTAGTTTTGATATGTAAGTGCTTTAATAGATCCTTTTGATAGTTGTGTGTTAGGATTAGCACAAGGTTGTGTGATAATACATTAGACCTAAACATACATGCAATGAAAATGGATATTCTACTAGAATAATTATACAAAACAAGAGATATAAATCAACACCAATTTAACATGGTTCACCCGAGTGTGGGCTATGTATACCAAGAAAAAATCCAATCTATTATCAAAAGATTTGACAAGATATACAATTGAAGATTTACATTCTTCCACAACTCTTAGATGTACAAATGAGTTTCTTTCACTCAAGCTTACGCTTCTTCTCCAAAATTCTCTCTCTCACAATTATTCTCACAATAATCATCAAATTTTGCAATTTCTTCTTAATTCTTACTTCTAAACCCTAGCTTTCATGCTTATATAGGTGTATACAAACTTAGGGAACTTAGCCATGCAATTACAATCAATAGATCTTCTTTAATACTAAAATAGATCTAATTCCTGAGAGTTAAATGAAATACTCATGCACAGGTAACCGATGTTGGTTAGCCCTAACTGATTTTGGTTCCTCCTTTTCTTGACCGAGTTCGGTCCCTCCATAACCGATGTTGGTTACTATATTTTCCAACAAGTTTCATATTGCATGCTAATCTGAAGTAATTGAGCTATACAATTTAACAATCTCCCACTTAGAGATTAATTACTGCACCATATCTTTACAACGTCATTCTTGGATCCTTCCTTATATTTATTTCTTCCTCTTCAAATCTCAAACTTGAAGACCAACAGAAGTGGAGCATAGCTCCAACTTCTCATTTGCTAATAGATTTTTTAGCATATCTACAGGGTTCTCACTCATATGAATCTTTTCCAGATTCAATTGCCCATCCTCCAATACCTATTGTATGAAGTGATACCTCAACTAAATGTGTTTCATTCTTGAATGAAACGCTGAGTTCTTTTCCAAATGAATTACACTTTGATTGTCACTGAACAATTTGCAATCATCTTTCTCCTTTCCCAAATCTTTCATGAACCTACTCATCCATATCATCTCCTTGCTAGCCTTTGTAGTTGCAACATACTCTGCCTCTGTAGTAGAAAAAGCCACAACCTTATGCAATCTTGAAATCCAACTAACTTTTGTCCCACCTACTGTGAAAATATATCCAGTAGTGCTCCTTCTACCATCCAGATCTCTAGCCATATCCAAATCAACATAGCCACATAATGAAATATCTGAACCTCCATAACATAACTACATGTTAGATGTCCCTTTCAAATACCTAAGTATCCATTGGACTACTTTCTAATTTTCTTTACCTAGATTAGCCATATATCTACTCACAACTCCCATTACATGTGTAACGTATGTAGTGCAGTACAAAACATAACATACATGATACTCCCAACTACTTAAGCATATGACACTTGTGCCATGTATTTGACCTCCTCATGTGATGAAGGATAGTAATCTTTTCTCAATTTGAAGTGTCTAGCCATAGGTGTACTAACATGTTTTACATTCTGCATCTTGAACCTTTCTAACACCTTGTAGATATAATCCTCCTGAGACAAATACAATTTATTGTTCTTCTTGTCTCTATGTATTTGCATGCCAAGGATTATTTTTGTATCTCCTAAATCCTTCATAGAAAATGTGTGAGCTAGATTTCCACTAAGCTCACCAATGTCTTGCATACTAGATCCTATAATAAGCATATCATTCACATACAGTAAAAAAATATAGCTCCCATTTTCAAACTTCTTGAAATACACACAATGGTCGATTCACATCTCAAGTAACCATGCTAATGCATAAAACTATCAAACCTCATGTACCATTTCCTTGGAGCTTGCTTGAGCCCATATAGGCTCTTTTTCAACCCTGTACACTAATTTCTTCATACCTTTAACTTCATACCCAAGTGGATCTTTGCATATAAATCTCTTCATCAAAATCACGATGAAGAAAATTCGTCTTCACATCTAATTTCTCTAAATGTAAATCTGTCTTTGAAACTAAACTCAATAAAAGTATGAATAGAATTCATCTTTATAATAGGAGAAAATATTTCACTAAAGTCAATACTTGCTTTGGTGTAAATCCTTTTACTACAAGCCTTGCCTTGTACCTTTTTGTCTACCCTCTTCTTCCTTGATCATGCAAACCCACTTGTTCTACAATGTCATCTTACCTGTTGGTAACTTAATCAAATCCCAAGTCTGGTCCAAGGAGTCCATCTCCTCATCTATGTCATGCTCCCACTAGACATGGTTCTTATCCTACATTGCTTCTTCAAAACTCTAGTTCACCATTATCAATCAATAATAAATAAAATAGAGAAGGTGTAAATCTTTATGGAGGTTTACTTACCCTTTGTGACCTTCTCACAAGAGTTTGGGGTATCGGAGGCTCATTCTGGACCTCCTGGACATTTGTATCCAAATATGTAATTGGTGACACGGTCACTCAGAATTGACATCGGTTCTACTAATCAATGTCGGTTTGGATCTTTTAGTAACCTATACCAGTTTCTTTGATCGATTTGGTCGTGGGTCAACCGACATTGATTACTGTGTAACCCTATCGGTATTATTTTTAAATCGAGAGTTCATTTTCATTCACAAACTTCTCAACCGGTTCATCCTTGGGTACCAAAATTTGATCCCTATACATTCTCTTTTCATTCTATTCAATATCATAAATCCTAATAATTTTAGAATTCTCTAAATCCACAAACGGAATCCGAAATCATCGGATCTATAACCAATGAAAGTTCATCTCTTGGATTTTGCATCTAACTTTTTCCTATTTTCCTTATCAATATGCACAAAAGCTTTTGAACCAAAAACTTTAAGAAAAGATAGATCTACCTCTTTTCTAGTCCAATCTTCCTCTTATATTCCTCTATCTAGTGAACTTGAAGGCTCATGCAGTTAATCAAATAAACAGTTGTAATCGCTTCTTCCCTAAAACTGCAAAGGCAATCCAGAATGTATCCTCACACTTCTAGCTTGTTCCATGATCGCTGTTCATTATTTATGCAACAACATTCTCTTGTGGTGTACTTGGAACCGTTCTTTCTCTACGTATCCCAATCACTGAACAATAATCATTGAAATCCTTGCTACAATATTCATCACCATTTTCAGATCTAAGGCACTTTAACTTTGAGTTTTATTCATTCTCAACAAGGGCTTTTCATCTTTTAAAAGTTTTAAAAACATCATATTTACGTTTAATACAATAAACTCATACCTTTCTTGTAGCATCATCAATGAAAGTAACATAATACTGGGATCCTCCATGAGAAGATACCTAAGTTGGTCCTCACACATTTCAGTGTACAAGCTCTAATTTGCTCCTTCTTAGTTGCCCCAACTTTGAGAAATCTCACTCTCTTTTTCTTTCCAAAGACACAATGCTCACAGAAATCAAGATATAAATCTTTCAAATCTGATAAATTACCCTTAGCCTTTCAAATCTACATTCCTTTTTGAATCATATGGCCCAACCGATTATGCCACATACATGCATTTGGGTCTGAAGTAGATAATGAAAAAAAGGAATCAGTAACACATGTAGATAAATATAATGTTCCTACCTTCTTACCTCTTGCCACAACAAAAGCACCCTTGGTGACTTTCCAAGAGTCTCATGTAAAAATAACCATGCAACCAGATTCACCTAGTTGCCTTGTAGAAATAATATTCCTCTCGAGGCTTGGTACATGCCTCACATCTTTCAATATCCATTTATTTCCATTCTTCAATTTTAGATGAACTTTTCCTTTACAAGTAATACTACAAGGTTTATCATCACCCAAATAAACATGTCCAAAATTTTCTTGGACATAATTTTTGAAATAACCCTTATTAGGGGTTGCATGGAAAGATGCTCCCGAATCTAAAACCCATGATTCAATTCTATTATCTAAAGAAAGAATAAGAGCATTTTGCATTACCTCTGATGTAGCAATATTTTCTTCTTTACCTTTTTCGATTGTTGGTTATCTTTTTCCTTTGACCAATAATATTTCTTTCCATGTCCTTTCTTTCCACATTTCCAACAAGTAATTCCCTTACTTTTGGATTTAGATCTACTATCCCTTGAATTTGATTTCTCATTACTCTTATTCTTGGATCTCTCCTTACCTCGCCCTCGCTTTCTACATTCAAAGCATTCCCACATAGTGATTCCTCTGTACTCTTCCTATGAATTTATTCATTCAAGATTATACCAACCACATCATCAAACTTGAAAATATTATTAACATATACTATGTTACTAACACCCATTACCAAGCTATCCCAACTATCGGAAAAGAATATAAGAATAAAAGTGCTTTCACTTCATCATCAAATGATATATCAACCAATTTTAAGCGATTTACAATAAAATGAAATCATTCAAATGAATAGTTGTAGATCAACCTTCATGCATTTTAGAAATGTATAGTTTCTTCATTGAATAAACTTTATTTGAAGCACTAGGTTTTTCATATAAATTAGCAATAGATTTCATTAACCCTACCATAGAAGTCACTTCTGTAATATTGGAAGCCATGGATGCTGCCAGGCTCAATCTTATAGATCCCAAAGCCTTTCTATCAAGAATATTTCATTCTTCATCAGTCATCTTTATAGGTCTAGACTTCTCATCCAATGGTAAATACAAATCTCTTTGATACAGATAATCCTCAATCTGCATCTTCCATAATTGATAATTTCGGTTGTCAAAATTCTCTACCTTGTATTTGTTTTCTTTACGCCATTCTTGTAGCTCCCACTCAATTAGAAAACCCTCTAACAAAGCTCCGATACTATTTATTGGGGTTAGCACAAGGTTGTATAGATAATATATTAGATCTAAACATACATGCAATGAAAGTGGATATTCTACTAGAAAAATTATACAAAATAAGAGATATAAATCAACACAGTTATTTATCGTGGTTCACCCAATGTGGGCTATGTCCATCAAGAAACAAGCAAATCTATTATCCAAAGCTTTGACAAGATATACAATTGAAGATTTCTGAGTCTTCTACACCTCTCGGATGTACAATACTTTCTTTCATTCAAGCTTTTGTTTCTTCTCCAAGAATTTTCTCTCTCACAATAATCATCAACTTTTTTAAGCTCTTCTTGATTCTTACTTCTAAACCCTAGCTTTCATGCTTATATAGGCATATAAAACTTAGGAAACTTAGCCATGAAATTACAATCAATATATATGCTTTAATACTAAAAATAGATCTAGTTCTGAGAGTTAAATAAAACACTCTTGCATAGGTAAGCTGGTGCTAGTTAGCCCCAACCAATGCTGGTTCCTCCTTTCCTAATTGATATCGGTCATAGGTGGATCGATTCCGATTACCTCCATAACTAATGTCGGATTCTTGTGTTTTCTATCAAGTTTCATATTGCATGCTAATCCGAAGTAATTGAGCTCCTGACTCAACATTGTGAAGGGTGAGCCAATAAGTTCACTCCACGCTCTTTGCAAATTCAATATTTTGCTAACTTGTTTCTGTCCAATGTGAAATCCGATCCAATAGAAATTCTCCAATTCTTTTCGCATTTAGCGTTGTTGTTCTATTGTTAAAAGTGATAGTGTCTAGCCACCATTTTTACTTTATTTTAAAACTTTTTCAAAGTTAGTTAGATTCGAACCAATAGAACGTGTCCATGTTCTTTCAATTTTTTTGGTTATAAACGTGTCAAAGTGTAAAAATAAAAACATTAAGATAACTACATGTATGTACGGATTGTTTTAGTGTTAATTAGTCTTGAATTGTATGTTGCCTTTGTGAAGTGTGATCTAATAGAAAAACACCACATGTATTTATTTTTTCACGAGTGTCATAATTTTTTTCTTTTCCGCATGTTTCTTTGTTTATTCACCACATAATTCTATTGAATTTTCAACCCTATTACTGAGACTTGATAATATATTTGTTTTCATTAAATTCTGGGGACTTCACGTCCACCAAGGGGATCTGTTTTAAAATTTTCTAAAAGGTTGCCATATGTCATGTTTTTATGTTTAGATCTTCGCCACGTGTGTCCTCTCAAAATTTTATTTATATCGTGGGTTCTATTTTATTTGTACCACGAGTGTCTATTTCTTTAAAGAGCGGGTTTTAATTTATTTATACCGTAGGTTCTATTTTTGTACCACATGTTTCTATTTCTTTGTAGTGTGGGTTTCAAAGTTTAAATTTTTTATAAATTTTCTCCTTTTCCCTATAGTCTTCGCGACTTATTTTTGGTGTCATACATGCTTCCTCCTTAGTACTTAAACTTTTGTTGGATATTTTTTTTATCAAGATAAATTAATTTTATTTAAAAATTTAATTTGTTTTTCTTTGAGGAGTTTTTTCATGTTTAAGTTAAATTTGTCTTCATAGTTGTGTGTGCATTTATAAAAATGGATAGTAATGTTAGTTTCTCAATGGATAAATCTCAGTTATTAAATGGAACTAATTACAATATTTGGAGAGTTAGGTTAAAATCTTGTTTCATGGCTAGAAAATTGTGGGATCTTATAATTGGTGTGGAAAAATGACCCATCGAGAAGACATGCAAACCCTAAAAACCTTAGCTCCTTCTCTCAAAGATCACATGAAGATCTATCAATCCTATTGCAAAGAATATGAGATAAATTTTTAATGCATATAGGTCATATGGATTATCTTGTTAATGCATGGAAATAATTAGAAACTATGCATGAAGTTAATTGTCTTTCCAAGATAATTAAACTAATTTTGGAATTGTTCACAACTCCCATGAAGGGGGATGAGAAAATTGTTAATTACTTAGCTAAAATTAAAAATATTAAATCTTAGTTGGATGGATGTAATTGTGAATTGTTTCAGGATAAACTTATGTATTTTATCATTTAGATTAATATTCATAAAAAATTCAAGAACTATATCTCCATCCTTAACTCTAAATATCATAACAAGAATGATTTACCTTATTTGGACACCCTTTCTTCTCTTCTAATTTAAGAGGAATGGGTAATGGAGAATTTTAATTCAAAAGATCGCCTCTTAGACATTGTTCTCTCATAATCATAAACCTTCTCAAAATATAAATAATATCAATCCTAATCATAAATCAAACATTAGATCAAAATTTAAACCCAATCCTAAATGTAATTCTATTATAAACAATCAAAATTTTAAAGTAAAATTCAATGGCACATGTAACAAATGTGGAAAATTTGGTCATAAAGAATTTGATTGTCATGTAAAAACTAAAAAAATTGTTTAAAATAGTAAATTTAACAATCAAAAGAAAGATTAGAAGTATAATCATGTAAATAATGTTGAACATTCTATTTCCCTATATACTACTCTCTCAGCTTCAAATGAAAATGAATGGATCCTAATAATGGTGCCTCGAGGCACATGACCTGTATTTCTGGTATCCTCTCGATTTTGTAAAATGCGAGAAAATATATATCTAGGAGATAATTCCATCATTAGATCTATAAGTTGTGGAAATGTTAAACTGAAAAATGGAATAATTAGGAATGTCTTGTATGTTCCTTAGTTGAAAAAGAACCTTTTATCTTTATCTCAATTAACTAAAGAAAACTATAAAATTATATTATTGTAAGATAAATGGTATGTAAAAAATGAACACAGTAATTTTATTGCATTTGGTATACAAAAAATGGTTTATATATTTTTATGGATTTGGTTTTGTAGCTTTTTTTTCTTCTTCCTCTAGAAATGATCTTCAAATTTGGCATGAAAGATTAGGAAATGTGAATTTCAGAAGTTGTATGAAATGTCTCACCTAAATATTGTATTTGGTCTCCCTAAGATGAAATCTGATCATGAAACATGTGAAAGTTGCCTACGTGGTAAGCAACATGTTGAACCATTTCACAAACATCATGATACAAATTATTTTCATTTATTAGATTTGATTCACAGTGATGTGAGAGGTCCACTTGAAATTCATTCTCTTAGTGGAGCTTTGTATGTTTTATATTTTATTGATAATTTCTCTAGGATGGTATGGTCTTATTTCATTAAGAAAAAATCTGATGTCTTATCTAAATTTCAAGAGATTAAATCATTTATTGCAAATGCTTATAATCTGAAACTAAAAATAATTAAAACTAATAATCGAGGTGAATATGTTAGTAAAAAGTTTGATGAGTTATGTGTTTCATGTGGGATTCATAGAGAGTTGACTACTCCCTATTTCCCATAACAAAATGGCATTATAGAAAGGAAAAATATGAATATTTTAGAGATGGGTAGGACTATGATTTATGCAACAAATGTGCATAAATTTATATGGACAGAAACAATGAATATTGTTGTCTATATCCTAAATAGAGTTACCTATAAATATCTTCATCAAGATACACCTCATGAAGTATGGACAAAGAAAAACCATATATCTCTCACTTAATAATATTTGGTAGTCCTGCTTCTATCTTCATTCCAAAAGTTAAAAGGAAGAAACTTGACCCAACCTCTTTTTCCTGTATTTTTTTGTTATGGTTTTCACTCTAAATAATTAAGAGTCTATGACCATTTCAAGCATGACATAGTTGAAAATAGGAATGTTCATGTCTTAGAGAAAACATTTTTGATGTTTCTTATGAACCCTCCTTTGTTTCTCCTAAAGTAGACCCTAATAATCCTTCTCTTAACAATATGGAAACATAATTTCAAGAGGATGATTATCTGATCTATATATGATGGAGATTGAGGGGGAGTAATCTCAAAATGTGTTACATCCCAAGATTCATAAATGGGCTTAAAATCTTGTTAAGGAATCTAATCCTATCAACTTGAGAAAGGTAACTTTGTAGTAAACATAATTATCATGTCTTGATGACCCTATATGAGGTTGAACCACAATATTTTGAAGAATCTGTCAAGATGATAGATGGATTAAGGCTATGAAAGATGGATACAATGCTTTAATTAAAAATAACACTTGGGAACTAGTCCCTCCTCCTTCTAAATGAAGCATTGTAGGATTTAGATGGTTGTATAAAATCAAATATAACTATGTAGGAGAAATAGATAAATTCAAGGCAAGGTTAGTAGCTCGTGGTTTCAATCAAAACCTGGTCTTGAATATGTTGAAAATTTTTCCACTATAGCTAAAATGAGCACTATTATGATTATTCTTTCTTTTTCTGCCCAATATGGTTGGGAGATTCACCAAATAGATGTTAAAAATACTTTTCTAAATGGTGACCTAATATAAGAAATCTGCGTGAACCCGGTCTCTCTCTCTCTCTCTCTCTCTCTCTATATATATATATATATATTAAGACATATACCCATGTGCAAAAATGTGGTTTATGTGGTTATGGAAGGTATCTAAGTGAATAATTTCTTTATAGGTAGTCCTACATATCCTTTTAAAGGGAAGATACTAAAAAAATTGATACATGGTCTTCTTCCTTCACGAGGTGCTTCAATACATCTCTATACTTATCTCAGGTTTCTATTCGAAAGCGGGTTACATGAATCCAATAATCCAATTTATCTTTTGAAAAATTTGGGATTGACCACCCAAATCCTTCAACAATACAATCCCAATCTCTAAGTACAAGAAAAGAATGAGAGCTTCTCCCTCCGTAGAACAAACATGTCTATTCCTTCCATTTATTACATCTCTTTATTTAACTTTGTGCAAATTTTGGTTTATATCTACATTTGAGTTATAGATTAAGTTATACTATGGACATTGACTAAACTCTATGTTACATGTTTTAGTAAGGAGCATGTCAAAACCAACACAACTAGATGGAAAAAATTCCAATAAAAAACAAAGTGTCTACACACTCATGTATCTTTTCCTTTAAGCATGAAATTTTAATTTCATACTTAAAGGGGAAATGTAAACAATCAAATTTAAAAATTTACCCTTTGATCATGCTAGTTATGAAAATTCTCATTTTCTAATATAGATATCCATATTCTATCCCTATTATGTACATCTTATTGTCTCTATCCCAAATTTCTTATTCCTACACATTGATGTGTTGCCACAACCGAAGTATAAATACATAAACTTAGTGTTTTAACTCTTCTTATCACGATATATCTTTCATATTACATCCACTATCACCCTATCTAAAACCTTAAAATATGTTTAAGATGTAATATCTAGTTCTAGAAAACATATATGGTCTTGGAATGAAACATCCTCAAACATTACTTTCAATTTATTTATCTTTGTTGTATCATTTTATCCTCTAGGGTCATCGTAGTCATAACAAATTACCTTCAAAATCATATCTAAGAAAGTTAATATCACTTCATTTACTTGATTATTACTCTCATGAGACATCGTTACAAATACTAACACATAAGTCACTCAAGGATCCTAAATATTCCCAAAGTTGTTAGAAATCATTTAGGGAAGTCACTACACTACTACGATTACGGAGCATTCAACCAGTCAAGGAGTTCAACTTCCCTCATTTCCAAGCATCTAAATATCCCAATCCAATGTCTTAGCAAGAGAAAAATCATCTCAAGAATTTTCAAAGTGGTTAAAATTGTCAATCTAGTTGCATGCATATAGATATCACATGTTTGGTGGAGAACTACATGTGGTTTGATGCCTCTTGAGTAGTGCGGATGTATGCGGTGCACATATTACACATAAAAATAAACACTAACCTCTTTGTAGGGTCTTACGCCCATTGTTAGGGTTTGAGTATGATTCAAATTATTAAGAGGAATCACAACTATGTGACACTTACAGTTTGATAGCAACACTCATTTCCAAGAAAGTGAATGGAATAAGAAGTTTCAAAGCCACATTTTGAGCAGGTTTTAGACCATACAAATATTCTTGGAAGACCTATACATTTCCATACCAAGACATTTTTAGTTACACTCTCAATAATGAAGCTTCTTTAGGTTTATTGCTCCCAATTTCTCTACTCCGTGCACCCAGATCTCTCTAATTTGAATTTTTAGAGATAAGTGCATATCTCCTTTTGTGTTTTTGAGCTTATAGAATATTGTTATCACTATTTACAAGCATCAATGCATTGTTCTAATTTTAAAAAATTAAAGCTAGAAGTTAATTATTAAAATAACCCCTATGAGAGGCCTTAAATCCTATTTTAGTGAATTTCATAACATCTATTAATGTGAAAAAGTGTAAAAATCTCGACATTTTCTTCAAAGACGAGTGTCTTGTTAGGAATTAGTGAACAAATATGCGGAAATAATTCCTCAAATCACAGTGAGTAGGAAACTATTTAGCGAATTATACTAACATAAATATAACAACATAAATAAATAATGCACAAGAGAAGAGAAGACAAGATTTAACGTCGTTCACCCAATGTGGGATACGTCCACCAAGAACTTGCTCATATTTTATTATCAACAAGATTAAAACAACTCTCACAGTCTTCTCTTAGTTATGAACTCACAATAGAATTCCAAAGATGCTAAACCACAACCAAAATTGATACCCAATTACTCAACCTTGATCACTCTTGATCACCTCTTGATCACTAAGATTCAAGACCTCTTGAACACTTAATATACACTCAAGATAAATTAGGAAGACCTAAAACCTCTATTTATAGGATTAAAATCCTTTAATAAGTCCTAAAGCTGACCCTAGAAGTTTGAAAGTCATAATATTTCAACTTCCCATGGCTGGAAAAAAATGTCACAAAGATTGATGACCAATTAACAAAACAACTTGACAACAACGCCACAACATGAAAAATAGAAGATGATCTGTAGAATGCTCTTGAAGTCTCCAAACTTAACCGTTCGAACTCCAACACTTCAATATTAATTCTAGAAAACGAAAAAATAGGCTCCACACCCCAAAAATCTCCCACTTGGAGATTGTTTCCACTTAACAAAGTTCTCAACCCTTCATTATCAATCGTGAAGGCCAATCAAAGTATAACACAACTTGAACTTCTCCTTTGTGACCTCCTTGGTCATCATATCCACAAGATTCTGACTGGTATGAATCTTTTCTAGATTCAACTTATCTTCTTCCAAAGTTGCCCTAATGAAATGATATCTCAGTTGAATGTGCTTCATCCTAGAGTGGAAAGCGGAGTTCTTCGCCAAATGAGTAACGCTTTGAATATCACTTGTGTAGTATCCCAAATTCCTACATATGACCCAACTCATCAATCAAATGTTGTATCCAAATCATCTCCTTATTTTCCTCTGTGGCATCAACATACTCAACCCTCGTGGTTGACAAAGCCTCAACCTTTTATAACCATGAAATTCAGCTCACCGCTATATCACCAACCGTAAATACATAACTTGTTGTGCCCCTTCTCTACTGTCTAAATATCCTACCATATATGAATCTACATATCTATGCGATGTAGTGTTTGATACAATGAAACATAATGCTGTTCCCATGGTCCCTCTAAAATACCAAAGGATCCATTCACTTTGCTGTCGGTGTTCTCTACCCGGATCACTCATAAACCTGCTCATTGCTCCCCTTTGCATGGGAAAAATCAGGCCTAGTGCATAGCATAGCATACATCAAGCTACCAACCGCTAATGAGTATGGTACCCTAGACATCTGGATTTTATCCTCCTTATTCTTGGGACTCTACTCCTTTGATATTTTTAAAGTGACTGCCAAAGGAGTACCAACTAGTTTAGCATCCTGCATACTAAACCTCTCCAAGACCCTCTTTATGTAATCTTTTTGAGATAATACTTATTGAGTTGTGGATCTAAACTACTTTAGATTAGCATGTAATGTAAAAATTGCTGGAAAACACAGTAACCGTCATCGGTTAGGAGGGACCAGCATCGGTCACCTAGGACCGACATCGGTCAGGAAAGGAGGAACTAACATCGGTTACTTGTGCGTGAGTGTTTTAATTAACTCTCGGGAATTAGATCTATTTTTAGCATTAAATTATATATATTGATTGTAATTGCATGGCTAAGTGCCCTAAGTTTATAAATTCCTATATAAACATGAAAGCCATGGTTTAGAAGTAAGAATTAAGAAGAGCTTCCAAAAGTTGGTGAGAGAAAATTCTTGGATAAGAAGCAAAAGCTTGAGAGAAAGAAAGTATTGTACATATAAGAGGTGTGGAAGATTGTAAATATTCAATTGTATATCTTGTCAAAGCTTTGGATAATAGATTGGATTGTTTCTTGGTGGACGTAGCCCACACTGGGTGAACCATATTAAATCTGGTGTTGATTTATATATCTTGTTTTGTATATTTCTTCTAGTAGAATATCTGCTTTTATTTGCATGTATACTTAAATATGATATATTTTATGTACAACCGGTGTGTTAACACTAAAAGCTGGTATCATAGATTTGTTTGAGGGTTTTTGTGTTGACAAATTTACTCATAGAGGGTTTTCTGATTGAGTGAGAGCTACAACAATGGCAAAAGAAAACAAATACAAGGTAGAGAAGTTTGACAACTGAAATTATCAATTATGGAAGATGCAGATTGAGGATTATCTGTATCAAAGAGATTTATATTTACTGTTGGATGAAAATTCTAGACCTACAAAGATGACTGATGAAGAATGGAAGATTCTTAACATAAAGGCTTTGGGATCTATAAGATTGAGCCTGACAAAGATCATCGTGGATTCCAATATTACGAGCGACTTCTATGGTAAGGTTAATGCAATATCTTGCTAATTTATATGAAAAACCTAGTGCTTCAAATTAAGTTTATTTTATGAAGAAACTATTTAGTTCTAAGATGCATGAAGGTGGATTTGCATCTAGTCATTTGAATTATTTCAGATCTATTGTAAATAAGTTAAAATCGGTTGATATACCATTTGATGATGAAGTGAAAGCACTTTTATTCTTATGTTCTTTTCCGATAGTTGGGATAACTTGGTAATGGTTGTTAGTAATACAACATCTGCTAATAATATCTTGAAGTTTGATGATGTGGTTAGTATAATCTTGAATGAAGAAATCCGTAGGAAGAGTATAGAGGAATTGTCATCGGGAATTATTTTAATGTGGAAAGTAGAGGCGGGCGGAAGGAGAGATCCAAGAATAAGAGTAATGGAAAATCAAAGTCAAGGGATAGCAGATCTAAATCCAAAAGTAAGGGAATTAATTGTTGGAAATGTGGAAAGAAAGGACATGCAAAGAAAGATTGTTGGTCAAAGGACAAAGAGAACCAACAACTAGAAAAAGGTAAAGAAGAAAATCTTGCTACATTAGAGGTAATGCAATATGCTCTTATTATTTCTTTAGATAATAGAATTGAATCATGGGTTTTAGATTCAAGAGCTTCTTTCCATGCAACCCCTAATAAGGGTTATTTCAAAAATTATGTCTAAGGCAATTTTGGGCATGTTTATTTGGGTGATGATGAACCTTGTAGTATAATTGGAAAAGGGAAGTTCATCTAAAATTTCAGAATGGAAATACATGGGTATTGAAATATGTGAGGCATGTGCCAAGCCTTAAGAGGAATCTTATTTCTGTAGGGAAACTAGGTGAATTTGGTTGCATGGTTACTTTTACAGGAGACTCTTAGAAAGTCACCAAGGGTGCTTTTGTTGTGGCAAGAAGTAAGAAGGTAGGAATGTTATATTTATCTACCTATGTTACTGATTCCTTTTCTATATTATCTACTTCAGATTTAGATGCATGCATGTGGATTATTTGGATGGGCCATATGAGTAAAAAAGGAATGCAGATCTTAAAGGCTAAGGGTAAGTTATTATATTTGAAAGATTTTGATCTTGATTTATGTGAGCATTGTGTCTTTGGAAAGTAAAAGAGAGTGAGATTTCTCAAAGTTGGGGCAGCTAAGAAAGAGCAAAAATTGGAGCTTGTACACTCAGATGTGTGGGGACCAACTCAGGTAGCTTCTCATAGAGGATCCCAGTATTATGTTACTTTCATTGATGATGCTACAAGAAAGGTATGGGTTTATTGTATTAAATGTAAATCTGATGTTTTTGAGACTTTTAAAAGATGGAAAGCCCTTGTTGAGAATGAATCAAATTCTAAATTAAAGTGCCTTAGATCTGACAATGGTGGTGAATATTGTAGCAAGGCTTTCAATGATTATTGTTTAGTGAATGGGATATGTAGAGAAAGAATGGTTCCAAGAACACCACATGAGAATGGTGTTGTAGAAAGAATGAACAGGATAATCATGGAATGTGCTAGAAGTATGAGGATACATTCTGGACTGCCCTTACAGTTTTGGGCGGAAGTAGCAAGAATCAACCAACAATTTCTATCTCTTGTACTAAAACAGAGTATAAAAGTGTTATGGAAGTAGAAAATTAAGTTATGTGGCTAAAAATATTGTTAGATGAACTACATGTGGGCATCAAAGGAAGCACTACTCTTCTATGTGACATCCAGAGTTACATTGCTCTTATAAACAATCTAGTTTAGCATCAAAGGAAGAAGCATATAAAAGTTAAAATGAACTTTATTTGAGAGAAAGTCTTGAATGGTGATATTGATCTCAAGTTCTGTTTTATTGAAGATCAAGTTACATATATCTTCACCAAGCCATTGTGTGTTGTGAAGTTTTGCAAGTTTCATGTCTTGTTGGGCCTATCAAAGTTGTCATTGAGGGGGAGTATGCATGACAATTACACCTCTTAATGGTCTATTGTAAACTTCCAATACTTCCTCCATTTTTTGATAAGTAAATGTTCATGCTATGTGAATTTACTTATAAATCCCAACGAACCATTAGTTATGTGAATGCCTTATTTTATAAAAGGCTCCATAATTTGATATAAGTATATTGGCATGTGGTTCTAATAGATTTTGTCATTGATCCAAAACCACATTAAAGACAAAGTGAATTTTGTTTTAAGGTAATAGGATGATTTTTCATGATGCTAACATGATGGTTCAGATTTATTTGTGTTGATATAGTGGGATTCAGTGAGGATTGCTTGCTCTTGCAAGCCCATTCAGGTTAATAGGTGATGTGGCATGAAAGTAGGAGATTCTTGAATTCTTGGGAAGCACGTTGACATGATGGATAACATGTTTTGAGGATTCTTGGGCATTCACAACATTGGCATGGTATTGGTATAAGTGATTCAATTTGTTACAGGTGTTCATTAGGAGCAGTGTAATGACAACTTTGAGGTTTGAGATTGTGATTTGGAGCCATATAAGATCATATAATATTGAATTTAGGTATGCAATGATATATCAAGTATGTTTTGGTCATTTTCAAAGGTTTTATGATGAGTTATTGCATTCTTTTAGTTGACCATAGCTTTTACAGTGAGAATCCCTAAGGTGAAGCTATGCAAATGAGATAGAATGGAGAGATTTAGGTATGGTATTGAAATTATGATGATTTTAGATGTTATTTTGATGTGTAATGGTGCTTTGGGAAAAAAATTAGGTTTCCACGAAGTGTATTACGCAAGATATGACAGTTTATGTGAGACAAGGTCAAGAACAAGTAAAATTCCAGCTCGAGTTGGTACTTTTGATTCTCATCCTAAAGTTTTTGCTTTTAGGACACCTTCTGGATTTCAAGGAATATTATATAGTGATTTTGTAAGGTTTAATAAAACAATGAGGTTTTTATGGTTAGTATTTTATGAATGAATGTTAAGAAGATAAAGTGGTCTAAAACCCTAGTTAAACCCTAGCTAGAAGTAGTTTGTAAAAGAGAGGTATAATGACTCAATATTGATTGGTTAATCAAAATTGATGATTGCATGTTTTATATGACTCTATTATATTTCTAGAAATGTATGGTTGAGGTCACGGTGATGAGTGGGCCTCACTTAAAAATGTCATGTTTATGAAGACAGGTTTAAGGACAAGGTTGTCAAAGGAGTAGCATAAAAATTGATGGTATATGATGTTTGGTAGTTTATATTGACGTACATGAATTTTTAAGAAAAATTTCATGTAGGTAAATGGTGATTTGAGGTCCATATGGGTTGGATTTGGTCAAAGGGTAGTTTTGGGGTCTCAAATAGCAGGGTTCAGTAAAATGGGCATAACTTGAGCTACAGGTAGATTTTGAAGATGATTCAAGTTGTGTTGGAAAGAGGATTAATATTTATTTCCATTGATATTAATTTTTCCTCATGATGAGGTGATTTGAAATGGTTTCAAAGTAATTATTTTAATAGGAATACTTTTGGCGAGATCAAGACAAGATGTGTTCAGTGCAAGTTTGGAGTTGTTTGAAGAATGAGATGGATTGGTTGATGCTTTCTATCACCTGTAATGTGAAGAGGGATGAATTTTTCATCCAATTAATCCATTTTTAGGTATTTAATGTATGTATAAATGTTTTTATGAGCTAACCTTTGGAAAAAAAATTTGGTAGGTTGTTTTGGTGAAGGAAAAAGTAGTTGTGGTTTGAGCAGGAGGTTGATTCAAGGCTTATAACTTTCTTAGAAGTGTTATAAAAGTTCTTAAATTTACATCAAGTGGTTACATTGAATGTTTTTTTCTTGTTGAAGTGATTTGGTGATCAAATTAAGTTTCCAGGGTGCTAAAGGGTGTAGGAAACAATTGTTTTGAGATTTGCAAAGTGAACTGGGCCTAGTAAATGAAATAATTTGATTGGTTGATAAAATGTAAGACCATGTATGAATGTAAAATTATATTTTAATAATATGTAAGGGTTTTTAGGTCATGACTATGTATACATTTAATGTAAGGGCATTTTAAAGAATGTGCATATTGGATTTTGAGCCATTTTTGGCACTTGTAATGAGGGTTTTAGTTAGGCCAACCTAATTGGGTCACATGTTACTATTGCAATGAATTTATATGAATTTTCTATAGGTGTATGGGTTAAATTTATCATGAGGGATCGGCATCCTTTGGGTTTGAAGGAAAAAATCATATTTAAGTGCTTGTTTGGTTCATTTTTGAACTAGTGCTCTTGGAGGGAAGAAGTGTGACCTAGAGGAGATTGTTTTACAGGTATGAGAGCATGATTTGATGGTGAGGAAGAGAAAAACAAGTTGAGGAAGTTTAGAGAGCATGTGTGCATGATTAGAGATTTAACAAGTGAATAAAGAGAAAGATTATGAGAGATTGAAGACCTAGTGTGTGAGCTAGGGTTTGTGAGCTGAATTTTTGATCTCCATTAGTTGTGGCAATAACAAAATCAGAGATCAAATATCTATAGGTGGCTAAGTTGCTGCTTGGTCATATTTTGGGGTTGTATCCTCCTTGTGGATTCGGTGCTTCACTAAATTAGGGTTTGGTGCTCTTTGTAGGGTTGGTACTCTACTAAACTAGGGTTTGGTACTCCTTGTGAAGTTGGTGCTTCACTAAATCACTTTGCTTTGTGTAATATAAACAATTTTTCAATGAGTTTTCTTCCCCATGAGGGTCTCCCAGTTATATCTTGTGTATATGTGCCTCTTCTCATGTGTTATGGTTGTTTTGATATTTTGTGCACATTAAAAAATAATGGTTGGATGTATGTGATTGGTTAAATGTTAATGGTTGTTGATATTAATGGTTAATTGAATGATAAATTTTTAGGAATGATTCAACCCCGGTCCATGTAATGCTTCCAAAAAAGTCTTCATATATAAATCACTTGTCCTAAGAATTTATGTATGGGAAGATCTATATGATTTCCCTTGTTTATTTTTGTATGGGAAGATCTGTATGATTTCCCTTGTTTACATGCTAGCTTGAATCATCATTGATGATTTATGGATCTGTAAATCATTTTTCGAAAAAGGTAATTTGGCATGTTTTGTTTTTTTCCCACTTAACATTAAGGGGGAGTGTTGGGGTAATAATGTCAAGAGGGGACACCTTTTGGTGGACCACCACTTCACAAACCCTTTGTTTAAAAATTATTTAATACACTTTAGGTTGGTATTTCACAATTAGAGTGAAATAGTATGACCGATTCACCCATCCTATATATAGGATGATCCCTCACGGGATTGATGTATCGAGATCATATTTGTAATATCATCATTACCATTGTATTGTAATTATAAGAAACTATTCGTAATTATCTCTGTGAGACCAGGAGTGAAGTGGAAGTGCTAGGTAAAAGTTGTAAGTGAAATTATTAATAAAGGAAGTACTTTATTTCGAGTGTGGTTTTTTTCTTTGGGTTTCCTGCATGATAAATTTGGTGTTCCTATGTCATTTATTTTCTTGTTATTTACTTTTTGTTCATTTTACGTAATATACAAATATAAACATCTTAATCTATGTTTAATTTATTGCACTTCATAATCTATAATCTCCGAGAAATTATATTGTGGATTAATAATTTATCAATTATTCATTCCCGTTAATTCCCTAATAGTCACATCGTGATGAACAAGATAAAAAGAAGTCCAAACAACATAACCAAAATGTAGTCTTTATTTACTAACACTAATAGTAAGCGTTGGCACTTCACTTAGACAGATGTCAAATCACTCACTCAAAGTGTGTACATATATACGAGGTCCCTCTTTATTTGATCGCATACAAGATGTATATTCGTCATAAACCATTTTGTGGCATGAGATAGAAGATAAGTAAATCAATACACAGACAAGAATAATAAGATATTTGATCATTCATTCATTGTCATAAGCAACTAACAATAGTATATCGACTCCAATTACATCTTGTTCACTTCTCCTGACCTTAGCAATCCATACAATACTACCCATTACAAACATATGAGAAGCACATCAAAATAATCCTGAATTACATACTCGTGCAATAGTGCGCACACCTCATACACTCTCTCTCTCTCTCTCTCTCTCTCTCTCTCTCTCTCTCTTACACATTAAAATTTTTCTCATACACACTTTTAAAATGGGTGTGGCATGCATATTTATACACAGTGGGAACTTTTCCTTCAACAATTACATGCTTTAATTCTAATAATAAAATTCCTTAGTATAGGTTGCATGCCTCTAAACTTCTACTTTAAGCTCCAATCTGCATTTTAAATAGCTCGGTATTATCCATGCCTAGGTCCTATAATTAGATGTCCTTGCATGTGATTTATCTTATGTCAGTGCTTTATCTTTACCAAGCCTATTTCTGAACTTGACTTGGTAAACACGCCAACTCTACTTTTCTCTATTTATAGACCATTCAGAATCCTGCAAACTACTTTAATGTGTCTCTATGCATCGACCTTCACATAGTGATGTCTTTCCATCTCTCATGCACACCATCACAAACTTGTATGCATTATTTTATTATCCTCGCACGTACTCCCACACATTCCTTTCCTTTTGATACTTCTCTATGGTTTACGTGCGCCCTTCTACATGCAGTATTGAATTTCCACGCACGACTTGCATTTAGCCACATTCTCGGTTCAACATAGCCATGGGGGGTATTTTGGATAACAAAAACTTTCTTATCTTCCTTGCAACTCTTCTATACGCGTCATAAACTATAATAAATTGCAGTTATATTAACCAACTAATAAAAACAACTCCTAATTTTACTTTCAAATTTAAAGTATAGCTAACAAGCTATAGTTTCTCCTATAAAACATGCTAGTTACAATAAGTTATATAATTTTGGGAGAGCAATCTTCTTAAAATCTTAGCAAATTAAATATACAATTGTATATCTTTTTTCACCTAGTGATGTAAGATCACACATGAACTATGATGCTCATGCATCAAACACCCAGTAAGAAAATTTGAGTTCTACTTAAATAGAATAAGTGTTAGAACTAATCTTTTGGTCATTAAGTAATGACCATGGTCTTCTCTTCCACCTTGTTAGGTACTACTGAAGTTTATTTATTTGTTTCTTTCTCCATTTCCAACAACATGCTGGTCCATAAACCATCTTCATCAATTAAGCGCCTCTCTCTTTAAGTTAACCATTTTTTTGGCATAGTCATCCAATCACCTCCTTCAAGATGCTTTATTTCTCATCTTCCATCCACTTATGAGACTTTCCCTATTGGAGCCCAAAATTGAACTTACCAATTTGTTTAATGTTTTGCATAACTATTCTTTCTTGATCGGAAAAAAAAAGAGGGTATCTATAGGATCCCTCACCATGAAATAGAATCATGAAATTTCATGTAGGCCCATAATATGTCTATAATTGAACCTATACTATATGCTGCATATGGTCATGATATTACAAAAGAGAAAGCGACCTTTACATCATTTACAAAATGGCAAAACATTGATACTTACAGATTACATCATAGTGGTTTATATAGAGGCCTTCATGTTGCATGACCTAGAGTTGTAACAATTATAAATATAAGGAGTTGATCATCCTCTTCCTTCCATTTTTCTACTATTCCTTGGATATTTGGGATGCCAAGAGTAAAGAAGAAGGTGTTAATTATAGAGAGAAACTTATTTTTAGTTAGTAAATTCTTGAAAAATCCCCTGCGCTCCGAAGACAAATCAAACTTGACTAACTAAGGATGTGGACATGCCTAAGGATATAAAATGTGCTTCTAAGGGGTGTGGGCCCTCCAAAATCTTTGCTACTTTTCATTTTATCGTTAGGGTTGACAACCACTCCTTTGCATAAATTCCTCCACATAGATATGGTCACTTTCTTCTTTTAATTAAGGGACTAAGCACTACCTTTTCCTTCTCTAAATGTTGTTTCCTCACCTTTCTTCTATTTCTTTTACCATAGAAGAGGAATTGAATATCTTTGCAAGTTATGTGACTCAATGGGCAAGTGAAACAATAGCAATATCCTTCAAAGGTACAAAAACATGTTGGGTTGGCACTTGGGTAGGGATAACTATAGGTGATTCAAATTGAATCTCAGAGGCTAAGAAACTTTAAGGGGTGCTAGCACATTAGCCCTTAACAAATTTGATAAAAATTTATCCCAAATGGACTTAAGAGATTGGGTTGACATTTTTATTTCAAGGGGAAGGAAATGGAAGGATACAAACTGAAAGAGATAGAACACTCGGGTCACTAAATCAAGTCTCATAAGAAACCCATACCTTATCTTCTTGGGTGTAGATAAGATAACTTATCTTTCATATAGTTTGGAAAAGCTAAGAACATGGTGGACACATCTCTCTCCCATATGCTCGAAGAGGAAATAATTTTTCACTTGTTAAACTAGAAATCCACCATTATTATGCATGTGATAATTAGATAAATTTTTTTATTTGTTTGAAATGAAAAACCAAAACGATAAAAGGAGGTATATAAATAAAATGAGAGGTTTCACATGTTTCATCCATCATTTTTGAGTATGATGAGTTTTAACATCATTCTTAGTCATCATCTCTCAACACATGTAAAAACAAGAATGATTAAATTAATCGGTGAGAACTTTCACAGGATGCAAACTTACTCTTTATGATAAGTGCTTTTGAACCTTCATCCATTCTCATCTTGAGCTGCATCAAGTGAGATTTGAAATATTTTGAAGATTACAGTCTCAATTCAATAAAAATCCTACCTTTTTCCTCCCAGTAAAAGTATTCATTAATTTAGCTTTGAATTTTCCTACCCATAATATTTTCTTGTTTGTAGTTTTACCGACTTGTTACCCACTTGTTGCCCATTGAAACTCCTATGTGGATTAAGGATTTAAGCTTGGGTTTTAGTCTCCATTTCAATAAAGGAATTGATAATGGACGAGTGGAGTTAATCGGTGCCTCCTTTATCTTGCTAGCAAATGGATCAATGACAAGTGGCCTTCATCGATACATTCAAATGTTTGGGAAGCTGAAGAGTAGCTTGGCACCTATTTTTAACAAGTTACATTGAGCCTTGAGTCTTGTCCTCCATGGTCTACAAGGCATTGATTTCATGTATGTGGAATAAATCATCACTCTACAACATCCTATATCTTGATTTAGATTTGACTCCTTGAAGTAGTGAAAGCACGTGAACATGAGCGTCAAATACAATGTTCAAAGGTAATGTATTTTATCAAACATTTCTTCCCTCTAACCCACACATGTTAAACTATTGATTAACTAAGTTGGGTGCCCATGAATAAAGGAGATAATGCCAAGTGTAATTGACTTATTTAAAGAATATTATCGTTGGGAGACCAATTTTAACAAATTTTGGAGCAAGTTTTAATGGAGCAAGAAAATAAAACAAAGATTTAGTTTTTTTTTGTTGTAAGAATGGTTAGTACCATTGGAAAGCTTGTTAAGAGGGTTATGCCATAATTCTAATTTGGGGAAGAACGGTTAAGACATTTATGATCAATTTATGATAGTATCTAAGTTTCCTCTTGGCCTCATCATTAAATCAAATATAGTTCTCACATTGGTCCCACATATGAATTATGATTTGTTGGACAAGAGGCAACCTCATTTCCATCCATCTTCCTGATTTCAAACGTGTGCATGTTCTCTTTTCATGGATCTCCATTTTTCATTTATTAGGGATCAATTTTATGTTAGAATTTGATTGTTTCTAAGAAATATTTGTGTTTCCCTCCACTTTGATGTTGCAAGAGTGATATGGGAATTCTCCTTTCTCTTCATTCATTGGTGGATGGTTTGATTCCACATGGTTTTAATAACTAGATCTTCATTAGCCTATGATTTCTCTTAGAAGAATATTTTGAGTATATTTTATTTCCAATTTTTAAGGGAATTTGTATAGCTTGAAGAAAAAGTCCTTCATCCTGGTCCTTTTTGGCTCATGAGAAAACTCAATTTTCCTAACTAGTAATCTATATCCTAGTTTTAAAGCAATTATTAGTAGTTATCTTTTATGATTCAAAGAGCAATTGTCATGGGATGTTGAGCAAGTGTTGCTGACCTTGCTAGAATACATTGAATGTGTAAATAACTATTTGGTAATGAAGTAGTTACTCATGTTGTGGAGACATTGGTAGTTGATTTATAAAAACTTTGCATGATCTTATTTTTTGGACTTGTTGCAAATTATTTCAAAATCAATGTATTTTCATCCTTTGATATATTGTTCGATACACAATGAGGGTGCATGTAAGGTCATTTTGTTTTATGTATGAATTATGATGGATTGTGAAATAATTATATAGATTGTTATCCTACATTGTTTGTTACTATTTCATCTTGTTTAAATCTTGGAGAGTCCTTGCCCAACGGATTCTAAGCATTAATCATGGTTAAATTGACCATTATTTTTAGCAATATTTTTATTAAACTATATTCCTTACTAAGATATTCATTCAACTTTGCAAATACTTTGAGGTTTTAGTTATTAGACCTTAGGATTCAAATTTCTAAATTTTTATTTGCCCATTTTTCCCATCTTGAGAGAAATTAGTTTATAAATCATGGACATCTCTACCATAAAAATCTATTTGTTTGCAATTTTTTTCAATCTTAACAACTTTATGATTCTTTTTTTAGTGACCAAAAATTGGGTGGAAAATTATAGTGGTGAAGTTGTTTTTCTAAGTCGATGAACTTTCTTTATATACATTTTGTTATTTTATACATCTAGATCACTATAGGGTCTCTTCCCCATGTTTCACAAAGCCCAAAGAGTAGGAGGATGACCATACTCTTGTTTTGTTTCCTTAAATCTTCCCCAATTGGTGAAAGAGAATGTTATTACAATAAATGACCCCACTCTTTTTACCTATTTCTACAACGAAATATATTTAAGGATCAACACAATTGACATCGTTGTCAGGGAGTAATTTTTCCACATTAATTTAGTTTTATGTTGAGAAAGATCTCTGGATTTGTTTATAATCTTTGTTTCATCTCTGTTCCAAAATTTCCAACAATATTGGTGCCTACTTCAACCTTATTTATGAGAATTATGGTGTTATTAGTGATCTTCATATTTTTAGTTACTATGTTATGAAAAATGAGTTGAGAGATCAAAAACATTGTTAATATTTTTTCAAAGAATTTAGATCAAGAGTTTGTGTGTTCAAATTGTGTATACTTTTGAGGTATTTGTAACTTCCATGAGTTTCAAAACAATTTAACAGTGTATACATGTCAATTTTAGTTGATTTTGTTATCCCTTTGCCTTTTGTTTCTTCTTGACTTAAAGCTTGCAAAATTGGAGGGGTTACCCTATTCTTATAAAGAATATCCAAAAAAAGATGAATCCAAAATTACCACTTGTGAATTTAGAAACTAAAGGAAAACAAATTTGGAAGATTGTAGAGGGACAAGGTACTTTTCATTCCCAAATATCTAAGCATAATTATGTTGTATTCCATGTGAATTGTGGTGAAAATATTTTAATCCAAGATATTGGTAAGAATCAAGTTTCATCTTGATTTTTCTAAATCACAAAGTAAATAAGTTGGTCCCATAGTTCACTCTCCTTTCATTTGGAAATTTACTTTCTAGTTGTGACAATGGTCCTTTGTTAAGAAAAATATCCACATTCTATCCCAATTTGGTACATCCTACTATTTATCTCCCAACAATCTTATTCCTACACACTTATGTATCATCATAGTCTATATATAAATGTATAAAATTAGTGTTTAACCTTTTCCTATCATGATATATCTTTTAGATTGCATCCAATGTCACCATGTCCAAAACCATACAATATGGTAAAGATGTAATATTCAGTCTTTTCTAACCTATATGGTCTTGGTGACACATCCTCCAACCATGATTTCATTTTTAAAAATATTTTTTAGATCATTTTATCCTTTTGGGTTGGCCTTTCCATAACAAATTACCTTCAAACCCCTATATAAGCAAAATTCATTTATTTACCTAACTCTCTCATGATATCTCATTGCAAATACTAACACAAAGGACACTCAATGATCCCTAAATCTTCCCAAAGATGATGCACATACATTAGCATAACCACTACTACTATTTTGAAGCACTCAACCAAGTCAAGGAGTTTAACTTCCCTCATTTTTAAGCATCCAAAGATCCCAATTCAATGTATTAGTGAAAGAAAAATCATCTCAAGCATTTTCAAAGTGGATCTAGTTTCCAAAATAACTACATCCATATATATCTCACATGTTAGGTGGAGAGCTACATGTGGTTTGAGGCCTCTTTAAAGCAGTGCCAATGTAAGTCGTGCACAAATTGCACTTTAACCCAAAAATACCCTCTTTGTAGGGTCTTCCACCCATGGTTATGGTTTGAGTTTGATTCATATAAAAATGAGGGCATAAGAATTTATATAAGCACATTGTGATAAGTTCGGAGACCTTACAAAGGTTCAAGACCCTACAAACATTCTTGGTAGAGTTGTATGGTTGAAACCAAGGAATTTTCCAATTTCAATCTCAATAATGAAGCATATTCAAATTATTACTCCCAGATTCTCTATTTTGTGCACCCAAATATTTCTTGTTTCACTCTATATAGCTAAGTGCATCTCTCCTCTTGTGTTTTTGAGCTTATAACATATCATTATCACTAGTTGTAAGTATTAATGCGTTGTTATGATATTGTATAATTAATGTTAGAAGTTAATTAAATAAAATAAACCCTATAACAAAACTTACATTATATTTTTATAAATTTTCTATTTTTAACAATTTTACTTTTTCGATTTTACATGTTGCGATGGGTTTAATATTTTTATGTTTTTTTTTTTTTTTACATGTGATAGACTTTAAAGGAAACATCAGAAATTGCATGTTAAATCGCTACTTAGGTCTTTGACGAGGAACCTGAATTTCCAAGAAGCTTATGATCAGACATTTTGGGCATTTCAGTTTTCTCGCCCAGAAGGCACGAGCCTCCGAGATGCCTTAATTATCTAACTTCTCCCTATGTGGTGATTTGGAGTGCAGTTATTGCTTCCTGTGCTTTCCTTGGATTATTTCAGGCCCAGGAATTGATGGCCAAGGACAGACATGGAGACTGGTTCATTATCACACTCCATTTCAGGTCATTCCTGAAGATTCGGGTGTTGTTGGGACTAGGCAGTGGATTGATGGCAGCTTGGAAAGTAATTTTCCAATGATGCAGCTCAAGGAATTATTCAATGTGAATCACTTCATTGTAAGTCGGGCTGCATCTACCTCTATATTTTTCCCCATAAATTTTTAGCACAGCTACAGGGAATTTGATGATGTTGAGGGGATAAAATGGCTTGGAACCAAGTGAGGATTGATGAACTTTATAGAATCCTGATGATCTAAAGAGATTGTATTTTGAAGTGCATCTGTTGAAGACCATAAAACATAAGAATATTATCAAGTTCTACAATTCATGGATAGATGATAAAAACAAGACTATGAATATCATAACAGAGATTTTCACATCCGGCACTCTGAGGCAGTTAGTTTTTCAAAATTCCCTGAACCCTAAATGCTTATAGAGTTACATTAGATTTAGCTTTCACTAAAATTAGCGAGAAGCATTGATAGTATTATTACGCTCATTTTAGCTATTATGGACATCGTTGTGGAGATAAACATGTTGACCTAAAATTTTGTACAGATATCGGAAGAAACATAAACATGTTGACATGAAGGTTGTCAAGGGTTGGGCAAGGAAAATTCTGTGGGGTTTACTTTATCTCCACAGTCATAATCCTCCAATTATTCAGAGAGACTTAAAATGTGACAACATCTTTGTTAACGGTAACCATGGTGAGGTCAAAATTGGGGATCTTGGTTTGGCCACTTTACTGCGGCAGGCACATGCTCATAGTGTTATTGGTAAGTTTTATTTATATGTTTTTCCTTTCATTTGGTTGATGTGTGCACTCTCTAAGGGTGGTAATCATTGGGTCTAATTAAGTTTAGCATCTGCTATCTTTAGGAACTCCTGAATTCATGGCTCCAGAACTTTATGAAGGAGATTATAATGAATTGGTTGACATCTATTCATTTGGTATGTGCCTATTGGAGATGGTGACTTTTGAGTATCCATACAGTGAATGTAATAATCCAGCTCAAATTTATAAGAAAGTGACATCTGTAAGTTCTTCTCTTCTCTTGCGATTAATTTGTTAATAAAAATATGTGATTAATGTGTACTTAGTGAAGTCTGACCATTACATCCAGGAATAACTTTGTTTATTTGGATGCTTTCCTCAGGGTATAAATCATGCTACCTTGAATAAAATAAAATATGCACAAGTAAAGGCATTCATTGAAAAATGTCTTGTAGCAACGCCCTATAGGTTTTTGCAAGGGATATTTTGATTAATCCTTTTCTCCAATGTGATGGCAACAAAGATTCTATAGATTATATGCAGGTTGAAGCTTCCAGTTATGCCTCCAAGAAAATATTTTAAAGAACCATCCACCATTCGAGGATCAGGGTCTCCCTCTATGCATCTTGATGGATCATCAGTTTTTAATGACGTGATTGTTGTTTCTCATTCTATATCTGGATATATTTATGGTGTTCTTCGAGTTATCCATCGAATTGTCCAAATATTTTTGTTTTTATTAATTTGTTCATGTTCGTTTATTTGAATCCTTGGAGAATCCTCCTATTTAAAGCTATGTTGTAGGAAACCCCCACTGCACATGTTGTTTCCCGCTAGAAATGTTTCCTGATGCAAAATGCAAGGCAAAACCATCTTGAACCTCTAATTGTCAAAATCCTTTTAATCCTTTTTTTTAGAGTTTTTCATGTTCATCTTTCTAAATCCTTGAGACTCCACTTTAAAGCTAAGTTGTAGGAAATGCCCTTGCACATGGCAACATTTCCTACTTGAAATGTTGCCCATGTGAAATATGGGGTAAAAACCATCTTGAACCTTTACTGTATTTAGTGTTCTTGGACTTATCTACAAGGTAAATGAAATCATTATTAATGGTGCTTTTTGAATTTTATGGTTTGTAGAGAGTTCTAATCATTTGATATTCTAGTTTTTATTTTTAGAAAGCCAAGTCCCAAAGAATGTTGATTTACAACCATTTGAAGAAAAACCTTTAATCAAGAGACCTTCAATTGAGGGTATATTAAACTAGCCTTGATGATCCTATCTATTTGTTTTTAATCAATAATAGACTCTCTAACATCATATAATTGAGGTGTTATGTTTGTATTCTTGGGTTTAGGTATAAAGAAAGTCAATAATTATCCTCCTCCAACTCCCAAGGAGAAAGCCAAGTTAGCTACCCTTGTATTGGCCTATCCATTTGTTGTGCTAAAGCCCAATGGGGTTGAAGGATATGTGACCCTGAATGATATAAACAAGAGAATTATGATGCCTCCCAAAGACCCATTCAACATCATGTTGGGGATTATGTCGATTTCCATCCCACGCTTCAATCGGCTATGGGCTCTCAGGATAGCCAATAGTTTCTCTCACCAAAATACACACACAGGGAAAAGGAGCCATTACAATTATGAGGACAAAAGGCTAAGTTGTATATTACATGCATCCATGTATTATATTGTCAACTGCAAATGTGTGTACTCCACTCGGCGCTATAAAAAATATTTCTATATGCAACTTATCACCCCCTATAAGTTTATATCGTCTTTGGATTTAGGTCTTGTCTGAGATTTATCTAGGTTTAACAAGATGGAAAATTTTGCGAAGCCAAAGAATGCTCTCAAGAGGGCCGAAGGTTAGTGTTGGTGATTATCTTTTCCTTTCTATTTTGATGTTAAATTTATTTGTATAGTTTGGTTTAGATCGGGCTGATAAAAGGGTTCTATTGCATTGGAAAATTATTAACCGCATCATTTTAGACTGAAAAGAAGCAACGAAAATGGTGTAGCATGAGTGGGAGTGATAATTGTGTCTTTGCAAAAACTTGGGGCCTTCGCCTTGTATGAAATTTGAATAGTTTTCTTTGTCTGAATGGAACAGGAACAAGAACATCTCACCACCGTAACTTGTGGTCAACAAGGTAAATGGTGCTTTTTGAATGCTATGGTTTGCAGAGAGTTCTAATCATTTGATATTCTGGTTTTTTATTTGTAGAAAGCCAGTCCCAAAGATTGTTGATTTACAGCCATTTGAAGAAAAACCTTTAATCAAGAGACCTTTAATTGAGGGTATATTAAATTGGCCTTGATGATCTTATCTATTTGTTTTTAATCAATAATAGAATCTCTAACATCATATAATTGAGGTGTTATGTTTGTATTCTTGGGTTTAGGTATAGAGAAAGTCAATAATTATCCTCCTCTAGCTCCCAAGGAGAAGGCCAAGGAGATTTGCTCTAGATTTGAGTGCTCCAGTAGACATGTTGTCCAACAAGATAAAGGAGTTAATTTTGGACGAAATGAAGGTAACCCAGGTTGGTAGGGATATCAGATCTCAATATGTTAGAATAGAAGAAGCATCATTAAGTTTTAATTCATTCAAATTAAAACACTAATGTATAATGGTGATTTCGCAGCGAAGGTATGCAATTTTATGCTTGTGTATGTAGTTGTTAAGATTTTGGCTTTTGCCGTTGTGATCTTTTCTTTTTAACTTCAACTGAAAATTTGAGTAAGTTCCATTTCAAAACTTTGTAGGGAGATTCACGACATTTGAAAACCATCTTGAACCTCTACTGGTACTTATTGTATTTGGTGTTCTTCGAGTTATCCATCGAATTGTCCAAATCTTTTTGTTTTTATGAAAGTTGTTCATGTTTGTTTATCTGAATCATTGGAGATTCCTCCTATTTAAATATATGTTGAAGGAAACCCCCCGTACATGTTGTTTCCTGCTAGAAATGTTTTCACGATGCAAAATGCAAGGAAAAACCATCTTGAGCATCCTCTTTGTATTTGGTGTTCTTTGAGTTATCCATCAAAATTGTCCAAATCCTTTTAATTTTTTAAAGTTGTTCATGTTTGTCTTTCTGAATCCTTGAGACTCCACTTTAAAGCTAAGTTGTAGGAAACACCCCTTGTACATGGAAACATTTCCTCCTCCAGCTCCCAAAGAGAAAGCCAAGTTAGCTACCCCTATATTGGCCTATCCATTTGTTGTGCTAAACCCTAGTGGGGTTGAAGGAGATGTGACCCTAAATGATATAAACAAGAGAATTTTGATTCCTCCCAAAATAATCATCCAACATCCTATTGGGGATTATGCGGACCTTCATCGGCCACTTCAATGGATTTGGGATCTTAGGAAAGGCAATAGTTACTCTCACCAAAATACACACACAGGAAAAGGAGCCATTACAATTATGAGGACAAAAGGTTGAGTTGTATATTACATGCATCCATGTATTATATTGTCAACTACAAACGTGTGTGATATTTAGGAACAATATGTATTATAAGACCTTTTTCTCGAAGGTACACTTTCCTAAGTTTAGACAATCAAAGTTTTTTGAAAACCTGTTAGATATGTTGTAGATGTTCTTCCAAAGTCTTGTAATGGATGAGGTGAAATCACTAAATAAAAACACCAAAGGTAGACCTAAGAGGTCAAAGGAGGAGATTAAGGGTATGAGTACAACCAAAGTAGAAGTTAAAGGCTTCACAAAGGAGTAGTGGAGTTTAAGGGCATGATAATTTTATGATCAAGAAGATGAATTAGTAGAAATTTTCTTCTTACAATTAGTTTGTATTATATATATGTATGCTAACTGGATTCGAGGCCTAGGGTATACGATCCACATTTGGAACACCTGGATCAAGGGACTAAATAATTATTTCCAAGAAAAATACTCTCTAGCACAATAAATGGAGGAATCCCAATGGTCAAAATCAAAAAATGTATACCATTTGGCATTCACATTGCATTGTACACATGTGATTGCTAGTATATATCTCCTATACAAATTACCTTACTAAGTGGCCTATGTATATTTAATTAAATTAAAACCTCACCTACATCTAAGCACCAACCATAACATTTTTTTAATATATTCTTAACCATTTTTTCACTAATTTGATTTGGTCATTGTTAAGAGTATCAAATGGCACATTTTATAAACGTTTACTTTGGTCATGGACCACATAAAACATTTTTAATGTGGCCTGCTCCTCCCTAAGTGCTCAGGGCTCCACGTTGATGGTCGGTGAAGCCTCTAATTTCTTACAAATGTCCTAGTAAAACAACACTCCTTTCAAATGTATTCAAATTTATTTGACCACCTTTTTTAAATTGTGAATGGTTTTGTTTATCCCACATAAGAAAAGTGAAGGATATTTTTAGACTTTAAATTCAAAAGATGTTACAGGTTAAGTTGTGGCTTAGGCCACGTTAGAGTTTTTTGTTTCCTGGGGTTACTCCCTGCTTGGCTCAGTTGGTTGGCGAGTTAGTTTAGCGGCTCGACTACATTAATAAAGGTTGACAGTTGTGATCTTTCCTGAAATCTCGTCTTAACATTAACTCACCCATAACTCGGTTTCAAGCCTAATTAGCTCAGTTGTGAGCTTAAACAATTTTTTTATCAAAAGATTTTTTTAAAGAAAATTTTAAATTATTTTTATATTTAATATCAAGAAAAAATTAATTATAATGATTCCTTGTTTTTTTGCTTCAAAAATAAGAATTCATTACATTTATTTTTACAACTAGGTAAGTATTTTTAAAAAAACTAAAAAAATGTTCACTTACATTTCAATTAATATGTGAATTTTATAATAAAATTAATATATTCTATGCAAGAATTTTTTTGAGTCGATTTTGGCGTGGAAGAGGTCAAAAACACTAAAATTTGACCCGGATATTCACTTGAAAAATGATAGGGAACTTTCTAAAAACTCCTTTATAAGAACCTAGTTTTTCTCTTCATTTGAATTATTTGAAAACGTAAAAATGGGGTCTAATCACTTTACCATTGACAAAACATAGATGTTGAATGGATCAAATTACAACATCTAGAAAATTAGATTGAAGGTGGAATTCATGGTGCGTAAGCTCAAGAATATTGTAAATGGCACGGAGAAATATCTTATCGATAAACATACAATGTCAAACAATGTATCTACATATCAACAGAAGGTGCAAGTTACAATGTCCACCATATTGTAAAGTGTGCAGGATGAATTCTTACTTCACATTGGAAATCATAAAAATTATGAGCGAAGCTTGGACAACGATAAAATCAATACATGAAGGTATGCGTTTGTCAAAAAATATACATTGATTCTTGAGATAATAACAAATCCCATGAAGGGAGATGGAAACTAGTTAAGTTTCTAACAAAAATTGAAGACATTAAATCTCAATTAGATGGATGTAACAATAACTTGATTCACGATAAATTTTTGTATTTAATTATTCAAATATACATCCATGAGAGGTTTAGGAGCTTCATTTCCATTCTAAATTTGAAATATCAAAGCTGAGCAAGACATCTCCGACCTTTCTACTTGGAGTGCTCTCCGATCTAAGAGAAACATGTTATGTCAAATTTTGATTCAAAGGAGAATTCCACAAAAGAACTTATCACTCATAATTACAATAACAACCCTTCTAGATTTAATGAGAATAAAAAAATTAAAACCCCTAAAAGAAAATAAATCAAGGAATTTAAGAGTCGACTTTGCTAGAAAATGTTACAATTGTGGGAAATTTGGTCACAAGAAGGAAGATTGTAAAGTAAACAAAAACAAGCCAAATTTCAAAAATAAAAATAGGAATAAACCAAATCAAAATCAAAATAATAATGAAGAGAATAATCACAAATATAAGGTAGTTACCTTGTAAACTACATTAGTCAATAGCAAATAAAGTGAATATATATTAGACATTGGTGCATCTAGGCACATATCGTATAAATATAATATTATAAATTTATATCAAAGAATTTAATGATCAAATCTATCTAGGTGATCATTTCATTCTCGATATCCAAGGTCAAGGAAAATAAAATATTTTTATTTTTATAAATGATGTTTTGTATGAACTCTTGAATTGAAAACGAATTTGCTTTCTTGTTCACATGACTAGCTCGGAATGACTATAGTGTAATTTTGTTAAAAGATAAATGGTTTATAAATAATTTATATGTTACTATTGTTGAAGGCATACAAAAGAATGTATTATATGTTTTTAGAGGTTTTTCTTCTTGTTGTTGTTTGAATACTCAAAATATAACCATTGTTCAATTGTGGCATGAAAGACTAGGTCATGTTAATTTTAGGAACATGAATGGCATGTCTCAACTTAACCTAGTTTCTGGTTTGCCACCTATCTCTCATGTTCATGAAACATGTGAAGGGTGCTTATGTAGTAAGAAATCTGCAAACCCATTCCATATTCATCATGATGCAAACTCTTGAAACCTTTGAACTCGGTCCACTGAGTAATGTTAGAGGACCTTTAAAAATTTCTTCCCTAAATAGTTTAATATATGTTGTTACTTTCATTATTAATTATTGTTTCATTATTTGGTCATTTTTATTAAAAACAAATCAAATGCGTTATCTAAATTTAAATCCTTAGTTAAAAATCAGTCTTATCGCAAATTTAAAAGGCTTAAAACAAATAATGAAGATATATATGTTGATAAAACATTTCTAAACTCTAAATTAGTATTTGATTACTAAAAATAGTATTATATGCATATCAAATGACACTTGGGATGCCTTTGTGTCTATATTGGAGACATCTAATACTAATTGCATCTAATATTTTTCAAATTTTGAAATATTGAAGTTGGGTTTTCAAATTTCAATATATATAGGTAATATGCCATGGTTGATTATAAACATATTTTCATTGAAGTTGGTATACAAGTTATGTTTAAACATATAAATATAGTATTTATATGTGGTTAAAAGTGAAATCAATAATGGTTTACATTATACTTCTTCTAACAATGCATGTTTACATGGATATTATGATTCTGACCATGTTGGTGATGTGATAGATAGAAAATATACAACTAGATATGTGTTCAAGTTTGAGTACAAGTGCCATTACTTGGATCACTAAAAAGTATCCGTCAGTCTCCATCTCTTCTCTCTTGAGGTAGATTATAAGCATATTTTCATTGAAGTTGGTCTACAACTTACGTTCACACCTATTAATGTAGTTTTTATATATGGTTAAAAGTGGAATCAATAATGGTTTACATTATACTTCTTATAACAATGCATATTTATATGGATATTATGATTCTGACCATGTTGGTGATGTGATAGATAGAAAATATACAACTAGATATGTGTTCAAGTTTGGTACAGGGGTCATTACTTAGATTAGTAAAAGTAGTTGTCGGTCTCCATCTCTTCTACTGAGGTAAAATATAGAAGTGCAATGGAAGAAATGAAAGAATACATGTGGCTAAAATGGCTATTAGAAGAGATTCACACAGAAGTTAAAGGAAGTACTCATCTTTTGTGTGATATTAAAAGTTGCATTTCTCTTGCCATTAATCCAGTTTAACATAAGAGAACAAAGCATATAGAGATTCATATGCATTTCATCTAAGAGAAGGTGCTTTGTGGTGATATAGATCTCAATACTACTCGAATTAAGTTCAAGTTACAAATATGTTTAAAAATCCATTGTGTATTGTAAATTTCTATAAGTTTCATGCAATGATTGACCTTATAGAGTTTTCATTGAGGGAATTGTGTATTGTAATGCCACCTCCTAATGTTCGGCCATGTTTTTCTCCTTCTCCTCTATACTTCTACTCTAATGTAAAGCATTGTAAAATATATGTTTATGATCTTAGTAAAATTATAACTCTAAGTTTACTGTACAGTCCAGTGGTGTTGCATTTGTTGTAAAGGAGGTCCTTATTTTATAAAAGGATCCTAAAGATGTTGGTATAGATTTTTCCATGAGAAAACGTGAGATGTAGTCTCACAAATCATGCTTAGCCTAAATCATAACTTTTGATTTATGGATTCCAAATCATTTTGTACCAAAAGATAAGTTTAGCATGATGAAGGTGTATAAATCCTTCAAAAGTGATATGCTAGCCTAAACGTTAAATATTGTTCAAGGATTTGTAAATCCCATTGTATAAATAGGTAGCTATTAAACTATAGTTTATAATTAAATAAATTAGAATATATAATATTTTAATTTATTTAATATAAACTACGTGTTTATAAAGTTAATTGGTTATTTAAAATCAATTATTATTGTTTTCGGGGTACTTCGTGAGAAGTCACACCCATTTGGTTAATTTATATTGACCCGTGGGGTCAATTGAAAATATATAAAATGTTATTGTCAATTTACATGGTAAATTCATTGGAGGAGAGAAGTGGGGGAGGATTTCATCTTTGCACTAATTTCTCATATATGGAAAATATTTTCTATGGTTTTTACCCTTTAAGGTTTTCCACATTAATTGTGGTGTTTGTGCTATTTTAATTTATTCGATATTGTTTGAATGTTTATTTAGAGTGATTGATATATTATTTAATGAATATTAATCTTGGTTAATAAATTAACCCCTTGGACCTCACATCTCCTACATATTCTATACATGGTGTTATTGTTTCATTATAATTCCTTTCTACTTATTCATTATGTTTGATTACATATATTGTGTACATGTTATCTTTTGAGCTAACATGACTAACACATGTGTCTTGTATAGTATTGTGTATCTTATTTTATGTGCTTCTTTACTACTTGTTATAATTGTTTGACATCGTTGTTTGTTATACGTGTTTTATTTTTTGGTTACTACTTGTATGTTTCTCTTGTATGAGGCCTAAATGTTTTGATTGTTTAGTGACATTGTGGGTGTCACATGTTTGTGGCTCTATGTCTTTCTTACATGCACTTTCTTCTCTTGTACATGGTGTAATTTCCTTGATTATATTCTAACACCTTGGGTGTCCCATTCTTGTAGATCTATGCCTTGATGTGAATATTTTTGAATAATATTGCTTCTATTTTCTCACTTAATTATTGTTATGTCTCCATGATTGTTCTATTACATATGAGTTTTCTCTACTACTGTTATTGTTGATATTGTTTTTTTTTCTTTGCATGTCATGGTATCCACTATGTGCATCCCATTTTTAAAGTAAATAGTCGAATAATGGTCACCACTACATCCTTCTATGTGTTCATACATAGATTATCAAACTTAGATAGGGATAAAATATTTTATTTTGAAGCAAACTCAAATGATTTATCACACATGCATCAAAATAGGGGCATTCATTAGGGTATAGTCTAAACCTACATAAATTTTTCCATTTTTAGGTATAATTTTTAACATGGCATAGGTCCTTAGAAACATTTCCAAATAGATAAATTGGGAAAAATTACACGGGTTCAAAAATATACAAGACTGAAGAAGGAAAATACGATGTTCTCAACTCTCCCATGCATTTCCACCCTATGGGTAGTGGTGTAGCCTTAACTCAGCCAATCCACCTCAATGAGCATGTCTTATTCTTAATTGAATGTTCTAGGCTTCTCCTTTAAAAATCTTGCCTCATAACCTTCATGTATGTACCTATCTCTGTACCTATCAATATTTAAGATTGATTTATAGTCATATAAACAATGGCAAGTACTTTAAGTACTATTCTTGACTATCATTTCTTCTCTAACTACCCTTTCCTCTTGTATTCCAATTGTACTACCTCAACACTTGAATCCCTAAGCCCTCCAACCTCTTTAATCCTTGTTATTGTATTCAAAACCTTAGTCTCAACCGATATACAAGCTGTCCCCCAACTCATCTTTTTCCTTCTATGAGCCTATGTCTTGTTCTTAGGGCTCGCTAAGATGCTCTAACTCTTTCCGCATATACAACTCCTATGCCTTATATGATGACAATAAAATATATTTCTATAGGATTTAAACACACTATATATTCCCTATCCACGTGCATAAATTGTATAATCATCAACCAATATTGCCAATAATTCCCTATCCTTCTCCTTGTAATCCATATTTGGGCTTCACAAGCTCTTATCATGCTTGACATTAGGCCTATGAGTCCTTAGTTATAATTTTGAAGGAATAGTATCACTAAATCAATGCTTGCATGTTTTCTAACCTCCCATATTCTCATTTAAGGACTCGTATCACACTCCAACCTCCATTATTTGCTTATTAGTAACTATATTCCTTTTAAACCCCCTGAGCTATACCTTACCTTACAATGAAGTCCTTCTTCAAGTGCAATCACAAGACCATTTATAATTGCTTGAACATGTTGAAGACATCAAACCAGGGATTAGGCTTCTCTATGAATGGATCTAGCATTGGTATTCCTTCAACTGTCATATACTTTGCTCTCAAGGTTCTCTTAGTCCTTGTATGCTCAACTCAGCCCTGAAAGGAAATTCAAAGGCTCTTATGCCCTAGATTCATGTTATATAGGCATCATTCACCATGTTTGAAGGCTTCCAAAATTATATGTTTTCTCTTAATGCATTTATGCCAACTTACCTTCTACAAAGTAGCCTTTTCTAAGTACCTAGTATAGTCTTACAACCTATACAATCATCCTTTAATTAGAATGATAACATTTTCTTTGCAAAAACACCTTTTAAGATCATCTCAAATGATCATTTAGACCTTACTCCATCTCCATCATAAGGATATGAGATCACATTTAGGTCATACTAGCTTTTGACACACCCTAATTTGGTCCAAAATTGCCTCGGGGTTTATAGCTTTTGATAACCAAATCGGGGCCTAGATTGCAAGTATATCCCTTCCATGATATGGATCCATGTTTTCAAGCTTCATTCATCATGTTTTAGATGTCCAACAGCTCCACATACTAGTGTCTAGGGTTATTTGGCTCAATGCACTTTCTTGTAACCCTTTGAGTGGCTTGATATAGTCTTACAACCACTATATAGTCAAATTCCATTGAAATGGTGGCATTTTATCCTTCTATATACCCATGAGATCATTCAATCATATCAATAAGACCTTATACTATCTCCATACCAAACCTAAATCCATAATTTACCAAGTTATAGAGAGAAACGTTATTGTTTCCCTTCATTACTATATATTGTGACATGCAACTTTGGCTCGAAAATATTGTTATCAATATATTTTATTGCACATGCTCAATAAAAACAAAAATTTGAGGGATTATTACTCATGCCAAGACATAATTAACTTGAAATTTGTAGCTTGTTTTACCCACACAGTCGAGAGATATAAGATGCCCTAATTTGAGGCCAAGAAGGAAGAAATAGCAATATAATTTACTAGCAAGCATTTCAAGACTTACAAAAATTATGTTGAGGTTCCTTGACACCTGTAGATTCTCTCCACATTAACAGATTAAGAAAAATTCTTCACTTTAACACCATTGAGGGTTTTAAGGCCACTGTTCAATCACATGTTTTAACACAATCTACTAATAACATGCAAAAATCACTGAAACAGAGGTAATTTTCTTATTTCAAACATCGTTCATGCATTATTCCACATCCTTCAACCTGTTACATTCTTATTTCATCAAAAATCATCACTCCATTATCTTTTTCATACCTATTCTAGCTCCCTAAGAAGCTCAACTAGCTTCTAAATTGACCAAGTCACCCTAAGAAGGCTCAACCATGCCTCTAATCATAGCAATTATGGATAATCTATATCTCAACCACATCACAACTCATTGTACACATTTTTATGGTCTTCATGACCTTATCAAACTAATGACAACTCATACACACCTACTTAACCACTCTTACCTAGTCAACTTGACCTATTACCCTTGGTTACAATGCTTTCACTTTTACTATGACAATATACATTCAAATTTGGACTTGAACAATAATAAAATGGAGATAGAAAACTTTGACAATCCTTGCATATGATTAGTGCCTTTCATAGGCTTATTCAACCTTTATTGCACTCTCAAATCCATGAATATGATGCTCATGCATCAAGTAGTTACACTAGATTTTCTATAGTTTAATATTTATACTTACCTATACAAAATTTTAGCATAATTTCATATTTAATGGACAAATTTTAAATCAGTTTACAAGGGAATGAATATTTCAATCCATATCCATTTTATTGCTCAACTTTAGTTATAAATATAGGGTTTTCAAGGGCATGTGCATCCTTCTTGTTCATCATCTCAACATATTACACACTCCTACTCAGCTATACAACACACGAGGATGGCATGGGGCACCCATTCTCTTTTTAATCTCTCTCTCTCTCTCTCTCTCTCTCTCTCTCTCTATATATATATATATATATACATATATATATATAAGAGACATATACCCATGTGCAACAATGTGGTTCATGGGGTTATGGAAGGTATCTAAGCAAATAAGTTCTTTGTAGGTAGTCCTACATATCCTCTTAAAGGGGAAGATATCAGGGTTACTAAAAAAATTGATACATGGTCTTCCTCCTTCATGAGGTGCTTCAATACATCTATGTACTTCTCTCTCTAAGGTTTTTATTTGATAATGGGTTACATGAACCCAATAATCCAATTTATATTTTGACACATTTGGGATTGACCACCCCAATCCTTCAACAATACAATCCTAATCTCTAAGTACAAGAAAAGAATGAGAGCTTCTCCTCCGTAGAACAAACATGTCTATTCCTTCCATTTAGTACATCTATTTATTTCACTTTGTGTAAATTTTAATTCTATATCTACATTTGATTTATAGTTTAAGTTATACTATGGACATTGACTAAACTCTATTTTACATGCTTTACTAAGGAGCATGTCAAAACTAACATAGTTAGATGTAAAAAAATCCAATAAAAGACAAAGTGTGTCTACACACTCATGTATCTTTTCCTTAAGCATGTAATTTTCATTTCATACTCAAAGGGGGAAAATGTAAACAATAAAATTTGAAAATTTACCCTTTGATCATGCTAGTTATGACAATTCTCATTTTCTAATACAAATATCCATATTCTATCCCTGTTATGTACATCTTATTGTCTCTATCCCAAATTTCTTATTCCTAAACATTGATGTGTTGCCAAATCCTAAGTATAAATACATAAATTTAGTGTTTGACCTCTTCTTATCATGATATATCTTTCATATTACATCCACTATCACCCTATCTAAAACCTTACAATATGGTTAAGATGTAATATCCAGTTCTAGAAAACCTATATGGTCTTGGAATGAAACATCCTCAAACATTGCTTTCAATTTATTTATCTTTGTTGTATCATTTTATCCTCTAGGGTCATCGTTATCATAACAAGTTACCTTCAAAATCATATCTAAGAAAGTTAATATCACTTCATTTACTTGCTTAGTACTCTCATGAGACATCGTTACAAATACTAACACATAAGTCACTCAAGGATCCCTAAATATTCCCAAAGTTGTTGGAAATCCTTTAGGGAAGTCACTACTACAATTCTCAAGCATTCAACCAGTCAAGGAGTTCAACTTCCTCATTTCCAAGCATCTAAATATTCCAATCCAATGTATTAGCAGGATAAAAAATCATCTCAAGAATTTTCAAAGTGGTTCAAGTTGTCAATCTAGTTGCATGCATATAGATATCACATGTTTTGTGGAGAACTACATGTGGTTTGATGCCTCTTCGGAGAAGTTCCAATGTATGCATTGCACATATTTCACATAAAAATGAACACTAACCTCTTTGTAGGGTCTTCTACCCATTGTTAGGGTTTGAGTACGATTCAAATTATTAAGAGGACTCACAACTATGTGATACTTACAATTTGATAACAACACTCATTTCTAAGAAAGTGCATGGAACAATAAGTTTCAAAGCCACATTTTGAGCGGGTTCAAAACCATATAGAAGGTTTAAGACCATATAAATATTCTTGGAAGACCTATACATTTCCATACCAAGGCATTTTTATTTACACTCTCAATAACAAAGCTTCTTTAGGTTCATTACTCCCATTTTCTCTACTCGTGCACCCAGATCTCTCTAATTTGAATTTTAAGAGCTAAGTTCATATCTATTTTTGTGTTTTTGAGTTTATAGAATATCATTATCACTATTTACAAGCATCAATGCATTGTTCTAATTTTACAAAATTAATGTTAGAAATTAATTATTAAAATAACCCCTATAAGAAACCTTAAATCCTATTTTAGTGAATTTCACAACATCTATTAATGTTAAAAGTGTAAACATCTCCTCACCTTTACTTCAAATAGGAGTTTCTTGTTAGGAATTAGTGAAAAAATATTAGAACCAATTCTTCAAATCACAAAGTAGTAGGAAACTATTTAGCGAGAATTATACTTGCAAAAATATAACAACATAAATAAATAATGCACAAGAGAAGAGAAGACAAGATTTAACGTGATTCACCCAATGTGGGCTACGTACACCAAAAAATTTCTCATATTTTATTATCAACAAGATTAAAACAACTCTCACAGTCTTCTCTCAGTTATGAACTCACAACAAAATTCCAAAGATGTTAAACCACATCTAAACCATAATTGATACCCAATTGCTCAACCTTGATCACTCTTGATCACCTCTTGATCACTAAGACTCAAGACCTCTTGAACACTCAAGATACATTCAAGATACATTAGGAAGCCCCTAACACCTCTATTTATAGGATTAAAATCTTTAAGAAGTCCTAAAGCTGACCCTAGAAGTTTGAAAGTCATAATCTTTCAACTTCCCATGGCTGGAAAAAAACTATCACAACATTGACAACCAATTAAAAACAACTTGACAACAATGTCACAACATGAAAAATAGCAGACAACTATAGAATGCTCCTGAAGTCTCCAAACTTAACCATTCGAACTCCAACACTTCAATATTGATTCTAGAAGACTAAAAATAGGCTCCACACCCCAACAATCTCCCACTTGGAGATTGTTTCCACTGAGCAAAGTTCTCAACCCTTCATTATCAACCATGAAGGCCAATCAAAGTTGAACACAACTTCAAATTCTCCCTTGTGACCTCCTTGGTCATCATATCTCGAAATATTCGATAGTGGTATGAATCTTTTCTAGCTTCAACTTATCTTCTTCCAAAGCTTCCTGGTGAAATGATATCTCAGTTGAATGTGCTTTGTCCTAGAGTGGAAAGTGGGTTTCTTCGCCAAATGAATAATGCTCTAAATATCACTGTGTAGTCTCCCAAATTCCTTCATATGACCCAACTAATCAAGAAATTGTTGTAGCCAAATCATCTCCTTGCTTTCCTCTATGGCAACAACATACTCAACCTTTGTGGTTGACAAAGCCACAACCTTTTGTAACCATGAAATCCATCTCACCGCTATATCACCAACTGTAAATACATAACCTATCATGTTCCTCATACTATCTAAATCTCATGCCGTGTACAAATCTACATAGCCATGCAATGTAGTGTCTGATCCACTGAAACACAATGTTGCTCCTATGGTCCCTCTCAAATACCAAAGGAGATAATTCACTTCTGTCAATTTTCTCTACCTAGATCACTCATAAACATGCTCATTGCTCCCACTTTGCATGGGAAATATCAGGCCTAGTGCATACCATAGCATACAACAAGCTACCAATCGCCGACGAGTACAATACCATGGACATCCGGGTTTTATCCTCCTCGGTCTTGGGACTCTACTCCTTTGATATTTTAAAGTGAAATTCCAAAGGAGTACCAACTAGTTTAGCATCCTCCATACTAAACCTCTCAAGACATTCTTTATGTACTCTTTTGAGATGATACTTGTTGAGTTGTGGAGCTAAAATACTTCAGATTAGCATGTAATGTAAAACTTGTTGGAAAACACACGATGAATCGTCATCGATTAGGTGGGACGGAATCGGTCACCTAGGACCAACATCGGTTAGGCAAGGAGGAACCAACACCAATTCACACGTGCTGAGTGTTTTAATTATTTATTGATTGTAATTACATAGCTAAGTTCCCTAAGTTTATAAATTCCTATATAACCATGAAAGATAGGGTTTAGAAGTAATAATTAAGAAGAACTTGCAAAAATTGGTGAGAGAGAGAGAATTCTTGGAGAAGACGCAAAAGCTTGAGAGAAAGAAAGTATTGTACATCTGAAAGGTGTGGAAGATTGTAAATCTTCAATTGTATATCTTTTCAAAGATTTGGATAAGAGATTGGATTGTTTCTTGGTGGACGTATCCCACACCGGGTGAACCATGTTAAATCTAGTGTTGATTTATATCTTTTGTTTTGTATATTTCTTCTAGTAGAATATCTACTTTTATTTGCATGTATGCTTAGATCTAATATATTATCTATACAACCGGTGTGCTAACCCCAATAACTGGTATCAGAGCTTTGTTTGATGGTTTTGTGTGTTGACATATTTACTCACAGAGGGTTTTCTAATTGAGTGGGAGCTACAACAATGGAAAAAGAAAACAAATACAAGGTAGAGAAGTTTGACGACTGAAATTATCAATTATGGAAGATGTAGATTGAGGATTATCTGTATCAAAGAGATTTGTATTTACCATTGGATGATAATTCTAGACCTACGAAGATGACTGATGAAGAATGAAAGATTCTTGATGAAAGGCTTTGGGATCTATAAGATTGAGCCTAGTAGCATTTGTGGCTTCCAATATTACAGAAGTGACTTCTATGGTAGGGTTAATGAAATCTCTTGCTATATGAAAAACCTATTGCTTCAAATAAAGTTTATTTGATGAAGAAACTATTTAGTTCTAAGATGCATGAAGGTGGATCCGCATCTAGTCATTTGAATTATTTCAAATATATTGTAAATCGTTAAAATTAGTTGATATACCATATGATGATGAAGTGAAATTTTTTTTTCTTTATGTTCTTTTCCGATAGTTGGGATAACTTGGTAATGGTTGTTAATAATACGACATCTGCTAAGAATATTTTTAAGTTTGATGATGTGGTTAGTATAATTTTGAATGAAGAAATCTATAGGAAGAGTACGGAGGAATCGTAGTCCTGGGAATGCTTTGAATGTAGAAAGCGGGGGTAGGAAGAAGGAGAAATCTAAGAATAAGAATAATGGGAAATCAAAGTCAAGGGATAGAAGATCTAAATCTAGTAAGAAGAGAATTACTTGTTGGAAATGTGGAAAGAAAGGATATGCAAAGAAATATTGTTAGTTAAAGGACAAAGAGAACCAACAACCAAACAAATGTAAAGAAGAAAATCTTGCTACATCAGAGGTAATGCAAGATGCTCTTATTATTTCTTTAGATAATAGAATTGAATCATGGGTTTTATATTTGGGATCTTCTTTCCATGAACCCCTAATAATGGATATTTCAAAAATTGTGTCTAGGGAAATTTTAGGCATGTTTATTTGGGTGATGATGAACTGTAGTATAATTGAAAAAGGGGAAGTTCATCTAAAATTTCAGAATGGAAATACATGGTTATTGAAAGATGTGAGGCATGTGCCAAGCCTTAGGAGGAATCTTATTTCTATTGGGCAACTAGGTGAATTTGGTTGCATGGTTACTTTTACAAGAGACTCTTGGAAAGTCACCAAGGGTGATTTTATTGTGGTAAGAGGTCAAAAGGTAAGAATGTTATATTTATCTACCTATGTTACTGATTCCATTTCTACATTATCTACTTCAGATTCAGATGCATGTATGTGGCATAACCGAATGGGCCATATGAGTAAAAAAGGAATGTAGATCTTAAAGGCTAAGGGTAAGTTATCATATTTGAAAGATTTAGATCTTGATTTCTATGAGCATTATGTCTTTGGAAAGAAAAAGAGAGTGAGATTTCTCAAAGTTGGGGCAACTAAGAAGGAGCAGAAATTGGAGCTTGTACACTCAGATGTGTGGGGACCAGCTCAGGTAGCTTCTCATGGAGGATCCCAGTATTATGTTACTTTCATTGATGATGCTACAAGAAAGGTATGGGTTTATTTTATTAAACGTAAATCTGATGTTTTTGAGACTTTTAAAAGATGGAAAGTCCTTGTTGAGAATGGATTGAATTGTAAATTAAAGTCCCTTAGATTTGACAATGGTGGTGAATATGGTAGCAAGGCTTTTAATGATTATTGTTTAGTGAAAGGGATACAGAGAAAGAATGATTCCAAGAACACCACATGAGAATGGTGTTCTAAAAATAATGAATGGGACAATTATGGAATGTGCTAGAAGTATGAGGATACATTATGGACTGCCCTTACATTTTGGGTGGAAACAGTTTATACATCGGTTTATTTGATTAACCGTGGGCCTTCAAGTTCACTAGATGGATGAATACCAAAGGAAGCTTAGATTAGAAAATAAGTAGATATTTATTTTCTTAAATTTTTTGGTTCGAAGCTTTTGTGCATGTTGATAAGGAAAATAGGAAAAAGTTGGATGAAAAATCTAAGAGATGCACTTTCATTGGTTATGGATCTAGTGATTGAGATTCTTTTATTGGGATTTAGATAATTCTAAAATTATTAGGAGTTGTGATGTTGAATGAAATGAAAGTAGAATGTACATGGATCAAATTTTGGTACCCAAGGATGAACCATTTGAGAAGTTTGTGCATGAAAATGAACTTTTAGATTTAAAAGTAATACCTATAAGGTTATACAATAATGGTGTTGGTTTACCCGACCGAAATCGGTCGGCCAGAACTGGTACCGGTTAAATAAGATCCAAACCGGCATCGGTTAGAAGAATCAACGTCGGTTACATGGGAGTGACATCGGTCACTATCAAATTTGGATACAAATGTCTAGGAGGTCTAGATTGAACCTCTGGTACCCAAAATCCTATGATAATGTCACAAAGGGTAAGTAAACCTCCAAAAAGTTGTACACCTTCTCTATTTTATTTATTATTGACTGATAATGGTGAACAAAAAGTTTTGAAGAAACAATGCAGGATAAGACCCACGTCTCTAGTGGGAGCATGGCATGGATGAGGAGATGGAATCCTTGGAGAAAGAACAAAACTTGGGATTTGGTTAAGTTGCGGCGAGTAAGAGGACATTACGAGAACAAGTGGGTTTACGGGATTAAGTAAGAAGAGGGTGGACTGAAAAGATAAAAGGAAAGTCTTGTAGTAAAGGGAATTGCACAAAAAGTAGGTATTGAATTTGGTGAAATATTTTCTCCTGTTGTTAAGATGACTTCTATTCATATTGTATTGAGTTTAGTCACGGTAGAATATTTTTACTTAGAGAAAATAAATGTAAAGATGACTTTTCTTCATGGTTATTTGGATAAATATATTTATATGCAGTAACTACTTGGGTATGAAGTCAAGGGTAAGGAGAAATTAGTGTGCAAGTTGAAAAAGAGCTTGTATGGGATCAAACAAGCTCCGAGGAAATGGTACATGAGGTTTGATAGTTTTATGCATGAGCATGGTTACTTGAGATGTGAATTTGACCATTGTGTTTATTTCAAGAAGCTTGAAAATGGGAGCTATATTATTTTGTTATTGTATGTGGATGATATGCTTATTACAGGATCTAGTATGTAGGACATTGGTGAGCTTAAGGGAAAGCTAGCTCACACATTTTCTATGAAGGATTTAGGAGCTGCAAAAAGAATCCTTGGCATGCAAATACATAGAGATAGGAAAAAAAGAAATTATATTTGTCTCAGGAGGATTATATCTACAAGGTGTTAGAAAGGTTCAACATTAAGAATGTAAAAAACTATTAGTACACATATGGTTCGACACTTGAAATTGAGTAAAGATCATTGTCCATCATCATATGAGGAGGTCAAATACATGACACAAGTACCATATTTTTCAGCAGTTGGGAGTCTCATGTATGCTATGGTTTGTACAAGACCAGACATTGCACAGGTAGTGGGAGTTGTGAGTAGATATATGGACAATCCAGGTAAAGAGCATTGGAAATCAGTCCAGTGGATACTCATGTATTTGAAAGGGACATATAGCATGCAACTATGCTATGGAGATTCAAATATTTCATTATGTGGCTATGTTTATTCAGATATGGTTAAATATCTGGATGGTAGAAGAGCACTCTTTTGGATATATTTTCACATTAGTTGGGATGGCGATTAGTCAGTTTGTATTTCAAGATTACTAAAAGTTGTGGATTTTTCTACTACAGAGGTAGAGTATGTTGCAGCTACAGAGGCTAGCAAGGAGATGATATGGATGAGTAGGTTCATGGATGAGTAAGTTCATGGAAGAATTGGGAAAGGATAAAGATGATTGTAAACTTTTCAGTGACAGTCACGATGAGTGTAATTCATTTGGAAAAGAACTCATCATTTCATTCGAGAACAAAACACATTCGATTGAGGTATCACTTCATACGAAAAGTATTGGATGATGGACATTTGAATTTGGAAAAGATTCATATGAGCGATAACCATACGAGATATGCTAATGAAGCCATTAGAAAAGGAAAATTTGGAGCTACACTCCAATTCTATTGGTAGCTCCAAGAATGATGTTATACTCAAATGGGAGATAAATCTCCAAGTGGGAGATTGTTGAGTTGTGGAGATAAATTAATTCAGATTAGCATGCAATGTAAAACTTTGGAAAACACAAGAATAACATCGTCATCGGTTAGGAGAGGGACCTGCATTGGTCACCTAGGAGTGACATCAGTTTGGCAACGAGGAACCAACATCAGTTAGGGAGAACCAACATTGGTTACTGTGTGTGAGTGTTTTAATTAACTCTTGGGAATTAGATCTATTTTTAGAATTAAAGTATATCTATTGATTGTAATTGCATGACTAAGTGCCCTAAGTTTATAAATTCCTATATAAGCATGAAAGCTAGGGTTTAGAAGTAAGAATTAAGAAGAACTTGAAAAAGTTGGTAAGAGAAAGAATTCTTGGAGAAGAAGCAAAAGCTTGAGAGAAAGAAAGTATTGTACATCTGAGAGGTGTGGAAGATTGTAAATCTTTAATTTTATATCTTATCAAAGCTTTGGATAATAGATTGGATTGTTTCTTGTTGGACGTAGCCCAATTGGGTGAACCTCATTAAATCGGTGTTTATTTATATCTCTTGTTTTGTATATTTCTTCTTGTAGAATATTCACTTTTATTTGCATGTATGCTTAGATCGATATATATATATATATATATATATATATATATATATTTCGTCTACAACCGGTGTGTTGACCCCAACAATACAGACTTCTTCTCCTTCCATTCTCGAGTTATTATCATACCAAGGATTTGTTTTGCTACCCCTAAATCCTTCATAGCAAAGGAGTCACCTAGCTACTTCTTGAGTATCTTTATTTCTGCATGTCCTTCCGTGTATCAATAATATCATCCACATACAGGCCAAAAATAATATAACTACCATCAAGAAACTTCTTGATGTACATGCAATAGTCTGAGTGACACCTAGAGTAACCATTCTCCTACATAAAACTATCAAAATTCTTTTACCACTTTCATGGAGCTTGTTTGTGCCATACAGTCTCTTCTTCAATTTGCACACTAACCTTTCCTTCCTTTGACCACATAACCCCGTGGTGGCTGCTACATATGCAATTCCTCCTCTAACTCACCATGAAGGAATGCAGTCTTCACATCCAACTACTCTAAGTGCAGGTCTTCTACTACTACTAAACCAAGAACAATCCTAATAGAATTCATTTTAACAACAGGAGAAAAAAATTTCATCAAAGTTTATACCTTTCTTATGTGCAAATCCCTTGACCACAAACTGGGCCTTGTATCTTTTCTTGCCTCCATTTTCCTCTTTGATTTTGTACACCCACTTATTTTGCAATGCTCTCTTTCCCTCGAGTAGCTCCACTAGATCCCAAGTTTGGTTCTCCATAAGAGATTTATGCTCTTCATCCATGGCCTTCCCACTTCTTCCTGGCATCTACCTACACTGCTTCCTCAAAGCACTTTGGATCTCCAATGTCAGTGAGAAATAAATAATTTAAAGATAGAGTAAATCATTTAGGTTCCCTTCTTACCTTAGAATAAATTCTCACCTCAAGAGTTTAGGGTTCCTAATGAGTAGGTTCTGAACTAGTTGTGGTAGAACATGTTGCACCTGAATCGGCCCCTTGGACACCTTGCCATCTGCAATGTCCTCTAACATTGTGTATTCTTTCTTTTATTCTCTCTCTCTTCTTACAACTGGTCTTTATACATGACTTTTTCATTAAATACAATATCTCTAGATCTGAAATATTTTCTTTTCCTTAAGACTCCAAACAAAAAACCAAAGGTATCCTTACCATATCCAACAAAGGTGAATTTCTCGGACTTAGCCTCTAACTTGGTCCTATCATCTTTATCAATGTGAACAAATACCTCACATCCAAATAATCTAAGAAATGAGTAATCAATTATCTTACTGATCAAGCATCCTTAGGTATACCTCCATCCAAGGCCATAGAGGGTCCTCTATTAATAAGCTAAATATATTTTTTACCGCTTCCACCCAAAACATGAGTGGTAGCCCCACATGTAACCTTGTCCACCTAGCACACTCCATGATTTTTCTATTCATTCTCTCTCGACACTCCATTTTCTGTGGAATTTTTGGAACCGTTCTTTTTCTTTGTGGATCCCATTTACCTAAACAAGTAATCAAGAAATTCATTGTTAAAATACTCCCCTCCATTATCCGACTGAGACATTTTAACTTGATACATGTTTCATTCTCAACCAAGGATTTCCATCTTTTGAGAGTTTCAAACACATCGATTTATTTCTAATACAATATACCAGAATTTTCTAGTTACATCATCAATGAAAGTGACATAATAACATGAACCACCAATAGAGTTTACCTTAGCTTTCCCCCATACCTCTATATGCACTAACTCTAACTTACCGTCCTTCCTGGTAGGTCCAACCTTGAGGAATCTCACCCACTTCTATTTCCCATAAACACAGTCCTCACAAAAGTCCAAATCTAACTCCTTTAATATGGGAAACCCATCCTTTAGAATTTGCATTCCCTTTTGACTCATATGATTGAGTCTCTGGTGCCACAAAGTTACATCTCCATCTGACAGCAACTAAATTACAATAATCAACACCACTAGTTAAATACAAAGTACCATTTTTCTTACCTCTTACAACCACAAGAGCTCCCTTGGTAACCTTCCAAGAATCCATTGTAAAACTGACCATACAACCATCACTACCCAACTGACCCGCTGATATCAAGTTCCGCCTCAACTTAGGCACATGCCTAATGTCCTTAAGTAGCCATGTGTTCCCATTCTAAATTTTCACCCAAACACAACCTTTCCCTACTATGTTGCATGGTTCATCATCACCAAGATATACATGTCCAAAATATCCTTGAACAAAATCAGTAAAGTAATGTCTATGTGGGGTGGCATGGAAAGAAGCCCCTGAATCTAACACCCAAGACTCAAGTAATATTATCTAAAGAAATAATTAAGGCATCCTGACAAACATCACCTGCTGCCACATTTACCTCCTTAGTTTCCTCCTTCTTGTTCTTCTTATCTCGAAGAGCCAACAATATTTCTTAGCATGACCAACCTTCCCATAGTGCCAACATTCTAACTTTCTCTTGGACTTTGACCTTCCACGATCATTTTGGTTCCCATGGTTACCTTTACCTCTATTCTTTTTCCTCCCTCTTCTCTCCACTTTGTCAAAGCATTTCCGAAGTAGAAGAATATCTAGTGCTCTTCCTTTGCATTTCCTCAATTATGATCACACCTATTACATTCTCAAACTTTAGATTTGAATTATTAGAGACCGAATTACTTACATCTATAACCAATTTGTCTCAAGCTATCTTGAAAGGATTAAAAAATCAACAAAGCCCGACCTCATCATCAAATTCAATTTTCTTGAGTTTAACATACTCACAATCGTATTAAATTCATTCAAATGATCAAGATAATAAAACCATTCTCAAACATCTTCATAGTAAATAACTTTTTTATCAAAAAAAAAAATTATTAGAGGCAAATATTTTTTCATATAACTTCCCAAACACACTCATGATACCTTATATGGTCTTCTCTTATAATATGTTGAAAGAAACAAAAGATGCAAGGCATAAGCTGGATTACCCCGAGTGCATTTCTATCCAAAGAACTATCAATCCTCATCGACATGGCTGTAGGTTTCTTTGCTTTCCTAGATAAAGGAACATGGAGGTCCTTCCAATACAAGTAATCCTCCATTTGCATCTTCCACAAACCAAATTTATGCCCATTAAACTTTTCAACCCTCGATAGGCCCTCATCTCGCAATATCTCCCACTCAAGCTAAACTTTCCCGTGTTTTACCACTTTAGCAAAAAAACCACCAAAGCTCGATACCATTTGTTAGGAATTAGCGAACAAATATGTGGAAATAATTCCTTAAATCACAGCAAATAGGAAACTATTTAGCATAATTATACTTGTAGAAATATAACAACATAAATAAATAATACACAAGACAAGGCAAGACAAGATTTAACATGGTTCACCCAATGTGGGCTATGTCCACCAAAAACTTGATCAGGTTTTATTATCAACAAGATTAAAACAAATATCAGAGTATTCTCTTAGTTATGAACTCACAACATAATTCTGAAGATGTTAAACCACATCTAAACCACAATTGATACCCAATTACTCAACCTTGATCACTCTTGATCACCTCTTGATCACTAAGACTTGAGACCTTTTGAACACTCAAGATACATTAAGAATCCCCTAACACCTTTATTTATAGGATTACAATTGTTTAAGAAGTCCTAAAGCCAACCCTAGAAGTTTGAAAGTCATAATCTTTCAACTTCCCACGGCTGAAAAAAATTGTCATGGCGTTGATGACAATTAACAACAATGTGACAACAATGTCACGACATAAAAAACAACAGAGATGACTACAAAATGTTTATAAAGTCTCTAACCTTAACCATTCGAACTCCAACACTTCAATACTGATTCCAGAAGACCAAAAAATAGGCTCCACACCCCAACATGTTTCATCTTAGCCTTCGTTTAAAAAAATTTTTTTTGTCTGTATTTCTCATACCTAGTCATTAGTGCCCTTGGAGAATTAAAACGTGAACCAAGGAAATACCTTATCATTCATGTTGGCATTCATAACATTCCATTTCTAAAGAGTCCTCTGAGTTGAATTAACCTTACACTAATGATATCATGGATAGGAATAACTATGGTCTAAATTCCTGTAGACATAATGTGAGGTATCATATCCCTTTTTGGGAGAAAATAAATTCATGAAAATAAAATTCTACGAGATGCAAGATTTCCCCAAGGAATTCCTAATAGATATTAGAAGGATATTACTTAAATTTCAAGGAAATAATGCAGTCCTTGGTGATCAACACTTGATTTTTTTAGCAACTTGATTAATGATTATGATATTGTATATGAGGATGTGGTAATCAAGTTATTTATTCACACCTTGGAATAAAATGATCATGATTGGTTTAATACAATTCTTGATGTCAATATTGACTCTTGGCATGAGATGAAGAGAGTATGTAAAATTCAGTTTAGTGTTAAAATTGAACCCATATTCTTGATTAATGAATTTGAAACCATCAAGAAACATCCCAATGAGTGTGTATAACATTTAAATTCCAGATTCACCAAAGTTATGATGAGATTACTAGATAATGTTAGACCCATTGATATAGCATGCTTGATAAAATATTGTGAATATTTTTATACCAAAGCCAAATACTATCTCATAGAAAAAGGCTTAACTAATTTGAGGTAGGCATACACCATGAAAATTAATATTGAGAACAACACCAAATTTTTTTGAAGTCTTCCAAGAGAGGAGATGGAAAACTCATTCCATTGAATGATAAGATCTCTCCAAGTGGATCATTAAGTATTAATTAAATATTAGATAAAATGATAGGATCTCTCTAAGTGGCTCATTAAGTATTAATGAAAAATTAGATAAAATGATAGGATCTTTGAAAGAATTATCCATAGGGTGACTCATAATGATAAATTATTTCCTCCAATATAGAATAAATAATACATAAATGAAATACCACACAAGCATGATAAAGGACCTATACATGACATCATATGAAAAAGGAAAGAAGCCCTTTCACAAAGAGAGAAGGCACAAGCACAAATGCATTGAGAAAGCAACACCTAATCCTCTTGTTGCAAATATTGTTGAACTAAACCAATTTGGAGAATTTATATGGTGTGAGGAATGTTTTCTACCCCATCTTGCTTTTATTATGACTATAGTTGTCATTTTCTTGAATGATGTTGAAAATGATAATGAGAACTTGGAATCTATTTATATGATTGATTTTTGTGAATATTCAGTTAATGTGGAAAAATCATGATCTAACAACCCATGATTTTGAATATTTGAGATCTCAAATGATCAGAAAATATAATGGTAGGAGACCTTATGATGGATATATCTTAACTCTCACCAATGATGCAAAAATTTCAAGTAAGAGTGATTATAATTTGATAAATATGAAGGATTTAAGTGTAGAATAAGACCCTAAGGGTGTTCCAATTAAAAATAATGAAAATAGAAGTAATGATAGTGTTAAGAAGACTACTATTGTTCTAGAGAAGAAAATAATTCCACCACATCCTTCAAAACAAAGAAATTTTGTGAAGAATTTAAAAGGTAAGACTCCTTTTCTCACCACTATGAATAAGATACCTTATTGTTCTAAAATTCCTACTAAAATAAGAGGCAAAAAGTAGAAACCCAGTTTTTGACCTAAGCATAAATATTAATTCTCCATCTTTTGATTTTGGACATTCATTTACACAAGCCCTTATCTTATACATCTCCAATGTTAATGCCACTACATTGATAAAATTTTTACCCATACCCAAGTATAATGCATGTGATATGGTTATTGTTATAAACCAATTTTAAATTATAGTCTAACTAGTTGAACAATTCCACACTCGAGTATAAAAATAGGGTGTTTTATTTCCTTGGTGCCCAAAGTTCTACTCCTCCACCCACCTATGTTGTATATGTGAAAGGAGTGAATGAATAAAGGATGTTCCTAAAACTTATTTGGGCACATCTATTATAGATATTGATTTAGATGTATACCTATTTTATATTGCATTGCTTTATGAATGGGTGGTTGTTACACAATTGCATGTTAGACTCATGAGCCTCTAGTAATATAATGTCATTGGACATCATGAATGAATTGGACATAATGATTTTAACTACATATGGTAGGTTTCATAACATGGATTATAGAGAGGTACTGGTGGTAAGATGTGTTAGGGGACTAGTGTTCTATCTTGTATCCTACCTTGGTAAATTATTGACTATGGATGTCATGGTAGTTGATGAACCTCCTAAATGGATTATTTTATTGTCACATAAGTGGGATGATTTGGTAGGAGGCATATTATTTTGGACATGTATTTTTCTACCATCCCTCTTCAAGTATACCAATTTAAGATCTATAGGGAAAAATGATGTTACATTTAAATAAATATCCACACAGAGCTCTAAATAAAGTGTTGTACACTGATGTGGATGTAGAGGAATTTGTAGTGAATTTTTGTTTTGTTGAAAATTAGGCTAACCTTAGTTTTGTTCATAGTCTATTAATACTAATTTTGATGGTTTATGGAATATGTTCTTTGATGGAGCATGTACATGAAGGAGGGGAAAGGGATAGAGTTGTATTATATTCCCACATAAATAGACATTCAAATTGGATTTTTAGTACATAAATAATGTGGCTAAATATGAGGCCTTATTGATTTGGTTTGAATATGGGTTCCAATTTTAATATTAAATACATAGTTATCAAGGGATATTTTGAGTTTATCATGCGATTGATAAGGAAAATATACTAAAAAATAATGAAAGGATTAAAAATATATAAATTTTATCTATGATTCACTTGAGTTTTCAATTCATTCAACATCATGCATGTGGAGAGGTCATTGAATGTTATTGCAAATCAACTAGTTTTTCATGTTGTTCTTTATCATGATAAAGTTGTTGACCCTCTTTGTATATATGATGTGAAAATCTTAGTGAGACCATCTATCCCTAAAAATGCTAACCATTAGAAATTTATTGAATATGATAATAAAATTACCATGTTTATGACTGAAAGAACTAATTTTGAATATTATATCATAGTCTTGGAACCTTTTGTTGAAGGTCAATATGGGAGATAAATTATCACGGGACAAAAAGTGATTGATTGAAGATAGAAAAATACCAAGGGTATTGGTGAATTTGGAAATGAATTTTTATGTTGTCAATAGAGTAAATCAACAAGATGTCCCAATAATGCATGAGACTAAAGAAATTAACTTGGGTACTATTGTATCACCCAGGACTATTTTTATCAAAAAATGTGTAAAGGAGGGTGAAAGGAAAGTTATGATCATAATGTAAGGAAGTATATAGATTGCATGACATGGTCATATGATGAGCTACATGAATATAATAATACATTTACGACATGATGTACAACATTTTGGATAGAAGAAATGACCTATTAATCTAACTAAGAAAACAATGATGGAAGTTGAGTTGATAAAGTTGAAAGGAGGGATTATTCAACTTACAAGATTCTTATCATAGATTTCTAAATTCGTTCAGTGAGAAAAAATAATGGGGATATCCATTTGTGTTTGGATTTTATATATTTAAATAAAATGTCTTTGAAGGATACGTATCCATTTCCCAACATGGACCACTTCTTGCATAAGGTCATCGGATTAGAACTAATGTCAATTTTAGATGGATTTTTTTTGTTAAAATCAACTTGTTGTTAAAGTATAAAAGATTTTAAAACTACATTCATTAATAATTGGGGCACTTAGTGTATGTGCACATACCATTTGGTCTTATTAATTATTGGGACACATTTTAGAGGATTATGGATTATGATTTTACGGGTTTTATTGATGAGATCATGGTGGTCTATCAAGATGAAATCATTTTCTTTCCAAGAGAATAACATACCATGAGGAACACTTAGAGAAGGCTCTTTAGAACTGAGGGACTTTGGTATTTATCTCAATCCTAAATAAGGAATTTTTAGCCCGTGGAAAGAGGAAATTTTCTTGGTCATATTGTGTCTAGCGAAGGTGTGGTAATTGATCCAGAAATATCAAAATCCATTGATTAAATTCCTCTTTCATGCTCTACAAAGGTTCTTTTATCATTTTTTAGGTAGATTAAATATTTTAGACATCTTGTATCAAATTTTGTTGAGATAACAATCCCAATTACCAATAAGTTAAAGAATAATCAAGTGATTCAATGGACTGCTGAAGTAAAACACTTATTTTTGAGGTGAAGGAATCCCTCAAGAAAACACTGTGTTGGCCAACTTGGATTATGGTAAATATTTTTAAGTATTTTCCTTTTCTTCTCCTCATACAATATTTATATTATTGTAAAATAATATTGAGGGAAATAACAGCCCATGACATTCTATAGAAATTAAATAAAACATAATCAGATGATATATACAATCATAGAGAAACAAGACTATGCTTTAATATAGTAGTGAAGTATTTAAGGTCTTATATTCTCAGCATAAAAATCAAATCATATGTGTCACAAACCATGGTTATCTGTTGGAAAATTATGGGAATATATGTAGATGAGTGAATAAATTACAAGAATTTGATATTGAAGTGCATTCCATAAATCTTGTGAGAGGAAAAGGACTGCAATGTTAATGACATACTCAAATTTGGATGTTACTATTGTTATAATATACAATATGGGAGCATTGAATTAGCTATGGATAGATTTTATGGGTTAGATTGGTATATGAACATTGTATACTTCTTGAACCATTTAAGTTATCCTCCCAATTTGGATAAATCCAAGTGTAGATATCTTAGATTGAATTCTCAAAATCATGTCATCATCGAATGAGGATTGACTTGGAGGAATCAAAGGGTGTTCTCATGAGTTATTTAATGAAGAGTATTCCACAAACTTGATTAAAGAGTTCCACAGTGGATTTTGTGGAGGTCATTACATAGAGAAGGTTGCCTAAATTTCTCATAGATAATTCTAAGGTAGTTATAAAATATGGCCCATGTCAAAATTTTATTAGAAGGTTGTAAGAATTTGGTGCCCTTCCCCTTATTCCAATTATTACAAAATATACCTTTTAATAGTGGGGGATGTATTTTATTGGAGAAAATAGTGATCCGTCTAGATGTAGTCATAGATGGATTTTGGTTACAACTATTTACAAAGTGGGTTGAACCAGTCCTAACAAATATTGTAACTCATAAAGTGGTGATTGATTTTTATAGAATAATATAGTCATTAGATTTTGTGTGCCTACAAAAATTGTGGATGATAACACCATGTGTTTTAGAGATGCCCTTATAATGAAAATATGTAATAAATTTTGTATTAGTCTATCATATCATTATAATTATTACACATAAGGGAATGACCAAGATTATTCTAGCGTAAAATCATAATCAAAATTATTAGGACTTAAGAGTTGAAAAAAAAAAGTGGGAAGAAAAGTTCAGGTATGTTGTTTGAGAAGATATGATTACTCCAAAGAAAGCCACATGAAAGAGTCATTTTGAGTTATTTAATTGTATGAATGTCTCTTTTTCCTACAAATTTGGAGTTCACTACTTTCAAAATATTGTAAAAGTGAATTTTGATGATGTCAACCCATATACAAAGAAGATCAATTAAATTATTTAGTTGGATGAAGACATGAGGAAATAATATAAGAGATACATGAAGTTTAAAATTAAAATTAAAAGATTATTTGAAAAAAAATGAGCTAAATTATTTGGTGATGCTTTGGGACAAGAGGCACAAAGATAAGGGAAAACATGGAAAGTTTTATCCACTTTGGACCAAACCATATATAGTAAATATATGTATTGGGGATAATACTTACTTCTTAAGGGATCTCCATGGTGAAGTGTTGGAGGTTTTGTCAATGAAAGGAATCTCGAAAATTTCTTTAGTTAGCATAACATAAGTAGTGATGCTTTTGTATAGTGTACATATGTGTATGTTACCCTTTTGGATCTTTTACATGTATATACTTGTTTATTAGGGTGCATGTTTCCTTGTTTTATTAGTTTCTAAATGGATGTTAGTGATCAAGATATGTATTAAAATTTATGTATTTAGAGGGATGGTTATATCACATTTGTATGTTGTGACTAGTTTATGGATGGAAAATTTTACTTGAATAGTTCGAGTTGTGGAATTTGGGATTATCAAGGAGTTTATTTTAGTTATGGATAAAACATTGGTGTGACTCTACCATGATTCATCTAGGATATTTGGAACATTGTAATAGGATTTCATCACATAATTAGATACAATGGTTGATCCCAAAATTAAACTACCAATTTTCTTAATTTTTTCATAATTATACTTTCTTGATTTAAAGTAAAAATAGAGTATATATAAGGGACCTCACCCATGAAATAGAAAGAAAAAAATTTACATCTACTACATGAGATGTCATGTATGCCCATAATATGTCTATAACCTAACCTATACTATATGCCACATATGGACATGATATAACAAAAAGAGAACACCTTTACAAAATGGTGGAATATTGATATTTATAGATTACATCATAATGGTTCATATAAAGACATCCACATTGCTAGAATATAGTTGTAATGGTTATAGAAACAAGGAGATCCTCATCTTATTCCTTCACTTTTTTTTCTATTCCTTAGATAGATAGGAAGTAAGGAGTAAAGAAGAAGGTGTTAACTACAAAGATAAACTTATATTTTACATTATTAAATTCTTGAAAATTCCCCTCCACCCCGAAAAAAGTATAACTTGGATAACCAAGGAGGTGAAAATGAAAAAGTATATCAAATGCACCTTTGAAGGGCATATGCCCTCCAAAATATTTGCAAGTTCTCATTTTCTAGCTAGTGATGACAACCAATCCTTTGTAAAAAAATTCCTCCATAGAGATATGGATGCTTTTCTCTTTAAGCTGGGGCTTGGGTAATGTATTCTCCTTCTCTGAATGTTGCTTCATCACATTTCTACTTTTTCTTATTACTAAACAAGAGGATTTGACTATCCTATCAAGTACTTCAATTCAATGGGCAAGTGAAACAATAATGAGGTCCTTCGGGAGGTAGTTAAATGTGTTGTATTAGCAATTGGGCAAGGGGAATATTCTAAGAAATTCAAATTGAATCTCAAGGATGAGAAACAAGTAAGGGTATTAATGTATTAGCCCCTACCACCTCTAGTCAAAATTTATCCCAAATGGAATTAAGATATTTGTGTAATATTTTATTTTCCTATACCATGTTGGCACTTCATTTAGAAAAAGGCCTAAATGCTCACGAAAGCACGTACAACCACCATGTCCCTTGTAAGTTACTTATTAGGATGTTTATTATGTATTTATCCATTTATATCATATGAAAAGATAACATTGTAGTATGATAAGGATAACAAAGATAACATGCAATAACATAACTTGATCAATCATTCATGAACATAAATAATCAACAATGAATCTGTAATCCCATTATGCCATGTTCATTCCTTCTAATCCTCACAATCCATAATAAGTTATTCATAACATATACTCATATCTGATTACATCTATGCATGCAACATTCAATAGGAAATTACACACATACACTATTTATATCCCTTATTTATCTCTTACAAAGGAGTGCAACACCTATTTATATTGGGTGGGAAATTTTCCTTCACCCCTTACATGCTTTAATTCTAACAATAGATATCCTAAATATATGTAACATGCATTTATACCCTTTCTTTAATCTTCAACTTACACTATAAATAGCTCGACCTTAACCATGCTTTGATCCTATATTTATCTCTTTCCATGCATCGTCCTTGCTCATCTTTGCATGTGCTTTACCTATATTTGGTGCTTTACCCCTTTCTTATCTATTTCTAGACATTTATTTCTTGCTATGCCAACGCTACTTTCCCTATTTTTATCCTCCACTAGATATTTGGCTAACTCCATAAACCTCTGTGTGTGTATGTGTGAACTCTTACGTACATACCTTTCGTGCATTAACATATCTCTATATTTTTTCTCGCTTTAAACGCATGTATTTCCACATGTTAATTTGGCCTTAGTTATTTTATTTTAGTTCAAGTGCATCCTTTTGCATGTGGTATTCCACCTTTGTGCATGGTTTGTACTTAGCCATATATTTAGTCCAACATTACGCCACACTAGGAGTATTGTCCATCTTCAGAAATAAAATAATCAAGGAATATCCTCCAAAGGATAACTAAAGTATACTTGAAAAATATAATAGAATAAATAATAAGGTTAATTACCCATATGAATCAAATAATGAAGTATGTTCCCTCTGCGGACACGTGAAATTCAGGCATGTGGTTGTGGTACGATATCTATAAATTATTTGTTTATTATGCTCTCTAGCTGCTTCCATCCCTCAATATCATCTTTAGCATCCTTCTATGTCATTATCTTTACAATGTATGGAATCTTATCCGAGTTAGCTCACTAATCTTCCTGCATCTCCTTAATTACCACATCCAAGTATGCGGAAATACCCTCTAGACTATCCATCATGTGCATCACCATAGGATGAATTTATTTGAGCCGTTCCTTAATTGTATCGCACTTGGCCTTCATCATTTCACACTTTTCAGAAACTTCTTGGATCATCTTCTCACACTTGGCCTTATCTATTTTCATCATGGCCTGTAGTTTCCTCAATGTTGCCTCATCATCTATGTTTCGCGCATTCAAAATCACTATAAAGTATTGGTAGTTATGAAACAAAATATTTTTCTTTTGCACAACCTCCTTTATTTCTATGCTAAGTGACACATATTATTTAATATTCCTCTCCACCTTCTCCTTTTTTAATCTTCCTAGATCCTATGTTATATGCCCTGGCCCATTTTTCACTTGACTAACAACAAATGTACCGGCTCCTCTAGATACCCCATTTCTATTTCATCGTCTAGTTTGTCTTACGCTACCAATTCTAGGCATGTGCGTGTGATATTTCTTATAATATCAAATACCTTATTGTATGCATCGGATGTCCTATTCTTCTCATTGATCAAATCCTCATAGATCTTTTGATTCTCCCTATCTTTCCACTCTATGTCCTTTTGCATGTTTATGATTTCAGCACCTTTATCAATATACCTTCTCCCAACTTCGACATCCATCTTTTTATAGCATTGCTCATTTGTTTTTCCAAGATATTATTTGATTTTATAATAGGAAACACCCTTCTTGGTTTTTTATTTGGTTTCATCTCTAAGAGTGACTATTTTCTTACCTCAAACTTGGGCTCATCCATATGAGTTTGCATGTTCCAAGAGATAATTTTCCTTTTGCATGAAATGGCTTCAGCCTTATCAAACATTCCCAATAGAAGAGGCCTTCTATTGGTACTAAACTCTAAAATTTGGCTCTTAGCAGGTTTTGTTGGGTCATCAAGGTAGAAAATTTGGGGTGCCTATGGAGGTTTTTGTCACTTCCTCCCTCCTGTGCATGGATTCCTTGGGATCTCTTACACTATATTAAATTTATCATGGCTTGGTTCCCCTCAAATTCCTTAAACTTCCCCAAGCCTTTGTTCTTCTCTTATGACTTCTTTATCCTCGTGATCTTTTTCGTTCTCTTCATTACCCTTATACCCTTATTCTCATGCATTATGTGTATAATTTTCCTTCTCATGGCCTTCTTTCTCTTCTTGCATAGAATATTCTGTGTTCCTCCACTTCTTCCTTCTCCCACTCTACATGCGGTTCCTCATATACCGGTTGCTCTTCATCTTCCTCATCTAAAGTATGAACGATGTGGGAGTCTTCTTTCTCTATTAGGCTTGGTTTGTGTTTTTCTTTAGTTGGGGTTTATTTATGTGTGTGTGAGGTTCTTGCTTCTGGAACTCCACCCTCATATTATTTATCATATTTTTATCAATCTTCCTATTATTTAAATCATCTTCATCCTCTGTAGGAGTTTCCTCGCTCCTACGCTTAGGGATATTTATGTATGCTTCTTCATTGGTTATGGTATGTCGATGTTGCGTGCATCAACCTATTTCCCATCTTTAATATTTGGTCGTATGAAGATATAAACTATACATTCCTATTTTCAAACTACCATATTCATAATTAGGCTAAGTTCCATGTTATTTATCTCCATGGTTTCCACATATGCTTCCTTTGATGCATACACATATCTCTTACACAATGTATGGTATTCGGAATCAACCCTATCTGCATTAAAATTTAAGTGTTGTGCATCCTTGATTCTATTTACTATGCACTTGAAGTACTTGGATGTGAATTCAAATGACAATTTGCACCATGGCATTGTTTCCCCATTGCTTAATAAGAATCTTGCTAGGTGAAATGTTACATAATTGCAAACTCTTCCTTTCCATTTAACAATATTGACAATTCTCTTGGTATGAGTCATTCATTTTCAAATATCTCATGCATTCTTCTATACCACCTATCAAGGCATGCTTTTTAAGGATTTATAACTATGCCATCGCAAGTATACTTGGCAAACCTTTTTGCTTAAGACTTATTTTAATGGGGTACTCCTACATATTGTCTTTTGGTTCATCTAAAGCACTCCAAATTCCCAAAATATAATCAACGAAGGATGGATCCCGAGTAATTTTATCTTCCCTCTATGTCTAAGTATTTTCCTCTATAATTTCTTCATCTAGATACAAGGCAATGTTGTACCTAGTCTTATTCGCCATTTTATGTGAAATATGTAGAAATTTCTTATTTACGTTTGTCCATCTCTCGAGGCTCCCAACTTGTAATTAACCAAGCACAAAACTAATCTTACACAAGGTTCAACAATATTATCAATGTTGAAGGCTCGGCTTCCCCTATGAAATTGTCACTTGGAATTTATTACCTCTATGGTTGTCTCGTCCATGCAAGTTGAGTTCCATCTCTTCACCAAGTATCACTCAACCTGGATACTTTACTAATTAAACTAGTAGTCGGGTGCATCCTTATCCTTGAAAAGTAGAAGTAATCCTCGTCGACGCACGCGTGAAATCAACCATTGAAATAGGATATAATTGCTTTTTTATTAGCCTCTTAAATTCATCCCACTTAATAATAGGAGGAAGCTTCTTAACAACTAAAGAATGAACATAGCTTTCAAACCAAGTTAAATCATGATTGGTTAATTTTAACCTTGCAAATGAAATTTATTGACTCTCATTGATTTGATGCAAACTAAAATATACCTCAATTTAAGCTAGCCAATGGTCTAGCTTCTCAACATTCATGTCCCCATCATAAGGTTAAATCTCTATCTTTACCTATGTTTTGAATAGAGGAGTAAGGTTCACACGAGGATGTTCTTCCTCATAATCATATATTAATTATGGTCTCCTAGTGCTTCTTTTAGAAAAAAATCTTCTCCATGAGCAATCCCATGATGGACTAAAGTTCATTTAAGACACCCTATAAAATTGTAGGTGGAAAATACAGCGAATATCCCGTAACTTGAGTTTCAAAGTGAAAGGAGAATTTGACAGTATTCAAAAACAAAATTTTCACCTAGTTTTTCATGGCTCCATCGGTGGCGACGACAATGAGACGTCAATAACCACCACTCGACGACACGCGTCGATGGGCGTCAATGGTCTAGGCGACGCGTGCGTCACGCGCGATGACACTTCGATTCATAATGACGCACGCGCGGCGGCTCCCAATGGCGCACGACACTGGCTCGTAATGATGCGCGACATTGTCTCCTACTGTCGCGCGTCACTGGCTCGTAATGACGCGTGACACGCGCCTCCCTGTCGCGCGTCACTGGCCCCTAATGACGCGCGTCATTTGCTCCTACTGACGCGCGTCACTGGCTCCTATTGACGCGCGTCAGCTAGGACTATTGTCACGCGTCAGCTAAGACCTTTGACGCGTGACACTGGCTCCTATTGACGCGCGACACTGTCCCCTAATGATGCGCGCGCATCACTGTCTTTATTGACGCGCGTCACTGGATCTGTTGACATGCGTCAAAGGTCTTAGCTGACGCGCGACAATAGGAGGAAGTGACGCGCGTCAGTAGGGGACAGTGTCGCGCGTCACTAGGAGCCAGTGTCGCGCGTCAAAGGTCTTAGCTGACGCGCGACAATAGTCTGGCAGCGCGCGTCAATAGGAGCAGTGACGCGTCGTAGTAGAGCAAATGACACACGCGTCAATAGGGGCCAGTGATGCCCTATTTAGCTTATAAATACCCTTGTGCCGCTCATTTTCTCATTTTCATTTTCCCGTTCTTGAATTTTTGTAGGTCTAAATCGTTGTCAAAGACGCAATTACAACTATAATGTCGACTTCACATGCTTCCCAATTGCAAGTTCAGCAAGAAAATCAAGAGAATCCAACTCAATCGATTTCCAAGATCAACTACAGGAATCCCTTATGCCCTCACATCCATACGGCTTTAAAGATGTCTTCAGAATATCAAGATTTGATGGAAGAGTGTGAATTTACAGGGCTCGTTAATATGCCCCATTTCGAAACAGATCCGGATATTTTGAATTACCTTCTGTCATCCTACAATTCAGAGGACGGTATTTTTTATGTGACTCTGAACGATGGCCAAATGTTCCAATTCACTATTGAAGCAAATGACATCCATCGGTTTACGGGCCTTCCGTTCAGAAATTTACCAATTGTTACAACCAAGGCAACACTCCTGGAAGAAGACAAGAAATTTCTCGAATCAACGTACGGTTTCCATGTTGATTGTAAGTATAATTCGTTTTAATTCATATTTTTTATTCTATTTTTATTCTGATACAATTTGTTGTTATAAATTTATATTAATTTTCACTGTTTCACATTTGCAGCCCATGTCAATAAATCCAGGCGTGGTGTAGATACACAATCAATTGCACACCACTTTCTTGCTGCACTTATTTCATTTTTTCAATCCAGAATTGTTTTGCAGGGTCGCCAAACAGATATACCAAATTGGGCCATTGCATACATTTGTGCCACTATCGCAAAATGAAAATTCGATTGGTGCACATATCTATCCAAAAAAATAAGAACTGACATAACAAATTCAAAACTCTCAGATAAACCTTTCATTTATTCAACAAACTATCTCCTCGGCTTCTACTATGAGGCAATTTTAAATTTAAAAGATAAACAAATTCCTACTTGCTCTGATGAGGCTTTGATGAAATTCTCAATTCCATTTGAAGAACAACAGGTATAAACTATTTAGTTTGTAATTGTATTTCAATTTTCGACATTACAGTGCACAGTTATTAAAACTTAAATTTTAATGTTTTGCAGAGAAGATATCTTGAAGCCCTTCCCCGAAAAAAGGCGTTATCGAGAGGAAGAGGCCAACAACACGCGGAGGCTTCGGGGGACTCCCAATCTGAAATGGAAGCTCACTCCTCTCCAAACCCTCAACAGTTTGAACTCGTTAAACGCCAGAGAAGTAATACATTCTCATATATTATTTACAAATTCCAAAGTTGCATATTTATTTTTCAATTTAAATTTTAACCAAATGAATTGACAACATTTAATATTGATGAATTTGGGGACTTTGGAACCTTCTTCCCCAACTCACTCCATACAATCGCATGCATTCATATCTTACGAACGACCCCTTTGAGTACAACTCCTACAAGGCCACCGTATAGCAGAAAAAACAACCCTCGACAACAAGGTACAACTTTTCTATAGTACGTTTAATTTCGTAGTTTTGACTTTATGAATTGTTTTAATATTTTTCATTTTTTTCTTGTACTTTTCAGCACATGTCAGTCATGATCAAACCACGGCACCGACACCCACTCAACCATTAATTTTTAAAATGCCAACCAGAGGAACAGTGAAAAAGAACATTGGTAAACGCATGCCTTTTGCTCGGCCCCTAGTGGGACACTAAACCTTGCCTCCTCGTTTGAATTCCAACTCTCTCACTTGGTGGCTTGCCCGTCTGCGATGGGCATATCTATTTTGAACAATATAAATTTAGATGAAGATTATTTGGGCATTGATAGCAATGACCCAATTGGTTTTTTCGATACCGCGAGATGATTCAAGGCCAGCGTAGGTATACTTCAAATTTCAATTTTAATATGCTTTACAATTTTGAATTACATTCGATTTAAATTTATTTATCTAAATCTTGATTAATTTTTTCAAAAAGCAGGATCAGCCCACCCAAAGGCAAGAAACAAGGAGCGAGTTGATCTTGGTGAAAGCCCCCATACTTCTCAGCAAGATAAATACGCATCAGATTCAGATAGTGAACAGTTGCCACGTTTTCCTTTGGAGAACTTAATTGGTTATGATTGTCAATCCCATGTCAGTGAGTTTATTATTCCTCATATCCAAATGACTTATAGAATGGGAGAGAAGGGCTAAAGTTCTTATCAATGAGATTATTAGTCGTTATGAAAATTATTGGCAACGAGGATAGTTTATACTGCTGAGTCCAGAATCAACCTGCGAAGATGGATTCCTTACTTACCCAAGTAAGATGTGGGACTGTCACGTTTAACAACAACTATAAAGACGACATTTTAGATAAGGCATTAAACAAATTGGAAAATATTAGTGCCGAGGCCCAGGCATATTTTAACAAATGGTCCAAGGACAAGGATTTGGTAGCAATCGCAAATGCCGAAAGAGATAGAGCGGTTGTAAGTACTATTACATTCAAACAATCATTCTTGTTAATTTGAAATTTTCATTTTTTAGTAATATTTTGAATTGACATTACTCTTTTTGTGCAGTTGAAATATGAAAATTTGAAGAGTCAGGCGAAGGTTTTGCAAGTTCACTTGGAAACTTGAAAAAAACGACTTATCATGACAAAAATTTGAAGCAAAATATTGTTTTGGTTAACAAACAAAACAATACACTAAAGCGGATAATTAAAGAGCATGGTCTTGACCCTGACATATTATTCAAAGCCAAAGCAGCTGCTGATCCAAATTTGCTGTCGCATGGAGATGCAACAAATCAAGAAGAAAGAATTTTAAAAAATCTGGACAGTGCTGCAGAAGATCTTATAAGTTCAGGGGTTATTTCTGGTGTTGGGGAAAGAGGTACAACCACAGTGGAAGAAGCCGTTGGGGAAGAGAGCAGAGTAGAATTGTATAAAGAAAAAGAGGGTTTTGAAAATTAGAAACTTTTATTATTGAGGAAACTTTAAATATTGAATTTGAAAACTTCTACTATTGAGTATGTACTATGGTATTTGAATTTAATTATATGGATTTATATAAAGTCTTTAATTTTAATTGCATTAGATGGTGATTATCATGAATTATATGTATGTTTCTTGTTTACTTGCATTGTCATGAATTGTATGTGGACGTAGATGATGAATGATGATAATTGATAATTAATGATAGATGATGATGAAAGACGATGATCAATTTAATGTGTATAATGTAAAATGTAGTGCCTAAATATCTTGTGGGACTTTAATTATCTTGAAAATTATGTTTTTGGGAAAAAATAGCAACTAAGATTTGAAACAGATCTTTAGGATTTCTCCTTAATAGACTTATGGTGTAGGAAAATTCTATTTTAAAGAGATTCACCTCTATATAAGTGCATAATCTCTCATTAGAGAGGTTGTTTGACATCCAAAATAGTCAAGACCATTTGTCAGAAAATAACGTTTTGCTGGAAACAATCATTGATGTGGAGGCTAGATTAGCCAATTATGAAATAGTTAAATTCCAGGCCATAAGAATTAGAGCTTGGGAAATAATCAAGACCATGGTTTAAAAGATATGGTTTTGTTATCATGGATATTGTTTTGTGTAGAGTAGATTGACAAGTTGCTGTAAATAGTCAAGGTTATGGAGGCTAGATTAACCAAAGTTGGAATAACCATGTGATTAAAAGATAGGTCAAGCTCGATATAGAACTTTGAAGTTTAATGTAAAACATATAAGGTTTTTATCATGAAGATTAGTCTGTATAGATCAAGTTCATAGGTTGAAGAATCCTATCATTTTTTTATATTTGATAAGGGTGAAGAATAATTGTGGATTAGAACTGGGAGGCTATAAGTTGGAATAATTTTGAGTGTGTAAGAAAATATTGAAGGTTGTAAACTAGATCATAGTAAACTATGTGTGTAAGTATTTATGTAGAGCCTTGAAGAAGGCACACTACATTTGCAGGATAGTTTGAAGTTAATAGAATTATCAATGTTCTAGTCAGTTTTATTACTAGAAAGGATTTTTATTAGATAAAGACTCTGTCAAGTTCCCTTGCGCATTTCATTCTTCCATTTAGATCTAATTTTTTTCTTTGGTTTAGTTTATTACATTCATGATTTCTAAAAATCCCAATATGTAGTATCAATTAATGCTTTCTCGGTGAACAAATTCAGCATTTTGATTTAAATAGTTGTGATTAGTGTAGATTTGGGTGGTAGACTATAGGATATGGAAGATAGCATTAGAATTGAGTTTGAATAACCGTGTTAGAGGATGATCATTATAAGTCTAAAAATAGATCTATTTCTTCATGGAGAAATCGAAGAAGTGATGGATCTATGACAAGAGAGGGAATTTTAGGAAGAGTGTCGGGACTTATATTTATAATAGTATAATGTATTGTTTAATAGTTTATCCCATGATTAAAAAAATATATCAAAGGATTTTGCACATATAAAAAATAAATTAAATATAATTCTAAGAAATCAAGAAAGAATCATCATCACTTTGGTAAGAAATTAAACATAATTGCAAATATGATAGGGTTTAGCTTACCTCTTGCGTATTAGATTCTTTGTGAAATCATCAAGGGTAACGTCTTTAGATCTTTGTTTTACGACATTGTAGATAGAGGGTGAGTTGGACATTGTCGAGTCTGAGAAGTGCCAGCAACATCTTTAAATATATAGACCAACAATATCTTTAAATAAATGATAACAAGAGCTGAAAAAATGTAAAGTAACAAACAATAAGATTATGTTGAAGAAGATACCTATTTAAAATTGAAATCATCCCCGGTAATGTGCTAGATCTTTGTCTTAAAAAAATTCAACACAAAAAATGGATTAGTAGATAGATGGGTGAGTTGCCTGACATTGTCGGTCCCAGAAATGTGACTTCCTCGGACGGATGTCAACCCACGTTTTCAAAAAATAAAAGATTGTATTTAACTAAATGTAAATACATAGACCTGTAACATCTTTAATGATAACTAGAGCTGAAAAAAATGAATAGTAACAAACAATAAGATTAAGGGGAAAAAGATACCTCCTTAAAGTTGAAATCATCACTGGCACTGTTAATGAGCTATATATCTGTTTCAAAAAAAACCCAACACGAGAAATGGATTAGTAGATAGATGGGTGAATTGCCTGACATTTTTAGTATATAGACCTGTAACATCTTTAATGAAAACCAGAGCTGAAAAAATGAATAGTAATAAACAATAAGATTAAGGGGAAAAAGATACCTACTTAAAGTTGAAATCATCACATTTTGCCCTTTGGTAATGAGCTAGATCGTGTGTTTAAAAAAACCCAACACGAGAAATGGATTAGTAGATAGATGGGTGAATTGCACGACATTTTTAGTATATAGACTGTAACATCTTTAGGAAAACCCATGGTTAACCAAAACATGAAATGTGTATAGGAGTGTCTTTTAGTGCTTCATGCCAAATTTAATCAGATTTTGAAATGAGTATTTAAACTTATTCAAGTTTTTATAAAGCTGGATCGCTTAGAAATGCAAACTAAACAACACTGTCTTCTTAGCATCCAGAGAAAAATACGAGTGCCTTCTTCGGATAAATCATAGAAGTTATTTTTGTATAGGATTCACATCTTGAGATATTGTAAAATGTTTTTTGGGGAAAATGGATCAGTATCAAAATATGTTGTATAGGATTCACATCTTGAGATTCTCTCTTCAGGACTGCTTCTTGGAGTGGTTGAATTAAAATATGTTTCTCTTTTTTTTTCAAATTTTTAAGGTGGTGCATATGATCATAGCTCAATAAGGTTGTTTACATATCATATTAGTTACAAGAATGAACTTGAAATCTTTGATCCTTTAGTAGATTCATCTCATCCTATGTAAGGATATTCAGGCACAAGTATGAGGTTTGAAAGATACAATAAGGGTAAAGTGATCAAAATTGTTGTGTGTAACGGAAAGTTGTTTTTACTTTCTTCTAATTATCATTGTTGAGCTGATGAAATACTTGGTTGACCCTTGCAATGAGTATCAAAGTATAAAATTCCTGCTACCACCTTGTTTTGTTTTCCTTTGCTGAAGATACAATGTTCAAGTGTATGTTTGAAGACAATTTTCTTGAAGCTCCCCCATTTCTATGCCTTGAATTGATTAATCATGATCTTCTTGAAGTACAATTGATAAAATGAAGTGTCTCAAATATTGAAATTTTTTTTACAGCTCAACATAAAGTTCTCTGTGCAAGGTTGGATCATCTTAAAAAGGTAACATTGTGTAAATTTTGTCAAGAGTGCCTTACTGGTACCTCATCTCAAACTCAGTCTTAGCATATATCATGAAGTTTCTTTTTGAACTTATCAAACAAGACCCTATCATCATCAAGTACACACCAAACACTGTTTGTTTCTTTGGTCTGGGGATAAATTTGAAGGCTTCATCTCAATTGGCTGCATTGCAAACATGAAGGGAATTTCCTCTAGTGCAAAAGAGGTGAAAACTTCGAATTCCATTAAATTTTGGATAAGAAATCAATTATTTGGTAGTCTCAGGCTTTCTCTGTGCATAAAGAGATCCATCTAGTCACTCATCACTCGACGCGGCGTCGATGGGCGTCGATGGTCTTGACCAACGCGCGCGCATTTGGCTATTTGCGCATGGCGCTTGCATGGCATTGGCTATTGCACGCGCTTTTGGCGCTGGTCTTTTGCGGCTCGCGCGGCGTCGCGGCTCTTTGACGCGCGTTCTGGCTCTTTTGCGGCGCGTCACGGCTCTATTGACGCGCGTCGCTCGGCTCCTATTGGCGTGCGTCGCTGGATTCTATTATTGGCGCGTCGCGGTTGCTGGCTCTATGCGTGCGCGCGTCGCTGACTCCTATTGTCGCGCGTCACTGGATCTTATTGACGCGCGTCGCTTGCTCTTATTGACGCGCGTCGCTGGATCCTATTGACGCGCGTCAGCTAGGACTATTGTCGCGCGTCAGCTAAGACCTTTGACGCATCGTCAATTGAAGCCATTGACGCCTGATTTAGCCTATAAATACCCTTCAACCGGTCATTTTCTCATTTTCACCTTCCAGCTCTTGAATTTTTGTAGGTCTCAATGCTTCCCAACTGCAAGTTCAGTAACAAAAATCAAGAGAATCCAATTCAATCGATTTCCAAGATCAACTACAGGAATCCCTTATGCCCTCACATCCATACTGTTTTAAAGATGTCTTCAGAATATAAAGATTTAATGGATGCGTGTGAATTTCTGAGGGCTCGTTAATATGCCCCATTTGAAAGCAGATCCGGATATTTTGAATTACTTTCTGTCATCCTACAATTGAGAGGGCGGCATTTTTATGTGACTCTGAACGATGGCCGAATTTTCCAATTCAGTATCGAAGCAAATGACATCCATCGGTTTACGGGCCTTCCGTTCAAAAATTTACCAATTGTTACAACCAAGGCAACACTCGTGGAAGAAAAGAATTTTCTCGAATCAACGTTCGGTTTCCATGTTGATTGTAAGTATAATTCGTTTTAATTCATATTTTTGTTATTGTATTTTTTTATTACGATACTGAATTTTTGTTATAAATTTATAGTAATTTTCACTGTTTCGCATTTGTAGCCCATGTCAATAAATAAAGGCGTGGTGTCTAAGATGTAGCATTTCTGAGTACATGTAATTTTTGCAATGCTAGGGTCTAAGATGAGCTTTGTAACTTTGTTTGACCTGATGAGTGCAGTGGAAAAGTTTAAACAAAAAAAAGATCTTAAGAAAACTGATGGAACCAAGAAGGGGAAATTAATTGATGTTCCCAAACTTGATGATGCAAATCAAGCAGGGGGGAAGAATTCTGATCAATGTACTTTAATATTAACGGAGGGTGACTCAGCCAAGGCTCTTCGTTGTAAGTGTTTGTGCCTTGAATCAGGGAAATGTGAATATTGAATTTAGTAGTATTGTGACATGTTTCGACATCACTTTCCAATTTAATTTTTTGTTATTTTAGTTATCTTTATCCTATCTGGTGGCAGGAATATCTATTGTTGGTCAATATTATTATGGCGTGTTTCCTCTCAGAGGTAAGCTGCTCAATGTCAGGGAAGCTACCACTCACCAACAAATGGAGAATAAAGAGATAGTAAATATAAAAAAAATCCTTGGTCTACAGGAAGATAAAATATATGACAACATTAAATCTTTAAGATATGGCCATCTGATGATAATGACAGACCAGGTACATGATCTTTGTCTAGCGTTGTTTAGTTTCTGCTTAATTCTGACACATCCTTTCTAGTGAGATCCTTTTTGACTTGTCCTTTGTCTCTTAAAGGACCATGATGGTTCCCACATCAAAGGATTGCTGATCAATTTCATACACCATACCTGGCCATCACTGCTTAAAATTCCTTCATTTGTTGTGGAATTTATCACTCCTATTGTCAGGGTAAATGTTCCCCCTGTATATTTGGTTGAGTGTATTGAGACTCTTTATATTTGTTTTTAAGCCTCCAGATGTTATGTATCTCCATGTCTAATTTTGGCACATGTTGATGTAGGCAACTCACAAAAATGGAAATGTGTTATCTTTTTACACAATTCCTGAGTATGAAGCTTGGAGAGAATCATTGAGTGGATCGATAACTGGCTGGACCATATAGTACTACAAAGTAATGCTAGTTTGTTTTCTCTTTATATGTTTTCAAGTTCTGGTTTTGTTCACTTGCTGATTAGGTATCACTTGTTGCTTGGACCATACAGGGTTTTGGCACAAGTACTTCTAAAGAGGGCAAGGAGTATTTCATAGATCTGGACAAGCACAAAAAAGATTTTGTGTGGGTTGATGAGAAAGATGGAGATGCTTCCTCATATCAATCAGCTTATAGAATGGGACAGAAGGGCTAAGGTTCTTATCAATGAGATTATTAGTCGTTATGAAAATTATTGGCAACGGGATAGTTTATACGCTGCAGCTGATCCAAATTTTCTGTCGCATGGAGATTTCTGGTGTTGGGGAAAGAGGTACAGCCACAGTGGAAGAAGCCGTTGGGGAAGAGTGCAGAGGAGTAGAATTGGATAAAGAAAAAGAGGGTTTTGAAAACTAGAAACTTTTATTATTGAGGAAACTTTAAATATTGAATTTGAAAACTTCTACTATTGAGTATGTACTATGGTATTTGAATTTAATTATATGGATTTATATACAATCTTTAATTTTAATTGCATTAGATGGTGATTATCATGAATTATATGTATGTTTCTTGTTTACTTGCATTGTCATGAATTGTATGTGGACGTAGATGATGAATGATGATAATTGATAATTAATGATAGATGATGATGAAAGATGATGATCAATTTAATGTGGACGTAGATTTATCATCAAGCACAGTAATTCTTCTTCTCTAGACTTTTGAACTTGTTTTAAGATAATTATTCTCTATACTTGTAACGATATGATCATAATGTCATTAGAATGGATATAGATGATAAATAAATGGAATGTGTTATAATGGATATAGATGACATTAATGATTAGAATGGATATAGATGACATTAGAACGAATAGAATTGTAATGATATGATTATGAATTATTTTTAAAAATGAAATTGTTTTAATAAATTTAAAATTAGATAAATAATTGTGTTAATAATAATTGTAGTGTCAGGACTCAGGATATGATAATGATATGGTGATGATATGATATATATGGATGATGAGGAATTTTATGTGGACTTATATTTAAAATCGTATAATGTATTGTTTATGTGAATTTTATGAGGAATTTTATGTGGACTTATATTTAAAAATAAATTAAATATAATTCTGAGAAATCAAGAAAGAATCATCACTGGTAAGAAATTAAACATAATTGCAAATATGCTAGGGTTTAGCTTACCTCTTGCGTATTAGATTGCTGTGAAATCATCAAGGGTAACGTGCTAGATCTTTGTTTTACATGACATTGTAGATAGAGGGGTGAGTTGCCTGACATTGTCAGTCCTGAGAAGTGCCAGCAACATCTTTAAATATATAGACCAACAATATCTTTAAATAAATGTAAATATATAGAATTAGACCTGTAACGTCTTTAATGATAACAAGAGCTGAAAAAATGTAAAGTAACAAACAATAAGATTATGTTGAAGAAGATACCTATTTAAAATTGAAATCATCCGGTAATGTAATGTGCTAGATCTTTGTCTTAAAAAAATTCAACACAAAAAATGGATTAGTAGATAGATGGGTGAGTTGCCTGACATTGTCAGTCCCGAGAAGTAACAGCTTCCTCGGACGGATGTCAACCCACGTTTTCAAAAAATAAAAAGATTGTATTTAACTAAATGTAAATACATACACTGTAACATCTTTAATGATAACCAGAGCTGAAAAAAATGAATAGTAACAAACAATAAGATTAAGGGGAAAAAGATACCTCCTTAAAGTTGAAATCATCATTGCCACTGGTAATGAGCTAGATCTGTGTTTTAAAAAACCCAACACGAGAAATGTATTAGTAGATAGATGGGTGAATTGCCTGACATTTTTAGTATATAGACTGTAACATCTTTAATGATAAAGATAAAAGATAGATAAAGAAGATACCTATTTAAAGTTGAAACAATCCATTATCAATAGCTTCATCAAAGTCGATGTTGTCTTTGTAGAATGTGACGAAGAGCCAATTACACTCTCAAGGTTGGGAATATTTGTACTTGTAGCTGTATTATTCACACCTCTTCTTTCATGCAAAGGAATTCCAGTGTGCAATTGCTCTGTCGAAGCGGAAAGGTTTCGATGGAGTATCGAGAAACATAACACCTCATGCTGACTTTCGATTTTTATCAACTGTTTCTCGGTTTTGATTTTATAAATGACAATACCTTGAAAACCCTTTCATCCTCCACAGACCCCAAAATCATTGTTTGGCATAACTCATATAATCTGAAATATTCACGATATCTTCTTGTAAGATAGAACTTTGATAGATTCCTCGCCATGACCTTGTAATAGCACCACTTTGGAAGGTTGATCTAAATTCTTATATTGGTTCCTCATTGTTGTTGCAAAATTTGTTTTGAAACTTTAATAAATCGGCATTGAGTATACCTTTGATTTCCATACCCTTGAGCTCGCGTCTTTGCAAATTGTTCCATTATTGTACCCATTGATTTATGGAAATGCTTCTTGAAAAGTCTGCACTGCACGGCCACCTTGATATTCAAAAATTAGGATTCATCACACCCATGGCTTCAGAATTTTATCTTTACTGAAACGTTCCTAATTTACGATGACAAGGTTTCTGAAATTTTTTAAGCTTTATTCTTGTTTCAACTATAATGAGACTCAAACAAATTACGTGTCACGGGAACATCTTCTCGTTCGATCGATCTGTAATATCTTGACGTTTTTGCAAAATGTGCATTGGTATTTCCCTCCCATTAATGAGTGATGCATAGGTGATCGTGGATATTAAATCTCAAAAAGGTGTTAGGATTTTTAAGATCTAATAAATCTTTCCAATTTTCAAAAAGCAGTGCATCAAAACTATCAGGAAGCAATCAATATATCAAGACTTTGACATACCATTTTCCTCATCCGTATAAAATCCACAATATAGATTAATGCCTGTGCATGCTTCATCGATGTATTGATCTCCTTTAACATTGGAAGAATACCACCAATGTAAGCAATGTCTCCAAATCGTTAAGCGGAACAACAAGTCCCTTGCCTATCAACTTCATGCGGTATTTGTGCATGAAACCAACCAATGAAGGATACTCCTCACGAACTCTGCATGCGAGTTCATACAAAGAGATCCATCTAGTCTCCACATCCTTGAAGTTTTTGCCATCTGTAATTCCAATTGCAAATTTTGGAACTCGAGAAAACGCTTTGGGCTGCTTGACATATAGGCATGAAGTTCTCTTATAAGGTCTTCTAATTTAGCAACATTTTCGTGGTTGCTTACCATTTTATACGCTAAATTCATTAGCATGAGCCATACGGTGAATTGGTAGCATATATGGGGCCCTTGTTGTTTGTAATCTAACACGAGCCCTGTTCGGTGACCTGCATGACAGATGCACCATCTGCTCCAATGCATACCAACCGTAGCAATTTCATAATCAGTCATACCAATGACATCTTTCAAATGAGAAACAACTATTTTATATAGGTTTTCGGCATTGCGATTTTCAACCATTTTCATAACACCCAATGAGATGAGGTGTCCTTATATGATTTTCTAAAGTATAGATGTGGATACATACCCATGCGGTGTTGTCATTCTTTGTCACTTCATCAATTGAAAGAGAGATAAAGTTTGTTTTTTTTACATTCTCTTTCAAATCTTCCTTCTCTATCATCGAGAGGCATTTTGCCATTTCCCATCCACTACTTCGGACCAATGAGACGAGGTACATTCAACATTCCGTTAAATTGATACAAAACTTTGAAATCGAGGAAATCTGAAATCGCTCTTCCTTTTTTTAGTATTTGAAAAAGAGTAGAGAATTGTATGAATTTTGCATGTAGATTTGTTTCTTTCATCTTACCAATATGCGATGTGATCGTTCCTCCCTTTTCCAACAGATGTCTGTGTTTTTTATGCTCTGCCTCATATTCCGCTGCGTATCTAACATGCATGCATTCTTTTGAGTTTTCCACCTATGTGTTTTGATTTTTGGCCATCGCCCCCATTACTGATTAAATATTGTTTTCCTGATGTTTTTCTATAGTGTCAAGCTTGATTGCATTTTTGTTGCTTTCCCAATTTCCACGTACATATTTTACATGTACATTCGGATGGGATTTCTTGAGAATTAGATGATTGTACGAGGTTCAATAAGCGGAAATTTAGTTGCCCAATCAAACTTGTATGTCACCGATGGTCCACATATTCTTGTTCGTTTTCAATGCTTTACTTTTTTGAGTAGAATTTTGAGCAATATCACAATCACGGAGTTTCCTCTTTCTTGGACCGGAGTTTGATTTTGATTTTGTCTTCCATTTTCTTTGAGTGTTTGTATCTGTGATATCTATTTGCACATACAGTTGCACCCCAACGGGAACAATATCTTCAAGATCGGCATATTATCGTAGGTTTCATTTGTTTGACTTTGATCATGTGTGAGAATGCATGTCCACCTCAATAATACCTTCCACACGAGTCAGTATTTCGATTCTTTGTGGTGGCATCTATATATGATTGGTATTTACAATATACGTATCCGAGAGTTTCCAAAATACTTGAAGAGTGATTTACGAGATTTCTTACTTACTTTTAGGTTATTCGTATTCTTTGGTGGCACCTTCCATTATTAGAAAAGAGTCTGCGTCGTCAAAAAAACCGAGTAGCGAGCTGACTTGTCCGGTGTCGAGGTCTTGTGCGCGTCCTCTCATCGAGGTCTTTGTCACGTGTCAACTCTGCACTTGTCGCGCGTCAACAACCCATTTCCTGTCACGCGTCCACTGTCTGAATATACTGCGCGTCAACACTACCCTTGTCGCGCGTCAACACTTCCCTTGTCGCGCGTCAACACTTCCTCTGGCGTCGCGTCAACACTTCCTCTGTCGCGCGTCAACACTTCCTCTGTCGCGTCAACACTGCCCAAGTCGCGCGTCAACACTTCCTGTTGCGCGTCGATCACGGCTGTTGTCGCGCATCAGCGTCAACAATGCCCTTGTCGCGTCAACACTGCATTTTTCGCGCGTCAACAATCACAGGCTAACAGTAATCTGAATCTCTGGTGCTTAAGGGTATGCGAGTTCAAATTTCACAGTATTGGTAATTTGTTAAGCTACTTGAGGTATACTACCCGGTGAATCAGCTAGGTTTTTATAGGAGATGTTTTCAAATGAAGGTGAAGCCGACCCCCCAGAAAAAATATACTATATATTTTATAAAATGGCGACCCACTATTACGAATAATTCACCTTTTCAAATTTTCATAAAATGAAATTGTTCTTAATATCCAGTTTATTACTTGAAATAAACATTCACACAATGTTGAAAATGAAAGATGCAAGACAAAGAGAAACAATTTTATCTGGAGAAATCTAATGTGAGAAAAAATCTGCATTTGGGTAAGAAATTGCTTCTCTTCATTTTGTATATCTCCAATACAATACAATTTACCATCAAACTATGCCATTCAATAAGGATTCAAGCTCTTTCTACTTGCATTACTTTCTTACAATCCTCAACAAGAAATAACTCAACTCTTTATGAAAAAAACAAGAACAATTCGAACTTCCTCCTTTGTTCACACTTGATTTCACTCAAATCACTGCTTAGAATAAATAAATGCACTTGTATTTATAGTTTCTATGAAAAGGACACAGGGAAAGGAGAAACAAATAGATTTTTAAGCCCAAACATTTGTAACTATTGATTTTCCTCATTTTAGTGTCATTGGGTGCGGGGATCGCCACTTGTCCCCAAATCAGCGGTTACAGGACCATCGGGGCATTTTCACAACCACTAGTTCCTACAGGAATTGGTCCCACAACCTCTACTCTGTGAAGAGTAGTAGTTCTGAAACCATCATAGTGGTTCCATGCTCATCGTAAAGTTATCACATGAACATAACAAAATGGAATTTTTCATCATTCAAAGGTGTCTAGATCACCTTCATCCTAACTTGACCATCTCCACAATAATCAACATGTTGAGGATATACATTGCAAGTTTAAATAATGAGAATACATATAATTGGGTACTTTTAGATCCATTTTGGAACATTTTATACCACCAATAAAAATAATGGTAATGTTCCATCTACCTTGTGGAAAAAAATGTGTCACGACTACACCGATGATCACCTTCTAGATATCCAAAATTTGAGAAGAAAAAATGACACTAAATCAGACCATTAATGATATTGAATGATACTCCTCACAATTTGTGGCCTCTCATGTTAATTCCCTCTCTCTATTGTACCCTATGACACATAAAAAACATCCACACACCCTAAATAGGTATCCACCGAATTGCATCAACATTTATAATCCTTTTTCCCTCCACCTAAAGGTGTTGTACATAAACTTCTAGTGGCCAAAAACACCTTTATCAAATCTGGATCTAATAGAATCCATGCCATCTATATAATGACTCCAAAACTAAGGCCCCATAATTGTGTAATATCTTGTACAAATAACTTACGTAATAACTATGGTAACCATGCCACATCCATCGATCTCCAGAATCAAATTCTCCATGACACCTATTAAATATAAACCAACAAGTACCAATTAGATCTCAATCCATACTAATAAAAATAATATCTTAATTTTCCAAATACTCAAACACATAAAATCTTATAAATGTATTGTCCCTTCCGACTTAATGCAAGCTGGACACTATTAAAATATCATATTTCTACTTTATCAACCACCATAGAAAAGTTCCACTAGTCATCCTAAACCTCTTCCCAATTATAAATTGCATCGGCCATACTATGATTGGTCATGCTAGCATTGTGATCTCACTTATCTTAAGGGTGCAATCTTTTCTAGAAAGAAATTCAAAACCTAACCTAATGAATCCAAAATAAAAAATCTCCCAAACCCGTCTAGAACTCAAAAATTCTAAATTACGACTATCCTTAGGGGAAATTTTCAATAGCTAAATTTTCCCGATATACATTTTCCACTTTTCTCCTTGCCACCCTTTCCCAATTTGATCATAAAATCTACAATGTGATTTAGATTTTTGTGTTCCCCATCTCGAACACCTTATACTCTCACCATAATCACTAAGATCAGTCACTTTGGACAACCTCATATTATATTTTCTCTTAAACTTAATTAGCAAAGTGACAAATCAATTTCTCCCTTTCATATTTTTAGCCATTCTTATAAATATTTTTGATATGATTTCTTTCTAAATGTCACACCTTCATAAATTTTTAACAAAAAAACCATTAAAAAATTTATAAATTGTGTTATGTTCATGGTGGAAATCCACTCTTTTGACATATTGAACACACCTCTACTAAATCCATCCAAAAACCCCATTTTTCTATCTTTTTGACACTCAGGTATACCCCTTTTATGGCCTCCTAGCTAGGTGATTTATGTCTTATTTTTACTAAGCATATTATAGTGTTTATTTTGATTATCACTTATTTTTGGATTTCAGCATGTGAACCACCTAAAAAAATTCCACCTCTCATGCCCACCAAAATCACTTTTGTGCCCTAGCTTGCTCAAAATTGATTTTCTCATAACTCTTGTTTCCTTGGTCAAATCCACGTAAATGTTAACCACATGATCCTCTTGAAAATTCATTGAAGATGATATAATAAGCATGGATTATGATGGAGTATATTATTTTCTATGTCCATTTGAAAAATATAATTGTTAAACCCACGGTTTTACCAAACTACGAAAATTGCTTCAATTGTTGCTTACAGAAACCGGATGAAGGAACCTTGTGAGACTTTGCCAGTGATATATCCTTGAAAAAACTTAATTTTAAGCTATAATTCACGTGCTAATATGGAAAAATTAATAATATATTATTAACACAATTTTTGGCTTCCAAAACCACTCAAAAACCCTCTTTGCACTTTGAAACATTGTTTGTTTATTTTCTCCAAAAAACCATGAGAGATCTTCCTAAAATTCGAAGCGTTAGTTCCCATCCTACATACCTATCCAATGAATAAAAAATCAATTAATTTGGAAGTGTATTTCTTTGGGAATGAAGAACTAATTTTTTCCCTATACTTCATTAAAACCGATTAAAATAACTAAAAATTGTTTTACATTTTCCCAGTGACTCAGCAAGCCAAATTGCCTTAAATTTAGAGAAATTTTTACTCATAAAATAATATTTCATTTGATCAATTTATTTCATGATTAGGTGGAGTGTTTTTGGAGATATGGATGATTGATTTTTCTTGATATTCGACCCACTTATTTGAATATTTTCACTTTCTCATTGATTCGGATGAGATAATTTCCTAAAAGTTGGAACATCACCTCCTATCGATAATATATTTAAATTGAATCCATTATCAAGTGATTTGGATGATTTATTAATCAATAATGACCACATACATGTCACAACCAAAAGCATCATAGAATATCATTGAAGACACTTGGATAAGAAGGAAAATTCATTTGTTAACTTGAGTTAGCGCACAAAGGAGGATTGTTGAGCATGAAATATCTCTTTGGAAAAGAAGAAGATATGAAGAGGAATAGCAAGCTTGAAGAATATGGAAGGCTCCAGTAGACTTCACCCCAAGAAGAGACCGCAAGTGAAGAAAATTCTCCTTAGTGAAGGGCTTGGTGAAAATATTTGCAACCTAATTAGAAGTCTGACAATACTGTAAGTTGATGATGTCGTCATCAATAAACTTCTGAATGAAATGCATATGGATCTCTATGTGATTTTTCCACTGATACTGAACTAGAATTTATAAAATTGAGATGGTGCTCATGTTGTCGCAGTAGATGATAGTAGGCCCCTAAAAGTGAATACAAAACTATGTTAAGATTCCATGACCAAACAACTTATGTGGCAGCATTAACTACTCCTTTATACTCTTCTTATGTAGATGATATGGAAATTGAATTATGCTTCTTACTAGACCAGCTAACATGACCCGAACCAAGAGATAAATTATAACTTGAGCTATATTTTTGATGATCTAAAGCACCAGCCAGTCAGAGTCTATCAATCCAACTAAATCAATTTTTGTCCATCCTACATAGTGAATTCCATCTACATATGTTCCAAGAACATACTGAAGGATCCACTTCACTTCACTCCAATGCAACTCATGAGGCTCCTACATAAATATGGACACGATCCCAACAACATATGATAGATATAGATGAGTGTGAGTTAGGTAAATTAAGCTCCCCACCAACTTTCAATAAAAGGTACCATCAACCATAGGATTAGATAAATCAGAAACAAACTTAACCCCAAAAAGGAAAGGAGTAGAAGAAGGAGGCTTACAATTGAACATATGAAACCGAGCAAGAAAATGAAGGGAGTACTTTGGCTACAAAATCACAATTCCTAAGTAATATTTTGAAATCTAAGTCCCAAGAAAGTAATGAAGAAATCCTAATTCATACATGGAAAACATGTTGACTAAGGAATTATTCACATAATCAATGATCGAGGAAGATTTTCCCATAATAAAAAATTCATCAACATACACAATGAGGATGAGCATGGATTCATCTGTCGTAAAATGTAAACATTTGGGTCGAGTGACACCGAATGAACCACGATTCAAGTATAAAGGAGTCCATCTTGGAATACCAAGCCCGAGGAGCTTGTTAAAATTTGTAGAGAGAGTTATTTAAATTAAAAATGAGGAGGGATCATGAATATAACCCAAAGGTTTTCCATATAGATTTCTTCCTCTGGGTCTCCATGATGGAAGGCAAACTTAACTTCCATCTAGTGGACTTACCATTTTTTTGCGGCAATGATGGAGAGGGTAATTTGAATGGAATTCATCTTCACAACTTGATCAAAAGTTTCTGAGTAATCAACCACATCTACCTAGGAAAACCTCTTATCTACATGTCACAATTTAAAATTTTCAACATCTCCATCAGCACCATACTTTGTTTAGAACATCCACTTGTATCGAACAATTTTTCTTCCTTTCGAAAGAGGGGTGAGATACCAAGTATTTTTATTCATGAGTGAGGAATAATCCTCATCCATAACACAATCCCGAAGCCTCAGAAAATATTGAGCATCATAAGTGGAGGTAAATGAGTGTGGTCCAACAAACTATGAATGATTCTATCTCACGTCTCGAAATATCTCCTATCCATTAAAATGCACTCTAAAAATTTTTCTAGCCCAACGAGGACCAAGATGATCATGATAGGAATATGTAGATTATTCACTCAAGTGAGAAGGGAAAAATTCCTCATCATCACTACTATTATAATTGAAAGAGTTTGAAGCATGAGGGTCGGGAGGATCAAGCGAGGAGGAACATGCTTAACAACATCATCATCCAAATAATCACAATAAAAATTAGAGAGCATAAGGACCTAAGAGGGTGGAGAAGTAGAATTAAAAGATGGCTCATAAAATGTCACACTTCTTTCAATATAAAGCTAATGAGTAATAGGGTTCAACAATCAATATCGCTTCACGCCATCAGGATACCCTATAAAAATACAAGATTTTTACTATGGTTCCAAATCCTTGTGTTTATTTTTTGTGAATTTTTGTCATAGCATTAGATCGAAGACGCAAAATTTCTCGACATCAAGCTTGCATACAAACTAGGACTTAAAGGGTTTCATCCCTCTTATGGCCTTTTGTGGAACATGGTTATGAATGTAGCAAGCCAAGTTCACCACTTCAGCCCAATACTATGGAGGAAGAGATTTCGAGTGAAACATACAAGTGGTCATCTCCTTAAGTGTTTGGTTATTTATTTCCACAACTCCATTTTTCAAAGGGTTATAAGAAATTATATGTTGCAAATCAATCCCTTCAAAGGTACAGAAATATTTAAACTTATTGATCATACACTTGCCACCATATTCGGTTCTAAGAACCTTAATAGACCTTTAGCCCGTTTTCAAAGCCAATCACCTTAAAGTCTCGAAAGTGATTGAAAATTTTATAATTTAGCTAAATAAAATACACCCAAATGTAACACAAAAAGTATACAATGAAGGTTAGAATATAAATATCTCTAGTAAATGAAGGAGATGGGAAAGGGAAAGAAATGTCACTATCAACAAGATCCAAAAGATCAATAAATCTCTAGGATTTACATTTTTGAAACTTTCTTTGAGGTGCTTCTCAAGGGCACAACTCTCACAAAGACCATTAGAAAATATGACGTGGGGTAACCTGTTGACCATTTCATTTTGGCTCAATTGTTCAAGGTAATGATAGTTAAGATGGCCAAAACACTCATTTCATAGCTTACTAACCTCATCTACATGAGTGAAAAAGGAAGTGAGCATCGAATCATAAGTAAAGTGAGAGAAGATATACAAATTAAAATGGTGATCTACCTTTCGTTATCCACAGTAGTGTCATAGTGAAGCTCACGAATAATCACTAAGTTATGACCAAATTCCACTCGCATTCCTTCACAACGGTGAGTGATTTGGTAAATTGATAGTAGATTGGTAGAGATATAAGGAACACTCAACACTTGGTTAAATGATATACCTTCCATCTGTACCAATCCACTACTAGAAACTAACATTGTAGTGACATTACCCAACGTGATTTGGGACATGCCACATGGATCTATGTTGGAAAAAATCAACATGAAATAATCCATGTGGTGCAAGGCACCAGAACCAATAATCCATGTTGATGAAGGAGAAACTATAACTACAAGGGCCTTTCCTTTCTTCTTCTCATATTTAGACTCCTTTACTTTGGAAGACTCATCTTTGAGCATTTTGTTTAATAGACTCAGGAACACCTATATTATTCTTCTCAAGTAAATGAGTTAGGTGATCTATTTATTTTATCATACATTGATGCTCTTCATGGCTAGTCTTCTTACAATAGGAACACTTACACTTTTCCTTCTTTTTTAGGGCTAATAAGTCAAAGCGTTTGTATTAGGTTTGGTTTGGTCTTGAGTCGGTCTTAGTTTCCTTCTTGATTGGTCCTTTTTCTCTTTATTCTTTTTAGTTTTCTTTCCCTTACCAAGTACTTGCTACAAGGGCATGTGAATTGGATTTGAGAGTCCCCATTTGAATGAGTTTATCTTGTTCTCAAATGAGTTGGCATGAAAAAGCTGTTAAATGAGAAGTACTACCCAAAGTGGATTTCCTAGCGTGGAAATTTGAAACGAAGATGAAGTATTCGGGACCTAACTTAAAAATAGTTGACAAGATCAACTAAGAATTTTTCTTCTCCATTTTACATTCCTTTAGAAGCAATCTAGTGTGGATGGACTTTGAAAAGAAGGCCTATATGTTTTCAAATTCACTAGGATTTAATCCTAGTAGTTCATTTTCCAACTCATGTGCTCTCATGTCATCTTGTTGTCCGAACATACTATTTAATGTTTTCCATGCTTCATTAGGTGTTTTGGATGACTCAATGTGGAAGATTAAGTCGGGATGAACGAATATACAAAGAATACCTAGGGCTTCGTCACATCGGTTCAACCAATTAGATTTTTTGGGCTCATCATCAGATTCAGCCTCAGATCCCATGGTGATGCAAAATAACCCTTTACCCCTTACTTTTATTACCATTTTCAATCTCCATTCAAAAAATTTGAATGGTGTGAGAAAAGGAATTTAAATAACATCCATCGCAAAGAGAGAGAATGAAGGAATGCAGAAATAAATACAAAGAAACACAACCACCCTATAGTAATATTATCACCCCTTGATTTTAGTACTTTATAGCTTAGTGTGTTGGTTACAATTAGGTGTGAATGTGCATCATGAAACAATCAGGTCACTCACCTTGCAATCAGCGTATAATAACACACAAGTGTAGAGACCATAATCAAGTTCCATGGATTACAAAAAAAAATTCATCATAAGAAAGTGCAAAACAAGCTAAAAGTAATAGAATGGAAGATAAAATTAGTCTTGTGTGAGAAATAACATCTCATGTCGTAGCGAAACCCCCTTTTGCAAGGTTGTGGCGTATGCGGTCACTAGTCCGCAAGTAATAACAAGGGTGATACAATGCAAAAAAGGGCCAAAAATGATTCTAGGGGACCTCCAGAAAACAAAAAATGCTAGGAGAGGTGCTACACACTCCAAAAAAATAGTAGCTAAAAAATCCAATAACGTTGTAAAATGCACTTTTAGTTTTTCCAATTAACCTAATTTTAAAGATTTTAAAGGATTTTAAAAAGCAAAAAAATGCTATTAAACAATTAAATACTACTAATCAATTTTAATTAAAGAGTTAATTAAATTATTTAAGACACCTAATTAATTAAATTAAGCCCTAAATTAATTGAACTCCTTAATTAACTAACTTGACCACCTTTAAATTAAGTCCCTAATTTAAAAAATGCAATGCCTTCATATTTAAACCTAACCCTTTTTAAAAAACAAAGCCATCGCTATATAAAAAAATAACTATGTTTAAACAAACAAAGTGCGGGCTTTGAAAGGTCAAAGGTGGGAGGATTGGTTGATATCCAAGTTGTGGAAGTGAGTTGGAAGGAGGAAGAGGGAAAGTTGGGTGGTTGGCTCCACATGGAGCCAACTCAAAGGTTATCCTAAAAACAAAGGTGAGCATTGGTCTCAATAAGGATGTTGGTAAGAGAAAACAAGAGAGAATGACTCGGTCGGTGGAGGTAAGAGTGGGGAGGATTGCAACGCGATACGGGTGTAGAGAAGAGTGGATCAAGTTGAGGAGGTGGTTGGAGTCAAAATGGTGGAGGGGCATAAAAACATATAACGGCTTCAAGGTGTAACACACAAAGATGGATGATGCTCGATAGAGCTCGAGAAGGCACATAGGCAAAGCTCACATGTCATAGGGGCTGAAGTGGAAGAAAACATGAAGGAAGTATAGACAAGGGCAACGTCGATGCCACTGAAGGCCAAAGCGGGTGAGTGAGATCCAAGAGAAGGTCGAGGTGATCGAGAGATAAACACTTGATAGACCAACCTAACATAAGGTATTAACATGTTTCCCAAGAAAGATATTAGACCCAAGCCGATTCCAAGGAAATGAAAAGCACCACATAACATAACTCATAGGAAAACAAACTCAACGTGCATGCAAACATAGAACTCCAAGGAAATACAACAGAAAAAACCAAGCACTTATGCAAAAACCAAGAGTCAAACCACACAACTCGTTGCCAAATATATGAGCAAACACAACTTGTAGCAATGTAAATGTGTAGGGTGAAACCAAATCACCAAGGTAAAAGCTGAATCGGATCAATTCAAAAATTGACTCTACAGAGCAAGAACCATCTCATTGAGGAGTTTGCTAAACTCGCAGAACTTTGTCCGAGGCCGGCAAAATGGAGACAAAAATCAAGGTTAAACTAGAGATGCATGTAAGAAGATAGGGAAGGGTAGAAGGTAGGGAAGGCCTAATCAAAACAATTTTTCAATAAAATTTGTAATTTTAAATGAAAAATAAACTGATAAAACTATAAAATGCAGAACCTACCTCTAAAGTTAGCTGCACCTAGCTAGATCGGTGGATAAAACCCTAAAATTTACACATGCACAACTAGAAAACCAACACAAACTCGAAATGTCCTCATTCCTACCTCCACGGTCTAGCGACTAGTTTTCCATCTTAGCCTTGGTCATACCCAAGGGGCTAGCGGCATAGATAGTTGTTGGGTATGGTTTTCACCTACATTTCACTTATATGTTATGTTTTGGCGTTATGCATGTACTTTATGATGACTTAAGTGAAAAAGGTGGGGTAATGTTCTATTTCTTCATTGGGGGCACTTAAGTGGACTTTTTGGCCTAGGAGAAATAAAGTCACTTTAAGTGACGATTAAAACATGACATATCTCCAAGGGGGGTCGAATTAGGGTTTTATGGGCACTTTTATGATGGAAAAAAGTTATAAAAGGTGGTGTTTGGGGAGGAAAAAGGATCTTGGTTCATTTTGCCATCTTATGTTGGAGCTTTCAGCTTGCTTTCCTTGCTTGTGGAGGTGAAATTATGTAGGAACCCTAGATTTGGTAGTGAAAGATCTATCCTAGCTAGTAGAGAACTCTTTAGTGGTGAAAGATCCAGCCCTAGTTTTTATTGTGGAGTTTATTTAGATTGGGTTGTTATATTCAAAGTTTGAGAGGTTTTTGATCTAGTTTCAAGTCCAAAAAGAGAATACAACCATATTCAATAAGAAATATCATTTATTTTATCAGTGGAACTTCTTGTTATTGCATGTCATTCCATGTTGATGCATGTTACATGCATGTTGATGCATGTTACTTGCATGTCATTGCATCCGATGCATGTTACTTTCATGTCATTGCATCTTGGTGCATGTTACTTGCATGTTGTTGCATGTTGGTTTAATTGAAATAAAAGTGAAGATATTGGTTATTTTCTGATTTTATACCTTGCTTCCATAACTGTATTTTGTTGTCATATTTTTCTATATATTGTTGTCATAAAAACTAGATTGTCATTTGTGAAATTTTGGTTGGAAATCTTGAATATAAAATAAATCCGGAAAGGGATATTACAGTGGTATCAAAGTGATCTTTTCTGTAGCCTATTGGGTAGTGTATGAAGGTTTATTGCAGGAGGAATACACCCAAGAAAGAAGGTCCAGACATGCAGACATAAAGATGGAAAATCAGAGGAACTAGCTGAATGAGGAGTTTATGAAGAAAATGTTTATAAATATGGTGAAACAACAAGAGACTACAAACCTCTACTTGAGCCAACTCACAGAGAGATTATCATAGGGTGGCCTTGGGAACCATATGGAAAGAGGTGAAAATAGTAATTCCGGGCTGCGGACTCACAGAGATGAAAATGGCAGATCAGGGCAGCACACTCCTTCATCCCAAAACACACGGTTGAGCATGCATGAACCAGTTTTCCTGAAAGATCCGGAAGTGACACTGGTAGGGCAACAAGGGGATATTGTTGATGAGGAGACTTGTTGGGAAAAGTATGAATCCTTGAGTGAAGGGTTCAAAGCTAATATGCCTTTCCCGGAGTATTGCAGGATGAAGATCGGTAGCCGGCCCAAGCGGGATCACTATCCTCATGTTCCCGAGCTACAGAGGCGATTGGGGCAGATTTCAGTTCCACACTTTGACGGATCCAAGAAGTGTACCACGACATCATGGATTCAAAAGTTAAAAACTTACTTTGACTTGAATCCCATGCGCGAAGAGGATGCAATAAAATTTGCAATCCTACATCTTGAGGGAGATGCACATGATTGGTGGCATCATGGCCTTGTCACACAGGGACACACGCATATTACCACTTATGTGGATTTTGTAGAGAGACTGGTGGGCAGGTTTGACAAGTGGGATCTCGACAGATTCTTCAGAGAGTTGACTCATTTGAGATAGACAAGATCCTTGGATGGGTACATTGCATATTTTCAATGGTTTTCAGTGATGGTTACTGATGTTTTTGAGGTGAGGTTGACTTCACTTTTTATAGTAAGGCTGACAAATTCACTAGCAGGGTTTGTGAAGGCATTCAAGCCTTCTTCACTACACGATGCCATCAGGAGAGCCCGAGATTTGGAGTTAGCCACTCGAAGCCGAGGTTTCCACCTCGAGTTCAGCAGAGAGGACCCCCATCTAGACTTGATGGTTTCAGCGAAGGGGCCACCACAAAGATAGGAGACGGCTAGAAATCCATTTATTTCATGAGAGCTTAGGGATGAGCTGAGGTGAAAGAAACTTTGTTTCTATTTCCATTCACTATGGGCCCAGGACATGATTGCATCAGGAAAGGGAAAGGCCTAATTCATTGAGGTCTTTGAGGAGGAGAGAGAGAGAGAGTGATGGAGATGAGCAGCTAGAGACCTAGGAGATGGATGATGGAGATGAAGATGCTTTGGATGGTACTGATGAGTAGGAGGAGGAAGTTTTCCCTCGGAGACTATAGCCACGTTATCTAGTAACCCAAGGTACAAGGCATTCAGAATTAGGGGAGTTATACATGGGCAGCGTGTTGTGGTACTTATTGATAGTGGGGTTACCCACAAATTTATTGATGCATCCTTTGTTGAGAGGCGCGACCTATAAATAGAGGAATTTGAGGGCTTCAACGTTGTTGTAGCCAATGGTGATTCTATGAGATGCACCCGTAAAGTTCCATATTTGAGCATCACCATGGGGAACTACACCGCTATTGATGACTTCTATATTGTCGGTATTGGAGATACCAACGTAGTGTTGGGAGTTTAGTGGCTTCACTCCCTTGGTGAATTTCATACTAACTTTTAGACGATGGAGCTGAAATTCAAGTCCAAGGGCAGGAATGTAACCTTAAGGGGTCTATCTACAGGAGCACCCAAGGTAGTCACAACTAAGAGGATGGAGAGGATATTTCAACACGATGAGGTGGATTGGGCCATTCATTGCTTGGTTTCAACCAAGAATACAAGGAGTGACCATCCAGAGTATCATGTGGATGTCCAAGGCCTATTGGACAAGCACAATGTAGTTTTTCAGGACATACCTCCAGGTGTACCACCAGATAGGGGGTTTGAGCACGTGATTGAGCTTGGGGACAGCAAGCTAGTGGTTACTACTCCTTACCATCACCCCAAATGGTTAAGGATGAGATTGAGAGGACTATACATGAGCTTTAGAACATGGGGCATATTAGATCTAGTTATAGTCCTTTTACTTCTTCAGTGATATTGGTGAAGAAGTATGGAACTATATGAATGTGCATAGATTACGAGTGCACTAAATAAGAAGACAACCAAAAATAAGTATCATATGCCACACATTGATGAACTACTAGATGAGCTACATGGAGCAGTCTATATTTCCAAAATAGACTTGTGATCTAGATATCACCAGATCAAGGTCAAAGAGGAGGATGTGCATAAGACAACTTTCAGGTGCCACTATGGCCACTTCAAGTTTTTGGTGATGCCATTCAGGTTGTCTAATGCACCGGCCACATTTCAATCCTGCATGAACCATGTGTTAAACCACCACTTGTGGAAGTTTGTATTGGTCTTCTTTGATGACATTTTGGTCTCTAGTAGGACATGGGAGGATCACATTCAACATCTTGATGAGGTGTTGGGAATTTTTGAAGCTAATTCACTTTATGTGAAAGCTTCTAAGTGTGAGTTTGGTATGACAGAGCTATTATATTTGGGCTATGTGATCGGAGGAGGTGGAGTCAAGGTGGATAGGGAGAAGATTCAGGAAATTTTGGATTGGCCACCACCTAGGACTTTGACACACTTGAGAGGATTCTTAGGACTATGCACATATTATAGGAGGTTTTTGAATAACTTCTCTTGTTTTATCGCACTTGACAAAATTGACCAAGAAGGGGATTTTTCTTGGTCAAATTCAACACAACAATTTTTTGATCACCTTAAGGGGGTGATGAGTTCTTGTCCAGTTTTTACATTGCTAGATTTCACTCGGTCACTTGTACTCGAGTGCAATGCATCAGGAGTGGGTGTTGGAGCAATGCTCATGTAGGATAGGCATCCCATTTCCTATGAGAGTCGGAAATTGAGTCCAATAGAGAGAGGATCCTCAATTTATGACAAGGAGATGTTGGCCATTATGCATGCATTGGTCAAATTCGAGACATAAAGATTTAGTGGGTATAAAAATTTTGGTTCATATGGATCACAATAGCTTGAGGTTCTTTTTGGAGCAAAAGGATCTCAATGACTACCAACAGAGATGGGTAAATAAGTTACGAACTTTTGATTTTAACATAGAATATAAGAAAGGTAAGAATAATGTGGTGGTTGATGCACTGTCTAGGAGACCTTGCTTTGATTCTATGATTTGATTTATGTCAGAGATTTTAGTTGATTAGAAGGCTCATATACTTGTTGAATACTCCAAAAATTATTTTGCATGTGATATTATGGATGACATTATTCAAGATGATCGATACAGAGTTGTGGACAACCTCATCTACTACAAGGAGAGAATTTTCCTTATACCAGAGTCCAAAATAAAGGAGAAGATCCTTCGAGCAGTGCATGATACACCTTTGGCTGGAAATCCATGATATTTTAAGGCATACATGTACATCAGAGAGAGATTCACATGGAAGGGGTTAAAGGAAAATGTCATTAACCATGTCAGGGAGTGTTTGGTTTGTCAACAAACCAAGGTAGAGCACTCTTTCCCAGCAAGACTTCTACAACCTCTGCCTATTCCAGAACAGAAGTGGGAGAGTATATCCATGGATTTTATCATAGGTCTTCCCTCAGTGTATGGGCACGATTGCATATATGTGGTGGTTGATCGAGTTGACTAAATATGCCCATTTCCTTTCTATGCCTTCAAGGCACAAGGCACCTGCAAGTGGCTTAGACTTTCTTCACAAGTATTTTTAGGCATCATGGGTTGCCTAAGAGTATTGTCAGTGATAGGGATAAGATTTTCATGAGTACATTCTGGCAGGAGATCTTCAGGCTTGCAGGTACGGAGCTGACACCTAGTACCAGCTATCATCCATAGACTGATGGGAAAATTGAGATAGTGAACAAGTGGATAGAGGGCTACTTGCGTAGCTATGTTGCAGGACATCAACATGCATGGGTCAAATGGCTACATATGGGTGAATATTGTTACAATACCACCTACCAGATGAGTATTGGTATGACTCCTTTTCAAGCATTATATGGTTATGAGGCATCCTCATTTGTAGACCTAGTATTATCAGATAGCCAAGCTCCCAAAGCTCATGATTGGGTACAGGAGAACCAGGACATTCTAAAGGCTCTCAAGGAGAACATACAAAAAGTAGAGAATTTAGAAGGTATATGCAAATAGGAAAATATTTGAGAGATCATTCGAGGTTGGAGATTTGGTCTTCTTACGGTTGCAGCCATACAGACAATCCTCACTCAAGAAGAGTGGTGCAGAGATGGTAAAACCGTGATTCTATGGGCCATACAGGATAGTACAGAGAGTTGGGGCAGTAGCATATGAGTTTGAGCTTCCAAAGCATAGTAATATTTATAATGTCTTCCATGTTTCGTGCCTCAAAAAGGAACTTGGACAACATATTGTGCCTTCCATAGATTTACCACCATTGGATGATGAGGGGAAGTTGGTCTTAGAACCAGAATCTATTATTGAGGTAAGACAAAGGAAGCTTTGGAATAGGGTAATCACAGAATATCTAGTGTGGTGGAAAGACTTACCACTAGAGGATGCCACTTGGGAGGGAGAGCAGATTTTACAAAGCACCCTAGTTTACGTTCGCTTAAGGACAAGCAAATTTCAAGAAGGGTGGATTGTAATGTCCCCATTCCTACCTCCACAGTCTAGTGACTAGTTTTCCATCTTAGCCTTGGTCATACCCAAGGGGCTAGCGGTGTAGATAGTTGTTGGGTATGGTTTTCACCTACATTTCACTTATATGTTATGTTTTGGCATTATGCATGTACTTTATGATGACTTAAGTGAAAAAGGTGGGGTAATGTTCTATTTCTTCATTGGGGGCACTTAAGTGGACTTTTTAGCCTAGGAGAAATAAAGTCACTTTAAGTGATGATTAAAACATGACCTATCTCCAAGGGGGGTGGAATTAGGGTTTTATAGGCAATTTTATGATGGAAAAAAGTTATAATAGGTTGTTTTTTGGGAGGAAATAGGATCTTGGTTCATTTTTCCATCTTATGTTGGAGCTTTCAGCTTGCTTTCCTTGCTTGTGGAGGTGAAATTCTGTAAGAACCCTAGCTTCAGTAGTGAAAGATATATCCCTAGCTAGTAGAGAACTCTTTGGTGGTGAAAGATCTAACCCTAGTTTGCTATTGTGTAGTTTATTCAGATTGGGTTGTCAGATTCGAGTTTCAGAGGCTTTCGATCCAGTTTCAAGTCCAAAAAGAGAAGATAACCATATTCAGTAAGAGAGATCATTTATTTTATCAGTGGAACTTCTTGTCATTGCATGTTGATGTATGTCATTGCATGTTGATGTATGTTACATGCATGTTGATGCATGTTACTTGCATGTTGGTTTAATTGCAATAAAAGTGAAGATATTCATTATTTTTCGATTTTATACCTTGTTGCCATAACTATACTTTCATTGTCATATTTTTCTATATACTGCTGTCATAAAAATCAGATTTTTATTTATGAAAATTTGGTTTAAAATATTGAATATACAATAAATCCGGAAAGGTACATTTCAAACTCCAATATGATACTGTTAAACTAGATTAACAAGATTCCAAAAAATTGATTAAAAACTTACATGAGAAGCACGAATCACAAAACCGGAAGTAATCAACAACTAGAATAGCCGAGTTCACATTTACTAAACAACATCTTTGATACCATGTGATATTTTAATGCAAGGATCGATATGGAACCTCATGCACATCAAATATGTTGTACTCCAACAAGTGACGTGAATGCTCCAAGTAATCATTAAGAAATTGAATACAAAGGAAAATCAAGCATGAAAACAATAGGTATACTCATTCTCATAGGTCAAATAGAAAGGGTACATATATAGGAGTATTTTGTAACTCCCTTACATGACACATGGACATATGAAACCCTAATTACACCTAATGACCTATTATCTTGCTAATCGAGATGACTCGCCATGTGAGGTGGACAAGGCATCGAGTGACGGAAAGGAAAGTCACATATACCAATAGGAAAAAGTAAAAATAAGGAAAACATGCACACTATAATATCACAACATTAAGGAAACCAATGTCTTATCCATTGGTCATAATATATTTAAATGGGAAAGACCTTCTTGTGGAATATTTAATAAATATGACACGAGACACACAAAAACAACAAAACAAGGAAAAATAAAACAAACCTCAAATATTGCACATTAGACAGTTTTTAGCTCGATCTTATACTACTATTTATAAGGTTCTCAAGTGTACAAAGTACCAATTAATCCCACCTTTTTCCATCTTTGTTTTATATTTTACTTCGTCTTTCCCGTGTATTTCCGATACCTATCCACCCATTTCATAACTTCCCAAGATTCTAGCCCTAATTCTAGGTGCCCTAACCTATACTAGGGTGCCCAGAGTGCACCCTGGTCCCACCCTGGGTGCCCCTCTCTATGTTTAACCTCTTTCTCTCTTCTTTGGGTCACTTCTAGTTGTTGGTCTCCCTTATATTTTCCTCAATCAACATTGTCGGGATTAATTGTGAAATCAAACTTGAGATCCCTATAAATATAAAGCTTATAAGACCATAATGAGGGTCCTAGGTCATTACATCCTATCACTACTATCACTCCATCTAGGGTTGCATCCATTGCACCATCTCCATCCACATAGCTCCATGCATCATAGCTAGCAAAGTCTGCATCACATCCACTCACACATTCTTAGAGGATGGATTCTATCTATTTTATTCTACATTTTACATATTTTATAGATATCATAGCTCGCTACTACACAAAGTGTGAAACTAGCATGAGAGCACCTAGGGCACACCATACACACACTCACCAGAACTACATCAAGGTTTGTAATGTAGTGCAACACTCACCAATAATTCCACCGGGTTTGGGCAAGATGAGGTCATCTGACCCCTTCTTCTTCATGTGCAAATCATGCAAATTATCTAGTGAATCATAGTGATGCAGACAAGCAGAAGGGTTTCAGACCTAGTTGTGATACTTCGAACATAGTTCTTGAACCTTCAGTATAGTTCACAACTCCTAGAATCCAAAGGCCAGGGCACCCTAGTACACTCCCAGACACTTGTGTCACTTTATATAGTCTAGATCCACCCTTCGCAGGGTCCCTGAGTGATCGTCTACACTTCCAAATTTTATTTTTAGATCTACGACAACCTATGACAATCTATAGTAATTAGCTAAGTCATTTTCCTCTCCTTCCTTTCCATTAGGGTTTCTATTTCATTTAGCATAGTTTATTACTATTCATTACATATAGCTTTACTTTGTTTACTATGTTTTAGTCCTCCTATTTAGATTAACACTAGAACCCTAAATCCCCTTTTTAGGTCTTTTAGGTAGTTATTTTTGTTAATCATTTTGGTGAACCCGACCTCTCTCTCTCTCTATCTTTCTCCCACCCTTTTAGGTTTGAATTCAAACTTTCCACCATGGGTAAGCGTTCTAGAAAGTCCTCTTCTCCTAAGTCTCTATCTACTTTGAAATTTGATAGTCGTGGTCACGCTTTCACAAATACCCCCATTGCTTCTTCTTGTTTTAACCCTTATCCTTCATTTATTTACCTATCATCTTATGGGATGGATCCTCGGGTAATATTATTGCGGATTTTATCACCTCTTACTTATGCACTATTAATCCTGATACCTTAGCCCAACTCGTTGCCGATGTTCAAGCTCTTCCTCCTACTCCTATCACTCTCTCCCCACCTTGGACATAACTGACTCTAACCTTACACCTCCTTTTCCACCCCCCTTGAGTCTCCTCCCTTACCAACTCCACCTACCTTAGTCCCTATTGTTTTCATGGTTGAGTTAGTCCCTTTAACTTCTATTGTTCCTTCACCACCATCTACTAAACCCACCCCATACTATTTGTTTATTTTATATATTCCTCCCCTATCACCCTTTCTATACAAGATGCCATTTTGTAGCTACTCTCTACACACTTAGCACCATCTCTTCCCCACCATTTGATCCTACAACCACTATTGTACCATACTGAGGCCATGTACCCTCTCTGGATCTCATCTCAACCACTCCATCACTATCACCTTCCTCTATGCATCTGCCTTTCACTTGCACCCTCTTCATTAATAATTCTTTGGGAACACATACCACTTGACACATCTTGCACTACTATTGTATGTTCCCACGAGGGCCTCCTTCAACTAGGGTTTGACTCTAGTGATCTCCATTCTCCTTTATGTGATCCACATCTATATCATGGTTCTCATCCTTACTTATTGCATATGGCCCACGTGTTTTCCATCTTGTAGTTCACCTTGCACGTACTCCCATTACTGCCCCACTCACTCTTGGACAATCTTGGCTAGATTATATCAGAGGGGCACTTGATCCTATCTCACATTGATATCACTTTTCCCATGCCATTTGGTGATGTCCGCATTTGTAGCATTTCCTTTCTTTTCCATTCACCTAACTACACTATTTGGTATGCCTTAGGATGCCCATTTCCTCCCTTCATCGATGAACAATATGTCATGGTGATGCATATTTTATGCATTCATATTTATTTAGATGACCAACCACATACCCTTACATATCAAGTCTCTCATGTTGTCCAATACAATTTTGATACCTATGTCATTAATTCTCTAGAAGACCTTTCCTCACCATTACCCTCTAGTGTTGACACTCATTCACCTTCTCCTACCATCCATTCTTCCTCCTCGAGACAATTTTTGAATTTCACTCATGCAGTCCTTCTCCTAATGCACCCTTATGGGAGGCTATACATATGCTACAAGTTCAGTGTCAGTCCATGGAATCCACAATTGCATCCCTTCATGCTATGATTACACAACTTCAACATGCTCCTACTCCTCCCACAACTCCTACCCACCCACCTCCCCTACTGGTCCCCTCCCTGATCCACCAATTACACCATTACATTCACCCATTATCCTTCCTCTCATGCTACACCGCAACACATTCTGGGTCACCTTCTTCACCACCAACTTCTTACATTTCCACCCACTCACTCTTCTCCTCACTCGCAGCTAACCCACATTCATGACCGACCATTTTTCATTATCACCACCTTCCGGGACATCATACATATTCTTTTTGTGCACTTTCGTGTTATCAGAGATGTCCAATGATTAGGCCTCCTATCATTTAGTTCCCCACCTTCTCCTATCCTATCCTACACACCCCTCAGGCTCACCCAATTCATGTGCATCAAACTTGGCCTCTCCGCAAACCCTCTCATCACCAATCTATAACACTATCTTCCCAACCTCCCCCTCCTGGGTATCACACCACAATCTTCTTCACTTCGCCATTATTTCATGTATATCAATCTTGCTCACAACACCAACCCTCTCTACCATATCCCCACTAGTAGATCATGGTCCTCCATTTGCATCATCTCACACTTTGGCAGCAGGACCTTCCTCTTTCAACCTTATTGGGTGATTTCTTCTTTGCATGCTTGGGGGCATCACACATTATATCCCCCCCCCTCTCTATCCTCTCACACTTTCATAGCCTTACATTACATATTTTCTCTACATCTTCATCCTTTCCATAGGCATCCTCTCTCATACATCATAACACCCTCATTACCCGATGACACACCCTAGTGCTTTGGTTCACACTAGATTGTTGAGGGATCATTATTACACTGAACCCCACACACTGCACTACTAGACCTATACATATACATCCTACATCATCCTATACATACCTCCTCTATTATTCATTTCCACATCATCTCTCTCCTACACGCTACACTAGTCATCATCCTATATGAGCCTAGTTTCCTATGTCATCCATACATCCTATACATTCTACATGCTACACTAGATTTCCTTATACTTGGGTCTAGTTTTATCTATTATCATTGTGCATTCTATTCCTATCTACACACTTCTTGCATTTACACACTTACCCACACTGCATTCATACACCCTACCTATCCTACACCCTACACTAGATTTCCTTATACTTGGGTCTAGTTTCATCTCTCATCCGTACACATTCTATTTCTACCTACCTACACATGCTACATTACATTTCCTACAACACACATTCACCTACCTTGGTCATCTACACTACATTGTTTCTACGCACTACACTCACCACCCTATGACACACTTTAGTTCCTTGGTCCATACTCGACTACCGAGGGTTTACCAATCAAATGGACCTTACCTACATGTGACATATCTTCATACCACATTCCTTGGACTAGTGACCAATGCTCTAGGCTATATCATCACCACACACATCATCACATAGTGGTATACACCTTAGGTTAATAACCACTCCTTCCATCAAATCTACATCCTTCTATCATCTTCTCTTATATCATCCTCTTTCATTTATCAATTCCAAACTTATTCCATTACATTGTCATGCCTTCACTCATCACTTAGTGGTATACACCTTAGGTTAAATCACCACTTCCTTATCCATTTCACATTATCCTCTTACATCCAATCATCACCTATTCTATCATCTTATTCTCTCATTCTATTACATCATCATTTATTCTACTCATCACTTAGTGGTATACGCTTTAGGCTAAATCACCACCCTCGTCTTATTCATCACATAGTGGTCTATGCTTAGTGCTACCATCACTACCTTTTGTTATTCACCACCTACTTATCTATGCTTCATACACCCTCATCACCCATCTCGTAGTGACATACGCTATAGGCTAAATCGTCACCTTCTTCCACCATCATGTAGTGATATACACTTAGGGATAAATCATCACTCACTCCATTCAACAAGTCGTGGTATACGCTTAGGCTATAGGGTCCACACACATCTTTCTATACATCTTATCACCATCCTCTCATCTTCTATAGTGATATATGCTTAGGGATAAATCATCACTCACCCATTCAAAAATATTTGGTATATGCTTAGGCTATAGGGTCCACACATATTTCTATACATCTTATCATCATCCTCTCATCTTCTATAGTGATATACTCTTAGGGATAAATCATCACTCATCTAATCAAAAATTCGTGATATACGCTTTGGTTATACATGCACATCATTTCTCCTCATGTCGCATTACATCACCACTACACATACACACTCATCGCAAATGTGCTAGACACAACCAACACTACTTGAACCATTTCTCAATGATGCACTCTCATTTGTGGTTCATTCCTGACTACTGAGGGGGAAAAAAATGAACCTCACTGCATACACTTCCATACACTTGGGGGCACATTGCTCCTATCATTCCATTTTGCATTCCATTCCATCCATCCACAACATACTGCATTGTCTTGGTAGCATTTACTTTTGCTTACTAGTGTTTTTCATGCTCATTCTATTACACATGTTAGCTTTCTTTCCTATATGTCATTATCATACACACATGCACATTCACACCTTTGTCTAGTGTGATCACAGATACATGACTCTACACGTGGCATGGATGCTCACCTTCTACCCTTACTATATTGGTCACTGGGGCATCCACATTCGACTTATATAGGTGTTATTGTTTCATTTTTTACTTAGCATCTTATACTACTTTCTTATACACACTTTGACATATTGGTTTTCACTCTAACATGCTAATGGGTGTTCCATGTGCAACACTTTTTTATAGACTACATGTTCCCATGACTACTTGTATTTCTACTTGTATGCTTTGTTTTCCATTATATGTGGGATTTTCCCTTTGTTTGTGTGCACACTTGTCTATTATTTGTGGCCATGATGGCCTTTTTCATGTCTTGTGACATCGTGAGTGATGTCCCATGTTTAAAACCTACTTTTTTTGTGGTCTCCTTTTTTCTTGTGTGTTTTCACTACTGTACTTGGTAGTTTTTCTATACTATTTGTGTTTTTACACTTATTTACATGCATGTGTTTGGACTAACACTTGTATTGGCTAGCCATCCCTTTTTGTGTGCCTTGGTATCTACCAAGAATTTTCCCTTCCCCCCTGTAAGGATGAGTTGGTTACAAGGTCAGAGTGGTTGGTCCTCTTTTGGGGCCGCATTCTCCTTAGGGTCATTGCATGCACCCCCAAAGAGGGGGCATCATTATGGTTTTCTACTAACACACAACGTATCTATACCGATTCAGACATAATGAGTGAGTTCAAATCATACCGAACTCCATACACACATTGAGTGAGTTCAAATCGAACAAAATCCATACACAATGGCCTCAATAGGACATGGTGTCCTTTGGCAATTCTATGGAGAGCAATCACAAGCTCAGGGGTTACAATGGGTGGCCTCTCAATACTTCTCCATCCAGTGGTGTAGGATCACCCAAAAAACCAGCACAATACAAAGATATCTTCAACAAATTATAGTAGAAGTAGTTAGAGTTGGAGGACACCAAGCATTTCCTCCCTACACTTCTTCAACCAGGGTGGCGTGAGATCACCCGAAAAACTCACGACATCACAGGATATCCTTCTACACCCTTTTCTCTCGACATGGATCAGTGCACATGTTCCATTTTTCCATTTACACTTTATATTCTAGCATACTTTACATTTGTGTACTTTACACAATGTTTTTACATACATACATATTTGACTACTTGAGTGTTTTCTCCTTACAGGTCCACCATATGAGAAACAAGTAGTCAAATTGGGGAAACAATAACAAACAACAACAATGACAATGACAACACATTGTGATGGTACTTTCCATACTAACCATGCAAGTACACCACACACATGCAACAACTACACACACATTCCGCCCTAGGTTCACTCTCATCACTTTTACTTACATTTTTCATCTTTAGAATCCACACTCCTCCACATTCGAGTCTAGTCCATCACACTTTCTTCTACACTCTGCATGGATTTTAAGGTATGCTTCTTTGACTACTTTATGTTACTGAGTTGTTCACTCACCAACATAAAGTGGGGGAAAATGTAGACACAAATATTACACATTAGACAATATTTAGCCTAGTCTTATACTACTATTTAGAAGGTTCTCAAGTGTACAAAGTACTAATTAATCCCACCTTTTTCCATCTTTGTTTTATATTTTACTTCATCTTTCCCACGTATTTCCGATACCTATCCACCCATTTCACAACTTCCCCGAGATTCTAGCCCTGATTTCGGGCACCCTAACCTATACTAGGGTGCCTCGAGGCACCCTAGTCCCACCCTGGGTGCCCCTCTCTATGTTTAACTCTTTCACTCTTCTTTGGGTCACTTTTAGCCATTGGTCTCCCTTATCTTTTCCTCAAGTCAACATTTTTGGGATTAATTACAAAATCAAACTTGAGAGCCCTATAAATATAAAGCTTATAAGACCATAATGAGGGTCCTAGGTCATTGCATCCTATCACTACTATCACTCCATCTAGGGTTGCATCCATTGCACCATCTCCATCCACATAGCTCCATACATCATAGCTAGCAAATTCTGCATCACATCCACTCACACATTTTTAGAGGAGGGATTCTATCTATTCTATTCTACATTTTACATCTTCTATAGCTATCATAGCTTACTACTACACAAAGTGTGATTGACACGAGAGCACCTAGGGCACGACATACACACACTCACCAGAACTACATCAGGGTTTGTAATGTAGTGTAGTGCTCAACGATAATTCCATCGGTTTGAGATAAGGTAAGTCCGACCCTTCTTCTTCTTCATGTGTAGGGCATCATATGATTTATCCAGTGAATCTAGAGCGATAGACATGTAGGGTTTCAGACCTAGTTATGAAACTTCCAAACATAGTTCCTGAGCCCCTACACAACTCAAAATCCATACCAGTGCCCAAGACACTCCCAAGAGTTTTTTCACTTCATATGGTCCAAATCTACCCTTCACATGGTCCCTAAGTGATCGTTTGTACTTCTAGATTTTATTTTCAGATCTGCGACAACTTGTGATAGCCTACAGTAATCAACTAAGTCATTTTCCCTCTCCTTCCTTCCCATTAGGGTTTCTATTTCATTTAGCATAGTTTATTACTATTCATTGCATATAGATTTACTTTGTTTATATGTGTTTTAGTCCTCCTATTTAGATTAACACTAGAACCCTAAATCCCCCCTTTAGGTCTTTTAGGTAGTTATTTTTGTTAATTGCATTATCTTCTTAAAATAAGAATGAGCACAAGGTTTGGGATGAAATATGGAGATAATCACTTTCCTTATAACCTTTTTGGGATATACAGTCATCCATATGATGGAGATATCTTCTTCTTAAGTGGAATCATTCGTGAGAGACTCAAGAAATTTTCCATCTATTCATTCATCATAGAGAAGGTCCTCTTCTCCAAAAGGAAAAGAGAAAGCTTCATAGTCATAATCATACCCATTCGGTAAGTTCTTATGTTGGGTCTTGAGTAGATAATTAGAAACATAGGGCTTATATTCCAATAAGTCATTTCATATCACTTTTTCTTCATGGTTTACATTAGTTATCATCTCAAGGTTTTTTGTGGCAATTCAAAATATCCATTATCCTTATCATCATCAAGTAGAGAACCTGTATCCATATTCAATGAGAAGTGCACACTGTCAAATTTTGGGTCCATCAAATCATCATGTTGTTTCTCAACCGACTTAAGCACATCTAAGTACTCCCTCTCACAATATAGGAAGCTCAACATCTTCCTCTAAAGTTATGAAATAGTTTTCATATCTTAAATCTTGGTACAAAATTTCCACCCTTGGGTCATCCTCTTTTGAATAGTGTATCTCATCTTTCTTATAGGAAGGAGATTCTTAATTTTATCGTTAACTAATATGGTGGTGTATGACCAGTCCATCTAAATATCTCCACCAAGATCCCAAAAAAATCTGACTCAACAACATCCCATATGTATATGGAATGTCTACCACAAGTATGTTCATCTTGACTTTCTTGTCAGGAAAATCCATATAAATACTACTTAAACATCTTTGACTTGGCTAATGACATGTACTTATTTTGTTTCCATGGAGTAACAATGGAAAAAGGCAAGAGTAAGAGTGAGACCAAGGGCCTTGGAAACTTTGGTAGGCATGACATTTTCAAAGGCACCATAGTCAATGATACAATTACTCAATTTATACCCATTGATCAACAAAGAGAGGTAGAAGAGTTGTAGACTTTCTCAAAAGTGGAGTATATCAAGCAAGAAGGTTTTTATGATTGGTACTAGATATGGGAAGTGGTTCTTTGGCAAAGTGTAATTGATGGAACTACACTTTAAACTACTTATTTTGATGAACTGGATAATTTTATCAAATTACTTGGGATGAGTTATCGATATTCAAACTCATAAGTTTGGACTATGGACTTCTTTACATAGTCAATGATGTTAAAGGATGAATATTTTGATACTTAGGGAACAATGACATCCTTTACAGGTGTAGGAGTTATATTATTAGAAGCAAAAACATAAATTGATTTGACCATCAAGAGGACAAAGACTTACCTAGAGAAATATATGTGGCTTTGGTTGATGTGGTCTTAAGATTCTTCTTGGCTGACTCCATAGAAGTGGGAAGCGTTGATCCTCTTTTTTTTGTTTTTGTAGAGTCACCTTTTGAGGATTTGATCGCTTCACTTGGGAAACAAAGGAAGAGGTGTTTTTTTGTTCTTATAAGCAAATGAAAACTACACAAGATTATTTTTTCATATCAACCATGGAATCCTCGGAATCTTCATCAAATGATTATTCAAAATACCCAATATTTGCATATCCGAATTCTTCTACTTGATTCAACAATTGTATTTTATTTGTATTCTTAGGTTCCACATATTGCATTAATATGGGGAACCTCCAAGGTAGACCTTTGGGGTACTCTAGTAATCTGATTTAGGTTTTAGTTTTTATATTGGGCATGTTGAGCCATTTTATTCTTCATTGTATTCAAATCATTGACCAACTTTGGTAGAAATGAATCAATGCCTTCATACTTGGAACTCTATAATTCATTTTTTCTTAAATGGTTCTTGATCTTCCCTGATATAATAAGATCATATTCCACCTTAATAGAAACTTATTGAGCATTATCCAATGTATCCGGTTGAGTTATTCACAATATGAACCCAACTTTAGGAAATTGAGCATTTATGAAGAACCTATTTTGATTTTCTGTAGTAGGATGAGCACCAATATGAATCTTGTTAATCAAATTTTTGAATTTGGCCACAAATTATCTCATGGGATCTTGTGTTTCTTTCTTCATTTGAGCCAATTGAGTGAGAAGGGTATGAGCATCTTCCGCTAACTTGAACCGTTATTCAAAATTATCTTTCATATCTACCCAATCAGTGATTGAGTGATATGGAAAATAGTAGAACCATTTTGCATAAGCATCTTGTAATGACTCTATGAATATCCAAATACTAACATCTTCCTATCCTACTCAAAGAACACCACAAGTTGTGATAAAGGTAACATTGTGCTCATTTGGATGTTGTTTTCCATCTCCGTAGAGCTTGGGAAAGTTCTTTGATCCTTTAGGTAATTCATGAAGTGGAGCAAGTTAGAGCCAATGGACCAGTTGATCGACCCAAAGGTATTGGATTATCCATCTCTGGAGGAAGTATTTCGGTGGTTATGGAGAAAGTGGAAGTGCAACTGCAGACGAGGAGGTGGAGTCTCAAACATACCTTTAAGATCTTATCTCGTAATCCATATGGGAGAAAGTATGAAATAAGATTGCTCTTGTAACTCAAACACAAGATTATGAAAGACTATTATTCCAATTTCTCAATCTTCTTTAGCAAATATTCTATCTGTAAGGTTTTCTCAAAAAGATGAATCACTCAAGCGGAAAAAATAGGTTTTCAGATTGGCCAACTGATAAGATATTCTCATGTATAGGCATTAATACTTTCTTCTTTTTTTGGATTTTTTGAAACTTGCACTTTATAATTTTTGAATATATGATTTTTTTATATTTTGTGGGAAAAAGGTACCAAAAAAAAGTATTGTTCAATCCCTAGTAGATTCACCAAAAATTGTTGGTGAAATATTTTTCAAGGACAAAATATGGGTTTTCATCAACGCTCACAGGAAAATTCCCCATCATGTGATTCGTAAACTTCTAATTTGGAACTCTAAAAATCACACAACTATGTTGTTCTACTTTTAACTTTGGAAAATGACATATTTTCTTAAAAATTAGAGCTTCGTGACTGATTATCTAGTGCTATAGAAAGGAAATTGTAGAGAAGGAAATAATTCAAAACTTCAACACCAACAATTTTATCCTAGAAACCTCCAATGGAGGAAAACCAGTCGGGAAGGGCAACTACTCTTTCTTCCCACTTTTATTGGTCTAATATAGACAATTACATATTACAATAAGTATGAAAAGAAGAAACAATGTAAACCTTATCTCCAATTACTTGCTTGCTCTATTTCTACACCTTGCTCCTATAATTCCATTCCAACACTGAAGATCTTTCTCACTACTCTCATTAAACTCTACTTCTCAATCTCTCTGGATCTTTAAATTTCATTCTCTTTCTCCTTTCATGCATTTATAGGCCTTCCCATGTCATCTTGTGCACTGGAGGATGTGAAAGGGCATGAAGGGGAAGAGACACATTGATGCTTCAAATTCATGTTCATTTACATTCCATTCTTCTTTTTTTTTGTTTGAAGGTGTCAGACCACCGCTCCGAGTAGACTGGCAGTCTTAGGACCACCACCCTAGCTGGGTAGCATTTTTAGAACTACGCCCTGCGCAGGTGAAATTTCTTAAACCGTCACTCTGCACAAAGCGGTGTTTCCTTCTAGAACCTCAATTTACCTCATTTTATTCACTTTTATTGTTCCTCCTTCTTGGTGTTGATGGAACTGATGAAGTGGTGTGTTTTTGGATCCCTATGGATCATACCTCCCCTACTTAGGAGGATTTTTGTCCCACAAAATATTAGTGGGGGAGTGGTAGAGGAATCAACTCCCTCTCATGCTCATTTGAGTACCACTGGGTCTGCCTTGGTGTCTTCTCTCATCCAACCTACCAAGACTCCTATGGATCTCTGGTTTTTGCTCCAGTGCTACATCCTCCTCCGATTTTCCTTGAGTACAATCCTCTTTGGAAGGTAAATTTTGTATCTTTCCTTCTTTTTCATGCATAGATGGCATTAGTGGATGCGATCTCTTGACTTGCTATCGCATGCATCTGCATGAAGTATGGCCTAAAGGTTTCTTCTCTAACCTACTCTAGTATGACAAAGGTCCCATATTGTAGTGGTTTAGTCCTTTCATATCTTTTTCTCTTGAGATGGATTGGTTGAATCCTCTCCAAGTACGTTGCTTCTATATTCACCACCGTTCTTTATCTCTCTTTTCTTCCTCCACACAGTTAGGTTCGGTGAATCCATAGGTAGATACGGTGACTACATAGTGGAAGTTTGTTTTGCTCCTTGAATGAGTAGTTCTTGTGGTGGATTCTTCTGTAAAAACTAACAAGTGCTATCCAAATTCTCCATCCTTTGGTCAGAAATATTCATGCTCTCACATCCATTTTTCTTTTCTTCCAATGAAAGAAAACAAAACTAATGATTTTCTTGAATAAGTCTTGGTGTTTGGTTGACACTTACCATAGCCTTCTTTGATTTTCTCTAGTGTGCCCAGATGTTAAAATTGAATCCATCCTTGACCCATTTGTACCGGTTCTCCCTCCTTGTGAACATGGCATCCCTGGCATACAAGTAAGGACTTTTGAAGATAACGTTAAATGCATCAAGTGGAATATCAGCCTCTAATACATCTATGTGTTGGGTATTTATCCCAAACTGAAACTTACACTTCCTTGTAACTTGTATTTCTACACCCTTCTGCACCCATCCCAATGGGTATGGATTTGGATGCGCGTAAGTCTCTAGACCAATCTATTCTACAACCGCATTAGAAATCAAATTTGACTGAGAACCAAAATCTACTAAAGTGTTTACCTTAGTCTTCTTGATTTGGATTTTGATTTTAAATAGCTTACTCATATCTTCTTATTTTTCTACCTCGTACATGTTAGTGGTCATGCATCCCATCCTCTCATCTACATCCGAATCATCCTCAATCTCCACCTCTCTTTTTATCTTCACAAAGTGGCCATGGATTTCTTAGAATCCTTGGTTTAGTGCTTTGGGTGCAATTTCGGATGCAACTTCCAACATGTGGCATCAGTATGTCCATTTACATAATAATTCTTACAAAATTTATTAGGATCTTTACAAGTATGCAAAGCAATAGTGGCCTGTTTACCTTTCCATTTACCTCTAGTACATGTCTTCCCTTGTTCTTTGTCTTGATGTTCTGTTGACTAGTCTTCCTTTGGCTTTATTTATCCTTGCTTCTTCTCGTCATCAATGTAGTATGCTTGTATACAAGATTCATCGAGACCCTTGGGATTCGTGGAGATTACCTTCCTCCGAAGGTGAGTGTGAAGTCCTCCCAAATACTTGGTTAAAATTTCCTCATCCTCCAAGTCCATATTAAGCAACATGGCTTGTCTCCAAAATTCCATAGTGTAGTCTTGCACGCTTTGATCGTTGCCCTATCTAAAGTACTGCCACTTAATCATCATGTCAGTATTATGGCCAATAGGATATAATTTATCTCTAATCAATTCTTTAAAACCTTTCCAAGTACTGAAAATAAGATGTTTCTTCTTCTCATAAGTCGCTAGATGGGTTTCCCACCAAACCAGAGCATGACCTTCCATTTTGAGACGTGCAAAGGTGATCCTTTCGAATCGGTGACATTATGCACAGAAAGTATACTTCCAATTGTTTTATCCATTTATCCATTAATTCTACATCTACTTTTCCTTCAAAATTCTTTACTTCCAATTTCGTTTCAACTTCAAAAGGTGTATGTGTAGATTTTACCTTCTCGCTTATAATTGGCGTCTCTTCATGCTCTTCCCATTCTTCCTCTTTGTGGATCTTTCTGATACTGAATTTTTTGGCTAGTGCTCAAACCACCAAGTCCATGGAATATTGCTTAACCAAAGCCATCTTTTACAGATCTGAAATCTCTTCTTGTTTTCTATGCAATCTATCCATCATGGTCTCTAGCATCTCGACTCTACGGACCAAGTTCTCTTCCTCCATTTGAGCTCGAATTCTCTGTTTCCACTTCTTCATAGAAATATCTAGCTCACAAGGTAAAAATTCTTCACCTTTGGACCTTGTCACTGTCATACAAAATCACAAGAAAGATTCAAATACCACAATCCTGGATATATAATCAACTTTGATACCAAAATGATCCGTAAACTTCTACTTTGGAACTCTATAAATCACACAACTATGTTGTTCTACTTTTAACTTTGGAAAATGACATATTTTCTTGAAAAATTAGAGCTTCATGACTGATTATCTAGTGCTATAGAAAGGAAATTACAGAGAAGGAAATAATTCAAAAACTTCAACACCAACAATTTTATCCTGGAAACCTCTAATGGAGGAAAACCAGTTGGGAAGGGAAACTACTCTTTCTTCCCACTTTTATTGGTCTAATATAGACAATTACATATTACAATAAGTATGAAAAGAAGAAACAATGTAAACCTTCTCTCCAATTACTTGTTTTCTCTATTTCTACACCTTGCTCCTATAATTCCATTCCAACACTGAAGATCTTGCTCATTGCTCTCATTAAAATCTGCTTCTCGATCTCTCTGGATATTCGAATACCATTCTCTTTCTCCTTTCATGCATTTATAGGCCTTCACATGTCCTCCCGTGCATTGGAGGATGTGAAAGGGCATGGAAGGGGAAGAGACATAGTTGGGCGCTTCAAATTCATGTCCATTCGCGTTCCATTCTTCTTTTCTATTCGAAGGTGTCAAGACCACCGCTCCGAGCAGACTTGAGGTCTTAAGAATTCTACCCTAGCTGGGCAGTGGTTTCAAGACTACCATCCTTGCATGGTGGTGGTTCTGAAACCACCGCTTTGCATAGAACGGCGGTTCCTTCCGAACCTCCGTTTACCTCATTTTATTCACTTTTCTTGTTTCTTCTTCTTGGTGCTGATGGAACTAATGAAGTGGTGTGTTTTTGGATCCCTATGGATCATCATGGGAATAGGGATGCTCCCATTTATTGAAATCTAAAAACTATGCATACTATAATTATATCATGGGTGACCAAAGGTCGGGAATGTGCGTAAACACCTTTTTGTGGATGCAACACTAGACTAGAGAGGGAGAAATTTGTAGGTAAGGAGAGAGAGAGAGAGAGAAATGAAAATGGGAATTGTATTAATGAGAAGGACTCAGATTTCATCAACTACAATTTAGAGGTGATTCCAGTTTCAATTGGAGGAAACAGGCAAGCACAACACAACATCATGGAAAGATAGTGAAACAGTATAATATAATATGAATGTAAAGCCTCATCAATATATATTCATTCCACAAATAAGGTACAAATTCATTAAAATTCTTACAAATGCCATCATGTGTTCAATTGAGTGATAAGATGAGAATGAAGGAAAAATTGCTTGATAGGATAGGAAAAAAATAATAAAACTTTCTAGAGAGGGAAAAAAATCATCCTTTAGAATGGAGAGAGCCTTACAATTTATATCCAAATCTAGTAACTCTTCACATTTCCATGTGAACTTTCAACTTAAAGTACAATCCTAAAAATAAATAGAAACTTAAGATGACTTAGGTCACTTTTTAAAAAATTATTTCACAATGGAGAAATAGAATGTTAAAGAGAGAAAAGAATAGAAAGAAGGTACAATAAGAAGAAGATGTTGTAGGATGAATTTTTGTTCTTCCTTCATTGTAGAGATGAATGTTGCAACTAGATAGGATATTTCTTAGGTTATTATCCAATAAGAGAATGTCTTTTCTAATACCTAGAAATGATGCTCCACACCTTATCTTGACTAATCATCTTTGGTCATGTTTCAGAAAACTCTATTTCAACTCTTCATCTCTATGAGCAATAATAGGATGCACAAATCAACTCCTTGTCATGAACACAATCTTTTCTCTCTCACATGATAGAAAATTCATCTTGCAATCATCATGAAGAATTCACTCACACTACACATGCCTCGAACTCGGTAACCATAAGCTCTCTTGGATTTGACGGTATTAAATATTCATGAGAATCCTTAGCGGAAACATGACAATCTTATGAAATGGAAACACTTCTTCTTTGTGATCTAACACAAAGAAACAAATTAAGATAATTTCTTCCCGAAGAATATGAGCACTTCATGTCACATCTATTAAATGGCGAATGGTGGGGAAATCAATAATATGCCAAAACCATATTTACCATCATGAAATCCTTAAATTGATTCAACTAGCTTTTTCATGCTCAACAATCCTCCAAAGCACGCTAACTAAAGTTACCAAATGAATTTTATTATTATCCAAGTGTATTTAATGGTATTTAATGATGTTTTTGGTTTTTATATGTATTTTTCATTACTGATGAATAACTCATCCAAATCACTTAATAAGGGAGTCATATGAAAGATATTGTAGAGAGGAAGTGATGTTCCAACCTTTAGACAATTCTATTGTCCATATCAATGGGAAAGTGTAAAATTCAATAAAGCGGGAAGAATACCGAGGAAAATTAATATCTCATGCATTTTTTCATAATAGACATGAACTATAGCTCAAAATTAATGTTTTTTCAAAAAGATATCATTGGAAAATTTTCACAAGGTTTGTTTATGTGGTTTCAAGTAATGATCGAAACAGTTTTAAGTGGTTTTACAAAATAGTGGTTTACCAACTATATTTTTCAAATGTAAATAGAAAATAATATACTACATCACATACCATGTTTCTTATATCATCTTAAATTTTCTTTCAAGAGTACCATTTGATTAAAATTTGATCAATATTTGACCAAGGAATCAAGAGTTACGAGTAAAACAAGGTTTGAGAAAGTTATGGTACAAAAGTGGTTTTGGTGGGCACGAGAGGTGGAAAAATAGTTTTTAGTGGTTTCACATGCTGCAATTCATTTTTTTTTTGTCTTTTTAGGGAAGTGGAGATTCAAATGTGTTTTACACATGGAGGTGGAGATTTGAATTTGCAAATGCAAAGTGAAATTTCCATCCAATTTGCAAACCCCACCTCCAAAATGCACCTCCACCAAGCTTGGGCACACTTTTGGGGTACAATTTCACCTCAAAAATGTGCCTAGTACAAATGGGGGTCCAAAATTCTCCTAGGGTGGAAATGGTGGGACCCACACATACAAACTCTCTTCATTTTGCCTTTTTCTCCATTACTTTTTCCTATTTCTTATCAACCAATGAGAGTGAGGCGCACTTTTGAAGGTGGAGTTTCAAAGTGGATAGTTAAAAGTGCATTTCACCTCTAAAAGGATGTCAAGCTCCCAAAGTACGTCAGGTGCACTTAATGAAATCATCATGTCAATTAATAATTAGATCTCAAAGTGCACTTTTTTCCAAGGGGTATAATCTTGACCTTTTAATGGTGTATAATATAAGATTTTGATTAGGAAAAGGAAAATGAATCTAATGAGATCATTTACAAACTTCCCACTTTTTCCTAGGAATGCGCACTAATTAGATGAATTGTTGTAGGAGTTTGAGACAAGTATGAACTAAAATATCACTTAGCTCATGAATGGGGTTCAATTTTTTCAAATTTTCCATTTTTAGGCTCCTAACTCCACTCAAGATTCCCATAACCTTTAGTGCAAGTTTCCTTTTCGGAATATACCACCGCGCCTCATTTTTGAAAGTTTTCTACTTTTTAAGGTTCCCTTAACTCTGTATTAAATATTCGATCATGTATTAGACCATGTTATATTTCCAATGACTATGATTTGAGTTCCCAACATGACCTAGAGTTCCAAAAATCTTTCTTATAAGTTAACCCTTCTTTAATGTTCACACAATCATTTTCCTCAAAAAGTGTTTGAGAGAAAGATTTCCCAAGGCCATTTTGAATCTCATAGAATCTCTTCTAAACCATATTGTCATGGATAAATATTTTATACCTTTTTTACTATAATATGGGCTTCGAAATAACCTAAGGCTCTCAAAACCTTTCCCGAATTTGACCCTTGAAAAAAGACGTAATTTGAAAATTTTGACCATTTTTGACAAGTTTGACTGAAAAGATGAAAAAAATTAATATGGTTGTAAAGTAAAATTCTTGGAAATTTTACGTGCCAAAAATACTCAATCCTCGTATCCTTATTATGAGAATTCTCTTTCTCATTCCCTTCGATTATTTCCTTGCAAAATTTTAGAATCCCTTAGATAATCTTTCGATAAGTTTATCACTTTGAGTTATCTTAAGGAAGCATCCTTGTAGATAGACAAAAATATCAATATTGATTTATTTCGTGTGAATTATACAAAAATATATGGGATATAATTAGCCATGATCTTCAAAAATTCTATTTGGAATCCCTCAGTAAACTAACACTTTAGGAAAGCTAATCATTTAAGGAAATATTAAATTCATTCCTAAGACAACAAATCATGAGAATATTACCAGCTAGTGGCCTATCACCCGCTTTTAATGTTTCCTACAAGATCATTTCCAAATGTTTAGATCTCAAATCGATTAATTTTTTTCCCCTTATTATCAAAACCAAAAATATTGGCTTCATCCAACACATGTACATTATTGATAATGTCATTATAATTTGGGAAGGTATGGAATGGACTAGAATCTCTCATAAAAATATATGTTCATAAAAATTTATTTTTATATGTATTCAAATATGATTGAATGACCTTTCATCACTCATATGTTACAAGCCTTGGTATTTGGCCCCATATTTCTTCATGTTATCAATATGTTGTTCATACATAGTGTTTTTGCATCAACATAAATAGATCTCAAACTCATAGATTTTATCTATTCATGTTGATCAAGAAGGGCTTCCATTTATCACCCTCTATTTATGTGTTTTTTGCTAAAAAATTTCTACAGGATCACTATGTATTCCTCTATAGGCTTAGTAAAGGGTATCTCACTCCCGCACACTAACCAAACACTTACTAATGGTCATTTTTTTGATGAATTTTTCATTGACTCTATTTAAATAAGAGTAATTTGTGGCCAATGTTATGAAATGTATAGAATTTTTTTTCTTCTAATTCTTCCATCCATTGGTGAAAAACCTAGTGTTATAGACAAGTAATGTCCCCTATGTCATATTGTCTTGAGAAATACCAATGGTACTTGATTCAACCTATAGTAAAGTTCAAATTTATTAGTATTCCTTTTTCCTTTAAATTTTCCCCTTCCAAGATTTGGTTTAATATGGATCGAGAGAGGAGAATAAAATATCTTTCTCGGATCACTAAATCTCTTTTTGATGGGTAAGATCTGGATATGTTCTAAAGTGTTTGTCATCACTCATATATATTACTCCTCTCTTTCTAGGATGCTTCTAAATCTACCTATGGAAATCTTGAGAATATTTTGAAGTATTTTTATGGGATAGATTTGAAGCGAGAAAACGAATTCACAGAGTTTCTTCGAAACTTATCACATACCCAAAGAGGCTATAGGATTAGGCTTATTGACATAAAACTCCAAGGCCAAGCTCTCAGCTCTAAATGGATTACCGAGAGAGACTTGGAAGGCTCAAAATATTTGAAAACTATTATAATAAACTACAATATCCAAGGATACCCTTTTGGAAGAAGGCTTGGGGAGGATTATACCTTCAAAATCTCATTCTTAACCTTTCTTTTTCAAAATTAGAGGAATTTTGTTGCCAAAATATTTTGCAAATATTGAGAATCACTCAAACCCCATCTAATTTAGGTATGCAAAGAATTAGAAAATGGTATCTCCATCAACTTCAATTCAAATTGGCGGTCATCCATTATCCAATTGTGTAATTTTCCTCTTGGCATGATCCCCAAATTAAATACCTTGGAATCTTTAAAAGGAAAATTTACTCCTCAATGAAATTTTCTACAAGGATAGCAGAGATTGGGTGCCTTGGGAAAATATTAAGTATTTTGGTTAAATAATGAATATTCCATTCCTATTTATGAGATTGAGTACCATCCCAAAAGAACACCACCAAAAATTAGATTTTCTTCTCGAGATTCATGGTGGGGAGATTTGAATCATCCAATTGTCACTCTTTTGTGGTGATATAAACAATATATTAGTTATCAATTGTTTATTTCTCATGAAATACATGTTGATTCCCTAAATCATGGGTGGAACCTCATCTCTTCCTAATAGGTTTGGGCGAGATGATTTGATAGAATCTTAAACCCAATAAATATCACTTCCTCTAGTGCATTCTCTACTATGTGATTTAATATAAATAAAATTAAATCTGATTGCAAAGTAACTACTGCAAATAATGATGTATAAATTATAATATAAAGTAAGATGCAAGCAACAAATCATGTGCAATATGAAACCCTAAGCAAGAGAGAAAGATATAAAGAGACATAGCTGATTTTTGAGAAAACTGAAAGTGATTTGGGTAGGTGAATAACAAAAAGGGACTAGGAATATTTTCGTAAATGGTCGTTGGAGGTTCTTAGACTTAGGATGATGTACGATAGGGGTGTGACCAAAGGAGGGAAGACTCATTTGGGTGTTGGTGATTGGATATGGGTATTGATGATTAGGTGAATGCTTGGATTGTGATATCTTCTTTGTCGAGAGAGGTTCATTGTTGATCCATGTTTCTTTCTTGAGATCTGTCCCTTGATTGTCAAAGATACATGTAACCTACTAAGAAACAAGTTCACCTATACATACCCACAAACCGCATCAAACCTAGAAAGGAAAATACATAATGGGGATTTGGATGACTCGATGGTCACCCAAAGAGTGAACTTACAACTAAAAGTTACAATACATCCGAGACTCCATGTAGTTCTTGTGTTTGTATGTATAAATGATTCCCAGGATGTCCTTGTGCAAGTTACACGGTGATAATGGGATAGATCTCGAATGTATTAGATGTATAGAATGTTGGGTATGGAATATAATAGACTTCCCCTCCTATGTTTTGTATGCAAAAGTGATGCAAACCTTATCCCTTGAACGACTATACTAAAATAAATCCTTTGATACTCTTGTGTCTTTTCGATGCAATATTCATTGATAGTAAGTAATGTTAGTGCTTGGTCCTTGATTTTTAGAAGTAACTAAGTATACATAGGATTCCCTTGTTTGAATATTGTAATTAATAACTAGAAGGCTGACCCATAAGTGAAAAATATTCCTAAAAGATAAAAGATACCCAAAAAGAGCAAGTAAAGGTAAGAAAAGGTTAGGAGTGCCTAGATAGTATTGTCCTAACTAGGCACTAGTGTCTGAAGCCATAAAAGATAAATAAGTTAGATTCTTACTGGGTGTAGGGTGTGTAAGAAAAAAATAAGGAAAGAGATTAAAAAAGAGGCCAAAGATAGTTGTCAACCACTAGTTTTCTTGCTTATGAATCATGTATACATTTGCATGCTTTAGTACCTAGAAATGTACCAAAGTGCATGATTTTGTGTCTACATTTTCCCCACTTTATGTTATTGAGTGAATACTTGATAACATAAAGTAGATAGAAGATGCGTACCTTATGATCATGTAGAAAAGAGTGTAGGCAATAACATGTCGAGTGGACAAGTGAAGCATGGAGACTAGGAAAGGGAAGTGGACCCTAGGGGTGAAGTGTATGTGTTGTAGTTGCATTGTTGATGTGAGTTGATTCTTATACATATTGGCCTACAAAAGAAGAGAAAGAAATTAGTCAAAGTTATATATATGATAGATAAGAGAAAATATGTATAAGTATGTAAAATGAAAGTGTGCACCTAATATGTAAGAGATTAAAAGATAGAAAGTTGTCATGTTTCTCAGAGATTGTTGATTTAAATGTTGAAGGTGAGATTTTGGGTGATCTCACACCAAGAGAGGGTTTTTGGGCAATCTCACGCCAAGAGTGAGTTTTTGGGTGATCTCATGCCAAGTGTGAGTTTTTGGGTGATCTCGCACCAAGAGTGAGTGTTGGGGAGAGAGTTCTATTTTTATTCTCCTTCCATGACTCTTCCCCTATAAGCACCACTACAAATGGTACATCTTGATTTATTTATTTTTTCTATATTAGTTCCAAATGATTCGATTCAGAATCTGGTTGTAGGAGATAAAATGCATTATGTGACTAAAGGCAAGTTTCTTCTATTGTAGAACTATTGTAAACTATGTTTTACTGAAAAAATGACTATTTTTTCCCCATGACATTAGTGCCCAATGGAGGACACAAGTGCTCGTACGCTATTGTCTCGATATTGGGCACCCGTATCCTTTCGTGTGTGAGGTCCAAGTATGTTTCTAGACCATTATGTGAATGTGTTTCTATGTTGATTTTGTATTGTTTTGACCTATGATGATTTTCTCACCCAATAGTTGTCCCCCTCATTAAGGGTGCGATTTACGATTATAGGAGAATGCGGCCCAAAGGAGAGGACCTGATGTTGATTTGAAGTGGATACCTATAGGGGGTAGGGGATGTGCATGGTAGAAACCAAGGCACATGCAAACAAGATAGGCTAGTACAACTCTTAGTAGTAAAATTAACTAGCATGCAAAATAAGAGAATGTAATCAAGTAAGTAGGAAGACAAGATGGACTGTGAAAAGTAGCTTTCAAACATGGGACATCACTCACAATGTCATGAGAAATTTAGGGCCGAAGCAGCCAAAAACATACAATGATCATACTAAACATAGGAATATCCCATAAATTATAGCATACAATAGAAAACAAGATCAAGCAAAATGTATTAGATAACCATGGTTGTATATAGTCCTGTAAGGAAAATGCTACACATGAAACACTCATTAGAATTTAGATAGTATGTTAAAGTGTGAATATAGAACCGAAAATTAAAGTGACTGTAATGAGAAGTAGTAAAATATGTAACAATAGAACATGTGGTATGTAAGAGTAGTAAAATTAGATGCCCCTGGAGCCTCGATGGGACCGGTAAGGGATACCATGTTGAGAATCATGTAATGTGTAAGTTGTAAGAGATATGCATTCACTTCCAAAGACCAGGTGAACGTGCATGTGTATATAGAAAAAGATATTAACATACTAAGAATTCATCTAGAATAATGAGAAAAGAGTAAAATGTAAGTAGTATAAGCTAGAAAGAATAAATGCAACCAAGATATGCAAATGATGTATGAGTGTGATGGTATAGTATGTAAGATGTGAAGATGGAAGGAGCATTATTTCCCCGAGAAAATGTGCATGAAAGGATGCCCATTTATAAATGTCCCCTCAACGATCAAGAATGAACTATAGAACAAGAGCGTGTCATCGGGAAATGTGTTTTGTGAGAATAGATGCAGAAATATGTATTGTGAAGCATGGAGAGTTGAGTGTGAATGATGTGAGGTTCATTTCAGAATTAGACCCTTAACAGATTAAGTATAAACCGTGGAAATAGAGTGCGTCATAGGGTAATGTGTTGTGTGAGAATAGGTGCTAGAAAGATGTATCATGAAGCACAAAGTGTGAAGTGTGGATGATGTGAGGTTCATTTCAGAATTAGATCCTCAACATTCAAGTATGAACCATGGAACTAGATAGCATCATGCGTAATGTGTAGTGTGAGAATGGATGTTGGACATATATATCGTGAAGCACAGAGCATTGAAGTGTAGTGGATGTGAGGTTCATTTCAGAATTAGACCCTTAGAAGTTGAGTATGAACCATGGAACTAGAGTGCGTAATCGGTGATGATGGTATAATGTGTGTACCAAATATGTAGGAGTGCTTGGAGAGATATAAATATGAAGCATTGAGCATGAAGTGTGATAGTAGACACTAGAGATGGATGAAAGCAATGGAAGGGGGAGAAATTGGAGTGCCCCCAAGTGTGTCAATGATGGAGATCTATGTGATTATTCTAGAGAGATATTGTGGTGGTGATGGAGTTTGAAATGTATCATAAGAAATTATATTTTCATCACGATGATGGGTAGAAGACACAGTGATGACCATTATTGGGTTTGGAGTTGATGGGAGGAATTTTGAAGAGGTTAGTTATCAAATGGTGAATTGGTACTGTTGCAGAGGAATGGATAGGAGGAAGTGATGTGGTACGGATTTTGAAAGGTGATTTCTTAGTTGGAATCAGTAACATTGTAGAAGACTTGATAGGAGGGGATGGAGGATGGATTTTGAGAGGTTTTTGCTTTGTTGGAATTAGTATCACTAGAAGACTTGATAGGAGGAGGGGATGGAGGACTGATTTTGAGAGGAGGTTGCTTAGTTGGAATGGGTTAGATAGGTGGATCTTGACTTACTGAAGAAGGAACATTAGTGATTATGGAATGATTCTCATTAGACATGGAGGGATCAGATTTAGGATCCCAATGAGATGTAATAATTGAAGATGTAGCAGAATGTTGTGAATAAAATAAAATAAAACACTCATGCTCAAGGTTCTTAATTATTCATTTTGAAGCATAACAATCATTTTTCGTGATGTCCATTAAGTCTGTGATAATTGTAGAATGAGAGACCTTGGTATTTGGCAAGTCAATAAGGAGGGTATCAATTAGTACTTGGAAATTTCATCAAATGGTGAGTGATAATATCGGGAAGAATAACATGTTTCTTAACATTTAGATCAAACTTGAGAGGTGTGGGTAGCAGTAAGACTTGGGCTTTACTTATATGAGAACATGTAGAATACATAGGATTAGGATGAGGTGTAGAAGAAGAACTAGAATGGGCCTTAAGATGTTGGATTTCATATTTTAGAGATGTAATTGTGGTTTCTATATCTTTAAATTTATCTTGAAAAGCATGGTGTAAAGCTTGAATGGACTCTAAGATGGGTTTATTAGATGGAGGATCACAAAGGCTAGGGTCATCAGAGAGGCGATCTAAAATGGAACTTACTTGTGCAGGGTGGCATATTGTGAGGGAGTATCATAGTATCTAGGGATTTTTAGAGAACATATTTTCAAGGTGGGTGCATTTGAAGTAATTCATACAAGGAGATTTGAGGAATTTTAGGATCCATGAAATAAGATTAACAAAAATAGGAAAAAGAAGGATCCAAGTGTTTGATCACGAGTTGGGGTTCACCAAATGATTTAATAAAAATAGAAATAAATATGATTTCAGATTAACTATGGTAAATAACGATGTATAAATGCTAATATACACTAAGATGCAAGAAACAAAGCATGTACAATATGAAACCTAAACAAAAGAAAGAGATAATGAGACTTATTAATTTTAGAGAAAACTGGAAGTGATATGAGAAGGTGAATAACAAAAACATATTAGGCAAGAGTGTCACAAATACTCACCGGAGGTTCCGAGACTCGAGATGATGCAAGACAAGGGATCCCACAAGAGGGTAGGAGTTCATGGGTGCTAGTGACTAGATCTAGGCGATGGTGACTAGGAGAATGCTTAGACTCTAATATCTTTTGTGTCGGGAAAGGTTTGTTGTTAATCCTTATCTATCTCTTGATATTTGATGTTTAATTATGAAGATACTGTAACTGTAAGAAATAAGTTCACCTACACATAACCACAAATTACATGAAACCTAGAAAGGAAAATTCAAAATGGGGATTCATACTCGGCCCCAAAGGTCACCCGAAGAGTAAACTTACAACCGAGCACTAGACTACGTCTCAAAATCCATGTAGTTCTTGTGTGTGTGTGTAGAAATGATGCCCTAGGATGCCCTTGTGCAAGTTGCATAGTGATAGTGGGCTAGATCTAGAATGTACCAAATGTATAAAATGTGTGGGATGGAATAGAATAGACTTCCCCTCCTCCATTGTGTATGCGAAGCTATGCATCCATTATCCCTTAAGTGAGTGTGTTATATAGATGCCTTTGATTCTCTTGTGCCTTTTGGATGCAATCTTAGGTGATAGTAAGTAATGCTAGTGCTTGGTCCTTGATTTTGAGAAGTAACTAAATATATATATGATTCCCTTATTTGAATTTTGTAATTGACAACTAGAAGGCCAACCCATAAGTGAAAAATATTCCCAAAAGATAAAATAGACCCAAAAAGAGTGAGTAAAGGTAAGAAAGGGCTAGGAGAACCCGGGAGGGTCAAGAGCGCTGGGTGTTCTGTCTCGACCTGGGTGCTAGTTTCTGAAGCCATAAAAGATAAATAAGTTAAGTTTTGACTGGGATGTAGAGTTTGTAATACCAAAGAGGAGGCAAGATACAAATAAAAGAGGTCAAATATAGTTGTCAACCACTATTTTTCTTGCTTAGGAATCATGTATACATTAGTATACTTTATGAGCTAGAAATGTACCCAAGGGTTTGATTTTGTGTCTACACTATGGTATCCTAGTTGGGGAAAGGCTTGAGCACATTGGAATCAAAAACCCCATTTTCCCCTCCCATAACCAAGTTGGGACTATGAGAAACCTATTTTTGTTTTTCTCCTTTGCCTAATCTACTTGTAAATGGATTCATTCCTTATTTCATCCATTTCTTCCAAATGTATTTACATGTAAAATGGTCTTACTTGGGAACTCGGGCCATGCTTACATGTAAAATACAACAAGGTTTGGAATTTATTTTGAGTTGATATTATTTTTTATATCATGAAAGATATAAATTATGTTTTTTTAATCATGTGTAAATGGATGGAACTTTTTCTATTTCGATAAATTTTTCATTATTGTCAATGTGTTTCTCTAGATCCAATTCCAATCATAAAAATTATAATTAGAGGTGGAACATCTATATAATCTCATTGACTATTGGGAAAATACACCCTACATAATTGTGCATGATCCACCAAATCACATCTAACAGCTTTTCTCCTTCTTAGACTCATGGTCATAGTATACCTCATCACCACTCGTAGGGTAGGAAAAATATTTTTAGTCCCCGCTATCACTCACCTTCTCCCTTTTATGGGGAAAGTGGAAGGAAGAGCTTTTATGGAGTTTTTGTTTATGTCATTAATGGAAACAAATGGGATGTTCTTCCTCCTAGTGTGGATGGTGGCAGATGTGTCTCGGTGGATATGTTTGGGGTGACCCCTTTTGGTGAATTTCCCACCCTCACTCTGGTCATTTCCCCCATGAAGGAAGTAAAATATGATACTCAATATGGTTAGGAAGGGGTCCCAGATTAAGAGCCTTCTATTTTTCATGGGTGGGGTGGCAAGCCCGATAACCCTCCACCACCACCTCCACTGGTTGCCATGTTTTCCACCACTACATAACATTTTGTGCTCTTTATTTAATATCCATTTTTATGGTTTAAATATCTATTAATGTTTTGTAATTGTTGATAATCTGATCCATGTGTAAATCAAATTTTCTCAAGACCACTACTTGATGTGGGATTCTAGGTGCATCGCTATGCCACTTGCTTTTTTGTATGATTAGCATTATAATTTTTCTTTTCTATTAATAGATAATTAATTTTCAACCAAAATATATCCATAAGGAATTTTAAAATTAAAATTCATTATATATCTAGGGTAATAAGTCCCTACATCACACATAACTAAACAAATCATGATATCAAAAACATGAACCTAGATTACAAGATTTATAATTCCTTTATGTTTTCTTAACTCTTTTCTAATAGATCAAATAAAAGAGCTAGAGATAGAGAAGGGTAAACAATATCATCTCTTTCATAATCATGGGAAAGAAGGGTTGTAAAACTACATATAAACATGCCTACAAAAGGTATTTTTAAATGGGAAAAGGCCCTAGCTTCAAGTATGAAATAATTCAAAAAAATCCAAAAATCTTATAATCTCCTCTTTCTCATGTTGATCCTTCCCTCTTTCCTCATGTGTTTGGATCAACCTTTAATCCCCTCTAATATGGATTTTCATATTGAGCTCTATTTTCTTGGCATCTATCATGACCAATAACATCTAACAATGAGTGGTTCCCTTATTCAAGAAGAGAAATGTTGCATATCCCATTCATGTAAATCATGTAACATGGGTATTATTGTAAATGGTTTAATAAATTCCACTTTTATTTTAGATTAGGTATGGTTTGCGTCATAACTATCACGTATACATAAATATGAATGTCAATTTATGATATTACTCTTGCAAACCCTAAAATTTAGGGCTCAAAAGAGATAGTTCACTTCAATATTTTCCGTAATCCCTTCTTATAACAATATCTCAATTTATTTCATCCCTAGTCTCTCAAAATTGACAATTAAGGTTTACAAATAGATCTTTGGGTTCTAAGTGAAACTTTAAAGATAGACACAAAAAATAGGCTTTATAACTCAAGTTTGCAAAGAAGGTGATGTCTATTTTTGCCCTCTGGCAAAAAGTAAAAAACTTAGCAAAATGGACATGGGAAGTTGACAAAGTTTTAGGATTGAATCTTGAGAAAACAAGTAAAATTATATGTTTTGGAACATATGTAGTTTATTTTGGGGCACTTGGATTATTTGCATGCATTTCCCTTTGTTATAGGCTTCAAAAATTCCATACTTGGCCAAATTCTAGTGATAAAGTGGTGAAAATCAAAAAAATGATTTTAGGGGACTTTACTTCATATTTCTCCAACTCCTTGGCTCAAGGAAAAATCTATAAAAGTTAGGGAAATTGGAAAAATTTACAAAAATTCCATATTCTAGTGTTCATAGAGTAAATGCGAGTCAAAGGGGGTGTGGATGGAACCAAGGTTCCTAAAACCTTGAATGGACTCGCAAAAGCAGTTGACTCCTTTGTAGTGCGGCTAATTTGGCCACCGATGCCCTAGAGTAACATAGTTCAAGTGGGGATGAGTTCTCCGAGTGGTTCAAGGATCCGCAATACAAAGGCAGGAGGCAAGAAGTACGATGCAGTGAATCGGCAATTGCAGGCCCGAGAGGGCCTAGACAGAACTAGAGCTATGGGGACATGTGTTCCCCATAGGTGTGAAACTCCCGTAGTTTAAAGGTTAAGAAGAGGTGTGGTGTTCGCGGGATTCAAAGGTTGCCGAGAACTTGGGATGTAGGGAACAATGTTCCCCATGAGAACATTGTTCCCTATAGAGAGTTAACACCCACAAAACTAACGAAATGGGGCCGGGAGATTTGTTTGCAGAGAAGGTGGAAAATGCAGGCCCTAGAGACCCATATGGCCATGTTCCCTATGTTCCACATGGGCTCGATTAACCTAACATACCCACAAGTCAACGGAAAAGGGAGAAAAAAGTGTGTTGTGAGTAAGTTGGGTTGTGGATGCACAAGGAGTTAGAGGCACAAGTTCCACGAGTTCCTCATAGGCCCGAATTGTTTGATATATCGATTCCTAAGGTTAAAAGAAAAAAATAAAAATATAAAAGGGGGAAGTATATTTTAATGATCTGTGACATATATTTTCTCCCGTAACCGAGTTTTCTCTAAATGGGAAAAACGACACCCCTTTATCCGTAAGCCCATATCTTTTGACTGGTTGTCCATTTTTCAAAAAAACTATATACCTAGATTAGTCTTTTTAGATCCACAACATGAAATCCCCATATTTTTATTTTTATGGAGATAGGTGAGATAAAATAGAAAAATACATTACGGGATCAAAAGTGTAGTCCTAGGTTTCCCAGTTGCAAAAAATTAATGTTGTATGGTCATTTTCTTCTTCCACAAGGCAAAGTACATTGGGAATGAGTTTTGAGAATGCCCATGCGTTTTTCAGAGCAATTATTGAATGTTTTTATGGGTAAAGGGTTATTTTCAATATTCTCTTCTTTCTCTCTTCTCTCATCACTTCTATATATTGTAACTTCTCATTTTTGAGAAGGGGGGATATTCATTGTAATGGAACTCTATCAAAATGGTTCCAGAATAGTTGTGAGTTGCAGCCTCATGTTTGGACATCTTGCATGGTGATCCTTGCCTCTTATCCTCTCTTGTAATGGATTATGCATTCATGAAGCAATAAAATGTGTATTTTGTGGCTCTCTTATGCCCTTTCTCTATTTTATTGCATCTTTTCTTGCCTTCCATTGCATCTGCTAGTGTTTTTGCATCTCTTACTCTCCTTACAGGTTTTCAAGTGTGTTTTCCTCCATGGAATTGGTGTTTTGAATGTTGTTTGTCGTTGTGGCACTCAATTCTTCCCTCTCCTTACTCATTTTCTCCCATTTCCACTCACATGAGAGTGTCTCCACCCCTCTTTCTGGTGTTATCACCTCTCTAGTTTAGGTTTTTGTTTTATGCATCTCCTTCTCACCTTGGTCCCTTGGAATTTTAGAGTAGAGTTAGATAGTTGCATTTCAATTCCTAGGAGTAGTTTTAGTAGTAGGAATAGGTAGAGGAATTCGGCCTTCTCCGGAGGTCTATCTCAATTTGCAAGTCCCACAATCGAGAGATAGTCTAGACAGTTCCATGTTTCCTTAGAATTCTTGGTCATTCATGATCATATATTTTTGTGTACATACATACATACATACATATATATATATATATATATATATATATATATACATATGCATATACATACATATGTATATATATATATATATATATTTGTGTGTGTATGTATATATGTATATATGTATACATATATACATACATATATGTATGTATTTATTATACATACACACACACACACACACACACACACACATTCTCCCCGATACCCATAAAACACAACATAGAGAAGAAATTTGGAGGTACCTCAAATAGATACATGGGATGTTTAAAAGGAACGATAACCATATCATATTAAGCCAAGAACACAGATGCTAATCAAACACCATGATTAATAAGATGAAAGAAATTCACCATAATAAATTTACGGAAAACCTTTGCAAACAAATGAGAAGCAATATCATATATTATTATGGAACTCAATGAAATACAATGAGAATGGTCCTTACTTATATAGGCAAGGAATAACAAACTAAGAACCGATTAAGGTCGTAGATCAAGCCATAAATCATAGAAAAACTAATCATCAAATAACTATTCAAGTCCATAGATTTATGAGAGAACTAGACATCAAGGATCTAGTCAATACCATAGATCTAGGAAAGAACTATACCTAACAACTAGATAATATCTCCTAATATCTAAATAAATAAAAATAAATATCCACACACATAAATGGGTGAGGATAAATACAATAAAGGTAAATAATGTACCTAGGTGAACATGAGCTAAGGTAAATACCTACTCTAACACCCCCTCAAGTGAAGCTAGGGGCCAAAATAGAAGTGGCAAGTCCACAATATGAGTCCCGTCAACTAGGCGTGATGAGGTACTCGTGTACAATATATCCATGAAGAAATCTCGAACCAAAAGAAGGAAAGAATCATGTTATAAGGAAAGAGAAGAAGAAGAAGGAAGATGTTCTCACGAACACCCCCAAGAACAACTTCAAACCCCAAGCATTCCACGCACTCAAGGTAGTGACGTGATGTAAAAGGCTTTATAAAGATGTCGGCAATCTGCTATTGCTCGACTCTGAGGAAGGTACTCCAAGCAAAGAACTCCATCCTAAATGTGCTGCCGAATGAAGTGGATGTGTATCTCGATATGCTTGGTCCGCTGGTGCTCAACTGGGTTGCGAGAAATGTGAATTGCACTTTGGTTGTCACACCAAAGTATAGTCGGTGAATCTTGTGGGAATCCAACTCTGTCAATAACTGACGAAGCCAAAGAATTTGTTGACTCGTTGTAACTACTGCCATGTACTCTGCCTTTGAAGATGAAAGTGCAATAGCCTGTTGTTTTTTGCACGCCCAAGCAATTGGAGAAGAACCAAGATAGAAAAGATAGCCAGAAGTAGAACACCTATCATCAATAGAACCTGCCCAATCTGAATCTATATACCCAACCAACTGAGTAGAACCCCTAGTGTAGTGTAGGCCAAAGTGGGAAGTGCCACCTAAATAAATAGCACAAAATCCTTGTAGTAGCTTTGCCAATGACTACTATGAGGAGAATGTCCAAACCAAGACATAAGCCCTACTACAATTTTAATATCAAGGAGAGTATGGGTCAAGTACATGAGACTCCCAACCAACTACTTATACAATGTAGGATCACAAAGTGGTGTGGTACATGTGGATGTAAGAGTAACCCCAGACTGAAAAGGAGATGGACTTAGCTTGCAATCATCCATATCAAAGCACCTAAGAAGATCATGGGTGTACTTTTGCTGACTCAAATGAATCCCTGAATCTATCTGAGAAATTTGCAAACTAAGGAAATAATGCAATAGCCCAAGATTTGTCATGTCAAACTGTGTAGAAAGAGCCCTCTGAATACTCTGAATGTGGGAAGAAGAGCTGCTAGTAAGTAACAAATCATCAACATACAAGACAAGTATCACAATATCCTCACCAACATGTTGGAGATACATTGTATGATCGAATGGCAATGAACAAAACCAAGTAGATAGAAGAAAAGAATCCATCTTCTCATACCAAGCCCGAGGGGCTTGTTTGAGACCGTAGAGAGACCTTGAGCCTACAAACAAGAGAAGAATCTTAAAAAAATCCAGTCATCTGCTCCATGTATATTTCCTCTTGTATATCTCCATGTAAGAAGGCACTCTTCATGTCCATATGGTATACGGGCCACCCCTGTGATGCAGCAATAGCAAGTACAAGGCATACAGAATCCATCTTAGCAACGGGTGTAAAATTCTCAGAGTAATCAATACCTTCAACTTGTGAAAAACCCTTTGCAACAAGACGAACCATATACTTGTCAATGGACCCATCACCAAGTGCGTATTTGGTTCGGTATACCAACTTACACCTAACCATTTTTCTTCCTTTAGGAAGAGATACCAAATCCCAAGTATGATTCTTCATCAAAGAATAATACTCAGTTGTCATCGCATCATCCCACTCTTGTATCCCATGAGCCTTTGAAAAATACTATGGATCCTCATAAACTACCTGACACAAAAGTCCAAAACTGGTAGAATGTGTGTGATGATGTCTAGTGGGTGGAAGATCCTCTATGAAAGGTGATGCCTCAGAAACTATAGTATGAGCCCACTTAGGCATAGTGACAACATCAATGAGAATAGGATCCTCAATGGCATCTATGACCTCCTCATCAATCTCCTCAAAGAAAAGATCCTCAAGATGAGATGAAGAAGAAGAAGGAATGGAAGAAGATGAAGAATCATGAGTGAAACACTCATCAAACTGAACATGTGTTCGAAAAAGAACATCATGTGTATTAGGATCTAAAAGATGATAAGCTCTCATGTCCTCACAATACCCTACAAAAATCAAGGGTTTACTCTTCTTATCCAAAGCTTTCATTTTCTTCTTTGGCACAAAGGCCCAAGCATGGCTCCCAAAGACTCAAAAAAATGAGACATCTAGCTTAGTATTGGACCAAGCTTCCTCTGGATTCAAATGCTCAAGTGCTTTGTGTGGTGTGTGATTCTGAATATAGTTAGCACAATTAATTGCTTCTGCCCAATAGATAGGAGGTATATCTCTAGAATGCATCATACAGTTAGCCATTTCCTTCAAAGTTCTATTCTTCCTTTCTGTTAATCCATTATGTTGTGGAGTATGAGGAACAAAATGTTGGTGAATAATGCCTTGAATTGCCAAAAATTTAGAAAACTCATCGCTGAAGTACTCCCCCATTATTAGTGTGAAGGTTATTTATGCTACTAGAAGATTGTTTCTCGACCAATGCCTTGAAGACTTTGAGTGTGAAAAATATCACTTTTGTACTTGAGAAAATAAACCCAAGTACACCTCGAGAAATTATCAATAAATGTAAGTGCATATTTAGCTCCATTGAAAGATGGGATAGGAAAAACCATCAAGTCACTATGCACAAGCTCGAGTGGTGAAGAAGCTCTCTTAGAAAAATTCTTAGGAAAAGGATCTTGGTGTTGTTTCCCTAATGCACAACCATGACAAACTCCCTCAAGACAAGAAACTCTAGGAAGACCATCTACCATACCATGAGTACTCAACTCCTTCAAATATCTGTAATTGAGATGTCCAAATCTTTCATGCCAAAGCTTACTCTCTGAATCTGAATGAGAAACCAATCTTGTCCCTATAGAAGATGTGTCATCAAAACCCTCAAAGTGATATAGTCTTGAACTATGATCAACAATACCCTGAGCAACAAGTGAATAAGGCTCTAACAAAGTTCTTACTTCTACCCCATGTGGTGTAAAAGTCATTGTTTTCCCTTGACCAAAATGACAAATTTGATATACATAAAGTAAATTTGTAGTGATGTTAGGAACATATAGTGCATCTTGGATATTGCCACCATCAAGTTGTATATCACCTTTTCCCTCAACAGAAAGGAAGGAAGAATCTCCAACCTCAATTTTGGAAGTAGAACTCGGACATAGAGAAACAAAAGACTCCTTGGAAGAAGTCATGTGATGAGAAGCACCAAAATCTATAACCCACTTGTCTACAAGTGGTGGTAGATTTTCCAACAACATTAAGTGTTTTTCCATCTTGATTAGAAGGAGGTGGAATGGAGATAGAAATGTTGTGTTTCTTGACTACATCCTTTAAGGCTTGCATTCGCTTATAACACCTATTTTCTTCATGATTACTACCCCCACAAAAAAAGAGCATGAACGGCTAGACTTATTCTTGGATTTAGAAGACTCCTTGGGTTTTGAGTTGTTTTCTTTGGGTTTAGGAGTATTTTGAGATGGAGAAAGTGTGGATATGGTTTTACTGTTTGGTTTTCCCTTGCCCTTAGGATTAGATGCAACTAATGCCTTTTGAGTTGGAAGACTCAAGGTGAGATAATTTGGATTCTTCCTAGTAAGTCTTTCACAAAATGTTTCTAAGTTAGGCATTTTGAATGTGTCACCTAAGGCATCCATGCTAGAGAAAAAGGTAGAAACAAAAATTTGGAATGGTCCTCTCAACTTGGATAGAATCAAGTAAACACACTCTTCATCTTTCTTATCTCTTCCACTCCCCTTCAACTGTGTCAACAAATTCTTGAACTTGGTAAGATAGTCTATAATTGTTGGAAAATCTTCAGGATTAAGAGAGGTGATCTCAATTTCAAGTTGCATGGCTCTCATATGATCCACCTTACCAAATAAATCCTCTAATTTCTCCCATATTTTGAAAGGAGAGTCACACTTTTCCAAATGAAATAAAAGACTGTCACTTACATAAGTTCCTATCAAACCCATACACTCATTAAATTTGCACTTAGTACTGAAATTTCTCATATTCTCTAGTGAACACTAGTTGTTTTGAAGAAGTTAAAGCCCATAATCCTTTCCACTTAATTATTGTTTCCATTCTTGGTTTCCATGTGTGGTAATTATGTGTTGTTAATGGCTCAACATGATCTAATTCAGAAGTAGATAAAGATGCCATCCTCAAAACATCACCAAAAGAAATACAAGAACCAAGCAATGCAACAAGACCCCCAAACAATGCAATAAGAGCCCCAGATCTTGTCACTTTATAATGAGTGCATGTTACAATATGGCACTTTATAATTATAGTGTTATTCTCAAAATAAATATTTCCAATGAAAAGAGCATAAAAAACTATGTACTTTTACAAAAAATGGCATTCAAAACCGAGTTACCGATCAAAAGTTACAAGTTTTTCAATATTATGCTCTACTATTTATTTTAGTTTCCACTAAGATAGAAAATAGCAGGATACACACTTTCCTGAAATAGCAAAATCTGATCTCGGTCGTCTTAGTACCCTGCCAAAAGAGGAAAGTTTTGTCCTTACGGAAACATCTTCGCGTATGCAACCCAAGAATAATATGCAGCGTGAAACGAGAAAAATGCCCTACGTGGATCTCGAATCAAACAATGAAACCAGAAAAAAATTTCGTGATTTTTTTCCTAGCTTACGTGAATCCGAGGAAAGTGCTATCTATCTCGTGCAACAAAAAAAACCAAAAAAAATGATGTGTCAAAAATGGTCGACTTTACAGTCGATCTTTGGGTTTTGCCACCTTCCAAATCCAATGGAATATTTTTTTTACATAAAAATTCATGCATCAACAAAATACGAATAAATTCGAATATATGAATATAGAAAAAATGTTTACAAAGTGAAACTTATAGACGGATATCAACGGTAATCTCCCTGCTCTGATATCATAAAAGGAATGATAACCAGATCGTACCAAGCCAAGAACACAGATGTTAATCAAACACCATGATCAATAAGATGAAAGCAATTCGCCAGAATAACTTTACACAAAACCTTTGCAAACAAATGAGCAGTAATATCATATATTATTATGGAACTCAATGAAATACAATGAGAATGGGTAAGTGCACAAAGTTGGTGGACAATTCCGTGGACATAAAAACCTGAAATAAAGGAATCATGATCGTGGTTTTAAAACCGTAATCACGGTTCCTGAATTCTAGGTTCGGTAATTACCAAACCTAAAACCGCAATCGCGGTTTAGAACCACGAGCGTGGTTATAAACTGCGATCGCGGAACTCTGAGACAAAATTTAACAGTCCACGACTCCTTATTTTCCTCATTTTTCATTTCAAACCACGAATTTTCCTAAACGTTTTTCACTCGCACTTTCAATATCATCTCAAAATTGCTCATTGGACTTACGGATAGCGATAGATTCAACCATGCCACCAAGCCAAGGAGGTAAGTCCCCGATTGTAATCATTTTTGCATTTTAGGGTTTTTTTTTACATTTTAGGTTTTTTTTGCATTTTCATGGGTTTTTTGAAATGTTTGTTTATGTATACAATTTTCTTGTTTTATCAGTTGGTTGCAAGCTCGAAATTGTGCAAACCATCAAAACATTCCTCAAAACCCACCGAACATTCCTCAAAACCCTCCAAACATTCCTCAAAACCCTCCTCCAAACATAGATCCACCTCCTGTGGCTCCTTGTGTCCCCACTGAACCAGCAAGAACGCAAGATAATATCATTGGAAGAATCCAAGAAAATAAAATTGTCATTGAGAACCTAATTCAAATATAAGACAAAATCATGCTACAAATCTATCCCGCATGACTTTAGCCAATACATTACAAACATTGATTGGTGAAGTCGAGTCAACCAACCAAATACATAGATGGAACACCTTTAGAAGTGACTATAGGTGGTGGTATGTAGATAAACTATCCCATGCATGGACATCAAAGACAAAAAAATTGGAAAAGACCTCATTTGTGCATTATTTACCGACCCTAGAACCAATGCCCCCTGCGATTACTTCGCAAATGGTTCCCAATCCATTGGTGCCATGATGACGAGAATCAAAAACAATTTTTGGGATCGATGGTGGATGGTTTTTATTATCCACCATGTAACAATAATGAGGCTCCTCTTTATTTTTGAAGAAATTATATTGTGAGTTCGTGCTCAATGAAGTCCCGAATTATTTTGACTTTTCTAAATTTTTTGGTCGAGGAGGTGTCTCTGCAGACACTGGTGCACGCGTAGGTCATCCTAGGATCCCCCATGCCCCAAAACCCCACTGCCTTCAGTTATCCCTCCTACAGTGAAGGAGGTTGTGGAGATTGATACATTGCATGCATTGAGGGAGCTCACTGACACTCTCACCCAACATAGCACCAAGATTGCATCTAGTGATGTTGGTGGAGGTGCCATTTCTAGTGCACCACACCACTGTGGATCATGTGGTGCCGTATGCACTGCAGGCGAGACATCATTTGCTGGTTCACAGGATTTCTTTTCTATAGATGAGATGCTGGGGAATGTTTTTGGAACTGGAGCCACTGATATTGGTCTTTCACAGGTAAATTTCAAATAAATTTAAATATATATATATATATACAATAGTTTAATTCACATGTTTGAGATATATATATTTGATTGTACGTCATGTACATACATGTAAAAAACTAATTTTTTATTTTATTTTAAATACCAAGATCCGGTGAAGGAAACATTCGGCATCGACATACTAGCTACTGCGGTTGGGCGTGTTTCAAATGTAAGTTTCAAGTTGTACAAACTTACATTTTTAATAAATCATTTAATTGCACTATATTATTATAATTTGTTTCACATGTATGTTGTACATGTATTAATATTTTTCTCTTTTATACATAGGAGCCTGGCGGGTCATCATCTACTCAGGGAACTGAGGCTACTGGCATGCCTCACATGAGTTTTACGCAGGTTAGTAAATCTCTTTACACTTTGTTTCTAATTACTGGAAGTTCACACACGGATTGCATGCTTTGGACCTCTGTCATGTAGATTTTAATATTGATTTGTACATGTTTTTTGTATAGCTTATGACTGCTAGAGAGACTCCTCCATATATGCAGACTGTGGAGGCTGCTGTAGATACTGCCATAGCATCTGTAGATCCACTAACTGAGGTACACAATTTTTTAAATTTGTTAAATTTTGGAGGTTCATTATTTCTTATTAAACTTAAATCTACAATATCAAATTTTGTAGGTATATATGTGAAATATTTAATTTGAAAATTAATTATTTATATGTAGCTTACCCCTCGTGAGTCTATTGTTGTCCCTGCGACGTGTCAACAACAAATTGATAGGGATCATGACATTGCGGTAAGATTTCACATGCATTTTAACTAAATTGTACAAGTTTCTAAATTTTGAATGTATTTTAAAATTTTGGGTGTTAAAAACTTATTGTTTATGAATGTGTAGGTTAGGTTGCAGGCATGCTTAGAGACACCTAGGACCACACGGATGAAATCCATAGTGGCATCTCCCTCCACTACATCCCCAGGTCATGGACGTGCTACTTCTAGTAGGGCGAAGAGAGGGAAGATGTTTCATGAGTAGATTTATAGTCCACCTGGATGTACATATGTGGTCATGAGTAGATTCACAGTCCATTGTATATATATAGCCTTTTGTGACCGCATGTGGTCCCATATGTACATTATGACACGTGCTTAGTTTGAGATGTACACATACATTATGAACTTATGTACATATATATTTTCAGAGACGTGCGTCTGGAGCACACTTTGTTTGATTCTTATATATATATATATATCCATGTGTGTTGGTTAAATCATATTTATGACTTTTTCAGTTCTTTAACAAGCAGTGTAACGTGGTTAATCATCATCTTTGAATGGGTATACCAATTTTTCTATATGTTCTTTGTCTTGTTTGTTTACTAATGACTCAAAGAGGATTTCACTATGAGACTTATGTTTGTTTTTCTTGCACTTGGATCAAAGAAATAAATTGGCATGTGAAATTTTTTATTCCAATCTATCGGTTCAGGATATAGTAGGGTAAATTTTCAATTGGATGGAGTATCTAATTATATGACAAGGTAAAAAGAACTCAATTAGGAAATATGTTACTTGAGTAAAGATCCTCGTATAGGACCTCCATTGGGAATATGCATCACGTTGTCAAAATGAGATGAGCCATCCTCATTTTTTGAATAGGTTGTGTCTATCTCATAAGGTGGATCATTATGGGGCCTGATTCCAAGGCCATGTTCAAGTTCAATTTAAAATAAGGAATGGGAATAGGTTCTGGAACCTTCTTTGTGCGTTGATTTTGCATCCTTGAATCCATTATAAGGTCCATGACATATACCATGCAGTGGACTTTAATATACTGTGGATCTTGATGACATCATGCCATGGTACCCTACGGACAGGGAATTTTTAGATCATGATATATGTTGGCCCTATTTATATTGGAACCACTATAGTACCTATTGATTCTCACTCTTCATTATAATACAAGTGATGTGATTATAATAGTTTTTGTACCCAAATCAGTTTCTGAATGGCAATGGTATAAAGATGCTAGATCTGTAAAACTGAAACAGTTAATTATATCTAGATTGTATTTTCATAATTTACAATCTTGGATGCTTGCATTGTTTTGTCTTGGAACAATTCACATATCGCATCATTCACTTGTGCAATATTCAAACCAATAGATCTATAGGGATTATCTGATAACTTATGGAAAATGTTTTCAAGAGGTAGAGCATGCGTTATTTTAAAGAATATGGTGAGTATACTCTTAAATTGGTAATATGCTCCAAGAATTGTTCTTGTGATGATTATACTTGAATAAGCTAGTGAGGCAGGTAGCTAGTTTGGTCTATGACTTGAGGTTTCTTGAATCAGTATATACATATAATTTGCTTATGCGTCTGTAAAGAATATTTCACAGGTGAAATGTGTACATGTCAAGCCCAACCATGGCATGTTATGATGCATTCAAAGTGGTCAATTGTCAGGTCTAGAAGTGTGTTTCATTCCAAAATACAAGTATCTGTCTAGTGTCCATTGTGCTACATGACTTGAAATTTTCAAATTTTCTCTAATTTTGTAACCTACATGCCTGTAGGTGTTACTTAAAGTGCTTGAAAAAAATGCTCAATGCCTAATCTTGACAGGAGTACATATATGATAGATTCTTGAAGGTACTCTAGGTGATTTCGTGTGCTAGAAAGGCATTTTTTCGACAAGATGAAGCTAGATTTGGAGGGAAGGTTGATGATTTTATGATAATCAGTTTACAATGATATGAAAAGGAAATTCTATAGAGCTATATAGATGCAAATAGTGGGTCATGGCACCCGAACCAGCTGTGCGCGCGCTGCACATCCAGGGTGGCCAGGTGAACACTAGAGGAGGTGGTGTTTCGGTACGTGAAAGGGTCGTTGCTTCCGAGCTACTTCGTTCGAGTGTAGTCCCTTAAGATCCCTGAGACCAAAATATCGTTCAACTTTGACGGGTGACTACTCAGAATCCGTGGCACCTAGAGAGGCCTCGTCTAATCCAGAACCTTGGTGTAGGGACCCTCTACAATAGCCTCTCTCATTTTTTTCCTTCTCATTTTGGTGCTCTCATTGTCCTACTGTTTGCAAACGCGTGAAATAGTGCAGTTAGAGCCAATGTAAGGTTGTTAAACGCTATATTTTGCAAACGGTGGGTCATGGCACCAACCGATCGCTAGCTGCACAGCACGTCCGAGTGGCCAAGTGAACGCTAGAGGAGGTAGTGTTTTGGTGTGCGAAAGGGTCGTTGCTTCAGGCTACTTCGTTCGGGCGTAGTCCCTTAAGAGCCCTAAGACCAAAATATCGTTCAACTTCGACGGGTGACTACTCGGACTCGTGGCACCTAGAGAGGCCTCGTCTGATCCAGGAACCTCGGTGTAGGGACCCTCTACAATAGCCTCTCTCGGCTTTTTTCCTTCCCATTTTGGTGCTCTCGCTGTCCCTTTTGTTTACAAACGCGCGAAATAGTGCAGTTGGAGCCAGTGTAAGGTTGTCAAACGCTATATTTTACAAACGGTGGGTCGTGGCACCGAACCGACTGCATCGGCACGTCCGGGTGGCTAGGTGAACACTAGAGGAGGTGGTGTTTCGGTGTGTGAAAGGGTCGTTGCTTCCGGGCTACTTCGTTCGGGCGTAGTCCCTTAAGGGCCCTGAGACCAAAATATCATTCAACTTCGACGGTGACTACTCAGACTCCGTGGCACCTAGAGATGCCTCGTCGATCCAGGAACCTCGGTGTATAGACCCTCTACAATATTCTCTCTCATTTTTTTCCTTCTCATTTCGGTGCTCTTGCTGTCCTACTGTTTGTAAACGCGTGAAATAGTGCAGTTGGAGCCAGTGTAAGGTAGTCAAATGCTATATTTTGCAAATGGTGGGTCGTGGAACCGAACCAACTGCGTCGGCACGTCTGGGTGGCCAGGTGAACCCTAGAAGAGGTGGTGTTTCGGTGCGAAAGGGTCGTTGCTTCCGGGCTACTTCGTTCGGGCGTAGTCCCTTAAGAGCCCTGAGACCAAAATATCGTTCAACTTCGACAGGTGACTACTCGGACTCCGTGGCACCTAGAGAGGCCTCCTCTGATCTAAAACCTCGGTATACGGACCCTCTACAATAGTCTCTCTCAATTTTTTCCTTCTCATTTCGGTGCTCTCGTTGTCCTACTGTTTGCAAACACGTGAAATAGTGCAGTTAGAGCCAGTGTAAGGTTGTTAAACGCTATATTTTGCAAACGGTGGGTCATGGCACCGAACCGACTATGCCGGCACATCCGGTGGCCAGGTGAACACTATAGGAGGTGGTGTTTTGGTGCGCGAAAGGGTCGTTGCTTCCAAGCTACTTCATTCGGGCGTAGTCCCTTAAGAGCCCTGAGACCAAAATATCATTCAACTTCGATGGGTGACTACTCGGACTCCGTGGCACCTAGAGAGGCCTTGTCTGATCTGGAACCTCGATGTACAAACCCTCTACAATATCCTCTCTCAGTTTTTTCCTTCTCATTTCTATGCTCTCGCTTATCCTACTATTTGTAAACGTGTGAAATAGTGCAGTTGGAGCCAGTGTAAGGTTGTCAAACGTTATATTTTGCAAACGGTGGGTCGTGGCACCAAACCTGATGCTGTGTTGACATATCCAGTGGCAGGTGAACGCTAGAGGAGGTGGTGTTTCGGCGCGAAAAGGGTCGTTACTTAGGGCTACTTCGTTCGGGCGTAGTCCCTTAAGAGCCCTGAGACCAAAATATCGTTCAACTTTGACGGGTGACTACTCAAACTTCGAGGTACCTAGAGAGGCCTCGTCTTATCTAGCACCTCAACGTATGGACCCTCTACAATAGCCTCTCTCGGTTTTTTCCTTCTCATTTCGGTGCTCTCATTGTCCTACTATTTGTAAACGCGCGAAATAGTGCAGTTGGAGCCAATGTAAGGTTATCAAACGCTATATTTTGTAAACGGTGGGTCATGGCACCAAACCGTTTGTGACATCATGTCTGGGTGGCTAGGTGAACGGTAGAGGAGGAGGTGTTTTGGTGCGCGAAAGGGTCGTTGCTTCCGGGCTACTTCGTTCGGGAGTAGTCCCTTAAGATCCCAGAGACCAAAATATCGTTCAACTTCGACAAGTGACTACTCAGACTCCGTGGCACCTAGAGAGGCCTTGTCTGATCCAAAACCTTGGTGTATAGACCCTTTACAATAGCCTCTCTTAATTTTTTCCTTCTCATTTCGGTGCTCTCGTTGTCCTACTATTTGTAAACACACGAAATAGTGCAATTGGAGCCAGTGTAAGGTTGTCAAACGCTATATTTTGCAAACGGTGGGTCGTGGCACCGAACTGACTGCGCTGGCAAGTCCGAGTGGCCAGGTGAATGCTAGATAAGGTGGTGTTTCAGTGTGCGAAAGGGTCATTGCTTCCGGGCTACTTCGTTCGAGCGTAGTCCGTTAAGAGCCTTGAGACCAAAATATCATTCAACTTCGACGGTGACTACTTGGACTCCATGGCACCTAGAGATTCCTCGTCTGATCCATCACCTTGGTGTACGGAACCCTCTACAATATCCCCTCTCAGTTTTTTCCTTCTCATTTCGGTGCTCTTGTTTTCCTATTGTTTGCAAACGTGTGAAATAGTGCAGTTGGAGCCAGTGTAAGGTTGTCAAACGCTATATTTTACAAACGGTGGGTCATGGCATTGAACCGAAGCTCATTATTTGGTACATCCGGGTGGCTAGGTGAACGCTAGATGAGGTGATGTTTTGGTGCGCGAAAGGGTCGTTGCTTCCGGGCTACTTCATTCGGGCGTAGTCCTTTAAGAGCCTTGAGACCAAAATATCGTTCAACTTCGATGGGTGACTACTCGGACTCCGTGGCACCTAGAGGAGTCGTTTTCAAAATTTACAACATTTTCAAAATTTACTTGAATTTTTCAAAATTTACAACTTTTTCAAACAATGAAAGCTTCTCTTAGCTTCGAGAATTTAAAATTCTCTACTAACAATGCCAACCACGTGAAGGTGGAAGCTTTTCTGGCACCACTAACCTAAACATAAAATTGTTAGTCAAAGAAATTTAAGTTTCAAATCAAAACCATATACTATCTATATACATGTACACAAAATACACAAATTTAAAATAAAATATATTCAAACTTAAATCTAGATCTTTAAACTAAAAAAATTATATATATATATATATATTGAAAAGAAATTAAATATATACCAGACATGAGCATTGTAAATTCATTCCAATGAACCATCAGGATCGGATCTACTCTGAATAGCAGACAAGATTGCTTCATGATCTGACTCTCGAACCTTCTAAAGAATCTTGTTATTAGGCCTTCCTCGATATCTATACAACTGAATATTTGTCGCTAGAACTAGATGTGAATATAAGAGTATTTTCTTGTGTGTCTCAAAGTCTTCAAACACCCAAACAGAGGAGTTTTTTAATGGATACCGTCAAAGCCAAGTTCCAGTAACTACCACCTGACCGACCACCGTAGGATACTCAATCTCTTCGCCATCTATAATAGAAGAAGTCAACTTCTTTCTTTCCTCGATGTAACGACATAAGAAATAGTCTGTTCCTTCTTCATTGTCTTTCTGTCGCAATTACTGCAAACACATGTCCTACAAAAAAATAACCAATGTTGAACAACTCAAATTTAAATTACATATTAAAATTTCAATGGACATAACTCAATACAAAAATTAAATAAATAACCATAAATACCTTGTCGCACCAAAATCAAAATTTCGTCAAAGTCCTTGGATGTTGTAACTTCATCTGCAGAAACAAGTTGTAATGCTTGTGGAGGTTGATAACTAGGAAGCGGAGTTAGAGGCCTAAAAATCCATCCATCCACCCATTCTTGTGAATCACACTCAACAAAGTGACAAATTCGATACAAGATGCACAAAAATATGTCAAATTTCTTGTCCATACGGCTCACGAAGTAGTGTCTCGAGCTAAAAAATGAGTGCATATCACTTGGACCCGGTGAGTGTCATACAATCCTCGTAGCTAGCAATATGTTTTTCCTCTATCAACCAAAAATTTCTGCAAGCGTAGAATTTTCTTGAGAACCTCGAGCCATGTTGTCAGTACACCATTCCACTATGCTCTTTACATCTTTTAATATAGCACCATCTTTGTACTTCAACTCTTCTCTTGCAAGAGCTCTTTTCACACATGCCCCTGCACCGTCATGCTCTTCTTTTCCATGTCCAGCCTCAGTGAAACTCCAAATATGTTGCACACCCATCTTGATGTGCATTCTGCTCATCCAATAAAACATTCATACATTTTTAAAGCGAGACGTGTAATTATCTTACCATATATAATGTTGTTTGAAGTGGATGTCCCTATCAGACAAGTTTCCATAAAATAACTATAAACACCCTTGCACAAATTTAATAGAATGAGTACGATCATCATTGATATAAAAGTGGTACTCTCTTAAAAAAATTGATCATTCTCTGTCTTATCGGAGAATGTAGAAATGTTTATATGCACAAAAATGGCAACTTTATCTTGAGTTGTAATATTGCGATTGAACCTCCATTTGTGGTTGCAATGTGTAATTCTCTATAAAATCGACCACTGAAACAATAGTACCAATAGGAAATGTGTCTTTGCATAGTTTGAATTGTTCATCCAACCATCGAGCTCTATGTGTATGCCTCGCATACTCATAAATAATTTACTCCTTAAATTTTCTCATAAATTGAAAAATGGGCATTTGTTCTGTAACTAGCTCACACCGTTTCGACTCTTTTCCATCTTTCAACTGGTATGCAACTGATTTATATTTATCAAATTCAACTAAATTATGTCTTATTGTACCTTCAATTTGCTCATGGATGCAACGTTCCAATCTAGGTAATCTGCGCATGTACTACTGACTTCCATCTAAACAATCCTGACTATAAAAAATTGTCCAACTTCTTTTTCACAAAATATAGTAGGAATGAAATCCCTGGAAGATATTGGTGGAACTTGAACACCACATTCAGATAACATAGTTTCAAAATGAAAATTAGAATGAATACGTAAAAATTTAGCATAATGCATCGCAAATTCAACATGTTGCCTATAACAAGAAGTGGTGCGAGCATGGTTGATTTTCACATAGAATGGTTTCAACATTTCAAAAACATTGACTAATTTTAATTTCCATTCTCTTGTTCAAACTTACGAAAAATTGAGTTTGAGTCGTATCTAAGAAATGCTTTGGATGTGGTTCACGATTAGTAGAACCAACTCTCTGTTTTATAACATCTCTTGTATTAGGTGAAACTATAGTGTTATCATGCCAAAATTTAATAACAACTTCTCTTATAGCATCAGAATTATTTTTGTCCTTACGCGGTGCTCTAGTAGAAAATGCCCAAAAATCAACATTATTGAGTGATTGAAGGATATTACGTCTTTCAATTGCTTTCATTAGAGTTTTTTGATTAACTTGCAACATTCGATTTGTTTGTGTAATCAAACGTTGTTTTTATTGATTCACTTACAACACTAGTAGCAAGTACATGACGCACAATATTACTATCCCTAGTGTGTCTCTTGACACCAACAGTGTGATATGCATCATGAAGGTTTTCAACAATTGTAGAGGTTTGACCACGTATGTTAGATGTTGTCAATCCTAAGGTGTTTAATATAGGTCTCATTTTAATCAATTTCATCAAACTAACCAACAATGACATCTTTGGGAATCATTTAAAATTTCAAAATGATTATCCCAAATTTCAAAGTGGCTTTTCTTTGATTTGTCGTTCAGAAAGTTTGTCAGACATTGGTTTCAAAATGTTTTCATCAATTTCAATAAAAAAATTAGGTTTCTTACGTAAAATCCTAGGAGGTGTTTTTGTCAAATTTTTCTTGTCTACAGTTTCAACATGAATTTCCTTATTCACATTTTCATTATCTCCTTCAATTTCAACATTTGCTACATCATGAGTATTTAATTCTTCTTCAACATTGATAGTAAAAACTTCTTCATCATGAGTATTTAATTCAACTTCAACATTGATAGTAAAAACATTACCTAGTTCTTCATTGCTTACAATAGTTGGGATTGAAGATGAACCTCTTCTAGATTCACGAAGTTTCCGCATTCATTTAACATTTTGAATTTTGTTGGCCTCTAATTCGTTTGGTTTTTTTACTTAATGACTTCCTTTTTTGACTTTATTTTTTGTCTCCCATGATGTTTTGCTTCCGGTGATAAGAAAAACGTGTAGAAAAAGACAGAATTTTGCAGTAATTCGTACGGTAAGGTCAGAGAGTAAAAATCACATGGTAATTCAGACATTGGAATGTGTGTAAATATGATTTCTGAACCACAAGCGCGCTTTATGAATCAGAACGCGCTTTATAAAGCTGCGCTCACTTTTGTTTATAAAGTGCACTCGTAGTATTGTTAAAAAACGGCGATCGTGGATCTATCTGCCGAACCTAAGCCTCGAAAAATCTTTTTTTTCCCAACCAAAGCTATGGAAGGTCATTATAAAGTGTAAAAGGTCAAAAAACCTCAAATCTGCTCTTCCAAAGACTTGAACCATGCTAAAAAACTAAAAACATTTCACAAAAATGGTGTCATCACATAGGGGAGATTCTTAGCTTCGTAGAAATATTGTTTTTAAAGTGAATAGAATAAGATAAATATCATTTTATAATTTCTTACTAACAATAGGTCTTTAAGACATTTTTTCCCGTGAATGTTCATGTCTACATTTAAGACTGTAACTTTTGTTTCACTTATCAAAATATGATAAAACTTATACCATCCCAAGCATGGACAAATTCTATACACGTAAAAAAAAAAAAAAAAAAATTGATTTCAATATTTTTTGATATAGTTATGGCGGGTAAACGGAAAGCGCTCCATTTTCTAAATATTTTCAAACCACTTTCACGGAAAAAATCATTAAAAAAATATTACTAAAAAAAATATAAAATAAAATCCATCCCAAGATAGACAACTACATCTAACATTTCACCAAAGGAAAAAAAAAATAACAAGATTTGGTCATCCAAAATGCGAGCAAACGGACTACAATCTTATAAGTTTTTCAAAAAAAAAAAAAAACTAAGTCATATAATTTTAAGTGTTTAATATAGCTAAACTTGTCCGTTTTTTTAAAAATTAGTATTTTAGAAACTAGATTTCGAATGCTACGATTCATATTTATATAAATTTTTCTAATTTAGAGTGCGTGTATAGCTAATAATCCCTACAAGTTGAGATTTCGTTGTTTTTTGCAATATGACGTCCACGGATGACCCTATATTTGTCCATCAACTTCCTGCACTTACCCGAATGGGCCTTGCTTATATAGGCAAGGAATAACAATCTAAGAACCAGTTAAGGTCATAGATCAAGCCATAAATCATAGAAAGAACTAGTCAAGTTCATAGATTTATGAGAGAACTAGACATCAAGGATCTAGTCAATACCATAGATCTAGGAAAGAACTAGTCAATACCATAGATCAAGGAAAGAACTATACCTAACAACTAGATAATATCTCCTAATATCTAAATAAATAAAAAGAAATATTCACACACATAAGTGGGTGAGGATAAATACAATAAAGGTAAATAATGTACGTAGGTGAACATGAGCTAAGGTAAATACCTACTCTAAAAATGTTATGGATTAGGAAGCCCATGTAAGCAACAATTAAAGAACCTTAATAATATATTTTCAACATGCATCGGTTTAGGGTCACACTTTGGATCCTAGTGCGGGTGAGAAGAGGCAAGTGTTGTCATGTGGGAAGCCACATGTGGACCTTTTTCTGTGTTACCTGACCACCCATAGTTTGATTCTCACACCTTCATTTTTGCCACTTTGGACATTTTGTCTAATTTATGCATCACTTCCTCACACCATCAAAGATGCACAAGATGTACCACAAAAAAACATTTACAAATTTCGGTAAATAAACAACGGGACAACACACATTAGAAATATATCTAGACCATACTTGATTCTTTTGATGTGGATGGTCAACAAAGGAGGTCAAATAAATATGTAATTGGAGTTTTAATGTCAACCCTATTTAAAGAGCATACCCTTCTTTTGTACCATCTTGTATTCAATCTCATGATGATCTATGTGGACATCGATATCATAGGATCTCACACTCGGTTCTATGAAAATATCAACAATTGCACTCACATCCAACAATTTTTGTAATACCTATGGTAGGTGTTAGGCCATCATAATAGCTAGAAAGAGATTCCAAGATCATAGGACAAGGGGATGTATTTGAACTTTCCCAACTTTCTCAATTTTCTCATCAACAACAACATATTTCTTCATTATGAGAGTTTCACCAAAATTGTTGGACTAAAAATTGGAAGCAAAAATGGATGTTGAGATTCACCGAGTTTCAAATTTGGTCTCGCAAAGACTACAAAATTATTTCTACAATACAATATACAAACTTCTATTCTAATGACACATAATTTAATTTTTATTAACAAATAAGATTTACCAACAAAATAAAAAATATTCTTAGAACATATTGTTTTGTGGAAACAATCAAAATAAATTACTCATTATCCGATAAAATACAGATCCCTTTTTCTGCAATACATCCCTATTATATCTACCAACTTATTTGCAACTAAAACATCTCACAAAATTCCTTTCTCTATAACATTTACTTTGGTGGATGCCTATAACCCTATTTTAAAGCTCCTATTTATAATTCAAAGAAAAAACAAAAGGATTAACCCCATTACCCTTAATTTTATTAGCAATATTTCGAGTTTTTTCCCTTATTATAGACATATTGTTTCCCTAAAGACGAAATTGTGAAATCCTACTTGCAATTTTCCAAAAATAAAAAACCTGCCAATTGGCTCAAGAAAATCAAGAGACTTTAAAAAATAGACGTCCAAATTACTTATAAAATAAGTAATCCTCATGGAAAACATGTGTTTGTTCTCTCTGTACAGTCGTAAAATTGTTTTTGACAAGGACATGGCTACTATTTATTTGAAATTTTTGGTCACCTTGAAATTTCCGTTTTTGTGCCATTTGTTGCTTGCTAAATCCTATAATTTCCATTGTACATAAATATCATCTGACAAATGTATTTGATAGTACGTAACATATATATAACATGGAATCCATACTTCAAGGCATGCACCAATTAAATGAGAAACTCGGTTTCCAACAACAATGTTATGTAGAAAACAAAACATTGCAGGTGCATAACATTTTAAATTACAATTACATGTGTTAAATGTGTTAAATGTTCCATCTCATTTTAAATTCTTATTTAAAAACATGACACTATTTCTTTTTTACTCCTATTGTTGCAAACTATGATTGTATTCTACTTTGTTGTCTTCTAAAACATAATTTTGGCTTCTTAATCCAAATATTTCTTTTGGATTTGTATAAAAATTATTTGTGGTTTCATTTTCTACGTTGATTGTGTTGTTATAATATTTTTTTCTTTGATTGCAAGTATAGTAGATTGGTATTCATCACTATGATTGCACATATTGATATGTGGCCTTGGCCTTTTAGTCATATCATCAGGTTGAGATTAAAAAGTTGACGACAAAGTGGATAGATTTTTCCTAAATACATTGTATTCAATCTACATCGTTGAAATGTGGAAAACTATTGACATTTTTTCTAACAAAATAAACCTAATCTCAATAAAAATGATTATGATACTTATCGATTGAAATGTTTCCTTTACAAAAGTTGATTCCATTCTTTTAATTTTCTATTATATTTAAACTCATACGTGACAAAAATACACTTTCCATTATGCTTTGATGGATGTCCATACCCTCCTCTAAAGCTCCCATTTTGGCACAAGCTACAAGTACTCTCACAAATGTTACAGAGTCTAGTTTACACTTGCTAAATGCATTTTCTTGAATGTTTATAAGGCCTTTTCGACCAACCTATATTGTGTATATCCCTGTAATCATGGAAGTATATGAGACTACATCTCTTTAAGGTAATAATCATTGGGTTACATAAGGTGTAAATAAATTCCAAGGTCCACCACAATAATTATCTCGCATTAAATGCAAATAATGTCTTCTAGCATCTCAAGTTAGGTTTTATATGCCTCCCCTCTAATGAGTGGGTGTAGCTTATTCTTATTTCTGGGAGATCAATTCTCTATTGTGAATAGTGTGTCATGGCTTATAATGTCATTCGTATATTACTTAAGGTAACTTCTCAAGTTGTCTACTCATGTTAAATGATTTATCATGAATAACTTGAAATCATTGCCAATATTTAATTAGTGAACTTAAACTATCAAGAATATAATATTATCATTCTTACAAGTGTCTAGGTATAGGTCGTTACTCGCCAAGTAACTAACCAAGCAATTAAGTGTCACTTTTAGGGAGAGTGGGTTGCAATAGCACCACAAGTAGTGGTGTTTGCCTCTAGGGTCATCTTGAGTGGTTAGTGCCACTCAACATAACCCAAGTAGTGAATTTTCGTACATGTATTCTAGGGTGTTATGACCCTAAACAAAAAGATAGGAAAAATGAATGCAAGCACAAGACATCAAACACATGGTACCAAGCATGTGTAGTCAAATCAATACCAATAAATAAATAATATTAATCAACAATATATCCAAATAATTTGTGTGATTGTGTGAATTTCCTAAACATCTCTATGTGGAAGTTTCCACCCTAATCCTTCACCTTCTCCCTAATGATATCCTCCTCTGCGCATCCAATTCTCAACAAGGGAGCCATGTGTTGCATCCAACTCGGACCAAAAAGGTAGTTAGTTTGAGATATACATACAAGTAATTGAAGCAACATTAAATCCTAAATAAGTCATAATAAGTAATTCATTATTAATTGCAACACATGATTGATCCATAATCACTAAATCGAGTGTAATAATCAATTAAAATAAATTAAATTCATCCACGTAATAAAATCCAATTATTACATCAAAAGTATTATTCTTTTCGTGACATATTATAGGGTGTGACATAAGCATTGATTGGATCGTTACAATGGTTAATAATAACTTGATAATTAGTCACTTTATCTTCTTCTTTTGATGTTATTACAAAGTCACAAGTACTATATTGACACCATAGGAGATGTGTGGTATTATAAAGGAAGAGTTATGACTTTGTGGTGAGCAAACATGTGTGTGGGATGATGTTGAAGTTGTTGGTTAAGAAAGATCATGTCTTAGAGAAACATTGTGGTGCCACAAAATGATTGAAGGCTCATATCCTCCTAAATAAGCATATTTGGGTAAATTATGAATATTTTTAGCACCCCTTTTCATTATTTCATCATATAATGTTGTTATTTGAGAAAATACAATTGAATTAGACACCAATTACTTTTAACTACATGCGTAAAGATAGATAAGGAGAAATCAATCATATGTGAGCATTTTTGTCAGTATTTCATATTGTTGAACGTCGTTATTTGAGAAAAAAATTTACCAAATTACGCCAATTTAGGTGTGATAAGATAAATTAAGTATATGTGGGCCAAAACATGCATATTTTATCATCATTTGTCATTTTTATTATCAAATGTCGCATTATTTGAGAAATTGATTTAGGCATGATTAAGTGCAATTACATACATGAAATGGGAGTCGAGAAAACAACCAAATTTGACCTCAATCACTTTTTGTGATTGAATTTCATTATTTGAGAAAATGTGACTACATTGGACCTATATTAGGTGCAATCAAATTTAGGTGGATGTGGGGCAAATTTGGCATATATGACAACTAGTTATTTTTACTTCATGATTGGATGTCTTTGTTTGAAAAAAATTTGTTAAATCATGCCCCGATTAAGTGCAACCTAATTGGAGTAGGTAGATTTTGTAAAAAAATGGTACATATGAGCATCATTTGTCATAACTTTATCACCAAATGTCATTATTTGAGAAATTTTGACAAAGGTAGGCTAGATAAAGTACAATCAAATAAACATAAGTAGATTTGGGAAAAGTTGGACATATATGAGCACCATTTATCGTTGTTTTATGATAAAAAGATGTTAATTAAGTAAATTTGAACATATTATGCCCTGATTAGGTGAGATCAAATAGATGTAGTTAGATCTAAGTATAAACGAGCATATACAAACATCATTTGTCATTATGTCGTGATCGAATGTTAGTGTTTGAAAAATAAAATATGTCAAATTTTGAGAAGATGGATGTAGGTAGATTTAGGCAAAAGTGGGCATATGTGAGTTCCATTTATCATTTTTCGTGATCAATCTGGTGGTATTTGAATAAAATTGTCAAAATAGGGCATTGATCATGTGTAATTAAATACATGAACATAGATTTGGGGAAAACCGGGTGTGTTGTAGCACTATTTTTCATAATTTCATGATTAAATGTTGTTATTCATGAAAATTTAATTTGATTAGGCCCCAATTAAGTGAGAATGGATAGTTCAGGTAGACTTGAGGAAATTGGGCATATTTGACCACAATTTGTCACTATTTTTGTGAGTGAATTTTATTATTTAAGTAAATTTGATTGAATTGGGCCATAATTAGGTGTGATCAAATTCATGATGGTAGATATGGGGAAATTTGGGAATACATGACAACCATTTGTCATTTTATTATGAGTGAATGTTTTTATTTGAGTAAATGTTTCTATCTTAGGTTTTATTTGGATGTGATTTCGATAAATTTAGGTAGATTTGGGGTAAATTCGGCATAATAATACACCATTTATCAATATTTAATGATCGAAGATCATTATGTGAGAAAATATGTCCATTTTAGGCCTTGATTAGGTGCAATTAGATATATGTATGTGGATTTGAGGAAAATTGGCCATACATGAGTACAATTTTTCATTTTATCGTGATTTATAATCGTTAAGAAATTTGGACAAGATCGGGCTACAAATAGTGAAAATAAAGAAATGTAGGTATATTTAGAGGAAATTACCATATATGAGCATGTTTATCATTATTTCGTGAGTAGATGTCATTACTTGAGAAAATTTGATTGAATTAGGCCCCAATTACGTCTTTTTGCATACATGAAAGTAGATTTAGGTTAAATTAGGAGTGGTTGAGTACCATTTGTTGTTATTTCATGATCAAATGCTACTATTTGAGTAATTTGATAGCATTGGGCTCTAATTAGGTGTGAATGGATTGTTGTAGGTAGACATGAGGAAAAGTATATATATTTGAGCATCATTTTTTGTTATCTTTAAAGTGAACTTTGTTACTTAAAGAAAATTTGACCAAATTGAGCCCAAACAACTATGCTTAGATGCATGATGTTAGATTTGGATTAAATTAAGAATTTATGAGAACATTTTATTAAATGCATGATGTTAGATTTGGATAAAATCAAGAATTTATGAGAACATTTTATCATTGTTTCATGAGAATACTTCATTGTTTGAGAAAATATGTGTAGATTAGGCCTTTTTATGTGTGATCAAATAGATTTAAGTAGGTTTGGAGTAAATTGGGCATGTATGAGTACTATTTACCATTATTCGTGATTGAACATCGACATTCAAGAAACTTTGATTAGATTATGCCTCGATTACTTCAATCGGATAGATATATGTAGATTTAAGGGAAATTAGTCATTTGTAAGCACCATTTATGTTTATTTCGAGGTCAAATATCCTCAATTTAGAAAATGTGACTAGATTACATGTGACCAAATAGATGTGGGTAGAGTTACGAGAAATTGGTCATTTATGAGTGCCATTTATCATTATTTTATGATTAAAGGAAATTATTTGAGAAAATTTGACCAAATTAGGCTAGATTATGTTTGACCATATAAATATAGGTAAGAGTTATAAGAACTTGAGCTTTTATGAGCACTAGTAGTTGTTTTGTGTTTAGATGACATTATTTGAGAAAAATTGAGGTAATTATATCTTAACTATGTGCAATTAGATACGTGAAGGTAGATTTGGGGAAATCAAGCATATTTGAGCACCACTTATTGTTATTTCATGATGGAATGTCATTGTTTGACTATTTTTTCCGATATCAGGCCCTAATTGGGTGTAAATACATAGTTGTATGTAGATTTGAGGTAAATTGTGTATATTTGAGCACATTTTGTTGTTATTTCAGGGCAAACTTCATTATTTAAATAACTTAAACCAATTTGGACCTAATTATATATAATCAAATACATAAAACTAAATTTGTGAGAAATTAGGAATATATGAGACCCATTTGTCATTATTTCATGAGAAAATGTTGTTATACGAGAAAATGTTTCGGATTTGGACTTATTTAGGTAGGGTTAGATAGATTTGGGGTTAATTGAGCATATATGTAGTGCCCACTTTTTCTAGCCTCAATTACCTATTGAATTCTTAACCCATAGTTGTGACTTAACATGGTTTTGACATGATTTTTATGTATGATATGTTGGTTGGCCTTCATGGACATGTATGGTGAATTGGGCGTGAAACGCCAATTTGACTTAATTAATATATTGACACTCTTTATTTGAGATTGTGGATACTAATAGTTTTCTATGTGATTTGGGCCTAATTCCTATATGTTGGATAATTAGCTTAGTCACGTACCTTGATTTTGTAACGTAATCGTTTTGTTGATAAGGATACATGATGGCAAGGTGATATGACATTTGTATGTATTGTAATACCTAACATATGACGAATTGTGTGAGATTGTGCATTCCACGTTGATGATGGTGATATCATTAATTTACATGTTTGAATTTATTCGCTTAGTGAGCAGCTAGTTTACTCTTGTATTGGATAGGTGTGTTTAATGTGTGCAATGAGTGTGCAGGTGACAGGTCACAGGAGAACATGGGACTCAGGGCAGCTACGTAACTTTGCACAAGCAGCCCATGGGCTAAGCCCTAGCCATGTTTATTGCTTGAGGCCTTAGCGTTAGGATTATTATTTTGGGCACCATGGATGACCCTCATTTGTAATGAAATATGTCTTGTAATTATTAATTTTGCTTAGGGTGTCTAGTTGTGTTGTAAACTTGTTTTGGGGAATTAATGACCCCACTTGCATTAAGTTTTGAATTAGATTAATGATGTACTTAATCTAGAGGGTTTAGGGTCACATGTGAACCCTTGGGTGGTCCCCACACCCTCTACCATTGTGCATAATTTTCCAAACCCGAAATTGGGTCATTTTGGGCATTTTTAGGGACCCCTTTTTAGTTTGGGAATTCCCTTAACATAAAAATGAGCCCTTGGACCCTACCTAATAGGTAGGGGGCTTATTTCCAAGGCTAGAGGGAGTTTTCCCTCCCTTTTTGCCTCTTGTTTGGTCACATCTATGTAAGAGGTATGGATTAGTGTGCTTGTTAAAAGTTGCACAAAGATTGTTTTGTTATCAATTTAGGTAATTTGGGAGAAGAGGGCTAAAAGGCATTTTACCCTTTCTCTCTTTTGTTTTGGCATCTTTGACCTTGAAGGAAGAGAGGGGTGACACATGTCACCCCCTCATTTGTGAGGATTTTTCTTGCTCCTCTTCAAATTTTCCTTCATGGGAAAAGAAGAGACTTTTTTTTTTGAGCTTTTGTTTGGATGTTGTGGATTTGGAGCTAGAGTTTGCTTGAGTCAAGAAGTGGAAAAGATTGAAGTTGGAAAGCTTTTTGGAGAGATTTCTTTGAGGTAGGTCTCTTAAGCCTTATTATATGTGTTGTATTCATGCTAGTTGTTAGATTTTTTACTTGGAAATGTGGTTGTTGCATGTGGATTTTTATTTATTATTACTTGTTTTTGCTCCCTCCATCATATGACATGATGGAGTTTTGGAGTTGTGGGGGAAGAGATAGGGATTTTTCCCTCTCAATCCTCATATGCTTGATGGGAAAGCCTTGTAGGATTTAGTTTTCCCCTCAAATGGTTGAGGTGGGGAAGTTGGTTCATTTGGCTTGAACCTCCTTCCCCATTCTTGGTAAGGAAACCCCTTTGGGGTTTGAAAATCCTTCCAAGAAGGATTTGGTGAAAGGGAGGAGAAATAAGGAGGGCTTGAATGAATTAGGAGAAATAAGGAGGGCATGGAGATCTTGTTTTAATGCAACTATTGTTGGTTACAATTTTGGAGAACTTCTCTCCTCTCTTCCCCATTTGTTTTAGAGGTAGAACTTGGGTTCTCCTCTTTTTCATCTTTGTAAAATTTGGAGTCTTGTTTATACTTGTCTTGTGTTTTCATGTGGATGTATCATTGTTTGTTCACCCTCATTCTTGTGCATAGTTTTGGATTGTTGTCCTCTTTCCCATGGGCTTGGGGGAGGCTAGCATGCATTCCAACCTTGGAAAGGCATGTAATGATGCCTAAAGGTTGGGTGGTTAACAAGCCATGATTCTCTTGGAGTTAGATCCTTGTAAAGCATACGAAGTTGGAGCCTTGAGCTTGGGGTTTGCTAGAGTATTTTGGTGGCATGGTCTTATTTGACTCTCTTCTTGTCTTGAAAATTTCCCTCTTGAGAGTTGAAATTCTCATGTAATCTTGATTTAACATATGTTGTTGGAATATCACTTCATTCTTGAAAAGAGAACTTGATTATCTGGACCCTTATGTATTTTAACCATTTTGGAATCATGGTGTGGTTGAGAGCTCAAGCTCCTTGGAAAACAATGTTGTAACAAGTTTGATCTATTTAATAGGAAATTGATGGTAGCCTTTTTAAAAGAAAGTTAGTATATTATGGAGTTTTAGGATTAACCTTGTATGGAAATATTACACTTCTATCATTGTTTCCTTCCATGTGAAATTTAATGAGTTGTTCTTATTAGTAAATCATACTTGAATAGGTAATATCCTTTGAAAATTTTAAGACATAAGTCTCTTTTCTTGTTGGAAATACCTTGTTACATTTCTTTTATCTCAAAATATGTAAATCATCTTAACATAAATAGTTATAGAAAAAATTGTAAGTTCTACCTTTCCAAGCTAATAAACTAAGATTGAAGTTTTCATAGTATGAAATATTTATATCTTTTACATTGTGTACAAGATATTAAAATATATATGTACCTAATATAGTTTTATTATAGGGTTATTATATCCTACTTAAACAAAATAATATTTATAAATGTTATATGAATATATAAATCAACGTGAATACGTTAGACATATATATATATATATATATATATATATATATATATATATATATATATATATATATATATTTGTATTTGTATTATTAAACTATTAAAAGCTAAAGAAAACAATGTAAAAAAAGACAAAAGAATAGGGAGGGCCGAACCCCTCCCCACTCCCCCCACGCATTCCACCTCGCCGCGTAGCCCTCTCCTCGTCCTCCCCGGCACTACCTATCCCCTTTCCTCCTCTGTCCACCACGCACCGATCTCTACCCCCACACACCCGTCTCCCCACTCTCTCCCTACCAGACCCCCATCCTCCAAAACCTTCCTTCTCTCCCACGCGGCTTCCACTCCATTACCTCCCACACTATCGCATTGCCCCCTCTCTCTCCACACCATTTTCTTCCCCAAAACCGCGGCCAAACCCTCCTTTAACACACTTTACTGGTTCATATTAGAACTAGAGATTTCTCCTTCCAGGGCTCTCAAGCAAAACTTTAAAAAAAAATAATTAACAATAGCTAATACATCTCCATATCCATTTTGGATGATTGTTTGAGCAGGTTGTCTTTCAAAGAATGCATATTTACATTCAAACATTTTGGACACCCACCATTAATCCGACCAAGAGGAATGTGAATGGAAGAAACTTGCAATTTACATATAAAAATATGAACACAATAAGATATCATCCTTTTTCTCCATAAGGCCAAGCACCATAGCTTCCCAAGCAACCCGCAAAAATAAGCACAAGAAAAATAAAATGAGGAAAAAAAGAAGGGAAAAGAACATAAGGAAATTTTAGGGCATCTTTAGGGAAAACTTAGATCAAGGGTTGAGATAGCTTCTATCCTATGGCTCACAATTAACCCTACATTCTTTTGGAGCCAAGTGTATTTTAAATGTGAATGGAAAATAAAGTTTAAGAGGTGTGCATGTGGGTAAATAAAATAAAAAGGGGGAATCTAATTAACTAAAAAGGAGTGTAGACTCATACTAGGGTGTCCCTAATAAATCTAATAATAATTAAATAAATGAAAATTGTTTCGGGCTAGTGGTTGAGTAATTGGGTTAGTCAAATTAGTTTAAAATAAATAATTTCAAAAATTGGTTTTGTATCATTAGTTTTAGTATTGTTAGTAATCACTTTCAAAAAAAAAAAAAATTACCCTAATTTTTAGTTACACTTGGGTGTGGGTTACGGTGTCCCGAGGTGGGGCACTACATTTGGTATCAGAGCGATGGTTCGCACTTGCGGACGCTCTAGGTAGAACTTTAACGGGTTATAAATGTTTTCATAATACTAAAAGTAAACAATTAAAATCGTTTCCGCTAAACTATTCCAGGGGTAAGGTTATCTCTCAAGTAACTGCTTGGAGTAAAATGTTTTCTAAGACAATAGATGGTAGGCACATTTTGATCACTTAATTTGTTTAAAACAATCAGTAAAACTTAAGAAAAATGTCGTGTTTAGATGACGTGCAAAATGGCTTTTGGTCTCCATAGTAATTATGGATTGGATAATCTTGTTCCCTAGTGAAATGGAAGCCGCATCAACTTTTAAAATCATTTGATCATATAGATAAAATCATTTTTTTAGCTCTTTTAATCACATTTTGTTTGTGACAACAACTTAAAATTTAAGTAAAATTGTTTCGATTTGGGCCTATAAAGTGGAGAGCGTTAGTAAGAAATTGAAAATTTTGGCTTCTAACTTGTAGTATTTCTCCATGTCGAGTGTTTACAATGATTAGATTCAAGAAAAAGGAATAGAGAATTAGTTTTCGAGTGTGTTTAGGAGGTCTCTAGATGATTTGTTCAAAACACAAACTTGTAAATAACATTAATTAGCCTCGAAAAGTATGCCATATCTAGAGTTTTGGTCATCAGTTTTTCATTTTGTGAGTTGCGTCGGGTTCTCTATATATAGGAGAATAGAGTCAAGTTGTTAGAACTCATTTTTGAATTGGGAATTACTTATTTTCAAGACCCTTTTTGTAGCCATTTGTCACTATAAATCTGCTGATATACAATAGTAAAACTGTAATAGTTGGCTTCGAGATAGTGCTTCCAATTTGAAATCTATTCACCAGTTTTTAGAAATGTACATTTTGTTTGACTCTCTGTATAATAGAGAATTGACTGGGAGCTTTGTTTCACCATTTGAGTGTTGGATACTTCTTTGGTAGGCTCCTTTTGTAGCCATTTTCTCTAGATCGTAGAACAAGAAAATCTGGTCTTAATAAATAAATAGATTTCTTAGGACACCTTTGGAGGGTGAATCATGTTATAAAATGTTTATTGTTTTAAGCTACGTGTTTCTCGGTTGAATGCTAAGACCCAAAATAAATTTTGTGCAACAAGTCATCTTTGATTGCTAGCGACCTTGGTTAGATATGTCTTTCTGGTCACCAAAGGTCTAGTTGTTGGTTTTGAAAATAATAAGTAGGTCAAGATAAGAATGTGAAATTGTTACCTTGATATAGGAAATTTGATATGATGACGTTTGATTGGTTGTTTCTTGTCTAATAGATCCTTTGTTTCTTGGGAATATCAACTGTTGTGTTAGAGGTGCCACTTTAGATCTAATGAAACACTTTCGGTATGAGTGTAAATTAAATGTCTGTATCTTGTAAAAAATTTCCAATATGATAAAATAGTCTTCCAGCGTTTTGATATTTCACTACTATGAAATTGAAGATAATTTGTACTCCTATGATATATATTTCTAATCTTAGTTTTATAACCCTTTTATAAGGAAATTTACCAGAAGATCTTATGTTCTTGTTATCAGTTTTTTTTAAATTATGATTTAAAATTAAGTATAATTGGATGAAAATAATTTACTAAATTTTCTCTAAACAATAAATGATAAAGAAAAAGGAAAGTTAGTATCTTTCATTATAGGATGGTGTTGCTTGAAGTGATATCTCTTAGCTAGTTTATCCTCTTCACGTAACGTAGGAATACATTGTGATATATAAAATGAATCTAGTTTTCACGAACTCCAAATTATCATCAAAACTATTGGTATAAATTTTAGAGTTAACTTCGGAAATGATCTAGTTAATTTTCTTAATCCTTTTGGAGCTCGATAAACCTATCTCCATACCCTAATCTCTTATTAAGTTTTGTTGCATGACAACTTGGTTAAAACCTTCTTACCTTAGTAATTACACATATGATTTCAACTCTCCTCAAGTTGATTTAAAATGTTATGAGTGATCATGTTTATACTGCTTTTACTTACGTGTAGAAATAAGGGAATCACCCTCTTTCTAACCTCAAATTCGTGGACTTAGAAGAACAATGGTCATGCAAAAATTTTTATATATATAATAAATATAAACAACGATATTTTATCTCTCTCTTGGAAAGAAAATAAAATGAAATGAATTAGTGTTGAACACTTTCTTGGTTAGGCACTATGTTGTATCGATGATGGTGTTGACTGTGAAAGAACAAGTAATGTGGTCCAATAGGGGTGAAAGTAATGTTTCAAAATCCACAAAAATATATATTTATTTATAAATCTAAAAGCACAATTGTGTACACTTACCTTGTAAACAATAATGGAATATTGTAATTATTTGTATCTTGGAAAACTTTTTATATATATAATTAAACAACGTTGGTTGGATAAACAATGTTAATCATTGTTACCCCTTAAAAAGCTAAAATTGGGGTGATCCTAAAACTATTGCTTTAGATGTGATAGGTGTTGGTTACTAATCTTTGTCTTGTGATGTTCATATGGTTTACACATTTAATGTTGGGAATTCTGTAAGAAACTAGGTATTGTTTTGTCTTCCTAAATATTTAGGTGAGAAAGTTAACACGATTGATAGAATGGTTGCGATGATCTCGCAAATCCGATATGCTCTTGACTATTAGACTCTTAGGAAACTCCTTTATAAGATTTCATCCACATATAAGAGTATGTTATTATAATGTAAATGATGTAAGATCTTATTGCGAGGACTAAAAATAATGACTAACTAGCCTTTCCACCTACCGTAGGTAGAGCCGTCCTTTGTAATCAGTATAAGCACTAGTTTTTATATATATATATATATATATATATATATATATATATATTGAAATTATTTTGGGGTCCTCTTCAAAACACGGTTCTAATTTCTATTACCACTCAAATAGGGTGGCGTAATTCTAATTTCTTAGTATAATATGGATTCCACCCTTGTTAATAAGTGTAATTATTTTATACTTATATCTCTTGCGACCTAATGGGCAAAATTTGACCAAATAATTGTTGAGTAAAATTTAACATAAGTTAGAGATCTTGAGAAGAGATTTAGACCTTACCTTTCATTAAAGGAAGATGAGTGTTTATCTCTTGTTCGCTTGAGGAAAGTATGGACGGAAAAGTTTTTGCATCCCATCATGATGTTATTTTGTAAATTTTGATAAGTATGTTGATAAGATTCGGGAAACATTCTCTTTAAATGGATTTTGTTTTTGTGTAACTCATTCTTGTTTGATTTTGATTATAATAATTAAGAAATGATAAAATTTAAGTAAAACTTTTTATTAAACTGGAAATTTGTGGATTGTTGTTTCATTAAGGAGTTATGGCTTGTTTGGGGCATAGAAAGTTCTAAAATTGCTTTGTCATAATGAGAACTCATATAAACCAACTTACAAACAATAATAAATTAAATTTTCATTTATGAGACTTCTAAAGCATCTTGTCTCGGAATGGAAATGTTTTATAAAATGGTACATGCTATGAAACTTTGGAAAACAAATTAGAAAGCTAATCCTAACCTAGTAGTGGACTATATATATTCCACCCACAAATTTTTTTTTCTTACAATCATTTAGCAAACAAAAAAATAAATAAATAATGCCAAATTAAGACAACTCCTTTAACTATGTTTGGTAGTAAGTGAATATTCTTCCTTGACATTAATGAGTAATGTTGATTATTGAACTATTTTAAAAGACTCGTGAACCTTTTTTTCAAAAGTTAGAGTAATGATGAGTTAGGAGATGAAACCACACGGAACTTATAAACTTTTTCTCTCTCATTGTGTGGTATTTTGGCACCTTGGATAGTTTCCTTAAGTGTTCTAGACGCGATTAATATTCAAAACCTTTAAATTCATTTAAAACAACATTTATGTTCCTTCGCTCATCGCTCATCCATCATCTTGGACCCTTATAGGAAAGTTAGATGATGAGGCAAATGAATTCGGTTTATACAATTCCCCTTGGTTAATACTATCCTATTTGAAATATACTTGTTCTTGGACCTTGTTACGCTTGAAAAGACATGTTGTTAAGACAAAACAAAATATTTTAGTTCCTTTAAAAATGACCTTAATGTTGGACTTACACTACGATGTGATACCTCGTAAAATATTATCCCTATCTCTTCCAGTGACTTCCAGAGGAAGTCTAATTTTAGGAGAGGGGGATGTAGTGCCCACTTTTTCTAGCCTCAATTACCTATTGAATTCTTAACCCATAGTTGTGACTTAACATGGTTTTGACATAAATTTTGATGTTATGATATGTTGGTTGGCCTTCATGGACATGTATGGTGAATTGGGGTGTGAAACGCCAATTTGACTTGATTAATAGATTGACACTCTTTATTTGAGATTGTGGATACTAACACTTTTCTATGTGATTTGGGCCTAATTCCTATATGTTGGATAATTAGCTTAGTCACGTACCTTGATTTTGTAACGTAATCATTTTGCTGATAAGGATACATGATGGCAAGGTGATATGACATTTGTATGTATTGTAATACCTAACATATGACGAATTGTGTGAGATTGTGCATTCCACGTTGATGATGGTGATATCATTAATTTACATGTTTGAATTTATTCGCTTAGTGAGCAGCTAGTTTACTCTTGTATTGGATAGGTGTGTTTAATGTGTGCAATGAGTGTGTAGGTGACAAGTCACGGGAGAACGTGGGACTCAGGCCAGCTACAACTTTGCACAAGCAGCCCACATGGGCTAAGTCCTAGCCATGTTTATTGCTTGAGGCCTTAGCATTAGGATTATTGTTTTGGGCACCATGGGTGACCCTCATTTGTAATGAAATATGTCTTGTAATTATTAATTTTGCTTAGGGTGTCTAGTTGTGTTGTAAGCTTGTTTTGGGGAATTAATGACCCCACTTGCATTAAGTTTTGAATTAGATTAATGATGTACTTAATCTAGAGGGTTTAGGGTCACATGTGAACCCTTGGGTGGTCCCCACACCCTCTACCATTGTGCCTAATTTTCCAAACCCGAAATTGGGTTATTTTGGGCATTTTTAGGGACCCCTTTTTAGTTTGGGAGTTCCCTTAACATAAAAATGAGCCCTTGGACCCTACCTAATAGGTAGGGGGCTTATTTCCAAGGCTAGAGGGAGTTTTCCCTCCTTTTTTCCTCTTGTTTGGTCACATCTATGTAAGAGGTATGGATTAGTGTGCTTGTTAAAAGTTGCACAAAGATTGTTTTGTTATCAATTTAGGTAATTTGGGAGAAGAGGGCTAAAAGGCATTTTACCCTTTCTCTCTTTTGTTTTGGCATCTTTGACCTTGAAGGAAGAGAGGGGTGACACATGTCACCCCCTCATTTGTGAGGATTTTTGCTTTCTCCTCTTCAAATTCTCCCTCATGGGAAAAGAAGAGAACTTTTTTTTTTGGAGCTTTTGCTTGGATGCTTGTGGATTTGGAGCTAGAGTTTTCTTGGTCAAGAAGTGGAAAAGATTGAAGTTGGAAAGCTTTTTGGAGAGCTTTCTTTGAGGTAGGCTCTTAAGCCTTATTGTATGTGTTGTATTCATATTAGTTGTTAGATTTGTTTACTTGGAAATGTTGTTGTTGCATGTGGATTTTGGTTATTGTTTGCTTGTTTTACTCCCTCCATCATATGGCATGATGGAGTTTTGGAGTTGTGGGGGAAGAGAGAGGGATTTTTCCTCTCAATCCTCATAGGCTTGATGGGCAAGCCTTGTAGGATTTAGTTTTCCCCTCAAATGGTTTGAGGTGGGGAAGTTGGTTCATTTGGCTTGAACCTCCTTCCCCATTCTTGGTAAGGAAACCCCTTTGGGGTTTGAAAATCCTTCCAAGAAGGAATTGGTGAAAGGGTGGAGAAATAAGGAGGCTAAATGAAATTAGGAGAAATAAGGAGGGTATGGAGATCTTGTTTTTGTGCATATAATGATGGTTACAATTTTGGAGAACTTCTCTCCTCTCTTCCCCATTGGTTTTAGAGGTAGAACTTGGGTTCTCCTCTTTTTCATCTTGTAAAATTTGGAGTCTTGTTTATACTTGTCTTGTGTTTCATGTGGATGTATCATTGTTTGTTCACCCTCACTCTTGTGCATAGTTGTGGATTGTTGTCCTCTTTCCCATGGGCTTGGGGGAGGCTAGCATGCATTCCAACCTTGGAAAGGCATGTAATGATGCCTAAAGGTTGGGTGGTTAACAAGCCATGATTCTCTTGGATTAGATCCTTGTAAAGCATACGAAGTTGGAGCCTTGAGCTTGGGGTTTGCTAGAGTATTTTGGTGGCATGGTCTTATTTGACTCTCTTCTTGTCTTGGAAATTTCCCTCTTGAGAGTTGAAATTCTCATGTAATCTTGATTTAACATATGTTGTTGGAATATTGCTTCATTCTTGAAAAGAGAACTTGATTGTTTGGACCCTTATGTATTTTAAACATTTTGGAATCATGGTGTGGTTGAGAGCTCAAGCTCCTTGGAAAACAATGTTGTAACAAGTTTGATCTATTTAATAGGAAATTGATGGCAGCCTTTTAAAAGAAAGTTAGTATATTATGGAGTTTTAGGATTAACCTTGTATGGAAATATTACACTTCTTTCATTGTTTCCTTCCATGTGAAATTTAATGAGTTGTTCTTATTAGTAAATCATACTTGAATAGGTAATCTCCTTTGAAAATTTTAAGACATAAGTCTCTTTTCTTGTTGGAAATACTTTGTTACATTTATTTTATCTCAAAATATGTAAATCATCTTAACATAAATAGTTATAGAAAAATTTGTAAGTTCTGTCTTTCCAAGCTAATAAACTAAGATTGAAGTTTTCATAGTATGAAATATTTATTTCTTTTACATTGTGTACAAGATATTAAAATATATATGTACCCAATATAGTTTTATTATAAGGTTATTATATCTTACTTAAACAAAATAATATTTATAATGTTATATGAATATACTGTAAATCAATGTATTAAAATATGTTAGGACATATATTGTGCTATTATATATATATATATATATATATATATATATATATATATATATATATATATATATATATATATATATATATAATACTATTATAATATATAAATATATAATAATTAAACTATTAAAACTGTAAAGAAAAAAAAAAAAAAAAAAAAATGGGGAGGGCCGAACCCTCCCCACTCCCCACGCATTTCCACCTCCCGCGCAACCTCTCTCTCTCTCTGTCCTCCCCCTGCGCTGTCCCCTTTCCTCCTCGTTGTCCACCACGCACCAATCTCCGCCCCCACTCACCCTCACCCATCACCCTCTCCTCCAACGTGCAGACCCCCCCATCCTCCAAAACATTCCTTCTCCCCCGCGGCTTCCACTCCATTACCCCCACACACCCCCCCCCCCCCTCTCTCCACTCCATTTTCTTCCCCCAAAACCGCGCCAAACCCTCCTTTAACACGCCGCCCTTGTTCACATTAGAACCAGAGATTTCTCCTTCCGGGCTCTCAAGCAAAACTTTAAAAAAAAATAATAAACAATACAATAGCAAATACATCTCCATATCCATTTTGGAGATAGGATGTTTTAAAAAAGTTGCCTTTCAAAGAATGCATATTTACATTCAAACATTTGGGGCACCCACCATTAATCAACAAGGGAATGTGGATGGAAGAAACTTGCAATTTATAGATAAAAATATGAAGACAATAAGATATCATCCTTTTTGCTCCATAAGACCAAGCACCATAGCTTCCCAAGCAACCTGCAAATAGCACAAGAAAAACAAAATGAGGAAAAGAAAGAAGGGAAAAGAACATAAGGAAAATTTAGGGCATCTTTAGGGCAACTTAGATCAAGGGCTGAGATAGCTTCTATCCTATGGCTCACAATTAACCCTACATTCTTTTGGAGCCAAGTGTATTTTAAATGTGAATGGAAAATAAAGTTTAAGAGGTGTGCATGTGGGTAAATAAAATTAAAAAAGGGGGGGATCCAATTAACTAAAAAGGAGTGTAGACTCATACTAGGTATCCCTAATAAATCTAATAATAATTAAATAAATGAAAATTATTTCGGGCTAGTGGTTGAGTAATTGGGTTAATCAAATTAGTTTAAAATAAATAATTTTAGAAATTGGTTTTGTATCATTAGTTTTAGTATTGTTAGTAATCACTTTCAAAAAAAAATTTAAAAAAATTTACCCTTTTTTTTAGTTCACTTAGGTGTGGGTTACGGTGTCCGAGACAGGCACTACATTTGGTATCAGAGCGATGGTTCGCACTCATGGGACGCTCTGGGTAGAACTTTGAATGGGCTATAAATGTTTTCATAATACTAAAAGTAAACAATTAAAATTGTTTCCACTAAATTGTTCAGGGGTAAGGTTATCTCGAGTAACCACTTGGAGTAAAATGTTTGCTAAGACAATAGATGGTAGGCACATTTTGATCACTTAATTTGTTTAAAACAATCAGTAAAACTTAAGAAAAATGTCGTGTTTAGATGACGTGCAAAATGGCTTTTGGTCTCCATAGTAGTAATGGATTGGATAATCTTGTTCCCTAGTGACATGGGAAGCCACATCAACTTTTAAAATCATTTGATCATATAGATAAAATCATTTTTTTAGCTCTTTTAATCGCATTTTGTTTGGGACAACAACTTAAAATTTAAGTAAAATCGTTTCGATTTGGGCTTGTAAAGTGGAGAGCGTTAGTAGGAAATTGAAAATTTTGGCTTCTAACTTGTAGTATTTCTCCATGTTGAGTGTTTGCGATGATTAGATTCGAGAAAAAAGGAATAGAGAATTAGTTTTCCGAGTGTGTTTAGGAGGTCTCTAGATGATTTGTTCAAAACACAAACTTGTAAATAACATTAATTAGCCTCGGAAAGTATGCCATATCTAGAGTTTTGGTCATCAGTTTTTCATTTTGTGAGTTGCGTCAGGTTCTCTATATATAGGAGAATAGATTCAAGTTGTTAGAACTCATTTTTGAATTGGGATTACTTATTTTCAAGACCCTTTTTGTAGCCTTTTGTCACTATAAATCTGTTGATATACAATAGTAAACTATAATAGTTGGCTTCGAGATAGTGCTTCCAATTTGAAATCTATTCCCATTTTTTTAGAAATGTATGTTTTGTTTGACTCTCTGTATAATAGAGAATTGACTGGGAGCTTTGTTTCACCATTTGAGTGTTGGATACTTCTTTGGTAGGCTCCTTTTGTAGCCATTTTCTCTAGATCGTAGAACAAGAAAATATGGTCTTAATAAATAAATAGATTTCTTAGGACACCTTTGGAGGGTGAATCATGTTATAAAATGTTTATTGTTTTAAGCTACGTGTTTCTCGGTTGAATGCTAAGACCCAAAATAAATTTTGTGCAACAAGTCATCTTTGATGCTAGCGACCTTGGTTAGATATGTCTTTCTGGTCACCAAAGGTCTAGTTGTTGGTTTCGAAAATAATAAGTAGGTCGAGATAAGAATGTGAAATTGTTACCTTGATATAGGAAATTTGTTATGACGTTTGATTGGTTGTTTCTTGTCTAAGAGATCCTTTGTTTCTTGGGAATATCAACTGTCATGTTAGAGGTGCCACTTTAGATCTAATGAAACCCTTTCGGTATGAGTGTAAATTAAATGTCTGTATCTTGTAAAAAATTTTCCAATATGATAAAATAATCTTCCACGTTTTGATATTTCACTACTATGAAATTGGAAATAATTTGTACTCCTATGATATATGTTTCTAATCTTAGTTTTATAACCCTTTTATAAGGAAATTTACCAGAAGATCTTATGTTCTTGTTATTATTTTTTTTAAATTATGATTTAAAATTAAGTATAATTGGATGAAAATAATTTACTAACTTTTCTCTAAACAATAAATGATAAAGGAAAGGAAAGTTAGTATCTTTCATTATAGGATGGTGTTGCTTGAAGTGATATCTCTTAGCTAGTTTATCCTCTTCACGTAACGTAGGAATACAGTGTGATATTATAAAATGAATCTAGTTTTCACGAACTCCAAATTATCATCAAAGCTATTGGTATAAATTTTAGAGTTAACTTCGGAAATGATCTAGTTAATTTTCTTAATCCTTTTGGAGCTCGATAAACCTATCTCTATACCATAACCTCTTATTAAGTTTTGTTGCATGGCAACTTGGTTAAAACCTTCTTACCTTAGTAATTACACATATGATTTTAACTCTCCTCAAGTTGATTTAAAATGTTATGAGTGATCATGTTTATACTGCTTTTACTTACGTGTAGAAATAAGGGAATCACCCTCTTTCTAACCTCAAATTTGTGGACTTAGAAGAACAATGGTCATGCAAAAATTTTATATATATAATAAATATAAACAACGATATTGTATCTCTCTCTTGGAAAGAAAATAAAATGAAATGAATTAGTGTTGAACACTTTCTTGGTTAGGCACTATGTTGTATCGATGATGGTGTTGACTGTGAAAGAACAAGTAATGTGGTCCAATAGGGGTGAAAGTAATGTTTCAAAATCCACAAAAATATATATTTATTTATAAATCTAAAAGCACAATTGTGTACACTTACCTTGTAAACAATAATGGAATATTGTAATTATTTGTATCTTGGAAAGAACTTGTTATATATATAATTAAACAACGTTGGTTGGATAAATAATGTTAATCATTGTTACCCCTTAAAAAAAAGCTAAAATTGGGCGATCCTAAAACTATTGCTTCAGATGTGATAGGTGTTGGTTACTAATCTTTGTCTTGTGATGTTCATATGGTTTACACATTTAATGTTGGGAATTCTGTAAGAAACTAGGTATTGTTTTGTCTTCCTAAATATTTAGGTGAGAGAGTTAACACGATTGATAGAATGGTTGCGATGATCTCACAAATCCGTTATGCTCTTGACTATTAGACTCTTAGGAAACTCCTTTATAAGATTTCATCCACATAGAAGAACTCTTAGTATGTTATTATAATGTAAATGATGTAAGACCTTATTGCAAGGACTAACAATAATGACTAACTAGCCTTTCCACCTACCGTAGGTAGAGACGTCCTTTGTAATCAGTATAAGCACTAGTTTTTAATATATATATATTATAAATGAAATTATTTTGGGGTCCTCTTCAAAACACGGTTCTAATTTCTATTACCACTCAAATAGGGTGGCGTAATTCAAATTTCTTTGTGTAATATGAATTCCACCCTTGTTAATAAGTGTAATTATTTTATACTTATATCTCTTGCGACCTAATGGGCCAAATTTCGACCAAATAATTGTTGAGTAAAAGTTAACGTAAGTCAGAGATCTTGAGAAGAATTAGACCTTACCTTTCATTAAAGGAAGATGAGTGTTTATCTCTTGTTCGCTTGAGAAAAGTATGGACGGAAAAGTTTTTGCATCCCATCATGTTGGTATTTTGTAAATTTTGATAAGTATGTTGATATGATTTGGGAAACATTCTCTTTAAATGGATTTTGTTTTTGCGTAACTCATTCTTGTTTTCTTTTGATTATAATAATTAAGAAATGATAAAATAAAGTAAAACTTTTTATTGAACTAGAAATTTGTGGATTGTTGTTTCATTAAGGAGTTATGTCTTGTTTGGGGCGTAGAAAGTTCTAAAATTGCTTTGTCATAATGAGAACTCATATAAACCAACTTACAAACAATAATAAAATAAATTTTCGTTTATGAGACTTATAAAGCATCTTGTCTCGGAATGGAAATGTTGAGAACTCATATAAACCAACTTACAAACAATAATAAAATAAATTTTCGTTTATGAGACTTATAAAGCATCTTGTCTCGGAATGGAAATGTTTTATAAAATGGTACATGCTATGAAACTTTGGAAAACAAATTAGAAAGCTAATCCTAACCTAGTAGTGGACTATATATATTCCACCCACAAATTTTTTTTTTCTTACAATCATTTAGCAAACAAAAAAATAAATAAATAAACAAATAAATAATGACCAAATTAAGACAACTCCTTTAACTATGTTTGGTAGTATGTGAATATTCTTCCTTGACCTTAGTGAATAATGTTGATTATTGAACTATTTTAAAAAGACGCGTGAACCTTCCTTTTTCAAAAGTTAGAGTAATGATGAGTTAGGAGATGAAACCACACGGAACTTGGAAACTTTTTCTCTCTCATTGTGTGGTATTTGTGACACCTTGGATAGTTTCCTTAAGTGTTCTAGTATGCAATTAATATTCAAAACCTTTAAATTCATTTCAAAACAACATTTATGTTCCTTCGCTCATCCATCATCTTGGACCCTTATAGGAAAGTTAGATGATGAGGCAAATGAATTCGGTTTATACAATTCCCCTTGGTTAATACTATCCTATTTGAAATATACTTGTTCTTGGACCTCGTTACGCTTGAAAAGACATGTTGTTAAGACAAGACAAAATATTTTAGTTCCTTTAAAAAAATGACCTTAATGTTGGACTTGCACTACGATGTGATACCTTATAAAATATTATCCCTATCTCTTCCAGTGACTTCCAGGAAGAAGTTTAATTTTAGGAGAGGGGGATGTAGTGCCCACTTTTTCTAGCCTCAATTACCTGTTGAATTCTTAACCCATAGTTGTGACTTAACATGGTTTTGACATAATTTTGATGTTATGATATGTTGGTTGGCCTTCATGGACATGTATGGTGAATTGGGGCGTGAAACACCAATTTGACTTGATTAATAGATTGACACTCTTTATTTGAGATTGTGGATACTAACACTTTTCTATGCGATTTGGGCCTAATTCCTATATGTTGGATAATTAGCTTAGTCATGTACCTTGATTTTGTAACGTAATCATTTTGTTGATAAGGATACATGATGGCAAGGTGATATGACATTTGTATGTATTGTAATACCTAACATATGATGAATTGTGTGAGATTGTGCATTCCACGTTGATGATGGTGATATCGTTAATTTACATGTTTGAATTTATTCGCTTAGTGAGCAACTAGTTTACTCTTGTATTGGACAGGTGCGTTTAATGTGTGCAATGAGTGTGCAGGTGACAGGTCACGGGAGAACGTGGGACTCAGGCCAACTACGCAACTTTGCACAAGCAAAGCCCACGGGCTAAGCCCTAGCCATGTTTATTGCTTGAGGCCTTAGCATTAGGATTATTGTTTTGGGCACCATGGGTGACCCTCATTTGTAATGGAATATGTCTTGTAATTATTAATTTTGCTTAGGGTGTCTAGTTGTGTTGTAAGCTTGTTTTGGGGAATTAATGACCCCACTTGCATTAAGTTTTGAATTAGATTAATGATGTACTTAATCTAGAGGGTTTAGGGTCACATGTGAACCCTTGGGTGGTCCCCACACCCTCTACCATTGTGCCTAATTTTCCAAACCCGAAATTGGGTTATTTTGGGCATTTTAGGGACCCCTTTTTAGTTTGGGAGTTCCCTTAACATAAAAATGATCCCTTGGACCCTACCTAATAGGTAGGGGGCTTATTTCAAGGCTAGAGGGAGTTTTCCCTCCCTTTTTGCCTCTTGTTTGGTCACATCTATGTAAGAGGTATGGATTAGTGTGCTTGTTAAAAGTTGCACAAAGATTGTTTTGTTATCAATTTAGGTAATTTGGGAGAAGAGGGCTAAAAGGAATTTTACCCTTTCTCTCTTTTGTTTTGGCATCTTTGACCTTGAAGGAAGAGAGGGGTGACACATGTCACCCCCTCATTTGTGAGGATTTTTGCTTGCTCCTCTTCAAATTCTCCCTCATGGGAAAAGAAGAGAACTTTTTTTGGAGCTTTTGCTTGGATGCTTGTGGATTTGGAGCTAGAGTTTGCTTGAGTCAAGAAGTGGAGAAGATTGAAGTTGGAAATATTTTTGGAGAGCTTTCTTTGAGGTAGGTCTCTTAAGCCTTATTGTATGTGTTATATTCATGCTAGTTGTTAGATTTGTTTACTTGGAAATGTGGTTGTTGCATGTGGATTTTTATTTATTGTTACTTGTTTTTGCTCCCTCCATCATATGGCATGATGGAGTTTTGGAGTTGTGGGGGAAGAGAGAGGGATTTTTCCCTCTCAATCCTCATAGGCTTGATGGGCAAGCCTTGTAGGATTTAGTTTTCCCTCAAATGGTTGAGGTGGGGAAGTTGGTTCATTTGGCTTGAACCTCCTTCCCCATTCTTGGTAAGGAAACCCCTTTGGGGTTTGAAAATCCTTCCAAGAAGGATTTGGTGAAAGGGAGGAGAAATAAGGAGGGCTTGAATGAATTAGGAGAAATAAGGAGGGTATGGAGATCTTGTTTTAATGCAACTATTGTTGGTTACAATTTTGGAGAACTTCTCTCCTCTCTTCCCCATTTGTTTTAGAGGTAGAACTTGGGTTCTCCTCTTTTTCATCTTTGTAAAAATTGGAGTCTTGTTTATACTTGTCTTGTGTTTCATGTGGAGGTATCATTATTTGTTCACCCTCATTCTTGTGCATAGTTTTAGATTGTTGTCCTCTTTCCATGGGCTTAGGGGAGGCTAGCATGCATTCTAACCTTGGAAAGGCATGTAATGATGCCTAAAGGTTGGGTGGTTAACAAGTCATGATTCTCTTGGAGTTAGATCCTTGTAAAGCATACGAAGTTGGAGCCTTGAGCTTGGGGTTTGCTAGAGTATTTTGGTGGCATGGTCTTATTTGACTCTCTTCTTGTCTTGGAAATTTCCTCTTGAGAGTTGAAATTCTCATGTAATCTTGATTTAACATATGTTGTTGGAATATTGCTTCATTCTTGAAAAGAGAACTTGATTGTTTGGACCCTTATGTATTTTAAACATTTTGGAATCATGGTGTGGTTGAGAGCTCAAGCTCCTTGGAAAACAATGTTATAACAAGTTTGATCTATTTAATAGGAAATTGATGGCAGCCTTTTTAAAAGAAAGTTAGTATATTATGGAGTTTTAGGATTAACCTTGTATGGAAATATTACACTTCTTTCATTGTTTCCTTCCATGTGAAATTTAATGAGTTGTTCTTATTAGTAAATCATACTTGAATAGGTAATCTCCTTTGAAAATTTAAGACATAAGTCTCTTTTCTTGTTGGAAATACCTTGTTACATTTCTTTTATCTCAAAATATGTAAATCATCTTAACATAAATAGTTATAGAAAAATTGTAAGTTCGCCTTTCAAAGCTAATAAACTAAGATTGAAGTTTTCATAGTATGAAATATTTATGTCTTTTACATTGTGTACAAGATATTAAAATATATATGTACCCAATATAGTTTTATTATAAGGTTATTATATCATACTTAAACAAAATAATATTTATAAATGTTATATGAATATACTGTGAATCAATGTATTAGAATACGTTAGGACATATATTGCTATTATATATATATATTATATATATATATATATATATATATATATATATATTATTATTATTATATTATTAAACTATTAAAACTGCAAAGAAAACAATGTAAAAAAAACCAAAAAAAATGGGGAGGGCCGAACCCTTCCCCACTCCCCATGCAGTTCCACCTCCCTGTGCGCCCCTCTCCTCTATCCTCCTCCTGGCCGCTGCTGTCCCCTTTCCTCCTCGTTGTCCACCACACACCCATCCCCCACTCACCTCCTGCCACTCTCCCCCCCATCCCCCAAATCCCTTAATATCTTCTCCCCACGCGGCTTCCACTCCATTACCTCCCACACTACCCACCCCCTCTCTCCACACCATTTTCTTCCCCCAAAACCGCAGCCAAACCCTCCTTTATCATGCCACCCTGGTTCACATTAGAACCAGAGATTTCTCCTTCTCGGGCTCTCAAGCAAAACTTATAAATAAAAATACAGTAACAATAGCAAATACATCTCCATATCCATTTTCAGAGGATTGTTTAAGGTAGGTTGCCTTTCAAAGAATGCATATTTACATTCAAACATTTGGGGCACCCACCATTAATCCGACCAAGGGAATGTGGATGGAAGAAACTTGCAATTTACAGATAAAAATATGAAGACAATAAGATATCATCCTTTTGCTCCATAAGACCAAGCACCATAGCTTCCCAAGCAACCTGCAAATAGCACAAGAAAAATAAAATGAGGAAAAGAAAGAAGGGAAAAGAAAATAAGGAAAATTTAGGGCATTTTTAGGGCAACTTAGATCTAGGGTTGAGATAGCTTTTATCCTATGGCTCACAATTAATCCTACATTCTTTTGGAGCCAAGTGTTTTTAAATGTGAATGGAAAATAAAGTTTAAGAGGTGTGCATGTGGGTAAATAAAATAAAAGGAGGGGGCGGGGAAGGGGGCGGGTGGCGGGCGAAACCCAATTAACTAAAAAGGAGTGTAGACTCATACTAGGGTGTCCCTAATAAATCTAATAATAATTAAATAAATGAAAATTGTTTCGGGCTAGTGGTTGAGTAATTGGGTTAATCAATTTAGTTTAAAATAAATAATTTCGGAAATCAGTTTTGTATCATTAGTTTTAGTATTGTTAGTAATCACTTTAAAAAAAAATTACCCTAATTTTTTAGTTCACTTGGGTGTGGGTTACGGTGTCCCGAGGCGGGGCACTACTATATATAAGCATTATTTGTCGTTATTTCTTGATTCAATATAATTATTTGAGAAAATTGGACCTGTTTGTGCTAGATTTGGTGGCAATCAAATAGACATAGGAAATTTTTGGGAAAATTGAGCATATATAGGCACCATTTGTCATCATTTCATTTTTGAATGTTGTTTTAGAAAGTTTGATTGAATTGGGCTCGATTAGATGCCATCAAACATATGTGGTTTTCTCGGAAAATTGGTCATACTTGAACAATATTTTTGTTACTTCATAATTGAATGTTATTATTCAAGAAAAAATGACCAAAATTGATCAATTTGTCGGTTCAATCAAGTGACATTAGGGGCTAATTGAGCCCATCAACCCAACTATAGCCAAATTATCCTCAACTACAAGAATTATTCAAAGGTGCAAATTGAGGCTCAATTACTCCCAATTACGTATATTTTGTGCATCCTTTTGTGTTACAACTAGATTTTTGTATGTTGAAGGAACCAAGATATAGAATTGAACTATTTTCAATATCCAAGTTTCTTGAAGGTAAATGTACGTACATGAAATACAAGATTGCAGCCCAAAGATCTTTAATCCTTTTGTTGGTAGCAAATAAAAATCTCCACATTTGCTCCAAAGTTGCTATGTTGCAAGCATGAATTTTTCACCATGTTGAAAAAGTTAGCAATATGTATATTAACATTAATGACCACACAATCTCAAAACATGAATGAAAAGGAAGCTACTTGAAGCTATCCAACCTATGGTCTTAAGGAAATGAATCTCCACAATAAGAGATAATTTCACTAAATCATTTTTCTAGTCAAATGGAAAACAAAAACACACTTTTATATTTGTGTCAATATCCATGTCATCTCTCAAACATCAATAACCATGAAGCAATAGGAAGTTCTCAATAGAAAAAATCCATTATAGGCACAATAAAATCATTTTCTAATGTTATCAATGAATACTTATACAAAATATCAACAAAATTTATGGCACAAATTTTCCACTAAATGCTTTTCTCTATATCGTGTTAATATCCTTGTCTTAAACAAATAGTGGTTTTATAAAAATTGAAAAAATGAAAGAAAATAAATAAAAGAAACTTTAGCGTATGAGCATTTTTATTGAAAGATGTTTAATTAAACATATAAATGACTAACTCCAAATTAATTAATTTGTAAAGGACGAATAAAGTCTTAAAAAAACCTAGCAAAATTTTAAATCAGTTTTTTCATACTTCAATTTTTATTTACTATTTATTCTAAAGAGGGTAGAGTTCTACAACATAAAAATGATCCCCATAAAATCAGTTTTTTCATACTTCATTTAATATTTATTCTAAAGAAGGTAGAGTTGTACAGCTTGTGGAACAATATTCAAGTTAAATGGAAAAATGATCCCCTTATGGATTTCCTAAGGGGAGCCATATGCCAAGTGTTATAAACTGAGTTTTTCTATATTCTTTGCCCCATTGTAATTCTTAATGGGGACATGGGTGTGATTGGCAAATCCATTCTTACCCTAAACATCGTTCCACCACTCACTCATGTTATGCTTCAGCTAGTCATTGCCTTGTCTTGTCTTTGGGCGGAAATAGTGGTGTCAAAGGTAACAATAGGCAAAACCCCGTGAAAAACTTCCAATTCACACTCAGGCTGATATTCAAGAGTAGACCACTTTAAAGGCACACAAGTGCTAAGTGTGGGAATCCTTGCCCAAAAAGGAGAATCTCCCCTTAGGGCAAGTCGAATGACCCCTTGCCTTTGCTTAGTTGTACTTCCTTGGATTCGCTCCTTCAATATTTATTGCATAATGTTTTGGATGGCCTTGAAACACGTAAATTTTGCCTCTTCTATTAGAGTGTTTTCTTGGTTTTGGGTCTTGATGTAATTGAAGGTGTGATTTAATCCAGCCACTTTTATATTGTTAGTTGTATTTTACTCTTCTTTTCCAATAATAGATGTGATTTGAATTCAAAAATACTCTACTCAAATATTGCCCATATCTTATATATCTCAATAATTTAATTAAGTGTTTGATCAACACTAACATGTGCTTTTAAGGACAGCATCTTAAACATTCTAGTATAACTGCCACGGATGCTAGCCCAAGTGCTAGAGAATTATTGTAAAAAAATTTCAAAATTCAATGTCGAACCCGACAAACAAAGTTACAACCAAGAAAGGTGAATTTCAAACTCGAATCGTAAGTTGAAATGTCTAAATAGCTCCATTACCTCGTACTCAGAGACATTTGACCTTATTCCTAACATATTTTAATAATTTAAGTTTGATTCTCAGAGTACAAAGCTTGTTAGTTTGTTAGCTTGGACAGCTGTTTGTCCATTTGCTAAGATTAGATAATAGTTATCTTATTGTTGAGAATGAATTAATTATTTTCTAATTATTGATTTCCTTTAGTGACACCTTGCAACCAAATTTGTTATGGTTGTTAAGTTGTTATGTATCTCAGCCGTCGATTGAGAATCGATCCGGCCGTTGGTTTTCCAATGAGAGTAGTATAAAAGGAGGTCATTGGGCATTTGGAGAACACAAATTTTGGAGAAGCATTTGCAGTGCTAGCAAATGAGTTTGTAAGTTTGCAGTGATAGCAAACAGTCTTGCAGTGTTAGCAAGGGCGCAGTGATAGCGTTGGGGATAGCAGTGGGGGAATATCAGTGGGAGAAGTTGGGAGATTGTCGGAGTTCTGCAAGTAAGAGGCAAGGAATCTTTGTATCTCTTAATTTGCTGAAGTTAATATAATTCCTCATCTGTAGAACTGGTTTTCCCTTAGGGGTTTTTCTAGGGACAATTTGTCCGAAAATATTGTGTTCTTTGTGTTACGCATTTCTTTCCGTATTTTTATTAGTGAAGTTGCAGTTGTGTTATTTTTCGATATTAGCTGTGAATTAGTTTTGGCTGATTAAATAATCTTTAAGATAGGAGATTAATAATCAGTGACTGCAATAGAATTTTCACATGGTATCAGAGTTGTGTTAAGGGTAGAAAAGGTTTGCCCTAGGAAAGAAATTGAGGGTTTCTATAACCTAGTTTGATCTCTTTAAATTCTTTTTACTTTTATCCTTTGAGATGGCTTTAAGTTGGTTTGAGAGATCAGGACAGATTAGATGGTGCCTCGAATTTTGGTGTCTGGAAGGCCGAATTTCTTTATTGTTGGAAGAGAATGGTATAAAGGATTATGTTACCACTGTTGTAACTATACCTACAGACGCAACACAACTTGCAGCATACAAGAAAGAGGATGCCAAGGCGAGGAGGATTGTCCTTGATGGTGTCAAGGATCATATTGTTCCACACATCTCCGAGTTAGATACGTGAAGAAGATGTGGGATGCCATTCTGAATCTGTACCAGAATGCTACCACTAACCGGAAGCTGATTCTCAGAGAAAAGTTGAAGAATACCGGATGAACAAGGGAGAAGACGTTACAAGTTACCTCACCAGGCTTAGACTCGTCAAGGATGAGTTAGCAGTTGTTGGAGATAAGCCAGATGATGATGAGCTAGTAAGAATAGCCCTAAATGGGTTTACTAAACATAGTGGGATGTCTTTGTTCAAGTTGTTAGTGGATGAGACACCTTACCGAGTTGGGATCGACTATGGACTGATTTCACTCAGGAGGAGTTTAGACTAAGTCTTGTCAATGGGGCCAACAAGAGTCAGAAAAGTGAGGGAGAACAAGAAAACATTGCCCTAGCGGGAAAAGGGAAAGCAAAGAAGGGATTTAGCAAAGGATCAAATTCTCAAAGTGAGAAGAAGAAGGACATGTCTAAGGTCAAGTGCTATGGTTGTCACGAGTTTGGCCACTATGTTAGTAACTGCCCGCAAAGGAAGAAGAATGATAAGAAGGGCAAGAACCAGGTGGTGGCTTTAGCAAGTGCAAAGGAGCTCTCTAGGAGATTGGAGGATGAGTTTGCACTCATAGCTTGTATGGTCAGCTCAACCTCACAAAGTGTGTTTGGTATATAGATAGTGGGGCGTCATTTCATATGACAGGAGTTAGAGAGTACTTCTCCAATTACTAGGAGGAGGACACCAATATCCAGATTTTTATGGGGAACTTGTCCAAGCTCAACCCAATTGGGAAAGGGACTGTTCAGTTTCAGAGGGAGAATGGAAAGATAGTTCCAATTCATGATGTCTTGCATGTGCCAAGCTTAGGTATGAATCCGATTTTTGTATCTATTCTTTAGGATAAAGGGTATAATGTACTTTTAGAGGGACACATGTGTTGATTAAGCACAAGGATTGGAAATCACCCATAACTATTGGAGTTAGGAGTGGTCACCTTTATAGGTTACAGTTTGATACTCCTAAGGCACTTATGAGTAGCATTAATCCTAGAGATCTTGGAGAGCTATGGCATAGGAGGATGGGCCATATTCATCATGGAGCACTTAAATTGCTTCGTGAGACAAAGTGACTGGTGTTCCAGAGGTGAGCACAGAGCATGATGATGTATGTAAGGGATGTGTGTTGGGGAAGTTTGCAAAAGCATCTTTTCCAAGGAGTGACACCAGATCTGAGGGTGTTCTTGATCTAGTACACTCAGATATATGTGGGCCAATGTCGACAAAGTCTCTCCGAGGTTACAAGTACTATGCTATTTTCATTGATGATTTCTCGAGGAAGACCTGGATATACTTCTTGAAGACCAAGGATGAGGTTTTCAGTCGTGCTTCCTAGAGTTCAAGGCTCTTGTGGAGAACTCGACAAGAAGGAAGATAAAGGTTCTTCGGTCAGACAATGGAGGTGAGTACATAGGGAATAAATTCCAGGATTTCTGTATGCAGAAGGAATCAAAAGAGAGTGGACTGTTCCTTACAATCCACAACAGAATGGAGTTGCTGAGAGGAAGAACCGTTCTATATCGGGGGCAGCAAGGGCTATGCTACATGATCAGGACATGCCCCGCTACCTATGGGTAGAGGCATGTAGTACATTAGTTTACATTCAGAACAGGGTTCCACACAAGGTACTAGGGAAGATGACACCAGAGGAAGCTTTCACAGGGAAGAAGCCAGATGTAAGTCACTTCAGGATATTTGGGAGTTTGGCATATTGTCATATTCCAGAAGATACACGTACCAAGTTAGATCAGACTGCAGAGAAGGGGTACCTTGTTGGGTACAAGTGAAACTTCAAAGGCATATAGAATTTTATCCTGGGGACTAGAAGAATTATTATCAGACGTGATGTCAAGTTCATGGAGGACAAAGCATTTAGAAGGTCCAGAGATTTGCCAACAGATGATCAAAGTGAGCAGCCAACAAAAGCTCCAAGTCCAAGTCAAGGGCAGAAAAGCTCAAGTACAGTTACTAGTACAAGCATAAACTCAGGTAGTGAAGATTCACAGAGTATGGAGCAACTGGTGCAGCAGGATATGCATCTAGAAGATATAGAGGTTGATATTTCATCCTCTACCGTTGGCAGTAGGAACCGTGAGGTTCAAGACACACAAAGGGATACTCAGGAGTTTGTGGGAGCTCCTAGGAAGAGTACGAGATAGAGGAGAGAACCACCAAGTTCAATGACTATGTGGCATTAGTCAGCCAGTTGGTAGATAGTGAACCTTCCAGCTATCAAGAGGTTGCACAACATCAGGTATGGCGAGATGCTATGGTTGAGGAATATACTTCAATAATGCACGATGATCTGTGGGAGGTAGTGGCTAGACCAACGAGATAGGGCAAGCGTAGTTGGATCACGCTAGATCTTCAAGATAAATCACGGTGCAGATGGTAGCATCGAGAAATACAAGGCAAGGTTTGTGGCAAAGGGGTTCTCTCAAAAGGAGGGAATAGACTATGAGGAGACATTTGCTCCAGTGGCTAGGTATACTTCTATACGAGCTATAATCTCATTTGCAATGCAGATGGGATGGCAGATCCATCAAATGGATGTCAAGACAACATTCCTTAATGGTGAATTGAAGGAGGAGGTATACATAGAACAACCAGAAGGCTTTGTAGCACATAGCAAAGAGACCCACGTGTGCAGATTGAAGAAAGCCTTGTACGGACTCAAACAGGCTCCTAGAGTGTGGTATGAGCGCATTGATACATACTTGCAAGAAATGGGCTTTGTGAAGAGTGAGGCAGATGGTAACCTCTACTACTTGGTGGTTGGGGGTGAGGCTCTCATTCTTGTTCTATATGTAGATGACTTGTTTCTTACAGGTACACTAGGGCTCATAGAGGATTGCAAGAGGGACCTTGCAGAAGAGTTTGAGATGAAGGATTTGGGACTCATGCACTATTTTCTAGGCATGGAGGTGTGGCAGACAGATGGAGAGATTTTCCTTGGTCAAGGGAAATATTGCATTGAAATCTTGAAGAGATTCGAGATGGAGGATTGCAAAGCCATGTCTACACCTATGATCACTAATTGGAGGAAGATAGATACATCTAAGGACAAAGATGTAGATCCCACCTTATACAGGCAGTTAATTGGTTCGCTCATGTATTTGGTCAACACCAGGCTAGATATAGCATTTGTAGTAAACTCTCTTAGTCAGTCCATAGTTGAGCCAAAGAGAGTGCATTGGACAACGACTAAACATGTGTTGTGTTATTTGTGTGGTTCAATTGAGTATGGGATCAGAGATGTTCGAGGTGAAGGAATCAAGTTGATAGGCTATCTTGACAGATTGGGTAGCAAGATACAATGAGACAAAAGGAGCACTTGGTGTTGTTTCAGTTTAGGATCAGGAGTTGTTTCTTGGTTCAGCAGGAAGCAGAAGTTTGTGGCTTTGAGTTCATCAGAAGCAAAATACATTGCAGCTAGCATGGCGACATGTGAAGCTATATGGCTTCGAAAGTTGCTAGTGGCCTTGTTTGGTCAAAAGGTTGAGACTACTGTGATACACTATGACAATCAGAGTTGCATCAAGTTGTCTGATAATCCAGTGTTTCATGATAGGTCTAAACATATAGATATCAAGTATCACTTCATCGGGATTGTCTACAACGAGGTATTGTTCGATTACAATACATACCTACAGAGAGCAGTAGTGAGACATTACGAGTAAGGCATTGGGGAAGGAAAAATTTATCTTCCTTACGAGATAAGGTGGGTGTCGTGCAAAAATGCCTTCCTCGCTAAGACGGAGTGTTAGTTTGTTAGCTTGGACAACTATTTGTCCATTTGCTAAGATTAGATATTAGTTATCTTATTATTGAGAATGAATTAATTATTTTCTAATTATTGATTTCATTTAGTGACACCTTGCAACCAAATTTGTTATGGTTGTTAAGTTATTATGTATCTCAGTCGTCGATTGAGAATCGATCCGGCCGTTGGTTTTCCAATGAGAGTAGTATAAAAAGAGGTCATTGGGCATTTGGAAAACACAAATTTTGGAGAAGCATTTGCAATGCTAGCAAATGAATTTGTAAGAGGCAAGGAATCTTTTTATCTCTTAATTTGTTGAAGTTAATATAATTCCTCATCTATAGAACTAGTTTTCCCTTAGGAGTTTTTCCAGGGATAATTTGTCCGAAAATATTGTGTTCATTGTGTTACGCATTTCTTTCCGTATTTTTATTAGTGAAGTTACAGTTGTGTTAATTTTCGATATTAGCTGTGAATTAGTTTTTGGCACTTAAATAATCTTTTAAGATAGGAGATTAATAATCAGTGACTGCAATAGAATTTTCACAAAGCTCATATATAGTTGTTAATATAAAATGTGTATAACATTTACTTGAAAAACCCTTCACAAAAGGAATTCCCAAGGCCCTTACATTTGTGTCATGTCAAAGATGTCAAAGAGACCAGATGTCATTTCTTTTCCTAACACAAATATTTTTGGGACCAGCTCTTGCTCATTAAGAGGAAACTGAATTTGAACATCAATTCAACAATCGGTATTACAAGAATGGCTCTAAGAAGAACCAAATTTAACAATATTAGTTGTCTTTATGAAACGACTCCCCATTTTCAAAGAGAAAGGTCTTCAATAATAAGAAAGAACAATCTGTGCAAATTTGAAAATGAAATAAACTACAGTTAATAGAAACTATTGGAGAAAAATATTGGATGAAGAGATCATAAAGATCTAGAGTGAAGATTGGAGCTTTAAATGAACATTTTAAACAACTCCTCTTGCCTACATCAAGAAGTTAATATTTGGTGATGTGCCTAAAGGCAACCTTAGTTCTAGGGCAGCTTTAAAAGACCATAAAAGATTTGTGATAATCTTGTTCGATATGGAAGTAGATTGCACAACAATCATTCTAAATAACCGGACCTAACTGATAGCCTAAATATGGTTAAGAGGAGCACAAAGAAGGTGTTCGTTGAAGGAGATGCAAAGAATCTAAGACTCAAATAGAAGATGAAAGAAATTAAAAGAAGATAGCAGGTGGAGAATGAAATGGAGAGATTGTCTATTAGGTTATTGATTTTACTACGAATAGACATACCAATAAAATGGTAAAGAATTGTTGACCAATATTGTTATTAAGCCCAAGTGTAAGGAACTTGACCTCACATGGAAAGACAAGAAAACAGTAATTTCTTGATTTTATAAACATTGATAATGAAAATATTGCAATAGCTCATTTAATTAAAGCGAGCCATTTGTAGCTCACTGAATTAATGAGATTTCAGCTACACAGTAAATGCTGGTCTAACCAACATACGGAACACCCAAGGGAAGAATGGTAGTTCCAAAGACTTATCTATTTAAAATTTACTATTACTTCAGTTCCATTATATACACATCACTTTCTGTTTGAATAAAACATTGGAAGGAAGTTCTGCTTAATTAATGGTTAGTTGTTCGCTAAAAGGATTTTCTATGGAGGACAGACAAGCATCACCGTCATCTAGATTCCTGATGTAAGATTAAGCAATCACAAAATCAACTCCCAACCCAGAATAAACTAATCCTGGAAAACTACCACACAGACCACTGTATTTCATTTTGTCGCATAAAACTAATTCTGAAAAGAGAAAATGTCTCAAAGATTTGATTCAAGACAATTCTAAACATACAAAAAGTAAAACCAAACTGCATCCACTGCATTGTATCACATGAAAACTATTTTTAAGAATCAACATACATGTTCTAACTGCATACAGATGGTAAATCAGATCCACATGGTCCTGCATCATCAAGAAACGTGCTTGCAGAGTTAAAACTAGTGCTTCTAAGCTTAAAAGTAATCATCTCACCATTTCTTTACAGGATTTAACCACAGAATAATAGAAATAATTGCCCTACAAGAAGACTTAAAGCATATGATCAGAACTTCTATAATTAGCATCACTCCAAAGCACAACACTTAAACATTAGTTTAGCTTCCTCCTTTGAAGCTCTATATATGTTTTTTATTTTATTTTACTTTTCCTTTCATCTTCTGAAATTAAAAGTAATAAAGGCCAATGAAACATAGGTTGATTGGCTAAATGGTGGATTGTTTCCAGCCTCACCCAGGTTCAATTCTTATAGGCATCACTTTATATGGATATGTGGCATTGTGGCTAGTTGTAGTACCTGTTCATAGCTTATGTCAAACGCATCTACCCTTGGCCAAAATAAATAAACAAACAATAAAGGAAAAGGACTTCCAACATGGACTACTTCACAGCTTCGCATATAGATTAACAAGTGAAAAGATAAGAACACTAATTGATATGTTTCTCGTAACAAATATATGTAAAAAAAAAAACCCACCATATAAGTTGGCAAGAATCAACATCATCCATGATACATATTACAAGAAAAGTCCACATATAGTTATAGGCAACTTGCATAATATTAATAACTATTTTAAATAGCACAACTATTAGAGACCAATCCTGCTAAATGATAAATCCTGTGCCGTTTACTACTATAATGATCAATTTGTACAGCTTATTCACGTATCATCCACCTGTGAATGAAAAACAAAGCTCGGAAAAGTCGTTGTAATGTCCCTGATACAATTCAAACTGCTCAATTAGAATGCTTTACATAGAAATGTTTACAAAAGCAGCAACTAGCAAAAATAAACAAAAGAATTTTATGCCATATATTTGAAAAATGGGAAATGGTATGTTTAATATTATTATTAACAAAAATTGTAATTCTGGAAAAATAATAAACAACATTGATGTTTTACTAAAATCTACAATATCCTTATCAAGTGTCACCAAAACAAGGTACACACACACTCCTGACTAATTATACAGATAAAACAACAAAATAAATAAGACCTAGGATTTCTATCACAATATATTTTACATATATCTGGGACTATTTAAAAAAGCAGAGTTTAATCAGTAAGCGTCCTTAAAAATTTACTTTGTGAAGCTAATCAGAATACACAAATTTAGTGCAACATCAATCAGTTTGCCAGATATCTCATCGAGAGAGAGAATAGAGTCTGGGAGGTGTGATACTCAACACCTGCACTAAATATGCCAGGCTCTAGAGGTTCTTATTCCATGTTCTGTAAGTTTCACCCTAATGAGAGAAGCGAAACAAAGGAAACTCTAGCATGGTACGTGTTAGTGAGAGAAGCCTACAAGAAGAAAGCAATGGGTAAAAGCATGAAGTTTGAAATAACCATCGATCCTGTATGGAGTGTCTACTAAGACGAAGATTCCTGAGCTTAATGAAGATCAAAAGTTTTAAGGACCTAAGGATCCAAAAACAAGATAAACACTTCAGGAAAAGATGGAACCCTGAATTTTAAGGAATGATAAAGGGGCCCAAGCTATGAAATTGAAAGATATAAAATATGTTACTTCTATACATGGAAAATTTCTTAGTACATTTAAACACAGCACTTGAATTCAAATAGATGACACAAAATTTGAAACTTAAGACCTGCGATACTAAATTTAAAAAATAAATCTTCAGTCAGTTGTTGAAACATAAATCCAGTTAGATTATCTATCCTCCAATGTAGGTTGTCAACCTGGCAACAAAGATAACTAGACCCCAAGAGCAGTAGTTATATGATCATTTAAAGCTTTGCAGAATAATAAATTCTAAACAAAAATTTAGTTAATATATTGAGCCAAAAGTTTTTAAAATCTTTGATTCCTGGCAGGAAGGTTCCCCATATGAATTATACTTGTCCCAAGATTTAATTCTCTGCCAGACCCAAGTGTATTATGTTATTTTGACATGTTAATCTACGCAGTTCTCCTCACATTAAAGTCTATTTTTTCTAGTAAAAGCCAAAAATATATATTAAGTTAAGTGAGAATATTTACAACAGCCCAAGCCCTGGTCATGTCTGGAACGAGGGATGATGGCAAAAACTGTGAGACTCATCAAACAATGTTTGAATCGACAGTTCAAAAGACTGCAAAACAAGACCTAAAGACAACTAAGATATGATCTTACTATGGACTGCAATAGACATACATTCGATAGAAAATCTGCCTGGTGGATTAAGTTTGTATTGTTTTTCACATATTGTGCACTAAAACCTTAAGAAAATACCATTAGATTTTACGAAAAAATGCCCACATATAGCAATTCATTTTACAGCCACAGATACCCTAACATAAAACATGATAAAAAATAGGAATATGCCCCTCTTTTGGGGCTGTGGACAACCACCAAAGCTCTGCAAACAATTAAAAATGTAATTTAGAAGAGTTGTATGGTTTTTTTTTGTTGCAATGTGGGAGACACCCAGACATCATCCAAGGCATCCCAACCATTCCGAAGAGGGGAAAACGCCCCCAGATATTCCACTCAAGGAATGGCATCCTTGAGCCACCCCAGTATTTTTAAACGATTGGAAAAAAATTCAATGCCTTTTCGTGTCTCCAAAATGCAGCAATGTCAGGAATGTGTCCTGGACCCGAGGAACATGCCCCTTTGTACCACTAATTTAAATCGGTTGTCCTAGACTTCACCTTGGAAACCATATGTGAAAATAAGGTTGTTCCACTTAATTGTCATTTGTTGGGTGATAATTTTCCTACAAATCCAACCTTATCAAGTTTAAGGTTATTTCACTCCCATTTTGCTTTCTTGATTTTCTTTGGTCTCTGTAGTAGAAGATGCACACTAAAGTGTCTGGGGACAGCTCCCACTTGCTACAGAGATCTTCAACAAGAGAAAAGCAAAACAAGTGGTAAATTATCATCTTGTATCTACCTCTTTTCTATCCAGTAGCTAACAAAACTTTCATCCTTCATATAGTATTTCTTATAAAAGCATCTTCCAAAACAAATTTTGAGTCATCTTTGATATCCATTAAAAAGTAAAACAAGAGGTAAAAGAAAGGAGCTATTCTTTTGGTTTTGCAGAAGATGTCCTTCAGGCATCTGGGATGTCAAGAGATGTCATTGACCGGTAAGAGCCGTTTCCTACAACTGGAAGGTGTCAATGGGTAATGCAGAAAAGAACTTTCCTGACTTAAAGATGAGGAAATGAATAAAGAAAAATGTAAATAACATTTGGGACCCACCCACACCTATTATGAAAAACTAAATTTTGAGGGCAATCCAAATGGTATCTAAGGAAAGTAAGAGCCGGGTAGTATCCTAAAAAATAAAGTTGGCTTTATTTCTTTTCTATAATAGATATTGGGATTGAAGTCACCAAGTTGATGTTCGGCAAAAATAAAATTCAAAACAAGTTCATCAACAGTTAAAATTCAGGAAAAAAATTATCAATAAGTTCAAATTACATAAGTCTGTATTTTCAGTATTATTATTTTCAAAATAGATAATACATGTAAAAAAATGTCTAAATATATAAATGTTACTAAGTAATGAGTTGATTTAACTTAATTGATCATGAAAGGCTTTAACTAAAAAATATTTTTAAAAACTTAAACTAAACCCTAAAAGTGAATACTACTTGATAACCTATTAATTAATTATTTATAATTTATAACTAAAAACAAAAATAATATAATCCCTATGCGTATAAAATAACTAAAAGCAAATATAATGCAATTTTGCAAGACGAATGAAAGTTGAATGTACTTAAAATTGAAGTCATAAAATAATTGGCTATGGCTCCATGGAAGGCTTTTCAAGTTTTCATGTAGGTCCATGAAGGATCAATGCATTTTTAAGCAAGTTCCGGCTACAGAATCATTTACATGCTTCATATTTCAGTCTTCAAACTTGGGCTTCATTCAATATCTTCACACTTCAGTCTTTAAACTCGCGCTTCATTTACAGTTGCAAATTCACGCAAAGGCCAGCTCACTGATGACATCTCACTGCAAATGATTTGTGATGTGAAGAATAACAGAGATGGAGCCCCCTTAAATGACAAATAAACCCCTAAACCATGGGTGACATTGAAGATAAGATTAAAAACAAAACTGACTGTTTCAAAGACTTTTTGGAGATTTATGTGCCAAACTTCTAATGATTTTTCATAGTTACCTAAGACTCCGGGACGGCAGGACGTCGGGGATGTAGGGACGGAGTTTCCGGGACGGCAAATTTTTTTGAAAATTTGGGGACGGCGGGGGACGGCAAGGGGACGGCTAATAAAAATATATATAATTTATTAATTTTACAAATATAACATGAATAATTCAATAAACTAAGACTTAAAATTGAAAGTTTGAAGATTGAAACCATAATGATTAATCCAGTTATTCATTTGCATCAGCTTCAAAAGATTTCAGGGGGATTTAAGAGGTAAGAGTCTTTATTTGAAGTTTTTCATTTTACTTTTTTCTGTTTCCCATTTAAGTAGATCTATATGTTTTGAAAATATATATAATGTATGTATATATATCCATTTTTTCTTTCTTTCACGGGCTGCTAGGATTTTTAATTCAAAAGGTAACCTTTGTTTTATAGGTGTTATGGTTTGCAGTTTGCATATGACAATTCAAAGTGAAAACAAGAATGGCAATTATTGAGAGTATTGCTTAGACATATGGAGAGCCGTAAAACATAAAGTGGTACTGGCAAGGCAGAATAAATGTGGTCTGCTTGTCTTTCCCTAATGAAGTTTGAATTTCTGTGCAAGTGACATGTCGAAAATGGTCACCTCAGAATATTATTCCAGTACAGTGACAGTGCTTACTTGAGTAGAACAGTGAGATATATTGGGAATTTTCATCATTCACAAGGATGGTACTTACTACAGGCCTTCATCTTTCTCTGACCATTTTCCATTTAGTTCGTCATTATTGACAGATAATCAGTTACTCTGCTTTCAGGCAAACCAAAATAATAAACTGCAGTTTATGGCAATTATGAGAACTTTGCATGTTGTTTTTACTAGAATGTATTAAAAAAATTTAAAATATAAAAAAAAAAGTATTATAAAACTGAAATTTGACATATTTTAATGTTGGAAAAGTGCAGATTTCGTTGGGGACGTCGTGAAGTCCCCGGGACGTCCCGGGGACGTCGTGAAGTCCTCGGGACATCCCCAATGAAGTCCCCAAAGTCCCTTTGCACCCAGGACGTCCCGGGTGCATTCCTGGTTTGTGGGGACGTCCCCCTTTTTTTCTAGAAATTAGGGACGGCAGGGAAACGTCCCGTCCCCAAGTCCCCGGGACGTCCCGGACATCCGGGACGTGAGGAAAATGGCCAGGACACGTCACTGCGTAACACTATGATTTTTAAGGTTTCAGCAAAAAAATGCAAAAAACAAATCAACAGTACGAATTTCAGGGGCTTTTTAAATGAATTTATTGTGTTTTCTTCAAAATTGCTGAGATCCAGAAAAATTATTTGAAATTCACGAATTCTGTGACATTGATTGAGATCAAAATGTCAAAAGAGGATGAAGCTCTGGTACCTAGCCTAGAACTGTCTAGAAACATGAGATTCAATCAGCTTGGGGATGATATTCCTTTGTGATAATTAAACTAAGTAACCGATCCTGATTAGTCCATTAATCTATTTGGATTTATATCATGACAATTGGCATTGAAATATCAGTTGTATTTTCATCTGTTTTGTGCTTATTCAACTTATTTTGTTTAATTTATGCATATTGTATGGTTAAATTTTCTTATTTGGCTATATATAGTCGTAACCAGGGCAAAAAAATTGCTGGCAATACCCAAACCTCACACCCATATCCACCTATTGTTTTAACCGGCCATTTTGTAAACTGTCAAAAAGGGGTCAATTTGATCCCTTACTGATGATTGAAGCCTTCGGCACTTGATGTTCCTGGGGTGTTGGAGTTCTGGAGATATTTCTTGGATGGGTGCTGATGCCAATCATCTTTGACACACGCAATAATTGCCAACCTCGTCGACAATTTGGAAACACATACAAATAACAACTTATATTTTTGGTTGAAGCAAGACTGCTCGTTCACCCAGATGCTCTTGCATCGGGGACAACCAATATTGATGTAAGAAGAGCTTTCTTTAAGAAATCCTTTATCTAAAAACCTTTCAACTGAAATTTCTACTTTCAGTTTCCTAAGGATCAAAAACAATCCAGTATACTGGTAAGCCAACCAGGTTTCAACTCCATCCAAGACATGGTCAATTTCGTGAGGGAAACATCGAAAAGATGAGCAAGAACTTTGGGGCTCTTAAAACTTGTGAAGAAGGATTGACAATTAAAATAGTTGTAATGAGAACATAAAATTTAACATGCTTTGAAGTTTGATCATTTGGAGGCATCATATCTATGGAGGTTTGTTTTCCTAGGAGAGATTGTCATATCAGAAAATTTTGCAATTTAATGATATAAGAATCTGAGAGGGAAAAAATCTCAGTTTCACCATAAAATTATTCTCATTATAACATTATGCTCCCTCCAATTTTTCTTTTCGAGGAACTTAATATACACGTTCTTCATTATGTACAAGAAAACAGCCTTTTAGATTTTATGTGAACCTCGTGGTTAGTTTGGCTTATTGATAAAGTTTTGGGCTTTCCTTTATGTTTTCTTAGTAAATAATGAAGGTCTCATCTACAAGTGGTACGCCAACTGTATCATTTTTCTCTATAATGAGAATCATGGCATGGTCACACATTAGAATTACACTTTGTTATGGATGGCTTGGGCAGTTTTAGTGAAATAACTCTTTTGTGCTGTTTAAATTTGCTTACCTTCAGTGAGGTTGACTAGCAGTTTTACTGCTCTCCTTGCCTTTGTGGAAAATGTGTGCTCGCCTATTTCTTCCAGTCCATGAGTAGTAGTATGGGATTGACATTTATTGGCATAGTATTGTCCTTTTCATTGCATATGTAATCTACACTGACTTGGATTGTTCCTGAAAGTTCTCCCAGCATTCCTTGCAAGGCCCGTGGTGGGTTTTGTGTTCTAGGAAAAGAATTTTCTGGACTGTTTAGACCACATCTGTTGCACCTTCTGCATCGATCCGGCCAAATGAAGGTTGGCATCCTGACAGATATTTTGCATTCTATTGGCAACATGATGGTTGTGCTCTAGGATACTCATACGACTAGAAAAAGAACAGGATATGGATACGGTAGGTATCCGGGATGGATATGGCATGGATATGGCCCCAAATACACACAGGATATGGCCTGATGGTCCAGATACAGCTGGACATGTCTGCAGACATATCGAGCCGTATCCAAACTGTGCAGGCTGTATCCTGGGCGTATCCAGGGCAAACAACAAGTTTTTAAATTTTCTTTCCAATTGTTTTCAACATTAAAAGATAAAATATCCAAATTCTTTTAAAAAGATACAATGAAACCCTAGAAAAAATTAATTTAAAAGATACAACGAAACCCTAGAAAATCAGTAGGGTCTGAATCTTCATGTGATCATCCTATCCATCTTGGGAACAAATCTGACCATGAGGGAACAAATGCAATCGACCCAAATACTCTTTATCTGATCAGTTACAGGCAGATATTCAATTCTGGACAAGGAACAATTGTGACAGTAAATCTAAATCCCGCCCTGATTTTCAGTTTTGTGCTGCTATAAAACCAGAAAATAAGATCAGTAGCTCTTGATGTACATGCATCTTCTGTTTTAATGATCATGTGAAGATTCAGACCCTGCTGCATTCTCCCATAAACAAATTAAACCCTAATTTTGATGTAATAATAAATTTAATATTTATCATGACATTTTATTTGGCACTCAGTTGTTATTATATAGATGATCAGTAGTGTTTTATAGTTGTTTTGCTTTTAATGTGCATATTATGTGGTTAATTCATGTTTATCAGGCCAGAATTTTTATTTTTCATATTTTATTTATTTTTTGTACTGTCATACAATACTGAGTAAGCATATAAACTATCCACGTATCTGTGCCTGGGTTAAAAAAATTTGCCATATCCACGTATTGGATCCTTCGTATCTGTACCCGTATCGAAAAGGTATCGGCTACCTAGGTTGTGCTCAATCGTTGAATTTGTTTCATGAATCAGTTTAGGAGATTCTTGGCTTGGCTATGGTATCTTCCTTTTTAATGCCAAATTCATCTGTTCTATCTTGAGTGTTTACATCTCCAATAAGTGGCCTATGCTGATGTTTCCTTCTTTAGCATTTTGGTATGCTTGCTGGAAATATTGTTGTTTACATCATTGCGTGTTGGATGTCTTCGATGCTAATAGACAAACACCGAATAATATATTTTTTTATTTTTGTTGATTGAATGCCAGAGCATTACAATTGGGCACTGGCTTACATAGATTGTCAGCATCTCTGCCCATGTTTCGGAGGAAACATATAGTGAAATTACAATACTGAGTAAAAATATAAACTAAATCAGTGAGCACCTTCAGCTAAGCAGCTACGGGTAAGGGCATCCACGCTGTCAAAGTCACCTAGGGCACGATCCTAGCCTCAACCGCTTGACTCTCTGTGTCGGGTGTCAAGGGCCTTTGCATTCAGCAAGAATTGATCCCTGGTGGGCTCTATGTGAGCCAACAACTTCACCAATGGACCAAACAGACGTTGACTCAACTCAGATATTTTAAATATACCTATCTGAAAATGTCGAGATGTACCAAATCTCAAGGTGCCTATCTTGATTTGCCACATAATTTTGCCCATTGAAGGGTTCTACACTAATTAACGAATCCATCACCTTCTCCGCAAATTACTCACATGTAGAGATAGATGGCCTCAATCTAGGTGCATCTTTGCATTGGGCTCAAGAACTCTTCCCAAGGATTTAAAAACAGACTCTAAACTCCACCATATGCCCCAGCAAGAAGAAAAACTGCCCTATGACGGTCAAATGGACATCAAATTTAAGGTCAGCCATTTTTATAAACACATTCACAGACATTACAATCCACCACCACCCCGACTGCCATTGTAGGTTATGCCTCTCAACGTAACTAGTTGCTTGAGAACTGATTACGGATATCATAATTTTGTCTCAGTTCTTGTTTATTGACTTTTTAGCTGTATGGAAGGATGGGAATAGCTACATTCTGGCAATATGGTCAAGCATTTCTTTGTTGCCATTTCCACACTTTACATCTGTGGTTATTGTCAATCAGCTTTATTAGGGACAATTTTTCATCTTATTAAGAACTTGATCTCAAGCAGTGGTGTTTGGAATTCATCAGCTACACGAGTTTTTTATTGGCTCTCTTTATTTTCATTTCCAGGCTTTTCAGCAGACTTATTTTTGGGTTCTTAGATTTTGGATTTTCCATATTTAGCTGGAATAGCTACATTTTGACAATCTGCTCAAGCTTTTCTTGCTAGTTGGTATCATTTTTTTGCTTGCATACCCCCACTCTGCATCTGTGATTTCGAGTCACTCAGCTTTGTTAGGAGTCATTTTTCATATTTATTAGGAACATGATCACAGGCAGTGTATTTGGAATTCATCAGCTACAGCAGATTTTTTCATTGGCTTTCTCTTGATTCTCAATTCTGGACTTTTCAGATGGCTAGCTTTTGGGGGACTGATTTTTCATTCTTGAATTTTGGATTTGCCTGTGTTAGCTCTACAAGTTGCTACCAGCAAGGAGTGTTGTGGTTACTATGTGCTTTTTCTGTGTCTTAGGCATGCATTTGATTCTAAATGACATGACATTTTCTAGCTTTTCGGCCTTTTTTTGTCTTTGTGGAAACCTATCCTTTTCATTTATTTGGTAGCATTTTTTATGAGTAGTTCTTTCTGGAACCATGCACAACAGACACCGACTGCCAAAAGATGTCCTCATCAACAATAAAAATTGCCATTCGGACATCAAGAAACTTTGTGCTCTTTTAGTGTTGTGTTTCAATTGAAAGGGGAATAGCATGCAGTTTCCATCTTGGTGTGATGGAAAATACCATATCAGTTAAATATACCTCTTTCTTCATTCTATTTATGATCTTTTGGCCTTCTTGTAGAAAGCACTTGTTTATTCCAACATGCATTGATTATGGTGTGCAATTGGATTATGCTTTTAATGCAGATACGAATGACATCTAAAGGTAAAAAACAGAATGATTATGCCTAAAGGACGAATGGGGAGATAAAATGGTTGATCAGAATGTGAACTCTTGCAGAGTGCATGAGCCACAATTCCACAATGAGCAATGATAAAGAGGAGCAGATATTACCCAGAAAAAGACGGCTAAAGTTTTTTTCACAATTTCCCGGGCATGCTACTTTAAGCAACAACAAAGGCCACATCATTTGGTGGATAACATCCTAATATGTGGTTCTTTAATCATCTCTCGCGTGGGCTTTTTTCCTTACATATTAATATCTACGAACTATTCAGAATAATTCAGAAACCTAAGTTTGTGCGACCAAACCTTTCACTTAGTATATCTTGCTGTATTCTGTCCTGCAAATCTTCTTGGTATTCTGCCTCAAAAAACCTAAAACTATACAATCCACAATATATGATGATCTACCTGTTGATTTCTTGATCCTCTGAATCCTACTCCAGTTGCCATCAAACACCCAGAGTTCAATATTATGTTCAAATGCCTCTTTATCATCAGATCTTGGAAATCTATCAAATGTTGCAACTGTGGTATGATCAAATGGTATCTACTATCTTCATTTATGATGTTTCTGTACTACTTCCTATCACATATATGTTGTTCCATAATTTTGCACGTATTTGAGTTGTTACACATAATTCAATTTTCGTGTACATTTTTATAGTTCTCCATATGGGAAACCTACCTGTTATCACTATTTGCAATTTAAAGACTTCAAGCTTCTGCAATCCATGATTATTAAAGGGGAAAATTTTTGGAAAAAAAAATCAGAAAATTACAATAAAGAATTTTAAAACTTTTGCATTTAATTCATACAAAAATTATACATGATGGCCAGGAAGGTTTTGATTTCTAGAAATAAACTACAATATGAATCTTGATATGTTACAGTCAGTATTGTTGTAGTAAAAACAAGAATATCATTTAAGTAAATAAAGCACCTTCAGCATACAGAAAAAGACAGAAATCCTAATTACTTGAGATATTGAAGAGTCATATTTTTCAGCAGCGAAGGATGATGCAGAACAAGACTCCTCCACTCCTCCTTATCTATCTTTCCATCATGTTTTGTGTCCGCCTCCTCAAAGGTCTGGAACATCAAAATCCACAATCACTATTAAAGAAGCTCTTCCAAATACTCTAAATTCTAATAAAAACATGATTCTGTAGATATCACTATCACATACAAAAACTCAACATCAAACAATCAATGCACACACACACACACACATATTATGTATTTGTATATATTTGGATATACATGTATATGTGGATATACATGTGTATATATATGCATATACATGTATATATATACATAACATATATACATATATGTATATGTGTATATGTATATGTACACACACACACAACAAGCTTGAAAGGACACATGATGGATCCAGCAGAAACATGAAGCTCTGCTGAATATTAAAATTCCAGAATAACAATATCAGGAACAGGCTTTTGTAGTAGTCTTATCTCAGATCGAGACAAAGCACCAGACTAAATGTGGCATTCATTTATATTACACTAACTTGTCTTGTAGCATTCATAAAAGCTCGGATAGCAATAAGGCAGGATACAGGGATGGATACGGATATGGATAAGGTATGGATATGGCCCTGGATAAGGTTTTTAAATTTTTTTCTATGTTACCAAGGTTCGTCCCTGCCCCCTGTACCCTGCCTGATATGTATCCGTGCGGGTACAGGTACAGGTTCAGGTACGGATATCTTGTGATACGTCCCAGGTATGTTTCCATGTAACCGAGACATACCCGGGACGTCTTGGGCCGTATCCCAAGCGTATCCATAGGTTTGAACGCCAAAAAGATTTTTAAAAAGTTTTTTTATTATTTTGACTTGGTCAATGACCAAAAAATGAATAGTAATTAATTATTAGATTAATAATATTAGTACTATATTACTAATACTAGTTATTATATTATATATAATTACTAATAGTTATAATATATCATTAGTATATTACATATAATTATATATACATATTAATACAACTATATATATATATATATATATATATATTAGAATTAATTAATTAATACTATCATTATCCCTAGGTTATTAATAACTTAGTATATTATAGGTATATGAGACTGTATTATATTAAGAATAGTTATAGTTTATTAAGTTGTAACATCTACTAATATTATATATATATTAGTTATATATATTAACTATATCTAATTATATAATATATATTATATATATATATATATATATATATATATATATATATATATAGTTAATAATACCATATATATTATTATTACAGTAATTATTATATAATTATAATACTAAGTATAATTAACTAATATAGTAAGTTAATTTAGTATATATAGTAACTATTATACTAAATCAATATTAGTATTAATATTACAAGTAGGCTAATCATCTTTTTTTTTTGTATTCATGTTGACATGATATTCGATGACTTATCATATGTATCGCAGTCACATGATCAATGAAAATGTAAAGTCTTAAGTATATTGAATATTTTGAACATTGATCCTACTATAATTTTCAAGTTTTGTATTTCTTATGGACTAAAAATGAGTAAAATGAGTGTGTGTGAGAGAGAGAGTATATATATATATATAATTTTTAAATATATATGTACGGATGTATCCAAGACGTATCATACCCAAGGGTTTTTTAAAATTGACGTATCCGCGTATTGAACCCGAACCCGTATCCTAGCAACATAGATTTTTTCAACATTAAAACATAAATTGGCCCAGGTTTTAAAAAAACACTCGAAACCCCAAAAAACAGCAGGGTCCTTGGGAACAAATCTGACCTAGGAGGGAACAAGCACAATTGACCCAAGTACTCTTTATCTGATCACTTACAGGCAGATTCAATTCTGGACAAGGAATGTGTAATGTCCCCAATGGACATTATTTTACCCCTGAACGGATTTTAGGCAATCCCAACTTTAAATGCAACTTGTAGACAAAATACCAAACAAGTATCATGCAGATCTGAATTAAATAAGGAAATTGCGACTTGGGTTAAGTGGAAAACCCACACCAATCAACCTCTAAATTTATATCTTTCCACTCAAATCTAGTACCACTAATTTATAAAGCCCAAATATGTATAAAATTGCAGATTTCAGATGTAAACAAGGCTGCAATAAATTATTTAAAAACCCTGTCTGCAACATAACTTCAAAAATTCATATCTTTTGCTAGAGAAGTCCAAATGAGCTGAAACTTTGGATCTTGGGCCACAAAAATATGAAGAATAATATTCCAAAATTAGTTTTCGCACAGCAAACACAAAACCCTAATTTTGCCCTAAAAAGTAGGTCGCCCAGCACATTTAGGGCATCAAATCAGCTCCAAAAATTAAGAAAACAAGCTACTTTGATTCCCAAACAAATCAGCCCTGAATCAACTCCAATAATGACAAACTAGGGTGGATCTTTCACCACCGAAGAGTGCCCTACTAGCTAGGAATGGATCTCTCACCACCGAAGCTAGGGTCCCTGTGGGATCTTACTCCACAAGCTAAAGAAAATCCAAGCGTATATGCAAAAGCTACAAGCTTAAGACACAAATCAGAAAATATCAAATGGTTATGCAATATCTTCCCCTCAAGTCGACTTCTCCTTATAAAGGAAGAAGAGACCCAAAACAACCTCTACAATATCCAATTAGTTCACAAGGATTTTCCCTATGCAAGCATTTAATATTTTCCCATATTAAATGCTTTTCCCAACAACTTTTTCCCTCCTAATGCAAATCGCATTTTTCTAGAGGAAATACATAGTAAAATGGGCATTTATCCTTTCTATGTTCCCATTCCCCTTTCTAAGGCAAGTCGCCTTTTCACCTAGGATGGATAACAATTTATATTTGAGCCTTTTCCATCCTAGATTTAATAATTATTAAGTCATATAAATTATTATAAGTGCTCTATATTTTTTTCTTTTATTAATGGCACTTTATAATAATTAAATATAACTTAAGTCACCCTTATATTTTTCTTTAGCCGTCAGGTTGACAAAATAGGCCAAAGGTCTTTGAATGGGAAAGGGATATTACAGAATGATTGTGACAATAGATCTAATTTTCACTATATCCATGTATCAGATTCCTCATATCCATACCCGTATACGAAACGTATCGGCTACTTAGCATAAAAGCATTGCAACTCTAAATTCTGCCATTATTTTTTTCAATGGGTTTTGGCTCTGAAAATTTATGAAATTAAGAGTGACAATCAAGGATCCAAATTTCTCAGGCATTAACAGCAAGTAAATTAATTTCACTGCATTGCAGTTCTAAATTCTGCCACTATTCGGTATTTCTTCGATGGTTTTGGTTAGTAGATTGTAATCAAATTCGAGTAGAGATCAAGAATCTAATTTTCATGGGAATTGACCACATAAATAAAAGAGGCAGATAACGCCAATTTCCTCTTTTAAGAAAATAAAACACTTACTGGCAAGTTATGCTATTTTTGAGGTCTAAGAATCACTATTTTGTTGCAATCTCTGGTTAAATGTTATCCGATTATTGTAAAAATGATTACATTTTTATTTGTTATGCAAGCATGGCAAAAATTGTTGAAATCTTCCTTCACCTGATATTGCTTTATCAGAAAAATTGAAACATGCCCATGTTGCCAGAAATGTAAAATTTGTAAAACAAATGACATGATTCTTATTACTTAACACAGGAAACATGGATAAAATATAGCACACAAAAATAGGATAAACAAACAGGCCCATACAAACAAACTGTTAGGAATTATATTAAGTCGTATTTGGGTTAATAATATTACATACATTTTAATTATCAAACATATTATAGTTAGTTTGGTTAGTCGGGTTGTTAGGCTTGTTCTTTTTTACAGTGGTTCCTGCAGAAGAGGAAATGGTTCAAGGAAGATTGGGATGATAAGAATATGTCAAATATTTAAAAATGATAATTTAATAATGTCAAAAAGTCAGAAAAACTCTAAAACATATCAAGCAACATCCTAAACCCTAGAAGACATTTCCAAATTCTTTTTAAACAACACATTTACCTCACATTGCATACTCACCTTTCATAGCACATTTGCTCTCTCAGATTCAGATTCAGTTGCTTAGGGCTGAAACTCCATTCTTTCGCCAATATAACAAATATGTTGATTATCTCAATTTTTGTTTATACATTGTGATCTTTGTACAATGTACTTGTTCTAAGTTTGACCAATGAATATCATGATATTTGGCATTGAATTATGATTATAGTTTGTGGTTATTTATTTAGCTTATTGTGTTTACTCTACATATTATATGGTTAATTTTGTTTTTTTGGCTGTTTTTTAATACTTTATATAGTTTTTGTACAGACGTACCCGGTCCCCCATAAAAACAATTGTTGTACGGGTGTACCTGATCCCTGTATCTGTATCTGCACAAACACCCATACCGGCTACCTACTATCAGAAAATTTATGATCCTGTGCAAGATGGAAGGAACATTGGTTTTCTGGTAATTATAAGGGAAATTCAATTTGGTTGATGATTTCCGACTTACTTAAATTGTTTGTAATTATAGTGAGTTTCCATTAGTTTGGTTTTTGTGTGATTGGAATAGTTTGCATTAAAAGCACGAGTGCCTGAGAAGAAGCGTGGCTCATCTGGTCTGCACAAAGACTGGCATCTGGCTGTGTCATCTCAAACAACAAAAGAAAAACATATATAAAAAAGGAATCTCACTGATTATATAAACCGAAGGCTGAAACGCTCAATAGAAAGGATGAAAGGAGTGGTGTGAGGCATTTTGGTGCAGAAAATCAGCCTGAAGGCGTTTTTGGTGATGCATAAAAAGCAATAATTAAATCAGTATGGGCTTACATGCAAAGGAGCGTGTATTTTAGATCTGCAGCATAGTGCTTTTAGCAGCAAGCAAGCAGCAAAATAAGAAGCATTGGGAACAGCAGTAGTCTGAATGAATAAGGGCTGTATATTGCACTTAGGTAAAGTGTTTTCCTGAAAATGCAGGTCTGCGATATATTATAATTGAAGATATGTAGAAGAGTTTACAGCCAGAGGTGTGATACCAAAGGCATGGTTTGGAAAACAAAAGGTGTCCAATTTAGTAGCACATGAGTGAATGAGAAAATGCAGAAATCAGGACAGAGGTGCCTCTGTGTGAAGTGTCTATGGAGCAGTTCTGACTGTAGCCTGAAAGTAGCAGAAGGTATGGGCACTAAATTTGTTTTTAGTGCATGGGAATTTACTGCAGAAGCTAAAGTCTTCTTGCTGTTTAAGCAGCCTGGGTGCAGCTTCAATCCATGGTGAGAAGTAGCGCAGAAGTCCATTTCATATCAAATGTGGAGAACACATTTGATTAGAAATTTTGTTTTTAAACTCTTGAAATTTATAAACATTTAGGGCATCCATCAATATAGAGCAATAGTAATTTTATTATGACACGTTTTAAGTAAAATATTTAGGAGCCCATCAAATTGAAAAGTATAGACTTCATAATTTAGTGAAATCTTTTCTCTGCAAGCCATGAAAACAGTTAATACTATATCTTGTGATCCACATAGTCTGTTGGACCAAGTTACCAAGTTCGGAAAACCGGATCTACTCTTGAAAAAGTTCAGAACAATTTGATGCTGAATATATGCATATTATATATGAGCATAATTTATAAATATGCAACAAATGACAAATGCAGAGAAAAATATTAATAATATAGTATAAAATGTAAATATATTTAATATTAAATAATATAAAAGGGTGTTGGGTGTATTTCTTATTGCAAAAACAACCCAGACCGAATTTATCCAGGTCACCTGAAAAAACAGGATCAGGCCAGATTTTGTGCAGATCTCACCAGATTTGGTAAATATGTGTCAGACTAAAACTTTGGCACATAGTATCAAGCATCATTCTGAAGTGTCCCGTTAAAAATATCGTTTCAGTTCCTACCATTTTTCAAAATTTAATTGTTTTCGTACACTTATAGAGTAGTTTAGACTGTAGACCTTTAAATCTAGCCTAAAATAGTAGTATTAATTGTATATCTTTGGTCTGGTGAGTGAATTCTGACAAAACATTGTCAGTTTGTGAAAACTTGTATTCTAAACCTTCTGGCAAAAAGATTTTGCTGCAGCCTTTATACTTTGCAAGATACAATTATTTTCCTGTAAAACTATTGTTCAACATTGTCTTTGTAAGCCCGTCAATTGAGTTTTATGTATGGGTGCATTGTTTGTAATTGGTGGTACCCGACACCCTTCTAAAAATTTTGATTTGAAGGTTGGAAGCCTATTCTCATGAAGGAGACAAATAGCATGAAAAATGCTGCCAGAACCATGGGAGAGCTTCATGTAATGTGTAATGTTCCCATTCCTTCACCGAGGGCCTAACGGCCATTTTTCAGTCTTAGCCTTGGTCATACCCAAGGGGCTAACAACATGGGAGGCTATTGGGTATGGATGACTGATCACCGCCTTGCTTTTGGTATCCTTTGCCGTTGATTTTAGTATTGAGCAACTTGGTGGGAATAATTGTTATGTTTTGTCATTGACGGGGACTTATGGTACTTTATTAATCTATTCCTTCGTCGGGGGTCATAGAAGTTGCTTCAATATCAAAATATGTGTGCGTATGAATGAATCCTTCTTTTGACATGACTCCTAGCTAGCATAGCACTCTTCGGTGGTGAAAAATCCACCCTAGTTTGCTAATTTGGGACCTATTCAAAGCAGATCTTCAGGCAGAATCAACAGAGATTTTAGACAGGGTTTTCAGAGAGTTTCAGAGGCTAATTTCAGTGTTAGAGGGAGATCATTTGCCCACATTTTAGCCATTTGCTTTTCAGATTATTCCCAACGCTTAGGGCAAGCTTGGCGCAGCTTTTGGAGGAGTTTCAAAGGTTTTCCAGCCCCTTTCATAGGGTGACGTCAGCCCTAGGAGATTGCAGCAGTTTTTTTTAGGGCTTCCAGGTGTCCATTTTCAGATTTTGAGGTTGGAATCATTTCCATATATTTTGTAGATGTTATTTTCCAAAAATCAGAATTTTATCAGTTGTATTCAGATAGTTATGAATTTTTGAAATATTTCAGCAGTTTAGGGCATTCTGAAAATTACTGGCAGTTATTTATTACTTAAAAAAACCAAAAATAATTTTCCAGTCTTTGTTATCATAGCAGAAATCTCTCTGTAAATTTTCGTGTGATTTAGACAAGTTTGGCGCAAAATATTAACAATTTTCAGTTTGCTGCCCTATTTCGGTATTTTTCCATAAAAATCATAATATCATTTGCTGTAATTTTTATTAATTTGTCAAATTCCAAGTTATATCCCACAAGGGATATTTCAGTGGTATCAGAGCTATAGTTCCTCTAGCTTGTTGGGTTGAGAAAATGGGTGACAGTGAAGATTTCAATGTGGACTTAATGAAACAATTATTCACCAATATGGTTAAGTAGCAAGAGACCACTAATCTATATTTAAGCCAGCTCACTGAAAAATTAGCACAAGGCAAATTTGAGACACAGGACGATAAGGAGAAAACAGTAATATGGGGCAGCCGGCTCAAAGAGGTGAAAGTGGAAATTTAGGGCAGCGGTCTCCCCACTCTTTTACCAAGCCTTTGGGACTTCAAGAACCCTCTTTCTTGAAGGATCCGGAAGCTCCACAAGTGAGGCAGCTAGCAGAAGTATTTAAAGAGGAATCGTGTTGGGAGAAATACTAGTCTTTGACGAGGAATTGTGTTGGGAGAAATACCAGTCTTTGAGTGAGGGCTTCCGAAAGAACATGCCATTCCCAGAGTATTGCAGGATGAAGATTGGTAGCAGGCCTATCGGATGCAGTGCTTGAGTTACAGAGGAGATTGGGAAAAATATCCATTCCACACTTCGATGGTTCTAAGAAGTGTACAATCATGGATTCAAAAGTTGAAGACATACTTTGACTTGAATCCCATGCGCGAAGAGGATGCAATTAAGTTTGATATCCTACACCTTGAAGGAGATGCACATGACTGGTGGCATCATGGTCTTATTACATAGGGGCACATGCATATTGGTACTTATGCAGAGTTCACACAGAGGTTGATGAGCATGTTTGACAGGAGGGATCCTGATGCTATTTCAGAGAGTTGACTCATTTGAGACAGATAGGTTCTTTAGACATGTACATTGCATATTTTCAAAGGTTGTCAGTCATGGTTCCTAATGTTTCAAAGATGAGATTGACTTCACTCTTCATAGCAAGGTTGATAGATGCACTAGCAGGATTTGTGAAGGCATTTGAGCCTTCTTCATTGCATGATGCTATTAGGAGAGCATGGGATTTGGAGTTATCTACTCCAAAGTTGAGGTTTCCACCTCGAGTTCAAGCAAAGGGTACCTCCATCTAGACCAGATGGTTTTCAATAGAAGGTGCCTCCACCCAAGCAGGATATGACTAAGAAGCCATTCATATCCCGAGAGGTTAGAGATGAGTTGAGGCGAAAGAAACTATGTTTCGATTGCCACACACCTTGGGCTCAAGACATGATTGCAAAGGGAAAGGAAAGGCCCAATTCATAGAGGTCTTTGAGGAGAGTGATGGTGATGGAGACGAGGAGATGGATACTCGGGGATTGGATGATGGAGATGGAGATGCATTGGGCAGTGTTGGTATTGAGCAAGAGGACGAGACTTTCTCAGGAGACTATTGCCACTTTGTCTAGTACCCTGAGGTACAAGGCATTCAGGGTCAGAGGAGTTCTGTAGGGTCAGCGAGTAGTGGTGCTCATTGATAGTGGGGCTACCCACAACTTTATTGATGCATCGTTGGTTGAGAGACGAGGTTTCCAGACAGAGGATTTTGAGGGCTTCAACGTGGTTGTAGCCAACGTAGAGAGTCTATGAGGTGCACACAACGAGTCCCACAGTTGAGCATTATGATGGGTAACTATATAGTTACCGATGACTTTTATATTGTTGGTATTGGAGAGACCAACCTTGTGCTTGGAGTGCAATCGTTCATTCTCTTGGTGAGTTCCGAACTAACTTTCAAACGATGGAGCTGAAGTTTAAGTCCGAGGGGAGGAACATGATCTTGAGGGGATTATCACGCAGATGCACCTGTGGTTGTCACAACCAAGCAGATCGAGCGGATTTACTGTGCACAATGGGGGTGGATTGGGCAAAGATACGGTGTTTGGTTTCGACCAAGAAGTCAGAGGATGGTCGACCAGAGTATCACGTGGATGTCCAGGGCCTACTGGACAAGCATAGTGCAATTTTTGGTGATATACCTCCAAGTGTGCCTCCAGATAGAGGATTTGAGCATGTGATTGAGCTTGAGGACAGCAAGTCGGTGGTTACTACTCCTTACCGTCATCCCAAATGGTTTAAGGATGAGATCGAGAGGACTATACATGAGCTCATAGATATGGGGCATATTAGACCTAGTTCTAGTCCCTTTGCTTCTTTAATAGTGTTGGTGAAAGAAGGACGGAACCATGCGGATGTGCATAGATTACCGTGCATTGAACAAGAAGACAATCAAAAATAAGTATCCAGTGCCACACATTGATGAGTTATTAGATGAGCTACAAGGGGAAATCTATTTTTCTAAAATAGATTTGTGATCTAGATATCACCAAATCAAGGTCAGAGAGGAGGATGTGCATAAGACGGCTTTCAGATGCCATTATGGTCACTTTGAGTTTCTAGTGATGCCATTCGGTTTGTCTAATGCACCGGCCACATTTCAGTCTTGTATGAACCATGTGTTCAACCGCCATTTGCAGAAGTTTGTATTGGTCTTCTTCGACGACATATTGGTCTACAACAGGACTTGGGAGGATCACATTAGACATCTTGATGAGGTGTTGGGTATGTTGGAAGCTAACTCGCTATACGCGAAAGCTTCTAAGTGTGAGTTTGGTATGACAAAGTTATTGTATTTGGGATATGTGATTGGTGGAGGTGGAGTCAAGGTTGACAGGGAAAAGATTCAGGCGATATTGGATTGGCCACCACCTAGGACATTGACACAGTTGAGAGGGTTCTTGGGTCTATGCACATACTACAAGAGGTTTGTGAAGAACTTCTCTCGCTTGACTGCACCATTGACAAATTTGACCAAGAAGGGGGCTTTTGCTTGGTCAAAATCAACACAACAGGTTTTTGATCACCTTAAGGGGTGATGAGTTCATGTCCCATTCTTGCATTGCCAGATTTCTCTCGTCCATTCATACTTGAATGTGACGCATCAGGTGAGGGCATTGGATCAGTTCTTATGCAGGATAGGCATCCCATTGCCTACGAGAGAGTAGAAATTGAGCCGTGGAGAGGGGTACTCGATTTACGACAAAGAGATGTTGGCCATTATGCATGCTTTGGCCAAATTTAGACAGTACCTTGTGGGCAGCAAATTCGTGGTTCATACGGATCACAACAGTTTGAGGTTTTTCCTGGGGCAGAAGGATCTCAACAACCGCCAACAAAGATGGGTGAACAAGGTGCAGACATATGACTTCGACATAGAGTACACAAAAGGTAAGAATAATGTTGTTGTTGATGCATTATCTAGGAGGCCTCACCTTACTTCTATGCTTAGTTCTATGTCTGAGATTTCAGCAGATTGGAAGGCTCACATACTTGTTGAGTATTCCAAAAATCAGTTTGCATGTGAGATCATGGATGGCATTATTCAGGATGATAGATACAGGATCTTGGATGACCTCATATACTACAAGGATAGGATTTTCCTTGTACCAAAATCCAAGATGAAGGAGAAGATCCTTCGAGCAGTGCATGATACACCCCTAGCGGGACATCTTGGGTATTTTAAGACCTACAAGTATATCAGGGAGAGATTTGCATGGAAAGGGTTGAAGGATGATGTCCTTAATCATATTAGAGTGTGTGGTTTTCAGCAAACCAAAGCCGAGCATTCTTTCCCAACAGGACTACTTCAAGTGTCTTCCTATTCCAGAGCAGAAGTGGGAGAGCATATCCATGGATTTTATCACAGGGCTTCCCTCAGTACACGGGCATGATTGCATATATGTGGTGGTTGATTGGTTAACCAAGTATGCCCATTTCTTTTCTATGCCTAAGGGGCATAAGGCACCACAGGTGGCTCAAATATTCTATACAGGTATTTTTAGGCTTCATGGTTTGCCTAAAAACATTGTCAGTGACAGGGACAAAATCTTCATGAGCACCTTTTGGCAGGAGATTTTCAGACTTGCAGGTACGGAATTGACTCCTGGCACTAGCTATCATCCACAGACGGACGGGCAAATGGAGATAGTCAATAAGTGGATAGAGGGCTATTTGCGTAGCTATGTGACAGGACATCAGCGTGCATGGATTAGATGGCTACACATGGGTGAGTATTGCTACAATACCACCTACCAGATGAGCATTGGCATGACTCCTTTTTGGGCATTGTATGGGTATGATGCTACATCATTCGCAGACTTAGTATTATCAGATAGCCGAGCTCCCAAAGCTCGTGATTGGTTACAAGAGAACCAGGATATTCAAGGCCCTCAAGGAGAACCTTCAGAAAGCATAGAATCAATGAAGATTTATGCAGACAAGCACAGGGTAGAGAGGTCTTTTGAGGTGGGAGATTTAGTCTTCCTACATTTACAACCCTACAGGCAATCCTCACTTAAGCAAAGCAATGCCGAGATGTTGAAACTGTAGTTCTATGGACCATACAGGATAGCGCAAAGGGTTGGGGCAGTTGTATATGAGTTGGAGCTTCCCGAACACAACAAGATACACAATGTTTTTCATGTTTCGTGCCTCAAAAAGGCACTAGGACAGCATATTGTGCCTTCTACGGATTTGCCACCATTGGACGATGAGGGGAAGCTGGTCTTGGAACCAGAATCTATCATTGAGGTGAGACAGAGGAAGCTCAGGAACAAGGTGATCACATGTACTTAGTGCGGTGGAGAGACTTGCCACTTGAGGATGCTACTTGGGAGGGAGAGAAGATTTTACAACATCCTAGTTTGCATTTGCTTGGGGACAAGCAAATTTCGGGAAGGGAGGATTGTAATGTCCCCATTCCTTCACCGAGGGCCTAACGGCCATTTTTCAGTCTTAGCCTTGGTCATACTCGAGGGGCTAATGACGCAGAGGCTATTAGGTATGGATGACTGATCACCACCTTGCTTTTTGTTATATTTTGTGGTTGACATTAGTATTGAGCAACTTGGTGGGAATAATTGTTATGTTTTGTCGTTGAGGGGGGACTCATGGTACTTTATTGTTCTATTCCTTCGTTGGGGTCACTTAAGTCGCTTTTGGCGCATGAGGGGGAAAAAGTAACTTAAGTCACTTAATGTTCATGTGGGTTTGCCCCAACGAGGTCTATTAGGTTTCTTTGGGCCCTTTGTTGCATTGGAAGGTTATAAAAGATGGTGCTTGGGGAGAAGAAGGATTCATTCATACAAACACATATTTTGATATTGGAGCAATTGTTGTTTGCATTTCTCTTAGCTTGTGGAGTAAAATCCCACATGAACCCTAGCTTTGGTGGTGAGAGATCCACTCCTAGCTAGCAAAAGCACTCTTTGGTGGTGAAAGATCCACCCTAGTTTGCTAATTTGGGACCTATTCGGAGCAAATCTTGAGCGAGAATCAACAGAGATTTTAGACACGGTTTGAGAGGGTTTCGAGAGGCTGATTTCAGTGTTATAGGGAGATCATTTGCCCACATTTCAGCCATTTGCTTTTCAGATTATTCCCAACGCTTAGGGCAAGCTTGGCGCAACTTATAGAGGAGTCTCAAAAGTTTTCTAGCCCCTTTCATAGGGTGATGTCAACCGTAGGAGATTGCAGTTTAGGGCTTCCAGATGTCCATTTTCAGATTTCGAGGTTTGAATCATTTCCATATATTTTGCAGATGCTCTTTTCCAAAAATCGGAATTTTATCAGTTGTATTCCGATAGTTATGAATTTTTGAAATATTTCAGCAGTTTAGGGCATTCTAAAAATTACTGGCAGTTATTTATTACTCAAAAAAATCCAAAAATATTTTTCTAGTGTTTGTTATCATATCAGCAATCTCTCTGTAAATTTTTGTGTGATTTGGACAAGTTTGGTGCAAAATATAAACAATTTTCAGTTCACTGCCCTATTTGGGTTTTATTCGAAAAAAATCAGAATATCATTTGCTGAAATTTTTTATTAATTTGTCAAATTCCAAGTTATATCCCACAAGGGATATTTCATAATGGACTAAGGGCCATCAAGATCGATCTAGCTGAATAAGCCGAGTTCTAGAGTAGGGTGGAGGGCCACATGAGAATGGAGGATGACTTGAAGGCTGGATTATTCCTATAGTGGCAAACTAGTGAGAAAAAGACTATAGCATTGAAGAGTTCATCACCAATTAAGGTGATGATGAGGGCCGTACTCCTGCTACACACAAGGAGTTGATCAAAGAGGCTAGCACCTATTGATGAAGCGTAGTGAGGCCTAATCCCACTATCATTATTTTATAATTGTTGAGGTGAAGCCCATACCTCCCTAGTGATCAGATGGTGTGCCCTAGTCCCACTACTATGTTTGTCAAATAGTTGAGTGTGTACCTATTTGTATGGATTGTTATGTGTGGATGGTTGTGTGTATCTATGTTCACATAGGAGAGAGTGTGTATGGACTATAGAGTGTGTCCTAGTCCATGCTTATTTGATGTTTCTCTATGAACGATGAGTATGTCCTTGTTCACCGACCATTTGCAAGTGCTACGAGGCCAAGTCCTACAACTATGTTTGGTAAATGGTTTGAGTATGTCCCCATTCACATATATTGTTCAGTGAGGCCATTTACTGCTAAGGAAATGTAGGGAGGTCATTCCCACTGCTATTTATATATATGTCGAACTGCAAATATGTCCAAGTTTACATACAAAGCCTATTCTCTCTGATTTATTGAACTATGATATAATAAGGGGGAATGTTAAGAATCATATTAAATCATAGTTGGGTTAACTATATTAGATAGGTTACAACTATTAAACGTATTATTGTTAGTTTGGTTATTGGGGTTGTTAGGCTTGTTTGTTAGGTTGTTCACAGAGAAACAGAAATGGTTGAAGGAAGATCGGGATGTGATAAAAATATGTCCTAAAAACTAGGACATCTCTATTGTATAAGTACGCCTTCAAAGATCAGATAAAATTGAGAGTCAAAAGTATTATAGTACAGTATTCCTATGAATTGCAGATGCTAATTTAGCCCAAATCTAATAAACATAACAATTTAAACATGATAAACATAAATATAAATAAATAATCAAGCAGAAAGCAGATGAGCAACATCTAGCAACTGGGATTAATCATTTTATATTAGTACGCGACATATGAACAACAGGCAGAAATGTGTCCAGGAATAAAGCCTAGGGCCCAGTCCAGGTTCCAAACTTGTTAAAACTATGAGATACTACGCCAGAGACACATTGGTATCTTCCAATATTTAAGACCTTCAGCCACATGAACAAAGCAAGAGTTTTCACTACTTAGAATTAGTAGCAATTTCATATTAAAAGGAATAAGAGAGTGACATGTCTAACTCTATAACCAGAGATGCAATAAAAGAAGCCAGAGACTATGGGGAATGCATTTTATTATTTCTTTGAATGAGTACTGAAGTTAGTTTCTGCTCCACACATCTTCAATACATCTGCAATCCCAGGGGACTTATATATTACGTAAGATATCTGTCTCAAACAATAGCAAACACATCTTGGTAGTACATGCAATCGATACAACTAGAAACCAAAGATTACATATATAAAAGAGGAATGAATCTATGAAAAATATGATATAGGAAGAACTAGAAAATATGAAGGAGCATTTATGCCTACTCTCGTTCCCAGTGTTGAGTATAGTCATTGTAATGGTATGCAAACACATAATTTTTGGTATTTTCTTCTAGTTTTGGACACACCTTGTATATACTTTGGTTTTGAATGACCTTTTAAATTATGGCACTACTGTGCATGTGCATGTGCGTGTGCATGTGCGTGATATCAAAGAAAATTCTAACATAGAGAATGCTAACAAATTTGGAACATTATCATCTCAATCATGCATTGTAAAGAAGTGCAAGACAATATGGTCTGCAAAAACTGGATAGGAGACCTCAGATGGCATCCATTCCTTGTCTCAGGAAAGTTTCCTGACACCATATGTACTGTTTCAAATCGCCATTTTTATGATAGAGAAATTTCAATGTAGTTTCATGATTCTGCTCCTGTTCCATCTTTCTTTTCAAAATAGTTAAGATCAGTTTTTCAAAAACTTCAGATTTCATAAAAAAGAAAATCAAATTCCAATCTTTCATTTCAGCTTTCACATTCCAGGTCCTAGCTGTTCTCAGAATTGTTGTGATCAAGTCATATTTCAGCACTTATACACGCTAAATATAGTAGTAGATCTGCTGTTGGTAGCAACTTTCAGCATTCAAATAGAGCTGAGATTATAGATTTCAAAATTTAGGAGAAGATTTTTTTATAGCTATAAACATAGTTGCCAGGCTCAGAAATCCGATTAAGTTCGGAAGGGTAAAAATAACCCGGAAATCCAAAGTTCTCGAAAAAATTCAGAAATTCCAGTTCGGAATATATGTACTTATATTATTGTATATAGAAAAATTATCATTAGAAATAAAAATAAAATATTTATTTATATTAATTATTATTCATTAAATTTAAAATTTTCACTAACTAAAAATACAAGTATACATTATGTATATTATTACTAAAAACAATCATTAACTAATAAATATATCCTTACGTCAAAGTTAAAAATTATTAATTAACATTCATTAACATGTATATATAATATATAATTCATTTATTAATATAGCTAAAAATACCTAAACATTAATACTTAATATTATAAAAAATAAACAAACAAAACTATAAAATAAACAATCACAACTATAAAATAAAGAAAACTAGAATATAAATTTAAAAAGAAAACAAACAAAAAATATAAATTAAAACAAAAGTAATCGCTTTTATAAAACTATGATATAAATTTAAAAAGTAAACAAGGAAAAGAATAAAAATAAACAACATAAATTAAAACAAGACTAATCGTATAAGTTAAAATCTAAATCAAAACATTAAAACAAAAAGAAGCACATACCTGGTATGTAATCACCGTCGTCATCGCTGTGTGGCTCAAGCTTCTCTTTGTTGCAGATTTAAAGCTTCCTCTCTCAAAGAATGGAGGATACCTGGTCATTGGTCAGACTGCAAACGCAAACTTGGTCGCTGGTCAAAGATGAAGCTTCCCCCTAGAGTATTCGACCTCTGCTCAAACGACCAGCTTGAATGGCGACTGCTGAATATAAATGGCGACCTCGAATATGAAAAGCGACCAATAAAAAAAGCTCAGCTCAGACTCTTTGAAGGAAAACGTTTTTTCTGTTTTTACAGCATATATATAATGTTTTATAAGTTTTTTATGCGTGGAGTTAGGGTTAGGGTTAACGCGTAAACTAACGCGTTTCTTTTAGGTTCTTTTTTAAATTGTTAGAGCGAACCGAACCGGATTTATCCGTCTACTCTTAGAAATTTGGTTAGAGTCGGATCTCGAATCTTGGTAACAAAGTGGCTATAAGCCTATAATAGCAGAGTTTCACTTAGAGACATAAGAGGGGTATTTGAGCCACCTTTTTAGCCTCATGGACAAACATCAGCACTACGGAAAAGGTATTGTAGAAAATCTTTATTTAATTTGATCAATATTTCCTTTAGTGGAAAAGAGTCATATCTAAGGATGGCCTCGCATCATACACAGAGAGTACAACTTAATGGTCAAAACCTAATCAAACATAGAAGATAAATACTACAAATTGTATGAAATGCCGAAAGAGATAGCGATACCAATAGAAACGAGTATTCAAAATCATGTGGAAGCCATAAAAGCAGTGTTACGTAGGGATGTGTCTACTAGATTTTGATGATGTCCCATACGTTTTAGGGACTTGGGGAGTCATCCCCAAATGTTTTTAATTTTTAAAAACTCGATGTTTTTACCTTAAAAAGACTATTCTTTTACCAAAACTTATAAAAGGGCATCGAGAGGTCATTTGGAAGGATCTTTTTGCCATTATCTATTTTTACATTGAGATTTTGAGTTGTTGCTTTAACTTCTGCTTTTGAGGATGAAAATCGTCCATTGCAATCAAATTTGGGGATGGAAACTCTCCAATCTTCAAATGATGACTTCATATAGGAGTTGTGTTTGTGCATCCAACACAGATATTTACAAATTTCAGCTAGGGCATCATCAAATTTATAAATTTCAACTAGGGCATCATCAAATTTACAAATTTCAGCTAGGGCATCATCAGATTTACAGGTCTCAGCTACAGAATGACTTTTTGAAGGTTGACATCACATTTTGGGGCATTATAGGGCTAATGTCATTATTTCCAATAATTTCCAGCTTTGAAGCCACCCTTGGGAATTTCAGTTGTTCGCCATTTGACATCTAGGGCATCTTTTGGGTTGGTTTTTGTGTGGTTTTCAGTTAATTAGCTAGGGCTTCTATTTCTAAAAAATAAATTGTAAATCCAGCTAGGGTTTTAGTGTGGAAAATTTCTCTAAATTGTACCTAGCTATTTACAATTAAATAAAATAAAATTTTGGGTTGCTGCCATAAATTTTGTTGTTTAGAAATTCAGAAATTAAGGGTAATTCTAGTATTTTATTTCCAATGGTAAGGGTTTTTGTGAATTTTCAAAATTTTCTAATTTTCCCAATTAAGGGATATCACAGTGGTATCAAAGTTGTGTCCTTGTCAGCTTGTGAATCATGAGGATAGTGCAAGAATCCATGTTAGAGATGTTACAAGCTATGCAAGAATATCAGAAGGATCTAAAGTCATGGATAGAAATAAAGAAGATGGAAAGGTCAAAATCTGAGCTTCAAAATCTACAAAGGAGCAAAAGGAATTCAGCATGCAAGTCAAAGGTAAGGAGATCTTATCTGAAAAGGAACCAAAGAATGTGGTTGAAAAGAAACTAACCACATTGCAGACAAGCGTAGAGGATGTAATGAGGACCCAGAAAAGGTGTGATGAATGGCTAAGAAGAGCTAAGGAAGCTAAGTTGATAGCCAATCAAGCAAAACAACACCTACAAAAATTAAGGGAAAGAATTCTCCAATTGTAAGGGTGGAGCATGAAGGAAAATCAGATTTGCAAGAATTTGGAGAAGATTTTTTGGTTAATGCCAAATTTCCGAGTCTTCAATATAGTAGAGTTGATGCAAATTTCCCTAAGGCATTGAAAGAAGAAAAACTTTTGGATCATTCTTATGACAGCTCAGAATATGGAAGGAATGTTTCAAATCAAGAAGTTTATGAGGTGGAGTTCCAAGAAGACCTTGTTGAGAGGCATGCACATGAGAAAAGGGCCTCACCAGATACTAATGTTGGTTTTCAACTTGCTGGAATTTTCAGATCAGCAACTAATGGTAAGCAATTTGATTATCTTCATGATTATAGCAAGAAGCATGAAAGTGTTGATTTTAGCAGAAGTTTGTGGCAAGACTCTTGTCATCATGGGAAGTACCAAGAGATTGGTGAAAAGATGAAGGGTACAAAATGGAAAGAGGATCTTTTCTCTCAAATCCAAGATCGTTCATGTATGATTGTGTGGGATCCTGGTGTTATAAACAAAGAGCTACAAAAAGAAGATATTGAGAAACACATGAAGGCTGAAATGTTTGATGGCTTTAATATCATAGTTGCAGATAGATTCACCATTCCATGCACCTGGATAAGTAGACAACTTAATATAACCATGGGTGAGAATAAGGTATGGAATGAATTTTATGTTATAAGAACTAACATGGTTATGGAGATAGAAGGGTTGCATTCCATTGGCAAGTTAGTACAAAATCACAAATCTAAGGAGCTAAAGTTTACATCTAAAGGAAAAGATATGGTGCTTGGAAGTATCTTTGAGGAATCATTAAGAGTAGTCATAGCTAAAGGGACTTCTCAGAAAGGACAAGTTGCTTGGGCAGCAAGTTGCTTAGTGGTGGAGAGCATGCAAACTATTTCATCTTTTGGTAAGCAACATAGTCTTTATGTTGATATTCAAATGCTTCCAAAACAACATAGTATGGTGTTCAATAATATGTCCCCAGGATCACTATCAAATAGAGGTTTCCAACATGCCATAGAGTTGAAAATTGGCTGTAAGCATGCCATTATTACTCCTCATTTCTCAAAGACTGATTTGAGATCAAGCCACCATCAGATCTTTGTTTGTAAGGGAGGTGTGCACAAGACAACTTTTAGATGCCTTACTAGACACATTGAGTTCTTGGTCATGCCATTCAATTTGACTAATGCTCTTGCTACGTTCCAATTCATGGTGAATCAGGTATTCAGTGGTCAGCTGAGACAATTTGTTTTGATAAATTTTTATGATATTCTGATGTGTAGCAAAGCATGGAAGGATCATATGAGACACCTAGATTTGATCCTTGGGATTCTAGAGAAACAAGCTCTATTTGTAAAAGAATTTAAGTGTGAGTTTGGGGTCACAAATATTTTATACTTGGGCCATGTCATTATTGCTCAAGGCAGGCAGGTGGATCAAAAGAGGATTCAAATTTTTCTAGTTTGGGCACTCCCTACCACACTAACTCTATTGAGGAGATTCTCTAGTTTATGCAGCCATGATAGAAGGTTTGTTAAGGGATCTTCACATATAGCAGCACCCTTAACCAACATGACAAAGAAAGGAGCTTTTGCATGGATGGATAGAATACCAGAAGTTTTTGATAAGCTTAAGAAGGTAATCATCATGTCTTGTATTTTCCATTTCAGATTTCTCACAACCATTTGTGGTAGAATGTGGTGTTTCAAGAGAAGGTATTGAGACCATATTAATCCAAAAGGGGGACTCCATTAAGATGGAGAGCATGAAGTTGAAAGATTCAGGAAATAGTTTCTCTATTTATGACAAGGAGATTCTTGCCATCAAGCATGTTTTGGTAAAATTCAGACATCACTTGGTTTATGGTAGATGTGTGGTTGAGACAGATTGCAATGGCTTGAATTCCTTCTTGGATCAACATGATTTGAATGATGAACCACAAAGGTGGGAAGGAAAATCCAAGGTTATGATGTTGATATAAAAGGGAAAAGCATGTAGTTGTTGATGTCTTTTCTAGATTGCTTATTCCCCATCAAGATTGGAAAAGTATGTTCATGGACTTCATCACAAGCCTTCCCAAGGTACATGGTAGAGACTGCATTTATGTTGTTGTGGATAGGCTAAATGAGTATTCATACTTCTTTGCCATTTATCTAGAATTCAAAGCACATCATATGGAAGAAGTATATCCTTTCACTCAAGGTTGTCTACACATAAGAGTATGGGATCCGGGTGATATCTCAAGATCTATCAAGGGTAGTAATAGCCAATTATGGTTATATGGCAAAGGAAACAAACCAGGGGCTGCCATTATCAGACTTTCCAGCCTTAGGACTGTTGTCATCACAGATTCCAGCTGCTGCACTATACCAATTACAGCCCTACAAGTGTTTTCAGTCACAAGGTTGCTGATTTTTCAGGGTCTCAACAGAGATATGTTGATTATTACTGTTGTGAGAAGATTTCCAGTCATTGATTGTCTATTTCCAACCTCTGAATTGTTGATAGTGATGATTTATGCAAATGATTTTCAGCATTGTTGCTGTTATATCATTTTCACACTGCTGATTTGCGAAATTTCAGACTTTGGACTGCTGTTAGCAGCCAAATACAGCTTCAAGTTTGCAGGATTTGAGGAACTTTCCTTACACTATGCTATTTGTGAAGGATTTCAGCCATGGGATCAGTTGGAAACAATCTTGCCCATCGCCATTTTGTTTCATAATCCAAGGGAGGATCCAGACTTTTCAGTTCATAAGTATATTAGAGTGGCACAGCAGAAGCCAACTACATCACAAAAAGGTAATGGTAACTTGTTATGTTTGCATCCTCATGATCCATTGTTTGTGGTCAAAAGTCAAGAAGATAGTTCACTAAATAGATCAACATATAATGTTGCACATGCTTGTGGCCATCATGGGGAACAATTTCATGATAATTCACAGTCAAACAACTTGGTGAGGCAGAGTTTATTCAGAACATGGAATTGCAAGTGCCCAAGGATGAATTGGGATCCAGGCATTATAGAGATGGGCATTTGGGGAAAGTCTGAGCAATTGGGCTTGCAATTGCTTGGGACAAGCAATTTTTGGGAAGGGCAGATTGTCATGACCCCTTTTTCAAATAAAGTAAAAATAATAAAGTTAATATTTTTAAGTTGTCAAGTAACTCACTTTTTTATTAAAAGCTGACAACTTAATATTACTTTCCAAATTATGCAACTCAATATTAAATTAGAAGATGGAAAGTAACTTTTGGGGCTTTTCCTTGGGAAAAATGTCAAGAGAACTTATAAAAAGGCATTGCAAGGTCATTTGGAAGGATCTTGTTGCCATTATCTATTTTTACATTGAGAGTTGGAGCTGCAACTTCAACTCTTCTTTTGAGGATAAAAACCCTCCATTGCAATCAGATTTGGGGACGAAAACCCTCCGATCTTCAATGGTGACTCCATCAGGAGTTGAATTTGTGCATCCAATCAAAGATTTAAAGATTTCAGCTAGGGCATCATCAAATTTACAAATTTCGGCTAGGTCATCATCAGATTTACAGATTTCAATGTGGTGTCCCTGAAGGGAAAAATTAATAAAAAATCTAGATTTCTAGCAAACCATTATGGAAAAATACAGTAAACTGATTATTTTATGCAAACCCTCAAAAAATAAAATACCCAAGCTTGAAATTACTAGTAAATCATAAGAAAATACAAATTTTCGCATGATAAATGACATCCGTGGATAAAATATTGAAATCTAAATTTTTGCACTGAAAATTCAATTTTTATTTAATTTCCAAACTAAGAAATAATGGAAAATTATAGTTGACCGTACATAGGGAAATAATGCCAAAATGTTGGCCCAGTTGACTGAAGATGATGTTTTATGGCTGAAGTTGGCTATTTGCAAGCCCTAGGCACCAATCCCAATCATACCACACATAGCAACCTCCAATGAAGTCATCCATCGTAGGCCGGTGACATCGGCCTCTAAAATTGCTCCTAATGAGATAACAGTCCACCAATTCATTGTCCCGGTTGAATAGATGATGCCCTAGCTGTAAAAATCTTGAGATCTGATCTGAAACGTGCCCTAGTTAATGCCCTAGCCAACGAATCAGATCTGAAAATCCTTGATTGAAAGCACAAATGTAACTCTTGGATGGAGTCATCTCTGAAGATTAGAGGGTTCTCATCCTCTAATTTTGTTGGAATGGAGGGTTTTCATTCCCAACTACAAGAGGAAGTTCGTGCAACAACTCAAAACCTCAATGACAAAATAGAGTGTATGCAAAAAGTGCCCCCAAATGACCCCATCAACCCCTTTTATGTTTTTTCATGGCACACATTACGAGGAAAGGTACCCAAATGGGTCAACCCACTTCTATTTTGATATTATGTTTTACTTTATCAAAAAAATTCCAACAATAAAACATAAGATGTACTTTTAAATTAAATTAAATTGGTGATTTATTTCTCTTGCGACTCCCTTTTTGCCTAAGGGAAATGAAATAGGTTGGGGTGTAATATCCCCTTTCGGGATATTATCCGGATATGCAAATTAATTCACCGAATCGCCTCTAGAAGGACTAAACCCTCCTAGTTCAACCTCAAATAATCCAATGTTAGCTTCAATACAACCCAAAAAGGGTTAGAGTCACCAAGGTGGTGGATTAGATGGGAGAACCGGTTAGGAAATTAATCACTTCAAATCTGAAATTAATTACAACAGTAATTAATTAATAAATGCACTAAGTTGCTGCAAACTTCAAAAATTAATAACTCCTTCACCATCCATTATTTTCCTATCAAACTCATGCCAAAAGATTTTTAATATTTTTAGCTTTCCAACAAGCTATAGATCAAAAAATTTGGATAAGTAGAAGGCATGCAAATCAAGCCATGAAATCTGAAATTGTGTAGATAAAACCCACAGCACAAGCAACTAAAACTTGAAAAATTCATAACTTGCTCAATACTTCACCTTTTGCCATGAAATAAAGTGAAGACTAATCTATAATTCAAGAGTTTTCCAAAGATATAAAAATCCAAATTTTATGATAACTGAAACCCCTTCAAAACAACCCCGAAATCCCAAACCCAGTCATTGTGCTAGGGTTAGAATAAATTGCACAAATAATTTCCAGCACTTAATAACCCTTCAATAGACTCAAAATAGCTGCCCAAACTTAGCAAAATGATCCAACACAAATCAGATTACAAATTAAGTTTGTTCACCCTTAAAACATGCTAAAAGATGCCCTATTCAAGTCGGTGAGTTAGAATAAAACCAGCAATAACCAGCAGATCTAAAGCACCATGAAACCTTCGTAATATTCAATAACATGCAAATTTTACTCTCAATAAAAGGAGCCAAAGCTAGAAAGAGAATCACCAAGTGGATTTGCAAATTTCATGAAAAATACTTCAATTGAATATCAAACTAGCACAATAACTCCCACGCAAGAGAGAGAGAACAGTACTGGGCATGCATCCCAACTCCAAGCATGGAGTGAAAATCAAATGATCAATTCAACATCCCCTCTAAAGAAATGCGACCTCCCTTTTATAGAACTAAGGGGTGCAATATCCAATAAAGACCGACCTTTCCCTTTTGGAAGGAAAACATAAACTCTCATTAAAATATTTAATACTAAGGCTATGTGCACTTTATTTATTTTTTAATTAAATAAATAAAAGTAACTAACCTATGTGCACACTAAACTAACTAAAGAGACTCCCACTTGTAGCGCTAGGCATGCCAAGGGGTTACAATGCGAGATGAAAAATAAATATTAATAATGTCTCGACAAAGGGGACATTACGGGGTGTTTTCTAAAAATTGATTTTGAAACGGGGACATTACAGTCCTCCCCTCCCAAAATTGTTTGCCCTCAAGCAATGCATAGTTCAGCTCTTACTCTCTTTTAGACTAAACCCTCCTGCAAATACCAGGGTCCCAAATCAATCTTGGAAATTGGCAATTCCCAATCCATGCTCCGCTTTGTGAAACAATTGACTTTTGTTGCACCCTTCTGATATGATTAGGAACTTTTGTACCGGTGAAGCTCCTTCAACATCCTCAACAAGTGCATCCAAAATGGGTGAATCATGAATCAACTGGGATCTAGAAAGAGTACTACCATCTGTGATACCCTCCATTCTATTTGTTGAGATTGATGCTGAAATTGTGTTAGTGATCCCTTGGAGTACTACTTCCCCATCTGATTTAAACTTCAGCTCCATAGTCTGATAGTTTTGGGTGAATTCTCCCAAAGAATGCAACCATTGTACTCCTAATACCATGTCAATCTCTTTCAGACTAACCACATAAAAGTCATCACTCATCTGATGTTCACCCAAGGTGATGCTAAGTTGTTCACCCAAGGTGATCTTTGAGTTGTTCAACCTTCTTCTTGCAAGGCATAAAAAATCCATTTGTTGCAATGATGTTGAAACCTTTTATGTCCTTTGTCTCCAACCCTCTTCTATTTACCAATCCTTCATCTATGAAATTGTGGGTTGCCCCACTATCAATCAATACTATAATGTCTTGCTTGAGAAGAACTCCACAAACTTTAAAGGGTTGATACTATGGTGTGCCTACAAGTGTAGCAAGAGTGTTGCCCTTAATTTTTGGCTCTTCTTCTGAATTGGACTCTCCATCTGATATCACCTCTATGTAGTGAACTTGTCCTTTGCCAAGACAACGGTGACCGGGTGTCCATGGATCCTTACATGAGAAGCACAAGTTCTTTCTCCTTAATTCATTTTTGGTCTCTTCTTCTTTTGTCCTTGGCTGCCCATAGAAGGTGTTTTTAGCTGCCCCAAAGGTGTTGTTCTTGGCTGCTCAAAAGGTGTTGTCCTTGGCTGTACTACAGGCAGAAATTTACCCTTTGGAGCTGATGTTTCAGATCAATGCCTTCTTAATTGCTTCTTGAAGAGAAAGAGGGTTAAAAGCTCTTACCAATCCTTTGAGTGGTTCAGCCAACCACTCAACAAACAACACCACAAGTCTCCTTTTAGTAACATCTGGTACCATCACGAATAGCTTCTGAAATTCAGCTACATAGTCATCCACTGTGTTGTGTTGTTTCAGTTGTGCCAATTCCCTAAAGTGAACTTCCGGATCAGTTCTATCAAATCTCTCAATCAATCTCCTACTAAACTCATCATAGGAATTGATGAGATTATGTCCTTGTGTGATCAGCCCATGGTACCACCATTCATGTGTTATTCCCTCAAGATGAAGAGTACATTGGCCTAAGAGATAGATAGGTATCCAACTTTTGTATCCATGCACGGGTGTACACTTGTTGGAACCATCAAAGGTGGAAAGTGTTAACTTGCCCAAAGCATGTTGAAGATCCCTCTGATTTGCTTGTGGTCTAGGTTCTGGTCGTGGTCCACCTCTGTTTTTCTTCAAACCCATGAAATTTGCAAGAGATATTTCCTCATGTATCTCAGCTGGAAGAGTTCTATATTCCGCATAGCTGGCAGCAAGGTCATCTACCATAGAGGGCTGAATTTCCACCTCTAGAATAGCTTCTTCCCTCGGAATGAAATTAGGCTGGAAAGGCCTAGCAAGAGAACCAATAATGGTTCTTTGAGGCTGATGGTTGTTGTTTACCCTGAAGAACTTCCTTCACCATTCTAATTTCTGGGTTTTGCATGGTATGAACCAACTGAGCCATCATATCAGCCAATCGCTCTTGCCCTTGGACAAGCCTATCAAACCTTGCCTCCTCTGCATTCATGTCAGCCATATTTACCTTCTCTTTTCCTTTCCCAAATTTTGGATTAGTTTGTTCAAGCCCTTCCTTTGGTTCTTCTAAACCCTTATTTTTCTCTCTGGTAATATTTGAATTCTCTATCACTACCCTGCATGAATATTAATTTCCCAACAAGCTGGCAAGGAAACTAGCTCTAATAACACTGTGGTGTCCGTTAAGGAAAATAAATAGAAATTTGGATTTCTGGCAAACCCTTACGGAAAAATACAGTAATCCGACTATTATATGCAAACCCTCGAAATAGAAAATACCCAAGTCTGGAAATTACTAGTAAATCATAAGAAAATAAAGATTTTTGCATAAAAAATGACAGCCACAGATAAAATATTGAAATCTGAATTTTTGCAATGAAAACTGAATTTTAATTTATTTTTTAAATTGAGAAATAATGGAAAATTGCAGTTGACCATAAGTAGGGAAATAACAACAGAATGTTGTCCCAACTGACTGAAGATGACGTTTTATGGCTGAAGTTGGCTATTTGCAAGCCCTAGGCACCAATCCCAACCATACCACACACTATAACAGCCTCCAATGAAGTCGTCCAGCCCTAGGAGGGTGACATCAGCCTCTAAAAGGGCTCCAAAATGGAATAACAGTCCAATTCGTTGTCCCAGCTAAATAGATGATGCCCCAGCTGTAAAAACCCTCAGATTTGATCTGAAACGTGCCCTAGTTGATGCCCTAGCTGACGAATCAGATCTGAACTGAAAATCCTTGACTGAAAGCACAAATGTAACTCTTGGATGGAGTCACCTCTGAAGATTGGAGGGTTTTTATCCTCTAATCTTGTTGCAATGGAGGGTTTTCTTCCCCAACTATAGAAGGAAGTTGGAGCAGCAACTCAAAACCTTTGAGCGGCCAAGAATAACAATGCCCCTTAAGCATGTATAGCCAAGCACAATGCGTCCCTAGATTTTGGTGACGTCCCTGAACATTTGAGAGACTTGGGGACTTCGAGAGGATGTCCCCTATTTCATTAAAATCTTTCAAAAACTTTTGATGTTTTTACTTTTAAAAATCTGTAATTTTTATGAAGAACATTAGATTATAATCTTGAAAGTACTGAATAGAGTTTAAATCCCTAAATTTCATTTAATAAAGTTAAAATATTCAAATATTAATATTCTATATATTATTTTAATAGCTATCCCTCTGCTGTCCCAAAAATTTGGGAATTTTTCTCGCCCCAAAACCATGTCCCTCCGTCTCCCCATCCCCCGTCTCCGAGACTTGGGTAACTATGCAAAATACAAGTATATGCAAAAATTGCCCACAAATGGCCCCATCAACCCCTTTTATGCTTTTTCATGGCACACATTACAAGGAAAGGTCCCCAAATGGGTCGACCCACTTCTATTTTGATATTATGTTTTACTTTACCAAAAGTCACTTTTCAAAAATAAACATAAGTTGCCTTTTTAAATGAATATAACATGAAGTTACCTTTTTGACAACTTAAATTAAACTGGTGATTTATTTCCCTTGTGACTCCTTTTCACCTACGGGAAATAAAATAGGCTAAGGGTTTTGTCCAAATTAATTTTGAAAGGGAACATTACATTCAGTTAGGGCATCATCAGATTTACAGATTTCAGCTAGGGCATCATCAGATTTATAGATCTCAGCTAGGGCATCACTTTTTGAAGGCTGACATCACATTTTGGGGGCATTCTAGGGCTGACATCATCATTTCCAGCCTTTTCCAACTTGGACGCCACCCTTGGGAATTTCAATTGTTTGCCATCCGACATCCAGGGCATCTTTCAGGTTGGTTTTTGTGTGGTTTTCAGTTAATTAGCTAGGGCTTCTATTTCTGAAAAATAAATTGTAAATCCAGCTAGGGTTTCAGTGTGGAAAAATTCTCTAAATTATATCTGGTTGTTTGCAAATTAAATAAAATAAAATTCTGGGTTGCTGCCATAAATTGTGTTGTTTAGAAACAGTAAGGATTTTTGTGAATTTCAGAATTTTCTAATTCTCCCAATTAAGGGGCATCACATCCCGAGAACCTTGTCCCCAAAGATTCAGGTAACTATGCATAAAAATAAAAAATTACAGCTTAAATGGTCTAAGACTCTAAAGAGTGATGAAAAAGTTCCAATAAATTATCAATGACTATGGCACTTATCATGGACATCAGTTTAAAAATCTTAGCCAAGTTATTATCCTCATATAGGTTACCTTTCAATTTTCTTTTGATAAAGGTTTCATGATATAGAATGTTTGAATGAACCAACAGCAAACATTTAACTTGAATGATAACACACCGAATGAAAAGATCTCGAGTCTATTGCAAACACGCATGGAGTTTCTTATGAATATTACGAGTCATGGGACTGCAAAGCATGGTTTTCTACTCAAATGTCTCTCCATTGTAGCTTTTAATATCGGCTAAGTACTACCAAAAACAATTAAAAGAAGAAAGGCATAGACTAAGACCACTAAATAAAGTTAAAATACAACATAGTTACCAAGATACCAAAGGCAAAGAAATGGAAAATCCAAAATTTATGAAAAAATCCAGAAATTCCATTTTTTGAAGTGTATATATACACACGCGCATATATAAGTGTGTGTGTGTATGTATATACATATATATGTACATATATACATGTATATATATGTATATGTATGTATATACATATATATGTACATATATATCTCTATATATGTGTGTGTGTGTGTGTGTATAACATATATATGTATATAGTACATGTATATGGATGTACGTACATATATGTGTATGGGTCTATATATATAATATATACATGTATATAGTATATACGTATATACATGTACATATACACATACATACAATTTCAAACAATACATTTATATAGGGAGATGATTCCCTATAAAATAGGAAACCAGTTTTCCCACAAACTTATACTACGTGAGTGGTTTTAACAACCCAACTCAACAAATAGTAATATGAGTTGTTTTATTAACTCCTCATAAACTAACTATTACATGAAAATAATTACGCATGTAATTATTATTTACCCACGCAATAATGAAGCACTAACATACATTTCCTGACAGAATCTTATTGAAAATCTTGAGGGTTAGTATGTATCTATAGATAAAACCTTGAGGGTATATATTTATGCATACATAGTCATATATGTGTGGACTCTGTAAGGTGCATACTTATATATGGACTATGTAAGGTGCATACATATATAATAATTTTATTGAGAATCTGTATGGACTTGATGCCTGAGAACCTTGAGGAGTCCATACAACAACAGGGCCTTCCCAGAGCTCCGTGATCTTTAAAGTGAATTCCAAACAAGGGAATAAATTCAACACTCCTACTTTGGCATCCCGAAAACCCAGAACAAGGACTGTAGATTCTGATGTTATTGATGACTTTTGCTCGAAGGGCTTATACTTTGATTGTAAGGAGGAATGGTCAAGGGAACAAGAACGCAAAGAATCTAGAAGGATTCATATAATGGAAATGATACACAATAGTAATCTCTTTTTCTCCTGCAGCATTCCAAATGACGATGACTATCCTAGCTTATGCATAAGTTCTGACATAAGCTGCTGATTTTTGTACATTTTTCCATTAATATAATTTTAACCCTTTCTCAAAATAAATATAACAGCAATGATAGAAGAGGATAGGGAAGAGAGAGCTGAAACTAGAAGGAAATCGAAGAAATTCAATGTCTTTAGTTTCCTTACCACGAGTTGATAATTTCTCAATATAAAATCTAGAGGGTTAAGCAAGATCAAGGGAGGGTGGTGATAACCCTTATCAATCCTGGCAGCAATCATAATACTAAAATTTGAGCAAGCCCAGAACTTCCAGATCTGTAACTAATACTATAGTACAATGTAAAGGTGTTTTCAAGGGGTTGAAGTCATAGATAGACATGAAACACATTCTGAATTTCTGTTGCAGACTTGGCTGCAGTGACGTGGTCATGGAAATCCAGTGGCTGAAGGCATTAGGCAAAATTTTCATAGACCGTGATGAGTAGTGCATGAAAAAAAAGAGAGAGAATGACTCATTACTATTAATAAAATACTACCAGGTTCAAATGAGCTAACCTCAATGTAAAACACATCCAAGAAAGAGACAAAAATGAACTATTTTTCATTTGGAAATGTTATTCCATTAAAACTTCCATTTGTTACCTAAATTCAGCAAAGGCAAAAGGAATTACAAAATCTATTTTAAGAATTCTCAGATGTGTTCTGAGATCCACCTACCAAGCTGCCAGCAGAGAATAGGGGAGAGAACTGAAACTAAAAGAAATCGAAGAAGTTCCATGTCCTTAGTTTTCCTTACAACAGGTTGAGAATTTCTCAACATAAAACCCTGAGGGTTAAGCAAGATCAAGTGAGGGTGGTGATAACCCTTATCGATCCTGGCAGCAATCATAATACTAAAATTTGAGCAAGCCCAGAACTTCTAGGTCTCTGTTACTGATAATACAGTAGAATGTAAAGGTGTCTTTAATGGGTTGAAGTCACAGATAGACATGAAAAGCATTTTGGTTTTACGTTGCAGACTCAGCAGCAGCTGACGTGGTCCTAGGAATCCAATGGCAGAAGACATAATTTTCATAGACCGCGATGAGGTATACATGAGAGAGAGAGAGAGAGAGAGAGAGAGAGAGAGAGAGATAAGATAAGATAAATATATTAATGTCCAACGAATGACCACAAAGTAGGTCAAAGGGACTGCAGAAAACACCGTGTGCAAATACAAAGTGGGAGAACCAAAAGGTACCCGAGAAAGAAGAATACAAAGCCAGAGAAGCTGGCAGAACCGGAGAGAGCAAACCCCCGAACCCAAAACGGCAGTGGAAATGCAAATAAGAGAGAAGGGGGAGACAGCCAAGGAAAACGGCAAGGGAGAAGCAATGAGGAAAGTCTATAAGGGGCCTAACATCCAAGGCCGACTGGAAGAAACTCTGGATGGAATGACGACTAGACGAAGAGGCGGTAGGATGCCTACAATGTTGTTGTCTGGACACCGTACTATATCTCGAAGGCCTGGTAGATTGAGTCTGTCTCTTGGTGCGGGGCCTAGTGTGGAAACAACCCATACTTTTTTAAAACCAAAGTTCCCCAAAACCGAATCCGGTTTTAAACAATAACCCAAAATCCATTTAATCCATGCACTCAACAGGTTTTACCTCCACCATTTATTCATAACAAAAAAAAGAATGATAACAACAATGCTCTAAGAAGGAGTTGTAAAACTAATCAAGTTTATTTTTATTTCACACTAACTCCTTATTTCATTTTCCAGATCTCACATAATAATCCAAAACCAAAATGTATTCAGTTACATCATTAAAATAACAAAAAAAAAAGTAGAAAAACCCATGCCTGCGTATTTTGCCTCCAAACTTTCTCGCACTTTTCCAAGTTGAAAACTTCAAAACACTACGTTTTCCATTAAATCTTTCAACAACATATTTAAATAGTAAAAACGCCATAATATCTGGAGATAACAGCAAGTGAAATCTCCATGCAACAGTCACCAAAACAACTATTCTCCTAAAAACTCCATGCACAACCCTCAAACAGAGCTCCAAAAACAACCGAATGAAAATGAAACAATGAGATTACTTGCATGACCTAGCTTCTCAAGGAAGCTAACGTTTCCCAAGGCATATCTGTTGTCCGCATTAAATTCGCACCAAAACTCCTTAAATGCCATGCCACTTCATGGCTTATCAACATCAAACAACCGTTTAAACCATAAAACTTATTTAACATCTGCTACAAATATGCCATGCAACTTAGGTTTTAACCTAAGTTCAATAAACTTTAAAAACCACATAATCCGCATGGTGGGGTGGGTCGAATCTCCACCTCACACAATTTCATTAACCAATTAACAATGCCACATAACAACCAAACTAAACTCCATAAACGCATAACATAAGTGGTCTCATGACCGATTAATATGCCAACAATGCCAAAACATATATAAAATATATATATATATATATATATATATGTTTATTATTAATTCATTAAATCATCACCAACACTCCTTTACTAGACAAGTAATAACGCAAACCAAATCAAACACTCATTAGCAAGGGGTGTTAATATCCTTAACAATCACAATTCACAAAGTGCTGGCAAAATGTCATGGCGTCTTTCTAACATTTGAAAGATCGAACTTAACTAGTAAAACCGATTCACGATACATGTTGCCTTCATAATGGTCAGTGGTCAATAAGCATCCTACTAAAGCAATGTCCATAAAATGCAGTTAAACTTTTATAACAACGATCTTAATAATTCAATAAATGAATTTAATTAAATTTGGGATGTTACATACTTCCCTCTAAAAAGAATCATCATCTTGATGATTCAATTATAATCATTGCTAATATATCAATCATAAGCAAAATTCATAAATAAAACGTAGAATACAATTTAGTTTTCTCATCAATTGGATTTTTTTCAAAATTTAACCAATCAAAGTTCTAAAACTTGGTTGTATCAGCCTTATCTCAGCAAGTAATTCCCAAAAAGTCTTTCAATATGGCTTAAATTGTCATTTATTTATAATAGGTATCGAATAGTTTTCAACGAATCCATCACAAATTATAAAAACAACAGTTCTATTTACTTGAACAAGAAAGGAAAAGCAGTCATCATATCATTCATATTCTCCCAAGTTGTGTTGTTCTCAGAATATTGGTCCCATTAGACCTTACATTGAGCAACTTCTTGATTTTTGAGACACAATTTGTGAGTTTCCAGCACTCTTATTGGTTCAACTACGACGATTCTCGGGTCCTGAACTTGTAATGAGTTCCAATTAATAATATGTGATATATCATAAACATACTTTTTAAGCAAAGATATATGAAAAACATTGTGCATCCTGGACAATGCGGGAGGTAAGGTTAATCGAAAGCCACTGGACTTATAACTTTTAGGACTTCAAAGGGTCTTACATATCTAGGAGATAACTTGGCAGCTTTGCCAAATGAAATAGAGCTCTTTTTGGGTTTTACCCTCAAAAAACCTTGTCTCCTTGCTCAAATTTTTTGTCAATCCTTTTCAAATCAGTGTAGTTATTCCGCCTATCAATGCCTTCTTTCAACCGCTCACAAATAAGTTTAACTTGCTCTTCTATTTCAGTCAACATTTCTGTACCGACCACATCTTTGTCCTTTGTGCTATCCCAGCTAATAGGACTTCTACACTTCGAGTCTACGGTGCCGGGGTAGCGTGTGGTTGAGTTGCTCGACATATAGATAGATAGAGATATATAGAGAGAGATAGAGAGATAGAGATAGAGATAGATAGAGATATATATAGAGAGAGAGATAGGGGGTCGGCTCGGTCGTATCACGTAGAGAATAGATGCAGATAGATGATGGATGATCAGATATGTAGATAGGGCCGCCCTACCGGACTATCAGGGGTTGTATATAGATAGGGGCTCTCCCTCTCCCCCTCCATATAGAGAATTCTCTATGGCCCCTCTCTCTCCCCTATAGAGTTCGGGGGTGTTGGGATCAAAGCGAGAATACCGAGATAACATATAATATAGAGGGGGCTCTCCCCGATCTATATGGGGGAGCCGAGATAAGATAGAATAGAGAGGGGGCGCCTTTACGCCATACAACACTTCAAATGGAACCATTTTCAACGAGGAGTGGTAAGTGTTATTGTAAGCAAATTCAACCAATGGTAGATATTCCTCCCATTTGTATTGTTGATCCATGCAATACATTTTGAGCATATCTTCTAAAACTTGGTTCACTCTTTTCTGTTTGTCCATCTGTTTCAGGATGGTAGCCGAACTAAAATTCAATTTTGTTCCCAACGCAAAGTTCAATGTTTGTCCAAAACCGAGAGGTCATCCTTGGATCCCTATCTGAAATGATTAGTTTCGAATTCCATGCAATCGAAAAATCTCATGCAGAAACCTTTTTGCAAGTATTGGGAATCATCCTTAAGATTTCCTAATATGAAATGAGCTACTTTGGTTAGTTTATCCACTACTACCAAAATCATATCATGTTTATTTTTGGATAGTGGCAGTCCTTGCACAAAATCCATGTTGATTACCTGTCATTTATATTGCGGAATATTGTGAGGATATAGTAGACTTGCGGGATGCAAGTGTTTCGCCTTTACACGTTGGCATTCCAAACAATGCACAACATATTCTATCATATCCTTCTTCATCCCTTTCCAAAAATACTATTATTTAACATCAACCAACTTTGTTACTCTTGGATGCCGGAATACGGTGCATCATGAAATTCTTGCAAGACTTTCACTCTAAGATCATTGCCCAAGGGCACATATACTCTGTTGTTAAATCGTAAAATTCCTTCATTGTCGAACCTAAAACCCTTGTACCTTCTATCATTCGGATTTGTTTCTAACGCAGTTTTCACTTGTTGTGATAGGAATCAGCTTGAAGTTGTTTCTTAACTTCTTCCTTAAACTAAGTTCTGAGGGTCACAATGTGGAAATATGCTTCCTATGGCTCAGGGCATCAAGGACTCAATTTTCTTTTCCCTTGATGTAACTAATATCAAATTCATATTGGGATAGAAATTCCAGCCACCTACGTTGTCTTGCGTTTAAATTGGGTTGCGTAAAAATGTATTTCAGCCCCAAATGATCTGTTTTTCAGTTCAAATGGCTTCCTAACAAATAATGCCTCTAGACTTGTAAGGCATGGACTATGGCAACAAGCTCTAAGTCGTGGGGAGCATAGTTTTGCTCATGCACCTTTCAGTTTTCTACTTTCATATGCAATTACATGGTCATTTTGAAGTATTTCACCCAATCCTTCACCTGAGGCATCAGTAACCATGGTAAAGTTTCCATTGGGATCCGGAACCTTTAATATAGGTGTAGATGTAATTTTTCTTTCAGCAAGTTAAATGCACTCTCACATTTGTCAGTCCATACAAACTTTTTATCCTTTTTTGCAATGAAGTAATTGGTCCAGCCACTCTTGAAAAGTCTTTAACAAATTTTCTGTAGTACCCAGCCAGTCCCATAAAACTTCTTACCTCATGCATGTTTTTAGGTGTTGGCCACTCAATAATAGCTTTGATTTTTATGGGTCAACAAAAATCCCATCCCTATTTATGATATGGCCAAGATATTGTACTTCACTTTGATAAAAGAAACATTTTGAAATATTACCATAGAGTTTCATTTTTCTCAATACTTCCAACACTATTCTTAAGTGTTCATTGTGTTCATCAACGTTCTTTGAGTAAATCAGAATATCATTAAGAAAGACTAGAACAAACTTATCTAAGTATTCTTGAAAAATGTTATTCATAAGGTTCATAAATGTTGTTGGTGCATTAGTGAGTCCAAATGGCAAAACAGTGAACTCATAATGCCCATAGCATGTCCGAATGTTGTTTTGTGAATATCCTCATCTTTTATTCTTAACTGATGATAACCAAATCGTAAATCAATCTTAGAGTAAACAGATGCATCTCTCATCTAATCGAAGAGATCATCAATTCTTGGCAAAGGATATCTATTCTTTATCGTTGTTTTGTTAAGCATGTGATAGTCAATGCATAACCTTAACGTTCCATCCTTCTTTTTAACAAAAATGACCGGTGCTCCCTAAGGAGACACACTAGGTCGAATTAATCCTTTGACAAAAGTTCATGTAGTTGTGCTTTCGATCAACCAGCTCTATTATCGTCATTCTATAAGGTGCTCTTGATATTGGTTTTGTTCTGGTTTAATGTCAATTGTGAAGTCAAACTCTCTTTTAGGAGGAAGTCCAAGCAATTCTTCCGAAAAGACATCCTTAAACTCACGTAAAAGTGGAAAATCTTCCAAAGAAGTCTTACCTTCCTCACTAAAATATGAGATCTTAATAGCGTACAACATGCAACCTTTGTTTTTGGCTTTCTTTAGTTGCATTGTAGAGATTTGTCTAACTTCAAAATCTCTCTTAATGCCCCTGAATGATGGTTGTTTTTTGCATATCATCAAGACATTCTATACGTTTCTCAAAGCAATCCATTGTTGCCTTGTGTTTGGACAACCGATTTACTCATATTATGATGTTATAAGCAAAGGTTATGTTCAAAGTGGTAAAGACGGATAATTTCAATACTACTTCAAAGTTCAAACAAACATTGGTCCACTATATGAATAGCATCATTCCGTATTGGACAATCCAAGTGTTTTCCATAAATCCATCTTTCTTAGACAATTTTCCAGCTAACTTAAAATAAAACACTCGGTAGCACCAGTGTCAAACAAAACAATAACTAAAAAACCATAAAGCTTACTCGGCACTTTTATTGGGGTAGTTTGTTTTCTTTGTTTAGCGATTACCCACTATAGCATGAATTATTTATTGTTGGTTATTCCCCTAATTCTTTTGGGGACGAGTTGTTTGCATAGTGATCACCGCCACATTTGAAGCATCCCTAACAGGCCCTTTCCTTTCAAATTTATTTTCTCCAAAAGCAACATTGTTCTACTCATTCTTTCTTGTGTTTACAGCAAGTTTAGTTGTATTTTTTCTCAGCAGACTTCATTTTGCTACCCTCTTTCTTCCACAAAGTTTTCCTAGGAGCAAGTGGTGCATGTGAGCTAACACTCTTCTTGCATTTCTCTTCCCTGAAGGCTAAAATGGCTTGCAATTTATGTTCTTACCTTATAGCCTTTTCAAACACCACTTCCATTGTAGATGGTCCATGAACATCCACCTCACCTCCTATGTTTGGGTTTAATCCCATGATGAACTTACTGAATCCTAAACTTTTCATATTTTTGGTATTGGGGCACGTATTTTAATGCCTTGTAAAACGTTCCCAATACTCCACAACACTCAATTTTCCTTGAGTTAAGTTCTAAAATTTTGACATTTTCTTATCAAAATAAAGTTGAGGCAACCAGCGTTGACGAAAATATACTTTGAACTGCTCCCAAGTGATGGAGGCAATATCTACTCCCAATTCCATCTTACAGTTATCCCACCATGAAGATGTTTCATTAGAGAGTTGGAAAGCACCCCATACTACTTTAGTTTCCTCTAGAAAAATCTCTTATTTCAAAGTACTTCTCCATCTCACTTAACCAATTTTCAGCACCATCCCCCAAGGTAGTTCCATCAAATTTGGGTGGGCTGATCCTTTTATGTCTCTGGACAATTCGGAAGCAAGCGAGCACTTTTATCCCTCGCTCATTGTCATCATCATGTTGTTCAGGTTGTTCTTCCTCGAGCTCTTCATTTTCACCTTCAACTTGTTGCTCCAAGGCAGCTATCCGGTTACAGGTGTCTTGAAGGACTGTCAAAATTCCATCTAACTTATCAGTTGTCAAACCTTCAACATTAGTTGAATTGGTTCCAACTTCATGGTTCACCCTTCTTCTAACCATCGTATCCTTTTAATGAAAGGATAAGATTTTGAGTCCAAGATCGGTACAAATAACAATTAATTTTCACCTTGTACAAATAATAGTTAATTTTTCTACACGGTTCATAAATAAAAGAATTGATGACATTTCATTTCGTTTCACTCCATCCATATTCAGGAATTATTTGAAACCATATTCAGGAATTATGAAACCATATCCATCATCATAATAAGAAAACTTATCTAAGGGAGTTCTCATTTTTCACAATAAAATTCCATTAGAAATTACATTAATTCTTGAACCATCTCATTTTTAAGTAGGTTGAATAGTTTTCTCCATATATGTTCAAAGTTTCCTTTTGATATTCATATTGTTGGCATTTATGATCTTTTACATTGCTGATATTATGCTTGTATGGAAAGGTTTTTGTTTCAAGTTTTTACAAGGTAATCTCGTGACAAGGCGTGCTTTTAAAGATTGTGATGGATAGTTTTTGTCCATAGCTTTATCAAAAAGTTGGCACTTTATCTAGAGTTATCTTAACAAAAGTAAGAATCGATTAGCATGTGATGAAGAGATGTCAACAATTTTAATACACATAAGAAATTGAAAGCAATATGAGGATGTATACAGTCTCATTACTAACATTTTCCATGCCATCATTTCTCAAAAAATCAAAAATATAAAAAAAAAAACCAACAATGAAAATCCTTGGGCGTTGTTGGCGGTCTTGGTTTGAAAACCAACTCGCTTCGCAAACCTAGTACTGGAAATGAGAGTTTTTATTAGAAAACCAACTTGTTGGCTAGTCAATGGCAAAAGTTTTTTTAAAATGGAAAAATTGAAAACTAGCAAATGGCAGTTTTTCCAAACAAGCAATAAAGTACCTAGTTATTTTTGTGCTCTTCTTTTTAGCATAGCAAGACTGCAATTTATCAATAATTTTCCCAACATTTTCACTTTTGTTGACATGGAAGAGGCAACAAAGATTGAAGTATACCAAGGTATTTTACTCTTCTATTTTAGTTTTAAATTTACTTGTAATTTTTGTTATTACATAAGGATCCACTTTTACATTACATGCATGAGATTGAGGATGAAAAAGAAAAGAAAAAGAATTGGGCATATTAAATTACAATTGTTAAAAACATCTTTTGGTATATGACTTTGATGATGGCAATCATTCCTTCAAGCCTATGTTGAAAAAGTTCAAAACAACAAGATTTGTTATGAGGATTCTTTCTATATGGATTCATTTTCTATGAATTCATTTTCTATGGAAAAAAATAATGAAGAAGACAAAAGAAATACAACTAAATGTTGTTTTAAAGCAAAAATAAAAATCGATAGCATAGTAGGAAACTAAGGAAACTCTACACACAAAAACCTACTCTCACAAAAGAAAGGAAGAGTAGCAGCAAAAACTTGCACACAAGAACCTACTCTCACAAAAGAAAGGAGTAGCAAGAGAAATTCCACACAAGAACCTATGCTAAAATCTATCAAGAAGGATAATGGAATGCATGACAACATACATGTGATTAAGTGTGGGGGAGATAATGAGCCGCAAAAATGGCCCATTATATACAAAATATGGCATTCTTTTTCATTGCATAAATGACATACAAGTGGATCTAAGTGTAATTTTTGAACTTATGGTTTATTTAGAATGAAATAGAAAGTATATATCGTGGTTGTTTCTTTAGACTTTATTCTTATCTCTTTGTTAGTTATTTCTAATTATTATTGGAAAAAGATGTCAATTTGTGCATATGGAGTCCATAATAAGCTATAAATGATTCGAGTATGAAGTGTTCACGTTCAGAACAATTATGGAGAAGATTCAGAGCTTTGGAGTTCCATACCATACTAGCTCTAGAAATGTTCAGCAGTTCTATGAGCGGCTCCTTAATACATGTTTGGGGAAAAGTGAAAAACAGTTATCAAGAATATACCCAAACCCAAATCTAATTGCATATTCAAATTCCTCTTGAAAAATTATGTAAGTTCAAAACAAGAATCATCTTGATTCGAGTTCATATGCAAAAGTTATAGCCGTTTTAGTCGGCTCAAATCTATTAGTCTAGCTCCGAAGTCTATCGGTTTAGCTTTGGAAATGAGCACTCTGGCTCCAGAAATGGCTCCAAAAGTTTAAAGAAAAGTCAAATCGAAAATTTAAGAAAGGTTTTGGTCATAACAATGAGTTGAACATAAACCTCCTTCAAATTTTCTACATGTTTTACCATTTGGAAGAAATCTGACTTTTAACATGTGGCTAGTCCAGAAAATGCATATCAAGTTAGCACCAAAAGTTGCATAATCAAAGAAAGAAAAGTCAAAAGGAAAATTTGAGAGAGGTTTTTGGTCATAACAATGAGTTGAACAAAACCTCTTCAATTTTTCTACAGGTTTTATCATTTAGAAGAAATCTGACTTTTAACAAAATTGTGTCCAAAAATGCATATCGATTAGCACCGAAAGTTACATAATCAAAGAACGAAAAGTCAAAAGGAAAATTTGAAAGACGTTTTTGGTCATAACAATGAATTGAACAAAAACCTCCTTCAATTTTGCTACAAATTTTACCATTTGGAAAAAATGTGACTTTTAACAGGTGGGAATCTAGAAAATGCATATCAGGTTAGCACCAAAAATTGCATAATTAGAGAAAGAAAATTCAAAAGGAAAATTTGACAAAATTTTTGGTCATAATAGTGAGTTGAACAAAACCTCCTTCAATTTTGCTACAACATTCATCATTTGCAATAAAAATGGAATTTAGTAGAGTTGGAGTCACAAAGTCAACTCTTGAAGTATATAATAGCTCCAGAAGATCAGAATCAGCTCTAGAGTCCTTCCAAGTCCAACATATGAGTACAATAAGATTGAAGAACTATTTTTGGAAACCATTTGCAAATGTTTATTCATAGTATTTCCAAAAATATATATTTCCATAAGTATTTTATTATTTGTTAAATAAAGAAGAATCAATATTCTTTATTCTCAACCATAATTCAAAAAATCGTTATCGGTAATTAATCAATGAGCCAAATTTTGACTCGAAAATTGGGAATCGGCAATTTATTGGCATTAATCACTGCAACTCTGTCCATATTCCATGACAGGGGCTATTATATAGAAAAAGCATAGCCAAATCACCTCCTAATAAATAGGGAGGTGTTACAACAAATAACCCGAATACTATTCACGGGTATAACAATACAACAATATTTTAAACAACTTATCTGAATACTAGCTCACAAATTATATTATGCTAACCCATAATGTGAGCACTAAATAGGATTTTCCTAACATTCCCCCTTAGTGCGAACATGGGAGAAAAACAATCACACTTCTTTCACAACTTGCCGCCCGTGCATGCTCATGATCTGGATGGTTTTTCAAGACAACCAACAACCTCAACATGGATGGTTTTACAAGACAGCCAACAACCTCAACAAGGATGGTTTTACAAGACAACCAACAACCTCAACAAGGATGGTTTTACAGGACAACCAACAACCCAAATATCATGATGTTGCTTTTCCTTGTGCTTTCGTCTGTCCACTATGTTTTTCCTTCAGGGAATTATGTAAGAAATACTATTCATTGAATACAAATTGAAAAAGAGGCAAAAATAAAAATGGAACATTGAGATCATGTTTCCCCCTCAATGTGAACATTTCACTTATTCAATACAAAACCAGAAATCTAAAATCATACTGCACACAATTGAAACAAACTACAACTCTGAAATAAAAAGCAAACTCACACACACTGTCACCACTGCCTTTGTGTGGCCCCATCATTGGTTACTGATGAGAGGTCGTTGATCGACCTCCATCCTCTAATGCCTTTGTCCTCCAGTATATGTGTTGCTAACTCAGCAAGATGCGAACATGAAGCACATTTGTTTCCACATTGAGCTTATTCTTTTCTTCCCTCCCACAATGTGAAACACTTTATTTTGTCGGACGTCGGGTAACACCGAATATGCGTTTGTAAGGCAATTTTTTTTGTATTTTTACAAATTTTGACAACTTGACTATTTGACAATGACGATACTATATGAATCGACAATTTTAACAATGACTCTTGACATAAAAAATAACAACTTTGGATTTATTGACTAGGAAATGACAAGAATATTTAATTACTCAATTCCTGAATTTGACACTTTTGACTGTAGGAAAAAATAACAGATGACGTACAAATTGACTTTATTGACGAATTGACTTCGACATTGACACTTTACAACATAAGATCTGTGAAGCCAGGAAACGCAGGGGGGGCACGTTTCCCCTTAGAAATGTTTCAGAAACGTTTCAGGGACAAGAAACGGGGGGAACGCCAAAAATGTTTCCGGAAACATTTTTGGCATTTTTAACAGTTTTTACTATTAAAAAATGTCATTACTTTTTTTTTTTTTAAACTTGCATTAAATGAACCCTAACCCTAATACAACTACCTAGACTTACTAAACACACTTCCTAAAAGCTATATAATGACCTCTTGGGTCCATTCTAAATCACACTCTCATTTTTCTCTTGCGAAATACAGTTTTCATTAAACTAGCATTTAGCATTGTGAAGAGCAAAGAGGCATCAAAGAGTAGCTTGAAGGAAGAGTTTAGGACATGTTGCTAAGAGCTAAAGGCTTCAAGGAGGAATTTCAAATCAGATTTGGAAGGTGGGATTGACTTCAAGGAGGAAAAACTAGGTATTTTTCAAGTTTTTTTTTTTTTGCTAAAGAAAATGTTAATGTGATCAATGATCACGAATGATGTGTGCATAATGCACACATCATTCGTGATCATTGATCATGATGTCAATATGTAGGTTTAATTTAGTAATTTTAAAACTCTATGCTTAAAAAATAAAAAAATGTAACATTTCCTTTGCATTTTTAAAATAAAAAGCATTTTTTTAAATTATAAATATCATCCAAACTTTGTGTATGCTCTCACCTCGCACCTATACGATGACCTTGGTGATCAAAAGCAGAATAGGATGTGTAGGGTTTTAAATTTAATTATTTTTGCTTTTTTAAAAAAGGTTTTTTTTTTTAATTAAAAAATCCGAACTCTATATATGCTCTCACCTCGCACCTATACGGTGACCTTGGTGATCAAAAGCAGAATAGGATGTGTAGGGTTTTTTAATTTAATTATTTTTTACTTTTTTAAAAAGTTTATTTTGTTTTTTTAATTGAAAAATCCGAACTTTGTGTATGCTCTCACCTCGCGTCACGAACGGTGAACTTGGTGATCAAAACCGAGAATAGGATATGTAGGGTGTGGTTCTATTTAATAATTTATTGTTATCTAAGTTTATATTTTTATTTTTCAGTGCAGGTTTGATTCAATGGCATCCAGTTCAGCTTCAATGGGAGGGCATGGGGAAGGGGAAGAAAGCCAAATTGGGGGTGTGGATCCTAGAGCTCTTCTTTAGAGACATGTACAAATTGTAGAGAACCTTCTTTGGCGGTGGCTCTCAAGTTTGGGTATGCAATCATTGCAAAATACAATTTAAATCCTCTTATACCCGACTCAAAGCTCATTTAATGGGGAAATCGGGAATGGGGATTAGAAAATGTGGCAAGGTTGAACCAAAACATATATTGGCATATCTGAAAGAGCAAGAGGCAGCTGATATGGAAGCTTCAAGAGCTAAATTTAAAATTGCTCCTTTGCGAAATAGGGGTTCACAAAAACCACCCAACCCATCAAACCATCTTTTTATCCAAGTTGCGGTTGAAACTCCAACAGAGCGAGAGTGTTTGTCACGAAAGAGAATTTCCAAAGGCCCATTAGAGCAAGCATTTACAAATGAGAAAAGGGATGTTGATGAGTTGGTTGCTCGATGCATTTATGCATGTGGGCTTCCCTTCAATGTGTTGCGCTCACCTTATTGGCAACAAATGGTGAAAGGCATTAATGATGCACCGAAAGGGTATAAAAGCCCTAGTTATGAGAAGGTGAGAACCACATTGTTTTGCGAAAGAAGTGGCCCCATGGCCCATGTACATACTTCTTTGCAGCCAATTAGGGATTCATGGAAGGACTCAAGGGTATCTATCATTTCAAATGGATGGAAAGATGCCCGAAATAGACCCCTAATCAACATTGTTGCAGTGTGCCCTAAAGGGGCAATGTTCTTAAGAGTTGTTGATTGTGAGGGTGAAGTGAAAGATGCTCAATTTATTGTTAATATTTTGATTGAGGCTATTGAGTCAGTGGGCCCTACAAGCGTTGTCCAAGTCATCACGGACAATGCTAAAAATTGTAGAGCGGCAGGAATGATTGTTGAGGGGAGATATGAGCACATTTTTTGGACACCTTGTGCAGTACACTCCTTGAATTTGATGTTGTAGAAGATTGGCAAAATACCATGGATTGAGAAAGTTTATATAGAGGCAAATGAGATCCAAATGTTTGTCACAAATCATCATATGTCCCAGGCTATCTTTAGGAGATTCTCGACATTGGAGTTGCTCAAGGTAACCAAACAATTTCCTAGTTTCTAATTTTTATTTGCTAACTTTTTATAAAATATCAAATTATCAATTGAATTCCTTTTAAATTTAGTTTTATATTTTATTAACTTGCTTTAATTTATTTTAATAGGTTGTTGAAACAAGATTTGCCTCTCACACACTCGTCTTGAGACGACTTGTGAAGGTAAAGCAAGCCTTAAGGCTTATGGTGATTGATGATGTTTGGTCCGTGTGGAGGCAAGCAAACACAAAAAGAGCCATCAAAGTAAAATCAGTGATACTTGATGATATTTGGTGGGCAAAGGTTGCATACTTGCTTAGTTTTACTGAGCCTATTTTATCTATGATTAGATATGCAGACACAGATAATGCTTGCATAGGGGAGATCTATGATGGCATTGACTCTATGCTTGAAAAAATTAGAGACATCATACAACAAAAAGAGCAGGATCCTGAAGAAAACTTCTACAGTGAAGTTAAGACCGTGATCATGAGAAGGTGGAATAAAATGACCACCCCATTGCATCTCCTAGCCTATGCCCTGAATCCCAAATTTTATAACAGTGAAATAATTTGCACTACCTAAAGCAGCAAAAACCATACGATGACCATGAAGTTGCAAGTGAAGCTAAGGCAAAGATTCTGGAGGCTTTTTCCGATCCAGATGTAACTAATAAGGTCCGTTGTGAAATGACGCTCTTTGTCTCTACATCTAATAGTAGCATGGGTGAAATAGATGCAAGACTTTGACAGTGCAAGATGACCCCATGCATGTGGTGGTGTGCACATGGCCATGATGCCAAGTGGCTGCAACCTATTGCCATTAAAATCCTTTCAGTGTATCAAATATTAAAATGAAATCAAAAGTTTGTTTATTAATTAAAAACGTATGTTCTTACTTAGTAAATTAATATTATTAGTATTACTAATTGAAAATTTCTAACTTCTTTTTTGTAATAGGTGGCTAGCAATTCTTCAACTGAGCAGAATTGGAGTACATATTCCTTCATCCACTCAGCCAAACGGAATAAGTTAGCATCCAAGAAGGCTAAGGATTTAGTGTATGTGCATTCCAATTTGCGCATTCTATCACACAAGAGTGAAGCCTATGTTAGAGGTCCCAACAAACTTTGGGATATTGATCCTGAGACTAGCGACTTTGATGCTTCTGTTGCAACTCTTAGCCAACTTTCACTGCTTGGTATTGATGAAGAAGAATCGGGATCTTTTGCAGAAGGGAGGGAGAGCGGAGCTAGTGGGAGTGGAGATGTCAGTGCTAGTGTTGTTCATGGTGATGATTATGAGGAAAATCTAGATGATATATTCTAGAATCTAGATTATTATTATGTATATGTGAATCATTGAAATTGTAACCATGTTGAATGATGACTCTTTAGAAGTTCAAATTTCAATGAATTCAAAATATTTTGAGTGCTTTATCAATTATCTCTTATGGTCTACAATTATAAAATGAGTACTATGCATATATATATATATATATATATATATATATATATATATATATCTGAGACGTTTCCATCAATGTTTCGTATCCAAGGTTTTTTGAAAATTGTCGTTTCTGTGTTTCATACCCGTTTCCGTTTCCGTTTTTGTTTCCTAACAACATAGCATAAGATAAATAACCGACATTGACATTAAAAATTTACTAATAAGAATAAAGTCATATAAATAACAAATGAATTTAACACCTAAGACACCATAAAAAAATTACTCACTATATTTTTTTAAATGACACAAAAGATAATGAGGCTACCTATGCTAAGGGGACTTTGGCAAAACAATTTACAATAGATAAAGCAACATAATTGACAACTAAAACTTAACACCCTAAATCTAAAGAGAGGTGACTTAATGATGCTTGATATTGTTCAACTTCACATTACGCAATTCACCAAAGATTGTGAGGACATTTATGGATCGATGGAGCAAGGCAATACCGGCGTGTACAGTCGTTGAATGGCATGACGTGGTTGATGATCAACTTCTCATGTGGCTAACACAAGATAATTATAATTATATGCAAATTGTTTCGGCTCATCACCAGTTGCCAGGAGCTAGAGAAACGTCAATGTGAAATGTGCCGGATATAGAGCAATGCATGTAATGTGCGAGAGTTAGAGATCACCAGATAATAACAGTGTACTTGATAATTTCTTTAGCTTGGATCACGCTGCTTGCAAATCATATAAAGTTGGAAATCAACGGAGATATGAAGAAAGAGAACCACAATTCCTGAGATTTGAAGAAAGAGAAGTCAATCCGGATGCAAAATACAATTCCCGAGATGAGTTCGAATACGTTACTCAACAGAGACCCACACAACAATGAACAGCTGGAATATTTTTGCAACAAAACTCCACGCGAATGGTTATTGGGATTCAATGCATGCTAGTAGATGTGATGGCGAGAGAAGTAAGAAGACGGGAATAGAAAAAAACTCGATCGCACCCACCAAAACACTTGAAAGTTGTTTGAAAGGAAAATGGCAAGAAGCACCACAGAATGAAACATGTTCCAGGTACTTAGGATGAATAGTAGGTGATGACCATACTCATAATAGAATCCTATCCAGATTTCAAGGCCTCGACATCAACGAAAAAAATAATTCCCGGTGTTATTCCTCCAAGCAATAGGCCAAAAAGAAAATTAGATACGATGTGTTCCTACAATAGAGAGTGCGTCTTCGAATGCACAACAGATCTATGTTTGCAACGAAAGACTTGATATCTCCATCCATATCTAACGGTGTTACCTTAACAAGAGTAAATAAAACCTATGCTAAACAAGTCTAAACTCATCTCGCAAGGACAATCTCAGACTTTCATTTACAGGAGCAATCAAGTAAGCTGAATGCCCCTTAGAAATTAGATCATCTCGCTCTGATACCAAATCATGGAATATGGACAGAGTTGCAGAGATTAAATACCAATAATCTTTGTATATTATTCTGCACAGTATAAGGGCTATTATATAGCCAAAAGCATAGCCAAATCACCTCCTAATAAATAGGGAGGTGTTCCAACAAATAACCGGAATACTATTCACGGGTATAACAATACAACAATATTTTAAACAACTCACTGTATACTAGCTCACAAATTATATTATGTTAACCCATAATGTGAGCACTAAATAGGATTTTTCTAACATAAATTCATAAAATAAACTTAAATTAAATGTAAAAACATTGTTAAATGATGCGAGAAGTGACTCTATGAATTTTTTTAATCTATAAAAATACTTACAAGTTACAATTAAATACATAAATTTATGATAACTTGATAGATAATATTTTTAAAATCGTTATACAATATACTATTATAAATTTATAGTGTATACTGTAACAGTTAACTATAAATTTATAATAGTGTATATTGTATACTATTATAATTGAATTTATAACCGGTTATAAATTATATAAAAAATATCATTGTGTTAACAATGGATATATTCTTATACTTAATTATATTTATTATTACTTGTTATAAATTATATTATTGTTACTATTATATATCATTGTTAAATGTTATAAATTATGATCTTTTTATAACAGTAATATATAATAATATATCATTGTTAAATGTATAAATTTATTACTATTATAAATTATACAAAACGAATTAATCTATAGATTTTATATTGTATATTGTATAACTTCGAATTAATATATTGTATACTCATAATACTATTGAAAATCTTTAAAATAAAAGAAAAATAAATATATTGGGTTCGAATTTATATTGTAGTGTATACGCATTTATAATGCCACGAATGGTTGCACAAGATGTGTACCTAGGGCCATGAACTAGCCAGAAGTAGTTGGAAACCACGAACAAAGTTGGAAACCACCAACGAAATGCCACGAAACCACCATGAAACGCCTCGAAACCACCACGAAATGCTCAAACAGGAGAAAATCGCAGGAGAAAAAGGCACGAAATGGTTCGATTTGCTCATTTTTGCATTTAAACCTAAGCCACGCAATTTTCCACAATTTTCCCAGTGAGTTTCCTCGATTTTTTAGGTTTTTTATCTAGTGAAATTGCCGATTTATCGACACTTAGAATATCGTGATTTTCGAAAGATTAATTGTTTTACTTTCCTAAACGAGAATCGGGCGATTAATCACAATTTTTAATACGAGTTCTCAACAATAAAATAAAAGAGTCGGATTGTTAGTTAGAATTAGATAAGCTCTCTCCATATTTTGTGGAGATTGATGCTTTTTGGATAGATTGAAATCTTAGTTGATAAGATTTGATAGAGATGTATGCCTTAAAATAAGGAGTGGGTTGGAAGCATGAAATTATAAATGCAACCTCCCACACCAAAGGAAAAAAACTCCATTATTTTACTTAATTCATTTTCGGGTTCTTGCATCCAATTTGTAAATAAGTGTTGATTAAAATCCTCTTCGAGGAATGAGTTGGCCACTCATTCCAAGGAAGACGGATCTGTGTTTATGTTTGTTTCTTCGTTCTGTAATTATATTTTTGTTGTTTTTTTCTTGTACCATGTAATTATTCCTTTAGTGTATAGTTTGTTGTAAATCTACCAGTGTTTTATGTGTTTATTATTTCTTTTCAATTCAGCGATTTCCCTTACAAGTTTTATTTATTTTCATGTATGTGTGAATTATATTTCTACAAGTGTGCTTTTATACATTTCCGCAAGTGTATTTTTATATTTTTTGCAAACGTGCTTTTACAATCCTGCAAGTGTGGATTTTGGGTAGAGGGGAACGTTGCCAAATATCTTTTTCCTATTGCATATTGCCTTCAGACACCAGCCTTGGATTGATATTATTTGATGAAGAGGATTGACAACCCTCATCAATGCATGCAAGAGACATCATTTATGTGAGTTAGTGTGTTGAGCACATTAAGTGTTGAATACCGAGATAGTATTGTAAGTTAGTATTGCAGTTGCACAAAGGTTATACATGGACTACTAAAGTACTGTGAATAGAGTCTTGTTCGGATCTTGTTGTAATGTTGGGTTAGATTACATGCAATAAGAAGGATATTTGTTGCTAAATTTTTTTCCGGAAGGGTTTTCCCAAGATAAACGTGTGTCTACTTCTTGTGCTATATTTATGCATTGCATTGTAATAAGATTCATGCTTGTTTTTTCATCTTTTTTGCATTAGATCTAAGTTTTTGGTTGGGTTTGCCCCACTTGCACAAACATTAATTTCCCAACACCGAGATCCACTTACCGGGTTGTCAGTAGATAGAGGACATGAATAGATTATCCAGTTGGAACCAAAGCTCATAACCCCTTATTATTCCTCCCTATTGACATCCTAAGTTCTTAAAAGGTGAAAGAGAAAACCGAAATCATGAACCACTGAAAATGGTGCATACTATGCTAATATTTTGTGATTTCATATGGGAGACCCAACAAATATTAAGTAGTAAAAGGAAAGCCTCACGTTGGTCTAAGACATGATAAAAGGCCAAAAAGGAAGCATTAAGGTAAATGGAGTTCAAATTAGATGATTGGGTCTTCCTAAGCTTCTGCAACCTCGTGAACATGAAATCCTCAGGGGGAAAGAAATGTAAAACTCAACCCCATATATGATGGACCTTACAAGGTATTAGAACAAGGAGAGTCAAGACCAAGTTGACTACACAAATGAGTTTCCCATACCTCTTTCATGTATCTTATTTTGGTTGGACAACCATTGACAAGTTGTACATGAAAAAGGAGAAAGACGATTAAAGGAAACCCTCATATTTGCCTAATACAAGGTCACCAATATCAGCCTCAAAGTAAACGGGAAGTCAAGGTAGATGATTGGATCTTCCCGAGATCGCAACCTTATATATATGAGCGTAAAATTCTCAATGGGAAGGAAAAAGTGAAACTCAATCCCACATGGCACATATCATGGACCTTACAAGATGTTAGAACAAAGAGACCAAGTTGCCTACAAAAATGAACTTCCCATACCTCTTTCATGTATATTGCTTTGGTAGGATAACCCTTGATGAGTTGTATATGATTTCTTTTTAAAGATAATGTTAAAGGAAAAACCTCATTTTGGCCTAACACATTGGAAAACCAACAAGATCAGCATCAAAGTAAACAGGAATTCAAAGTAGACAATTGGGTCTTCCCAAGATTGTAACCTCATAAACATAAACTCCTCAATGGGAAAGGAAAAGTGAAACTCAATCCCGTATATTATGGACCTTACAAGGTATTTGGACAAGGAGACCAAGTTGCCAACATAAATGAACTGCCTATACCTCTTTCATGTGTCATTCTTTGGTCAAGTAAAACTCAAAAATTTAAGAAACATTTTCACTCTAGGATGATAAAGAGCTTGGCATCCTTCTCCCGAGCACGTGTTGGCAAACAAAGAGAAATAGGGGGTAAGTTCCTTGTTGAACAATTGAATACTTAATGCAATGGAAAGGTTTGCTTCTGAAATAGGCCACATGAGAGGGCCTAGGATACTTCAACAACCATCCACAGAATTGCTTTGTGGAAAAGCAATTGTAGAGGGAGAAGGATATTATAATGTCTTAAGAAGTAAGAACCTTCACTATTAGGGCTTCTACTGTCTTTTGTAGTTTTTTGTAAGTTGGCAGTAAAATATTGTACTTTTCTATTATCTGTGCTTTCATGTTTGTCAACTGAAAATTAACATTGTCACATATTCAATAAAAAACATGGAACACAAAAGGAAAAGAAACAAAAAGGAGAGAAAAACAGAAAGAAAAAAGTTATATTCATGTCCACAAAAGTATGCCAATGGGACTCAAGAAAAAAACAGTTACATTACAATAGTACAGACGAACTCTAGGTAAACAAAAAGTAACTAAACACTAAAAAGCATAACTAGGGAGGCTAAATGAAAGTGTTTATACCCGAGGTAAAAGACCAAATTATAATAACAAACAAGCGTGAGGAAAGGATCATTCAATAGAACAAGGAGTTGGTGAAGATCAATATAGAAGACCAAGATTGCAAAAGTGCAATCACATTTCTTTAGCAAGGTTCGAGCTAGATGGATCAACGGTATCATCATCCATTACCATGAGAAGGCCTATGCAAGATCTGATAATAACCTTTGAGAAATGTCCAAGGCTAAGGTGACCGCACACAACAATCCTAGAAGGATGTAAAGTAATCCCACTAGAACCTCTCGTAACACCCAAGGTCAATGAACTTCTAGAAGTATTAAAAAGACTAGTAGTAAGCACTTGACCCATGACCCCGGTTGTGGACCTAGGGAGCTTGTAGTCCCCGAACAATGAAAAAAGCAAATCCACCATACCTAGAATGAGAGTGAAAGGACTAGGGCACTCAAGTAACAATACACAAAGAGGAGCATCGTCTCACCTTTGTCCCATCTACGTGAGAATCAACAATATCCGAGGGGCACTTAACGCATATAATGTTTGTAATGGGATGAAGAAGAACGTAATCAACATGGTAACTCTAGGGATCCCCTGTAAGGATTTACATCCGGGAGTAATAGCATAATGAGAAAAAGAGCTAGGCACCTTTGAGCAAAATAGGAGAAGAAAGATAATAAAGGAAGGCTTGTATCTTTGTGTATACATAAGACAACCTCCCACATATCACACGGTAGATAGACTAATGAAATAAAACATTCCTTAATCTTCACTTCCCGGAGGGAACAAAACGACATATTTCATCACCACACAAAATGTGGCAAGCAGTCTCAACTCATAATTGGTGGGAGCAAACCCTAAGTTGGCCGAGGAATATCATCAAGCCATGTGACCAATGTTATTGGATATATTTAGGTTAAATGATGATGCCATCCATAATCTATTAGAAATATGAGCCTACCAACTTTCCGTTGGGAAAGGCTTAAGGAAAGCTCCCAGTGACCTTGATGTATTCTCGGTCTACATCCTCTCTAATAACTCTATTGATGGCCTTCTTCAACGAATGAAGGTGAGGAGAGGCATCCACAAATCATATTAACCAAAGAATCCAATTGATAGAGATATGTATAGATAGGAGTAAACTTACTCAATACCAACAACATCAATGCCATATGGGACCCAAAGAGGCAACCCTCAATCAAGCGTCGAATATGGGTTCTTCACATGTCCTAAGGCAAAAACACCCAGGATCCATGTTTTATAATATAGAAGGTGAGCTTAGAGATATTCTAAAGGAAAAGGGGTGGAAAACCCACTTAGACATGCAATAAAATACCATTCATTTCGGTGTTTTGAACGGCCATATTTTTTGAATTCTTGTCCCAACGACGGTCCTCTCGGTTACGCCCCCAGACGCAGCAAGCAATGGCGCCCAAGGCGGGCAGGGCTTGTCGAAAGCTCTGAAAAAAAGATTGGGTCCCTTAGGTTCTGTGTCAGATTCGTTTCCGATGGATTGTGACATGCACGCCTTTCAAGACGATATTCCCTCCGTGTCCCTGGTTGAAGACGTCGCCTTTGTTGCACAAACTAAGTGTTTTTACTCGAGAGCTATTTTCGCAAAGTTTATCGGGAGAAGGCTTTCGTTTTCTGGCATTCGAAACTGGTGTGAAACACAGTGGGGTAGAGGCCTGAGTATTCACTTCCTGGAAAAAGGTTTTTTCTTAGTGCTCTTTCGAAGCGGCTGAAAACGACACTATGGACAGGAAAGATTTTCTCCTATCCGACTCAGGCCTTGTGATCCGCGATTGGGAACCTCTCTTTGATTGCAACAGAGCGGACGCGGATGGGCACCAAGTTTGGATAAGACTTTACTCCTTGCCCAGTGAGTTTTGGTCTGCTCCCATTCTCACTAAAATTTGCTCAAGCCTGGGTCGTGTCATTCGCATCGATCCTGTTTCTTTGAACGGTACTCTCTCTTCCTTTGCCAGAATATGCATTTCTATCAATCCCTCTCTTAAGCCTCAGGAAGTCATTCATATCAACTCCCCATCTGGTCTTTGGAAGCAGAGAGTAGAATACGAAGGATTGTCCAACCTCTGTTTCAAGTGCAAAAAGCCTGGTCACACTCGTAAATTTTGTAAAAACCCCCTTTTAACAGTGCCTTGCAATGGCGGAAAGTTTCCCACCATCCTCTCGGCTCTCAACCGCTTCCCCCACTCTCTCCCCTCACAGTCTCTGCCGTTGCCCCGCCCGTTGTCCCTCATTCTCCTCCACCAGCTCCTGAACCCCTTGCTCTGGATCCCGATACTTTCTCCCTTGTTAAAGAAACGGCTGCAGTTGTTAAAGACTCTACTAGGATTCTGTCCCTTTTCCACGAAGGCATTTCCATCGGTATGGGTGGTAGCTCATCCACCCTCGAGAAATGGATTATTGACAAAGATGATCTTCTCCAGTCTAAAGAAGGAGACCCCAGAAGACCTAGAAGATACTACTAAGAATCTTTCTCCGAATAACCAGTCGCTGGGTCCGCTTCTCCCCACTCCACCTTTGCTCAACATGGATTTCGGACCGAAAAGCATTCTTGGTCATCCTAACAAAAGTAAGCTCTCTCTCAACGAAGTTGCGAACGGGAAGCAACTTCAACTGCGTTCTTTCTTCCCGTCTACGAGTAGGAGAGGCGAGTCCTCTCTGAAGCAAATATGATCCTCTTTTCATGGAATGTTAGGGGCCTTAATGCCCCTAACAAACAGCATCTTTTAAGACGCTACGCCTCGGATGTTGCAGTGGATATCTACTTGATTCAGGAAACAAAAATGTCAGAAGTTGGATGCAAAAGCGGATGGTTCAGAAAATGGAAAGGTTGGGAAGGTTGCTTCTCAAATTCTGTCGGTGCCTCGGGTGGTCTAGGCATTTTGTGGAAATCTAGCAGTTGCGTGATTGAGCCCCTTCTGGTTGATTCTAATTTCATTTGGTGTAAAGTTATGATTAAACACTCCGAGGATTTCTTCTTCCTATGTAATGTTTATGGTCCCTCCTCTCCGATTAGGAAAAGAGCTCTCTGGAGTAGCCTAAGTCTGCTTTTGACTTCCGACGTTGCCTCCAAAATTATTGTCGCTGGTGACTTTAATGCTACTCTTTCTGATCGTGATAAGTGTGGAGGTCTTCAATGGCAGCCCACGCTCTCAGGTGGATTTTTCTTCCTTCGTTTCCTCCTCTCATTTAGTTGACATGGAGCCCTGTAAGGGATGGTTCACATGGAATAATAGGAGATCCGGGTTCAGTTCCCTAGCCGTGCATCTTGATCGTTTCTGGTTTCTGAACATTGGCTGCAAAATAACTTCCTTCTAAAAAGCTCTGTTCTCCCTCTCTCCGGCTCAGACCACTTTCCTATCTCCTTGGTTCTAAATTTCGACCTCCCTCCGCGTCGATCCCCTTTCAAATTTGAGAACATGTGGCTTCATGACTCCTCTCTGAAGCCGCTGGTCAAGGTCTGGTGGGATTCCTTTATTGTCAAAGGGACTAGGATGTTCCAACTCTCTAAAAAGTTGTCATTGTTAAAAGCTAAATTACAATGCTGGAACTATTCGAATTTTAAAAACATCTTCCAAGAAAAACACAGAGTTGAGAAGGATCTTCGCACCCTTAATGAGTCCATTCTGGATCATGGGATGACTCAGGAGGATTTCCAAAAAGAAAAATCTCTCCTTAAGGATCTGGGTGATCTCCTTCTGAAAGAGGAAACTTATTGGCGCCAAAAATCCAGAGAAACTTGGTTGTTGGATGGGGATAAGAATACCAAGTTCTTTTTCGCCTCAGTCAAAGCTAGAAGAAATTTCAACTATATCTCCACTCTCAAGCTCGAAGATTCCACCGTTGCTTCTTCCCAAGCTCAGATCAAATCAGAAGCGGTGGATTTCTTTAGGAAGCTCCTGAATGATTCGGCATCCCTTGTAGGTGTGCAGTCCCAATTCCTTTCACAGATACCATCTTCTATAACGGATGTTGATAATGATATGCTTATCTCGCCCTTTTCTTTGGAGGAGGTCCGAAAACTGATTTTTTCTATGAAACGGGATAAAGCCCCGGACTGATGGCTTCCCAGCATCCTTCTTTCAGGATTTTTGGGATATTGTTGGTCCCTCCGTTTGGCACTGTTGAGGAATCCAGGATTTCAGGGAAGATATTAGGTAATCTCAATCATACTTTCATTTGCATGTTCCCTAAAAAATCCCCAGCTGAGACATTGGATGATTTCAGACCCATATCATTGTGTAACACTTCTTATAAAATCATTTCTAAAGCTATTGCTAATAGGCTTTGCCCCTGTTGCACAAATTGGTTGCTCGGGAACAAAGTGGTTTCATTCCGGCAGGTCTATCACTGAGGGTATTATTATTTCTCACGAATTAATACACTCTCTTCATAATTCATCTAGAGCAGGTATGTTGTTGAAACTTGACTTCAGTAAGGCCTATGATCGTGTTAATTGGAGGTTCCTCCTCAAATCTTTGCAAGCTATGGGTTTTGGTGATCACTTTTGTAAATGGATTTTTAATTGCATTGCTTCCCCTCATTTTTTTGTTCTTGTGAATGGCTCCGCATGGAAGGCTTCTTTCAGAGTAGTAGAGGTATTAGACAGGGAGACCCGCTCTCCTCCTTCCTTTTCACCTTGGTAGCGGAAGCTCTCAGTCGCGGCATAAAGTTTGCTATTCAAGAGGGTTCTCTGAAAGGTCTTCACATCACCTCCAACCTCCCTCCTCTTTCCCATCAGCAATTCGCGGACGACACCTTTCTCTTCGGTCAAGGGACTGTCCCTGAAGCCAGACGCCTTTCTTCCATTTTGGATTCCTATTCTCTTCTTTGCAGTCAAGTTTTAAACTTTCATAAATCTGTTATATTCTTCTTCAACGTGGCTCCTCGGCTTCAAGGCAGGATTAAAGAGATTCTCGGCTTCTCTTTGGGCAGTCTCCCACATACTTATCTGGGAATTCCACTCTTCCATGGCAAGGGAAAGGCGCACCTCTGGAACGGGCTCCTAAACTCTCTTTCTTCCAAACTTCTGTCTTGGAAAGGAAAATGGCTCTCTGGCTGGCCGTGTTCTTCTCATCAATTTGGTGCTCCTGTCAATTCCAATCTACATGTTATCTATTTTACAGATTCCGAAATCTATCCTGCTCAAAATTGAAAAAGTGGCTCGCACCTTTTTATGGCAAGGTCACAGCATTGAGCGCAAATTCCATCTAGCTAACTGGGATCTGGTAAAGCTTCCAAAGAGATTGGGCGGTATGGGTATCTTAGATCTCACCCTTCAAAATAAGGCCCTTGGTGCTAAATTGGTGTGGAACTTCATTTCTGAAGACAAAGCAGACTCGCTTTCCAGGTTCTTTCCCACAAGTATCTCGAAGGACATCGGCATGATTATTTTCTTTCTAGTTCCGAGTTACCGAAAGGCTCTCATATTTGGAATTTCCTGTGTAACTCCAAAACTCTCATCGCTGAGATGGTCACCTGGAAGTTAAACAACGGTCGGTTAGTGTCCTTTTGGGATGAAAGTTGGAATGGTTATCCCCCACTCAATCTGTTTCCTACCCTCAACGGAGTAATGAATTCTTCCAAACAGTGCTGGGGTACTTTAGTCTCAAATTATGGCTGCCAACACCCTGATGGTTCGCCTTCTTGGCTTTGGAAAGACCTCTCGTCTATTGGAGCCTCCGCCCATGATTCCGCCTTCCTCATGGATTCTATCCAGGGATAGAAATGCCTCGTTTCTCAACAGAGATGACTGCTTACTTTGGGTAGGCGACTCCACGGGTTCCTATTCAGTTAAAGCCGGTTATAACATTCTTGTCTCTCAAGCAGGTAAGGGGTCTCCGAGTTCTCTCGGTTGCTGGCATCCCAACATCACCCCGAAAGTTGCATATTTCGGTTGGTTAGTTTTGAACAAGAAGGTACTTACTCAAGCTAAAAGGCGTTCGTGGGGTTTCTCTGGCCCCTCTAAATGCCTTTGTGTGGTGCTGCGGAGGAAGACTTAGATCACCTCTTCTTGTTCTGCCCATTTGCTTCCCACTTGCTGGGATTGGCTTCTTAACAAATTAAACCTTTCCTGGGTCCCTTGCAAAAGCATTGTTGCTAATCTTTCTTCCTGGCCGTCCTTTAACACCAAATGCCTGTTCAGCTCTATTTGGCATGTCAGCCCATATTTTTTGCTCTGGCATATTTGGTGGGAACGAAACCTCCGTCTCTTTAGGGAGCAAGCGGTTGAGCTTCCTACCTTCCTTACAAAGCTCGAGGTGGCCATTTCGGAGTGTGTTAATGCCAAGTGTCCCACCTTTTCCTCCTTCTCTTCTAAGGATCTCTCAATCCTTCATCATTGGCCCCTTATCAAACTTCCTAAACCTGGATCAATTGTTCGAAAAGGGCTCTCTCAAATAGAAAAAATGATTCAAAGGAAGAAAATCAGGTGGCGTCCTCCTCCTAAGGGGCATTGGAAATTAAATTTCGATGGAGCTTCTAGAGGTAATCCTGGTTTATCCAGAGCTGGCTGCATTCTCAGAGATGATCGAGGTCGCCTCATCAAAGCAGGATCCTTCCCTCTCAAAGAGGGCACTTGTAATACCGCAGAAGCCCAGGCTCTTCTTGAAGGGGTCAAGATGGCGGCATATCTTGGTTGTTCAAAACTATCTATTGAAGGGGATTCCCAAATCCTAATCTTCGCAGTTTCAGAGGTGCTTCCCCTTCGTGGAAGCTGAATCTCTTCATCCCACAAATCCTTCATTGGCTTGGCAAAATCCATTTCTGGAATATTTCCCACAATTTTCGGGAAGCCAATCGCGCCGCGGACTTTCTAGCTAACTTCGCTATCGACAATCCTTCTGCTTGTATTTCCTCCAGTAGCTGCTCATGATTGGCAAGGTTTCCCCTTCCTTCTTTCCCAAGATCGAGATGGTACTTCGGGTAGCTGACGGAGTCTCTCTTGCGTTTGCGGTTCCTTGTGCATGTTGTCTCCTCCTCCCTTTCGGCGGCGTTCTCTCGCTTCTTTCTGCCATTTATTCCCTCACACGCGGTTCTGGTCCTCTCGGTCACGTCCGCGGGCTCCCTGCCACCTCCTTTTCTTCCGGGGTCGTTTCAACTTCTTTCTCACACGCTCCTGTTCCTTTTATGTCGATCTCTCCACTCCAGGCATTATCCCTTCGGCCCCTGTTCTGCTTCTTCTTGGCGCAATGTCCTTCGTCGGCTTCCCATTTGTGGCTCTCCGGGGACAGTTTCGCGAATTGGCTGACGTCTCGGCTATTGACAGGCGCCGGCTTGCGATGATCTTCAAATTCTCCTCGCCTGAAGAGGCCGAGGCTATCGAAGCAATCCTTGGAGATTCTTACCGTTTCCATGCTCGTCGCCCCGAACTGATTCAGACATTGCTTCCGCTTTTGTCTCATTCTGCCTACTGTTACACTCTAATACTGCGGACGTAGAACGGGTCACCTTAGATCAAATATATGCAGTTCACTGCGTCGGCTTGCAAGCACAACTCGCCGATTTCTCTCCACCGGATCCATTACTGTGGGTGGAGGAAGTTGACGAAGGCCATTGGTTCGGGTCGAGACATTCGCTGGCTCTGTGGGCAATACAGAGACCTGGTGACATTTGCCCAAAACTTTCACCCAACCTTGGATCAGCGCTTCCTTCCGGTGGTCGACATAGAAGCGGCCCTCTTCCCTGTTCATTCCGCGGTGGATCAACTGAATGAACTCAAAGATCGTGCTTTGTCTGCCTTTCATTTCCTGTTGCATGCGGCTTCTTCGCGGGCTGGCTCATCTTCTGGTTAATCGGATGGTGCCTTCGCCTTTCTCTTGGCTCGTCTGTTGCTCTTGTCTCGGCCTCCCTTTCCTCCCTTCGCCTCCTTTTTTCTTCTACTTCAATCACTTCTCCCGTCTTCTTTCTTCTCTCTTCCTCTTCTTGTTGTAGGGTTGGGGTCCCTTTCCCCACCGGTTCATAGCTCCGGTTAAAAGCGTTTATCAATCAAAAATGAAATACCATTCATTTCCAACAAATCATAACTAGAGTCCCAAATTTCTTGATCCTTACTAGTGATTTTATTGAATAAGCTGGGGATATCCTGCAAATGCATCTGAAAATATCGTTGATCTAGGACAGAAATTGGGGCATATCTCTTGCAAAGGTGCAACTCTTTAGTAAACTGAACTATCACATATAAGTTGTTTTGAGTTCCATTGGCTCTCCTTCGAAAAATAATTAAACCTAGACAAAGCATCCTTGGAGGTGTTGAAGACAATGACCTTACTTTCACTAAGTTTATCTGAAGCTCACAAAGCTTGCAAAAATGATTAAGGGAAAAAAACTTTCAAACCAGTGAGAGGACAACATCATCAGCAAAATAATCTTTTAAGCCATACAGTAGCATACAACTGGTTGAATGGGTGTGGATATAGTCAGTGGAAGACTATTTCTTGGCCAAGTGCAATGCCCATTCTGCCCTTGGAGGTTAGTTAAGTTGAGTTGTCACCTATAGCTTCTCAGAAAAACTTCCTTGACAGATTAAAGCAGATTGCATCTGTACCAAAAAAGGGGAGTCCAAAGACCTTTATACCATGTACTTGCTAGCATTTTCTTCTAAAAAATAAATAGTGTGTAAAATAAGTTGTCCAATTATTTTTATACTTTTAAACCTTTCATATCACTGCAGTTCTACACAGCCATAGCAGTGTTCATACCTTAAAAACAATAATCAATGCTGGTAAAGAAACAAATAAGTAAGCAACAATAGCAAATACATCCCAAGAGAAAACAAAGAATTTCTTGTATGTAAGCAACAGAAGCCTAATCATCAAGTCCTTGATACAAACCGCAAGGAGAACAAAAAGAAACGGCCTATAAAATTTTGATTTGTTAAAAGGGATAACCTTGTCAATGATACTTTCGATTACATCATCTGACAGGTTCATACCAGATTCATAAGCGTAGCTACTACCATTTGCTTCACCTGCAAATAGTAACAAAGCAGTTTTAATATTCTAAACTTTGTGAATTTCTTATATCAATCAAAAAACAAATAAAATATCAGTGTCCTTGCCTGAGGAAAGTGGCTAATGGAACAGGAAGTTTAGAATTGTACAACTAAGGCAAGATATTGGGGAATCCTTTGTCTTAACTAAACTATGCCTTTGCCCAAGTAGTGACAAAGGAATAACAAAAAAAAAATATCCATCCAAGACAGTACTATTAATATGTAGCTCGATACAACTAGGTAGTCTGAACCAATGAGAGATCTAACATATTCTCCTAATAAGCTCTCAGAATTTTCGGTATCTCTTCCATAACTTGAGAGACTCACAAGCAACATTTGTCATCTCCTACCTCACTGAAGGAGCTACAAGGAATTATAAATATGCAAACAGTACGTACCAAAACTATTGGATATATGTTATTTCCTAGTAAAGAAAACAAGTTAACTGATATAATAAATCCTACAGTCAAGATACTGAGGTTCATTCCACACTCTGACGAAGACCAAAATTGTGAGGGCATTGTGACTAACTGATGAGCAATCGGCAGTGCCACAAATGTAGCTGTTCAATATGTTTTATGACACAAACATTACACTGAAAGCATTCAATAAATATAATTTTGAAGAACAAAAGGTATTCAAGAGATTCTATTAGATGAAAAGGTTCAATTTGAAAGATCAAATTCAAACAAACTGGATTAAAAACGAAACTTTAAATAATGTAGCACAAGATACAATCATACAACTAACTGTCAGTCATCAAGTCGAAGAAAATGACAACAAGAATCATTCAATAATTCTATTCTTCAATCTTCCAAATATATCAATTGGAATTTGAATTTTTATGAATCACCCATTCGGATCAAATATTTGTAAAATGGATTTTAACTTGTTTATATTTCTAAACAAATAATTAGAATAACGGAGAGTTATATCCACTTAAATTCTGGACTACTCAATATTTTGGTAGGTCTGGAAATAACAGCAGAAAAAAAGGTAAGATCCTAGACGAAAATGATCAAGGTTGTAAACAGGTGGGACTTCCATAGTGAATTATTATTTAGATATTTTTATTTTTGTGGATTTTTCACTACATGGGTCACGGAGTATTATTAGACTGACCAAAAAGTGATCCAATCATATAAATCAATCATGGCTTCCCTTGGTTTGTCACAAAGATTGGAATCCATGATCGATGAAGGAACAATAGAACTACTAGTTTTGAAAGAAAACTACGTGAATTAATCGATTATTGACTTTTTCAATAATACAAATAACTACATGGATTTTTTCGATAATAATGGTCTTTCAGTGATATGCAATGGTCGAGATAATCAGTTGAATCCTTTGAAAGTAACTAATCAGAACTCATTGAGATATTCTTAGAAAGTAAATTACATTTAAATCACAGTTACCTAAGTCTTAGGGACGGAGGGATGAGGTTTCGAAATAGCAAACAATTACACAAATTTGGGGGATGGCAAGGGCGGCTATTAAAATAATAAATAAAAATGAATATTTTATATTTTAACTTTAATCAATGAAATTTAGGGATTTAAACTGTATTTGATATGTTTTAGGTACTTTCAAGATTAGAATTCAATGATTTTGGTAAAAAAACAAGTTTTTTTAAAGTAAAAACATCAAAAACCACCTTCTTTTAAATTATAAAATAGGGGGCATCCCCTTCAAGTCCCCAAAACATTCAGGACATCCAGAACAACACCAAAATCTAGGGGCATGTCCCCGCATAACATTGATTTAAATTTTTGATTATTTACAACATTCTTGCTCAAACAACAATAGAAGATTAGCATGTTCCATGTGTTGGGTCAAGTGATCCAAATATATTTTTGTGATGTTGTTAGTGCTTTAATGTGTTAGTGTTACTCAGAGCATGCATCGAGAGAGAGTTACCCCCTTTAGATTAGTATTAAGTTGGTCACTTTATATAAGTACTAATCACTAATATAGAGTGTTAGTAGTTATGGGTTAGAAAGTTAGGTGTGTCGAGTAATTGGTTGGGCCTGTTGGACCATTGGGTGCTGTGTGTGAACTATATCCCAAAATCCTATTTAAAGCTTATTAGATGAAATAAAATGTAACAGAGATATTATTTTAATATACAAGCTTCTTTGATATATTTCATCCATATTTACCTGTACAAATATTACTAGCAATGGTATCAAAGCCATGGCAAAAGGATTCTGACGAAGAGAAACAAGATGGAAGAGGCTTGAAATTTTCCTGAAGAAGTTGTCAGTGAGCTTTTTATTTAATTTTATTTATTTGGTGAAGTTTGAAGTTGGAAGCACTTTGTTCTATTTACTTAGATGATTTTTATTAAATGGAAGAGTTTCAATCTGCTTGAAGATTTTTAGAAACAAAAAAAAAAAAAGAATTGTCTGGGACACTATTTAATTTGCCAAAAGTGTGATTTTATTTGCTGAGAAAATAGAAGCCTGGAAAATCCAACAAGTGTTAAAGCTTTTGCCTAAGGCGCCATTTGACTTGTTAGAGGCTTTAAAATTACCTGAATAAGTGCCAGGGCATCCAAACCTTTTGATGGCGTATTTTTACATGTCTGGGCAATAAAAATTGCTTGAAAACTCTCTAACAGCGTTGGAAGTGAATAGAAGTGGCTCCAAAAAAAAATCCAGCATAAAGGCATTGGAACATATTGAAGACTACTGCAAAAATCTTAAAATGGCATGGGAAGCATCCCTAGATTTGGGTCATATGATTCAAATATATATGACGTTATTAGTGTTTCAATGTGTTAGTGTTAGTCAGGGCATGCATCTTGAGAGAGATACCTCTTTAGATTAATATTATGTTAGTCACTTTATATTAGTGTTAATCATTAATATAGAGTGTTAGTAGTTATGGGTTAAAAAGTTAGGTGTGTCGGGTAATTGGTTGGGCTTGTTGGACCATTGGGTCCCGTGTGTGAACTATATCCCGAAAGCCTATTTAAAGCTTATTGGATGAAATAAAATCTAACAAAGATATTATTTTAATAGATAAGCTTCTTGATATATTTCTTCCATATTTACTTTTGCAAATAGTACTAACACCAGGAAAAGAATGCATATCAAAAACAAGAACCTTACATGCGAGATAATATTCAATCTTGTTCCCATTCACAACAATCTATTTCCTTGTCTATTTGGTGAAATGGCAAATATGTATCTTCTTTTATTTCAATTTTTAATAACATTTCTTATGAAAATCTGACTAACCATTAACAATAGTATGAATCTTTCATTGATTAACCTTTTTTAGCTCTTTTTTTCCTTTCCAATGATTTAGTTTACCTTGCTTTGTGCATGAGGTTTTGGACTGTTGGTGAGAACATGTTACAACTTACTCCATTGGGGATGACCCAAGTCCAATTACCTCCAAAGGAAAATGTAATGGAAGAGGTTATGTACCCTCCACATACCCTTGCTTTTTTCTTTAACTTTTATTTATTGTTAGTTTTAAAATGCTTTATAAGTTTTACTTCTTATAGTTTGGCCTTTACAGCTCAAACAAACACAGAGTTGTGCTGCTGCCCCCATGAATCATGTGCATTGCCACAACAGGTGCAGCCCCAAGAGCTGCAATCAGATACAATCACAAACCACTCATACAGTAGCAAACTGTCCTTTGTGGGTCGAACACACTGCCACATGTAAACACACAAAAGGTTATGCTGTATTTTGTTTCAATGGCAACACTTGCTTCTTTCAGGTTGGAGGGAACTTCAGGCTGTCTTTCCCTTCCTGTTTGTAAATGTTTTTTTATATGAAGCTGTTCTAACTGACATCCACTTGAGAAGAAACAAAAATGGAATCATTCCAATTTTCAGAAGAAGCCTCAAGGTCTGTGATTTATGCTCTGCTACCACTTGACAGAGAGACAAGGACATAATGGAATATCTGTCAAGTATTAAGATATGATGGGGATTATGGTATCAGATATAAAGACACCAACGGGGTCCAAGTGTCAAGAGACATACCCTTAGAGATTAGTTCATATTTTCAGAATATATTTAATTTCTAAACACTTCAAGCTTTGCAGTTTTAGTCATTCCTACCCCACTCTAACTACACATGGAAGAAAGATAGCTGTACCTCTTGTCTCTCAATAAAGCCTTGCTGCTTCAGATCATAAAGCTGGAAGGAGACTGCAATACACCATTGCTAGAAACTATTAGTAGATATTATAAAAACCTGCTTAGGTAATTAGTGAAGCTAATCAAAACCAAAGAAATTAAACCAAGTTCCTGCCAAAGCATAAACAGATAATGGAACGCAGTGTGACTTCACAAGAAAATTTATTTTAAAGGTTAGTAAATACTTGGAAAAAAATTAGCACTAGTAAAGGGATATATTGAGTAGTGCGATTGTTTGTGTTATTCAATTATAGACAACCATTAAAGAAGGCAATATTGGTTAGCTTGGTAGATTACTTAATAAAATTCCTTTGACCAACTTTGACGCAAAACAGATTGAGATGTTACTCTGATCCTAACAAAGATCTTAACCTTTCCAAATTCAAACAACATATAATTGGAGCAGAAAACAAGAGCATTTTTCCTTAATCCCCGAGCATGGAAAGTGCATACCATAGGAGAAAAGACAGAAGAAAACCCTGAAGTTGAGGAAAATGAGTGGACATTTGGAGGTGTAAATTTTCAGAAGTTCTGTAGGGAGAAATTTCCAGACAAGGTCTTAGACATCTTGAAACCCCAGACATAAAATTGATATTTAAACTCTGAAAAAGGAAGATACATAATCCTGGAATTTTGTTCCTAGAATCCGTGGAAATCATAACACTAAACCTAATTTCAAATCAACCCCTAAACCTTCTTCTAGCTACAACAATAGTGGTAGTAAAAAGAGCTTTTATAAAAATCATAAGGTCAAATTCAATGGGAACTGCAATAAATGCAAAAAAATAGCCACAAAGAGAAAGATTGTTATCGCAATAAGGCAGGGTCAAATAACAAAGAGAAAAAGTTTAATGATCATGATCACAAGCAAAATCAGGAGTAGTATCAAAACTCAAGTGAAACTATTGCTCTTTATTTTATTTGAAAAACTTAGTAAGAAACATTATGTTTGTAGGTTAAAGAAATCCCTCTATGGCCTAGGCCCTAAAACAAAGCTCCTATAGCTTGATACTCAAAAATAAACCATTTTTGTAAAACTCTAGGTTTTTCTAATTGTTTCTTTGATAATGATCTGTTTGTAAAAGTAGAAGATAATCAATTTATCTGTTATTCTTATTCTACTGCATGTTGACGATCTTCTTATAGCCAATAGTCACACCAGCTTAATTCATAAAAAGTCTAAACTAAAACAATATTTTGAAATGACTGATTTGGGCCTGCTTCATCACTTTCTTGGCATGGCTATATTTCAGGATAATAACTCAATAGTAGTGTCTCAATCACAATATGCTCATAACTTGCTCATCAGATTTAACATGATTAATTATAAACCCATCTCCATTCCTCTTGAAGTTGGTATAAAACTTGATTCACAACTTGCACATGACAAAGAAAATCCTACATTATACAAGCAACTTGTTGGCAATTTAATTTATCTAACTATTACTAGGCCAGATATTTCTTATGTTGTAGATGTAGCTCCCATATTTATGCAGGATTCTTATATGGATCATTGGAAATTAACAAAAAGAATATTAAAATATATTAAAAGTACAGTTAATTATTATCTTTATTCTTGTACACATGATGCTAAAATATTTGAATATTGTGATGTTGACCATGATAGTGATGTTGTAGATAGAAAGTCTTCTTCTGGATATGTTTTAAAGTTGGTAATGCAGCTATTAAATGAAGCAGCAAAAACACCTACAATTTCTATGTGAGAGATAGAAACAGCCAACGAAGCGATGTGACTAAGAAGATCGTTGGAAGAAACTTCATATGAGTTTCAATTAAAGTACAACACTTTTGTGTAACAATCGAAGTAGCATAACTCTGGTCAAATATCCAGTTAGCATCAAAAAAATAGCATAACTCTGGTCAAATATCCTTTCCTCGTTGGTGTGTCTAAGGGGTGTGAAAGTGTGGACAAATTTCTTGAAGCATCAGTAATATCTAACATGGCCCAAGAATGACTTCATCCACGTGACATCTTTGGGTGTTTCCATTTCCACCGCAACCCTCATCTTGTTAGGATCAGCCTTTTAATTCAACTTAACACACAATATGGCGCAAAAGATTACCTTGTAGCACCATAAATCTGCACTTTTGGATTCAAAACTAATTTTGTTGCTCTACAGCATCGCATGCACTTGGTCAAGGCTCGTAGATGGGACTCTTGACTATCATAAATGGACCAACCATCCAAGAAAGTTTTAAAGTTTCCCTTAGCCATCTTGTCAAAAATGTGTATGATAATCTGCTAGAAGGCAGTCAAAGCATTGCAAAGTCAATGGAACCTCATTGTAAACATCTATCTTCCACAATGAAAGTAGTCTTCATCTTATCTTCTTCAGCAATGTTAATCTGGTTATATCCAAAAAAGACATCTGTGTGAAAATAAATTTCGTGTCTAGCAACTTCTTCAAGCATGGAATCCTTAAATGGAATAGGGAATGGGTCCCTGATAGTAACAACATTCAAACTGAAGTGAACTCATTCTTAATTGTCCCAACTCTTTATTCACATCAATCACTATTGGGAACACCCACTAACTTATACTCAAGCATTTTGTCAATCTCTTACTAAACTTTAGAAGCGTAATTTCAGTTTCTGTATGTTTTTTTATGCATTGACAATGCTCTTAGTACTAGAAGAATTCTATGTACACAACTTTTTCAAATCATTGTATGTCCAGGAAAACACATCCTTGTAATCCATGAATATCCAAAATGCTACATACTTCAATGCAAGATCCCAATCATCTTTGATTGTAATCATTTGGGGATCTATTGATCCCAAAATCAGCCTAATGGTGGAAGGATCTCTCATATTTCATGTCTTTGATGCTTCCGAACTTGCGAGTGGGTCTCTCATCTAACTTTGCACCATCCTCTCTATTGTTGATGAACACAAGAGGGTACGCCAAGTGTAAGGATGAGGGTTCTAAGAACTTGACATCACCAACTTCAATTTGCAATCACATTCTATGAATGTTGATTCCAAAAAACTTGGCATTGCTCACTTCAATTTATGGTCATATAACTCCAATCTTTCAACTTCTTAAATCTCCATAATTCAACAAAATAAAATTAGGTTGGAACACCTCATGGTCTTCCATCAAGCAATGGAAGTGACCATTTAAGGAATTAGTCTCATCCTCGAGCACACGATTGCAACTTCAAGATCCTGTCATTGCTTGGTTCCATCGCACCTTATATCCCATCTACCAAGGGTTCTTCAAATTTTGAGCCTGGTGGGTTAGATGAGGCTGCTTCCTCGCTCACTACTTGATTCTTCTAATCTATTGTATAGTTCTGATCTTTAATTTTTATGGAGAGCAAGTCTTTCTTCAAACTATGGTTGGCTTTGGCTGCTATCAACCAACCTTGACCCAATAATGCAGCATAGGCCTTCTTTCACAATGAGATGACTACAAAACTCAATAAAAAGGGTAGATGCCAATAATTACCTTTGAGCCATAAGCACTCCAAACACCTTTATAATATGTTGGTCAGCTCCCACCAATTCGATGGTCATCGGCCCATTACTGAGCTTCCCAAGTCTCTTCTAGAAGAACATTCACACTAGAACCGCCATCAACAATAGTATTTGTTAAATTCCTCCCTGGGAGTTTCGTGTGCACAATTGTCGATTCGTCAAGCTAGATTCGTTGTTGGAAGCATAGGGTCGATAACTTGATATCCTAACAATCGAGACTTGACTATAAGTTCATTATTATGCTTCCTATTCTCCCCATTACCGACACTACACCATCTAACACTAGGTGCAATGTCTTACGTTTTTAAACACTTTGCAATAAATCAACTACCTTCACAAATACAATGGTCTACAAGATTGGTCTTGCAAAAGCTTTGTCCAACTCAAATCTTCGCGTCATTGTACTCGCATGTTCATGCTACTAGCGCCATTCTTCAACGAACCATTTCCCTATAATGTCCACAAATGGACAAATTATGCCCCCAAACGGAACAGCAGCAAATCTGATCTAAAATAGCAATTTATAGAAGATATACTTGAAATAAATAATGGAGATCTGAATTTATGCAGAAAAATATGACTTGCTCTAGGAGTTGTTATTCCATAAATTTGACATAAACTAGCTCAACTACTTGTCCAAATCAATCATAAAAAATTATATATGCAAGATCATCAAGAAAATACCACTTTTCTAATCAATAAGAGGGTTGGAATTTTATTTATAAATTTGCAGATGTACAACTCACAGATCAGATTGAAAATAAAGTTTCCTTAGCCGAAAAAATGAGCATACTTAGTAAGTCTATCCACCACAATATAAATAACACTCTTACCTTGAACCGTGCAAAGATTGGTGATGAAATCCATGGAAATACTCTCCCATTTCTGATTTGGAATTGGTAGAGGTTGCAAAAGACCTGCTGAAAATTCATGTTATGTTTTACTTTGTTGGTATATGAGGCACTCCCTTATGTGTTGAAGAACTGCCCTTAAGCCCTTTCCAAACAAATTTCTCCCTAATGAAAAGTCTCTATCTCAAAAATAAAATGTCGAAGACCCTTAGCCCAATTTTGTTTCCCAACGGCTAAGGGGTGATAAAAGGAAACTATAGTCTTAATAAATTATTATAAAGTGCATAAAAAGAAACTTTATAAAAACACTTATATTAATTTATTAATTACTTAATAAAAATAAAACAAAAAAGATAGTGAAATTAGAAAAAGAAAAAAAAAGAAAAGGTCATTTTATGTTTTTTATTTCCCCTAGGGTAAAATTGCAACCCATGTGGGGATTAAATAAATACCAAGAAAGAATTAAATGTGGGGAAAGGCATTTGATTGGTGGTTATGGGTGGCTACTAAGCCAAGTTTTCCTATAAAAGCAAGTCACCTTGGCTTGGAGAGCTATCTCTTTCATTTTTATAAAATTCTGAATTTTGTCTGAGCCTAAGAGCTTTGCAAAAATAATTTCTAAGGACAAAAACCCTTAGAGATTCTCTCTTGAAGACGAAATGTCAAAAACCCTCTAAAAATTTAGAAGGAGAACGAAAAACTCTTCTTCTAAGTTGTGAGTACTCTCCATTTAGAGGTTTCCATTGCGTATCAAAGAGTTAGCAGTATTTTTCAGTAATTTTCCAAAAGTATTGAGGGTGGAAAGTTGTAGATCTGTACAAGGGTTTGAAGAAGAAGATTAGTTGTTGTATCTCTTCTTTATTTCCAGCAGTGTTCTTGGTGGAGCGACCTATCTAGGAAGCTGGTTTGTGGGGTTTTGGAGCTGATTTACATTGTTGTTCATAAGTCTGATTTTTAGAAATCAAATCAGCCAACTTGCATGATTTTTGGGTCAAAGAACTGATGTTTTCAGTTGTGTGTCTGAAGGAGCAGTCTGTAGATTTATAAATAAATAAATCAGCCTTCATTTGAGGTCAAATCTGGTATCTTTTTGGTGTTTTTGCAATATTAATATCAGCTGGTCTGTTTTTGGTCAAAATCTATTGTTTTTACTTCAGTTTTGGGTGAGTTCCATCCTCTACCCAAGTCGCATTTTCTAGATAAATTCAGATCTGCACTCTTAAATTATTGTATATCTTTTATAATATGCATTATTGGAGTAGGATTTGCCTTAAATCCACTTGGGGTTGAAATATGTCCATTTAGAAGGGGATGCATCACACTCAACAACAAAAGGAATTGAAAAATATGGAACAAGAAGTACCAGGCATGAACTCATTACCTTTTTGAGCTTATCAAATGCTTGTTGGGTTAAAATGACCAGCTGAAAGCTCCATGCTTTGTCAAATTTGTCAAGGGGGCTGAAAGTTGTGAAAATCCTTTCACAAATCTCTTAGTAGTAGCTACAAAGACCCAAAATCCCCTTAGTTGAGTCAATGTGGTGGGAGGAGGCCAATCCACTTGTACTCCTTGAGCATTGATGACATGTCCCAAATATAAAATTTCCTCCATTCCAAACTCACATTTTGATAATTTGGCAAAGAGAGATTGTTGTTCCAATATGCTTAATACCATGTCCAAATGCTTCAAATGCTCTTCCCATGACTTACTATAAACCAAAATGTCATCAAAGAATACCAATACAAATTTCCTCAAATGCTCCCTAAAAACATGATTCATACATGATTGAAATGTGTAGCGGGGCATTGGTTAACCCAAAAGGCATTACTAGGAATTCAAAATGACCAAAATGACATCTAAAGGTTGTTTTGTGGACATCTTCATCCCTTACCTTAATTTGATGATATCCGAACCTTAGATCAATCTTGGAAAAGAACACTGCTCCATGCAACTCATCAATCCTTGGTATGGGGTACCTATTTTTGATTGTCTTCTTGTTCAACAACCTGTAATCAACACACATCCTCAAAGTTCCATCCTTCTTCACAAGTACAACTGAAGAAGCAAAAGGACTAGAACTTGGTCTTATGAGACCCATATCCAACAATTCTTTGATTACTTTCTCTATCTCTTCCTTGAAGGCCCTTGGATGGCGGTAAGGAGAAGATATTACCAGTAGAACCTGGTTCTAACTCAATGATATGCTGAAATCCTCTATCCAAAGGCAATCCATGAGGTAAATCATTGAATACCTTAGCATGCTTATCTAGAATAGGCTGAATATCAATATGATAGGACTGTTGTGATGAAAAAGAGGATGTATTTCTTACCAAACAATGTGTAGCCCATGCAATCTGTCCTTTGAAGGATCTTTCCATACTTTTGGTGGTTCTTCATACCTTGTAGAATCACTTCCTTGTCTTGCACTTTGAATTTCAGCTCCATGGTCTGATAATTTTGGGTGAATTCACCCAAAGATTGCAGCCATTGTACACCAAGGACTACATCAGTTTCACCAATACCAATGACATAAAAATCATCACATACCTTATGCCTTGCTAAAGTGAGCTCAAGTTGGGGGATCTTCTTTGTGCATGAAAGAGTAAATCCATCTGCTACTGTCACATTGAAGCCTTGGAAATCTTCCATCTTCATCACCAAGCTCTCATCAATGAAGTTGTGAGTAGCTCCACTATCTATCAACACGGTGATCCTTTGTCCATGAAGAACACCTCTCACATGAAAAGCATGGTATCTAGGTGCTCCAGATAAAGTAGCTAGTGTTCCATCCGTGGGAACCACTTCCTCATTCTTTGCTTGCTCCTCATCTTCTTCCGGATCAGCACTCTCTTCTCTTCTTCTTCTTCATCATCTGAAATCACTTCAATGTAATGGGCTGCCCCTTTTCCACGGCAACAATGGTCAGGTGTCCATGGGTCCTTGCATGTCAAACATAATTTTTTTCTTCTCAACTCATTTTTGTCTATTTCCTTGTTGCTTTTTATCCATTCTTTTGAATCAGATTTGCCTTGAAAAGTCTTACCTTGCTGCCCAAAATTTGGTGTCTTTTGTTCGTTGTTGGAAGTAGTTCTTGGTTGTCTAAAAGACTCCTATGGCTACCCCAAAGGTATTGTCCTTTGTTGTCCATAAGGTCTAGATCGTTGCTGTCTAAACTGCATATTTGCCTTTAGGGAGTGAAATTTCCAAATCGAATGACTTCTTAACAGCTCCTTGTAGAGATGGAGGACTGAAGGCTTTGACTAGGCCTCTAAGTGGCTCCCCTAGACCTTCAATAAACAGCAACACAAGTCTTCTTTCACTGATATCCGGTACCATCACTGCAAGTCTCTGAAAATCTGAAATATACTTATCCAAAGATCCTTCTTGCTTGAGTTGAGCTAACTCTTTGAAATGAATCTCCGGATCTATTCTATCAAATCTCTCTGTCAAACATTGACTGAATTCTTCAATGGTGGTGATGGAACCATGCCCTTGTGTGATCAATCCATGGTACCACCATTCATGTGCAACTCCCTCCAAATGTAAAGTTGCAAATTTGAGGGCTTCTTCCTCATACATTGGATTCAATGAAAGATATGTATCTAATTTTTGTAACCAAGCTCTAGCAGAACATTTATTTGAACCATCATAAGAAGGAAGAGTTACCTTACCCAATCTTTGTTGTATATCTCTCCTTGGTTGCTCTTGTTGGGCTCTTTTATTCCTTCCGTGCCCTTGCTATTCTTCACTTGACAATAATCCTTGAAGGATAGCATCTCTCTCACTCTGAAACTGAGGGTTGCATACTCTTCACCCCATGCCTCTATATCATCAACATCATTTGGAGGGTCTAGCTCAAGTGGTTGTTCCTCTTTTTGAAGGAACTTGGCCCTGAATATTTGAGATGGCTTGAAGGATGTCTTTGTTGGTCCTGATGAGCTTCCTTCACCATTGTTGGTTGCACCATGGTTGCCAGATATATTATGTCCTTGTAGAACTTTAGCTAGGTCCATGATTGACCCTGTCAATGCATCACGCATTTCCTCTGAGATTCCCTTATTGTCTGCTGCAATTCTCTTTGACTCCTTGAGATTACCTCATGCATATAGCTTAGTTCATTTGTAGGAGGTCTTTGATCACGCTCATCCATTGTTCCTTTCTTTGGAGTTGTATTCCTTCTTTGATAAACTATAGGTGATTTTTCTGATTGCATTTAGATCTGATTTTCTCCTTCACATGCTAGGAGAATCACTGCTCTGATACCACTGTAATGTCCCCAAATGGACAAATTATGCCCCCAAACGGAATAGTGGCAAATCTGATCTAAAATAACAATTTATAGAAGATATACTTGAAATAAATAATGCAGATCTGAATTTATGCAGAAAAATGTGAATTTCTCTAGGAGGTTTTATTTCATAAATTTGACATAAACTAGCTCAACTACTTGTCCAAATCAATCATAAAATTTTATATATGCAAGAACATCAAGAAAATACCATTTTTCTTATCAATAAGAGGGTTGGAATTTTATTTATAAATCTGCAAATGAACAACTCACAAACATGACTGAAAATAGAGTTTCCTCAGCCCAAAAAACATGCAAATCAGTTGATCTTGGCTTCTAAAAATCTGATTATGGAACAACAAATCAGATCTGATCCAAACGTGCCCTAGATCACTCAGAAATGTCCACAAGGTAGGTCACTCCATTGTAGGAAAGCTGGAAATGAAGGGTAGAAATCAACAACAAGCTTCTACCTTCAAACCCTCGCTGGAATCAACACAAATATGCAATTTGCCCTTCAAATACTGCTGGAAATCTGAAATAGAACCTTGAAAATCAATGGAAACCCCTGAGTAGAGCTTCCTCTCAAAAAGGGAGAAGAGTTTTCATTCTTCTTCCTAAGCTTAAAGAGGGATTTCATCCTCTCAAGCAAAACTACAAAGGGTTTTCGTCCTTTGGAGTAAAATGGAAAGCATGCAAGCTTAGACCAAATATTCAGAAATTGTGATATGCAAAAGATGCCTTCTACTTGCATGGCAACTTGCTTTTATAACTTGCCTTGGCCTATTAGCCACCCAAAACAACCAATCAGCTCACTTTACCTCATTTAATATTTTCCCCTTGCTTTATTTCATCTCCACATGGGTCGCATTTTTCCTCTAGGGGAAAATAAAATATAAAGTAACTTTTTCTTTTCTTTTTTATTTTGTCACTAATAAATTAATTTAAGTGCTTATAATAAAATTTTATTATGCACTTTAAAATTAATTAATTAGGACTTAGTTTCCTTTTTCTCATCCCTTAACCTGTCGGGAAACAAAAAATAGGCTAAGGGTCTTCGACTGTTATTTCGAGAAAGGGACATTTCATTCTGTCTCGACTTCCACCCTTACCTCAACCATTCTTATCTATTCGTGGATTAGGGTATTTGGGTTTTTTTACTTTTGAGTGACAAAGCTGCAGTGATTAACCTTGTGAAGAACTTCCAACGTTAACTATGTAATCATTAGCTTTATTTGTGTGTGCTCTAGAGATTTCCATAATCTCTTTGACCTCGTTCATGTTAAAGTTCACTTGCTTTGGATGATTTCCATCATTATGGTCCTAGCCCGAAATCTACAAAGAAGTCCAGTGTTATTTGATCGGTGGGAAATCTCTTGAAAAATGGCACCACTAGCTAGACTTCCAACACTATAGAATCAGCCGACCTTGGGCATCGTACTAGATCTGATCGCCACTTCCACCCATATTGTTCTAATGTCTACTATTATTTCTTTGGTTACAATACCCACCGAGGGCACACTAAGAGAAACACCCTTATTCTTTAGATGCATCGTGGGGGTAGTAGATGATGTCAAAGGCTCTCCTTATGCAAAGAAAACTTGGGAACTTTTTTATTTAATTTAACTAACAACATTTCACCGCATGACCTATTACTTGGTAGATTTCGTGGATAATCTTTGGACAATTGGCCTTGGTATGACCACCTATTTTGCAATTTGTGCACCAAAGGTCCTTTCCTTCTTTCTCGGTGTCCTCTTTCGGTTCCTTCATCATCCGAAGCTTGTCACTTCAAAGAGCCCGAACCCATTCTCGGCTCATTGTCCTTGGAGTCACAATCATCATCTTCACTCCTCGACAAAGTGAGGATGTCTTATTCTCACTTTTAATATCCATCACTCTATTGTATGTATCTTTGTAAGACAAAGGTAGAACCACCATCTTCCTCCACAATGAGGGAACCAAACCTTTAATGAACCACTACTTCAACTCATGGACTAGTTCTTTCTCAAGTTTTCCCAACAATTTTTTGAACTTTCTATCATAGGGTCATACATTTTTATGTTTACCCTACCGAGTATTGTAAATTTCTGCAACAATCTCATTGTCATCTCCAACGAGCTTAAATTCCTTCTCTAATGCTTTCTACAATCTCTCCCATGATGACTTGCCATTTATTGGTGCATCTACAAACCAATCAATGCCACTCCTCAAAGTGTAGTTGAGAAAACTGCTACCAATGGCACTCATTAATCTGCCCATTAGCACTCCACATTGTGATGCAAGTCCTACAACACTACAGTGAATATTCAAATGTCACCAATAAAATTTGGTAATTTCTACTTTTTTAAAAGGAGTTGATGGTGTACCCATGGTGTAAGAATTCAATGCTTATGATATGGCTCTTCAAATATGATGTTTCTCCTCACAACATGGTCAAACACATCTCTATGCTTGACCCTTTCTTCAAGATTGACCAAGATACTGCTTTTTTCTCATCATTATGTTCCCCTTCTATGCTACATGGGTGGAGTCTACGTTGTCGCACGTCATGTGATTCGTCAAAAGATTTCCAAAGTCATTGAATACATTGAGGAAACCATGATATGTACACATTACAATATCCAATGACCGGTTCTTGAGGTTATAGAGGATCCCTGTAGTTTCATTCATAATATGCATACTCGCACGAGTTCAAGAGTACTCGCCATTTTTTCCCTGGCCGAGTATTTGCACGAAAAACTCACCAAACCCTACACAACCGAGTTTTTGGCGAATACTGTAAATCTTCAAAGTGAATATTTGCTTTTGGCAAATATTCGCGAATACTCGCAAATTTTTGGTGAATATTCACAAATACTCACAAGTTTTTAAAGAGACTCTTTTTTTAATGTTTTGCTTAAAATTTATGTTTTTAAAGAAATTTGTGTATTTTTTAAGTTGTCGAGTATTGCCGAATATTCGCCGAGTTTTTGCCGAGTTTTTGCCAAGTATTTGTCGAATACGAGTATGCGAACTATGGTTTCATTGCACAACCTCCATGACCACTTTTATTTGTCCCCATATTACCTTTACTTTTCATTATTTACTACATACACTCCTATGTTGCATCCTCATATTGGTTAGTCTAAATGTTTCAGCTACCCCTTTACATTCTCTTTTTTTATAGGTCGGTTAGTCCAAATGTTTTGACTACCCATTTACGTCCTCTATTTAGCACATGTTGGTTAATAACTTAATACGAATTTTCGACTACCCCTTTACATCCTAGTTCAATGTTTTGCACACTCCTCACGACATCTTATCCCCCCTTGGGTTTATACGACCATGGTTCTCATGTTTGAGATACTTTGGTAATTTCCTTTGTAGTTATGTTTGCAGTCTCCTATTGATATCTTTCAGATTTATTTTTGCCATTCATTTCTTCCTAAATATTATGGCATGTTTCAATCGATTTTATGACCTTATGTTCCACTTGGATAGTATCACTCTTTATGAGTGTCCTAGGCCTATCGTAGGTTTACACTTTTATCTCTTGCCATCTCTAGCAATCTGCATTCGATACACGTTTGGTTCGTCTCTTTTTAGCCTTCATCCCATCTCAAGCCAATCATACATCTCCTTATGATCAACTACTAACATTATCCATCATTGTATCACATTTTTATCCTTGTAGTTTGACTTTTCTTGCTTCTTCTCTCACATAAGGCATATTTGGGTCAGATATGAAATTGCACTCTTTCTTTAAGGTAGTTCTAAAGGTACCTAAGCATCATGGTTTTTACCAATTACATGTAAGCTCTCTTGTGTTAGTCATCTTTCATGCCCATTTTATCAGCCTTATAAATCCAAATGGAGGAGGAATAGTAAAGGACAAAAGAAAAGTTAATAGTCATATTATCAAAAAAATCACACAAAAGGCAATTATTACAATCGAAAAAGTCAATCACAAACAAAAACGACGTAATATAATCATCTTCACACACCCCCTATACTAATTGAAAGCTCAAGCTCCAGAGTTGGTCTCGTTACAAAGCTTGAGGTCCTTTGGGGATGTAGGTTTTTCTGATTAGGGTAGGAGGTTTCATATCTATCATTTAGTGCCCCTTCCTTTACATGCCATTACCTAATCCTTGTAGTAGGCCTACAGCTCCTTAAATGAGGTCCTAAGAAATAGGGAAATCATCATGGGAAGGTAGGATACATCATACTATCATAGAATCTATTACCCGATATAGGTACAATGTCACACTCCAAATCAAGACGGTTCACGGGGTCCATATGTAACCCCCGATATCTCTCAAACACTATTATACTTGTTCCAGTTTGAGAGGGCAGACCGGATACATCGAGGTCTTTGAGACATACTACTCTTGACAGAGACAGCGAACACGGTGGCGGGTCTCCTCATCTCACTTGCCTCTTCCTCTTCTTTTGATCATCACACTATTCTCGAGTTTCTTCCGGTTGGTCTCGGATGTTAGGAGAGATGGGTTTACCATTCTTAGATAGACATTCCCTATTGCTTCACCGGCTCTTCTTCCCTTCTCATAAAGAGGAGTTGATTTCAAGGGGCATTCATGACTTCCCACTATGTGGCATCCTAAGGTATGAGAGTGGTTACCATATTTTGAGTTTGTTGATTTCTCCTATGTTGTTGCCATATTTCTATCATCTTGGACAGCATGCACATGTTTGGATGATTGAAGATGACTATTCCCTAATCAAGTTCCAAGGTATGCTAGATAGGACAGCCACATTCTCCCTTCATATTGTTCTTGATTCAGCTAATAAGCATGTGTTGGAGAAGAAGATTGTGGGGACAGCAAGTTGTAGGTTATGGGAAGGATGGTCGAAGAGAGGTAAAAGCCTTGATTACATTCATGATTACAGCTTGAGGTATGAGGTTGATTATGGTCCCAAGAATTCATTGCATCGTCCTTGTAGTATGTTATGGCAATGTTTTTATAGTTATGGGAAGATGAAGGGCACCAAATGGAAGGGAGATCCTTTCTCCTTACTTCAAAAGCTTTTATGTATGGTGACCCTTGTCAATGGCATCATCATGCCTTGCACGAAGAAAATAGTACAGCAGCCCATTCTATTGAAAGAACATGAGGTATGTGATATATTTTTGTGGTTGAGTTTGCTAGAGATGAGGTTGTTCTTGGGACACAATGGTTGCATGATTTTAAGGTGGAAGATGATGCTCGGGTTGAAGAATCTAAGGAGAATGAAGGTGTTGATCCTATATCAGAAATTCTGAGTTACAAAGGTATGATGAGCAGCCCCAATTATGATGTTTCAGATGTGTTGTCTTCTCTCATGACAAGAATCAATTGGTACAACAAAAGGTATGAGGTTCCTTGGGTTCAATGTGATCAAGTTTATGGATGCATGAGTTCTATTTTTGATTTCCCCTTCTCTTACATTTACGGTGGAATGAAAATAATGGGGAGTCATCATGCACAAGTTATTTCATGGTATGAAGAGCATTACAAGCCTTACTTGGATGTTATGGTATCATTTCATTTTCTTTTCCATTTGTTGCTAATTCATGGCTCTATGGAAGCCTTGGAGAAAATGTGGGAAAAGAGAATAAAGTGTGATGAGGGGGCAGCCATACATATTTCCGACATAGAAGAAATTGGTGACCTATGTCCATTGAAAGACATACCTTGCACAAAGAAGGTAACCCATTTCTTTATTTTCATTAAGAGGTATGAAGTAATTGAAGGTTTTTGTACAATTGGGTTATTTGAAGTTGAAGTTGAAGTCATTCCTTGGATACATTGGCTGCCATCTTTTGGGAAACTTGCCCTCATTCACCATGTTGACAAACTGAAATTTTTGGAGGAAAACAAAGAAATCAGGTTTCATGGCATGCAAAGGGGGTTGCATTTTTGCAGTTTATCAGCTGGTTGGGAAGGAGAAATCACAATTGAATTTAGAGAAGGTTTTGATTTTATTTGTTTATCAGTTGATTATCATTTTTCCAGCCCCTTTCTTGCTTTATGGTCTGCTGGAAATATGAATTCGGTAATGTGTTTGACAGTTGTTGGGGCAACTCTTCTTGCAGAATACAATTGGGCACTTTTTGAGGGTTTAATCCTTCAATTTCAGTCACTTCAGATCTGCCCTCATTTTATCTTCAGTAGACTTGTGACCCACTCTTGTCATTTTCAGCTGAATGATGTCATAAAGGGAACTAATTTTCAGTTTGATGAGACATTTCCCAATCTGATTTCTAAGAGGAATTACAGGGATACTGTGATATCAAAATAGTACAACAGAAGCTTGGCACACTCATCAAATGGGTGAACACATATCAGCTGATCATCAGGCTTGAAGAAGGGCTAATGAGAGCTCTTGTTTCTTCTAATATGTTTGCTTCATGTGCAGGGCTGAAGATAAGCAGGGAAGGTGAAAAGGGACTAGTCCTATATACTCCATGACGACATTCTTGGGTGGGCAGCCTTGGAGCTTAGAGAAGCTTGTCAAGCTACGATTCCTCATACACCGGTGAAGGTACAACAGTTTGGAGCACATTCTGCATTGTTGATTACACTCATACTTGTGTTGACTCGATGGAAGCAAGTGAGGATGGCATATTCTCCCAAAGGCTTCATCATTTGACCGGCACCGGATCAAGACTTTGGGAGCACTACATCATGTCCTCTTTCTTGCACATGGCACTTGGACAGATGAGTTTGAAATTGCTTGAGGGAAAGCAATTGGGGAAGGGAGGACTGAAATGTCCCTCTTCCTAAAATAACCAGTCGAAGACCCTTAGCCCAATTTTGTTTCCCGATGGCTCAGGGATGATTAAAAGGGGAACTATAGTCTTAATGAATTATTATAAAATGCATAAAAAAGAAACTTTATAAAAAGCACTTATATTAATTTATTGACTTAATTAAAAATAAAAGGGAAAAGTCACTTTATATTCGTTATTTCTCCCTAGGGGAAAATGTGACCCATATAGAAGAGGGGTAAATGCCAAAAAAGAATTAAATGAGGGAAAAGGAAGATGATTGGAAAATTGCTTATAAAAGCAACTCAAATTGCTTAGAAGAGTATCTTTTTATTTTATAAAATTTCTGAATTTTGTCTGAGCTTTGTAAGCTTTGCAAATCAACTTCAAAGGACGAAACCCCTTGAAGTCATCTCTAGAGGACGAAAACCCTCTTGAGGATTAGAGAGAGAGGAACAAAAACTCTTCTTTCTCTTGAGAGGATTCTCCATTCAGGGTTTCCATTGAAGATCAAGGAATTATTTGTGTTTTCCAGCAGTGTTCGAGGGCTGTAATGTGCAGATCTGGGAAAGGGTTTGTAGAATATAAAGGTTGTTGTGATTCTTCTTCATTTCCAGCTCATTCAGGGTGGAGCGACCCATATAGGAAGCTGGTTTGTGGTGTAAGAGATCTGGTTCGGAGCTGATCTATATTTTTGTTCCTAGTTTTGATTTTTGACACCTACTCAGCCATTTGGTGTGATTGTTGAGTCGAGGAATTGGTATTTCCAACTTTATGTCTGAAGGAGCAATCTGCAGATTTTTAATAAATAATTCAGCCTTCATGTGAAGTCCAAACTGGTATTTTCCTTGTGTATTTAGCTTAATACAATCATCTGATCTATTTCAAGCAATAAAAGAGTGGTTTTATTTCAGTTTTGAGTGATTTCCTTCCTCCATGCAAGTCGCATATTCCCATATAAATTCAGATCTGCAATTTTAAATTTTTGTATATCTTCTACGGTGTTACGCGGGGATGCGTCCCCCCCGTTTTCAACACGTCCGAGACGTCCTGGACGTCACGGGGGGCCAGGGAGGGCGTGGGGAAACATTTCCCCGCGTTTCCTTCTTTTGGGAAATGGGGTAACGCCCGGGATGGCGGAGGGGGCAAAAACGTCCGGGGACGTTGGGGACGGCGGGGGCGGTGGGGACATCGGGCGTCCACAGGAACTTCCCGGGACGTCAGGCGTCCCGCTTATCCCCTATGGCCATTGCGCCTTTTAAAAAAAAAACAGACTTTTAATAGACAAAAACACATTTTTTTAATTGTATATGACTAATAGCATAAAAGTAACATTCCTAACCTAACCCTAACCCTAAAAGTGCTATTTTATGTTATAAATTTACAATATGGGCTCATTTCATATTCACAAAGAGCAAGAGCAAGAGCAAGAGTGAGAGCAAGAGCAAGAGCAAGAGGAAGAGCAAGAGTGAGAGCAAGGGCAAGAGGAAGAGCAAGAGCAAGAGCAAGAGCAAGAGCAAGAGGGAGCAAGAGGTATTTATAATTTTATTTGCTTACAATACATGTTAAAGTTTTTTTTTTTTTTAAATTTAGATTATATTTGCATTTGTTAGGGGCTGTTTTTTAGCATTTGCATCTACATTCACAATGTAATCATGCATATAGTTTGTAGGATTTTTAAAAATGCATATTGCATAGGGTTTGGTTATACAAACTACAATGTAAATGGTTACGTTTTTTTTTTTTAATTACATTTTTATTTCTAGTTTAAAATTTATATTATTTTTGCATTTTTTAGGGGTTGTTTTTTAGCATTTGCATCTACATTCATAATGCAATCATGCATATAGTTTGTGGGATTTAAAAAAATGCATCTTGCATAGGCCCTAGGGTTTGGTTGTAAAATTTAAAATTTAAATGGCTACGTTTTTTTAAATTAATTCATTACATAATCAATCAATCATATAGTTATGGTTGTTTTTAATTCATTGCAGCAATCATCACCATGAGTTCTTCTACTGAGACTGAGTATGAGTATGAATCAGAGCATGAATCAGAGCAGGAGAGGGTTGAACGGGAAGTTGAGATAGGTGGCCGTGGAAGAGTTGGTGATGCCACAATGGGGGAGAGTGAAGAAGGGGCACAAAATGTAGTGGCAACGGCAACTGGTAGTTCAGCTGGTAGTGCTACCAATTGCCCCTCTCAAATGTTGTCCAAATTTGCCATTGGACCATTTGATAAGAAGAAGCCATTGCAACAATTTGCCCAAATAATTGATAACCCCAAGTCTGGGAGGGGGAGCAAAGTATGGAAGTGCAACATATGTGCACTGACTTGGCATGGTAGTATCACTAGGACCAATGCACACTTGTTGCATCTTACAGGAAGGGGGGTTGGCACTTGTAAGGGTCTTTCACTAGAGCAGAGAGCTGAGATGGTGAGAATCTTCAATGGAAATACCACGGACAAAGTGCCAGAAGTTCGTGGTTCTACGGCTAATACTCCATTGAGCGCTCATAGGAGTGGCAAACTTACTAATACTCTGGCTGGTTCTAGTTTTGAAGTGTCGAAGTGGTAAGCGAGAGGGAAGAGAAAGGCCGTGGGGCAGCCCCAAATTGATTATTGACATGTTTGATTCAAAGGCAAGGGAAGAGGCGAGATGATGCTATTGGGAAATTTTTCTATCTTTGTTTGGATTCCATTTAATGCTGCTCGCTCTCCTTATTACAAGGAGGCTATGGTTAAGGTTGCAAAAGCAGGTACAAGTTATGTGCCTCCTGGAGACACAAAACTCAGGACAACAATCTTGGATAGAAACTATTCCAAGGTTAATTTATTAATGGAGGAGATGAAGGTGACATGGGTGTCACATGGATACTGACATTATCATGGATGGGTGGACGGATATTAGACACCATCCTCTCATCAATATCATTGTCTCTTGCAAAGATGGACCGTACTTCTTGAGAGCAATTGATTGTTCTAGGAAGTGAAAAGATGTTGAGTTTCAATTTCAGATTTTGAAGGATGCCATTGAGGAGGTTGGACCTTCAAATGTTGTATAGGTTATCACAGATGCAGCTTATGTGTGTGCAGAAGCGGCGAGCGAAAGCTAGTGGAGCGGGAATATAGGCATATTTATTGGACTCCATGTTGTGTGCATGCCATGAACAATGCACTGAAAGACATAGGGAAGATTCAGTGGGTTAATCAGATAGTGAGTGATGCCAGAGATGTGCAGAAGTTCATATGCAATCACCACACATCATTGGCACTCTTTTGAAATTTTTCGAAGAAGGAATTTTGAAACTAGTTGACACCCGCTTTGCATCCTATTTTATTTTGTTGGAGAGGATGTTGAGTTGCAGGAGCCCCTGCAAATTATGATTATGACACGGGATTGGACTAGGTGGCGTGAGTCCAAGAGACGCAGATCGAGGAAAAGAGTGAAGGAAGTGGTGTTGCATGGAAACATTTTGGGTTGATATGAAATACATCATATCAATTATAGCTCAGATTTTAGTGTCATCAAATATGGGGATTCTAACAACCCCAATCTTGGTGAGATCTCTACGAGTGAATTGATAGCATGCTTGGGCAAATGAAGGAAGCTATTCGGGTGAGGGACGCCACTTTGGAGTTCTATAATGAACATATACAGCCCATTATTCAGCGGAGATGGGAGAAGTTGAACACTCCTCTTCATATGGCTGCGTATGCACTAAATCCCAAATGGTATGTGGAGAGGCTAGGCAGAGTTGTCCCATTGGATGATGATGAGGTGAAGAAGGGCCTTATGAAGGCTTTTAAAAAAATGTACTCCACAAGAGGCTTCACAGATCAGAATGGAGTTGCTTGACTTCATTGAACTCGATGGGTACAAAAAACAGCAAAGACAAACAGGGTAACATTAGCACAGGAGAAACCAGTGAGTTGGTGGCAACTGTATGGGCTTCCAGGATTGCTGCGACCACTTGCCATTCACCTCCTTTCCCAGGTTTCTAGCTCCTCTGCCTCTGAGAGGAATTGGTCTACATATGGTTGGATACACTCTGTTAAGAGGAATAGGCTTACCTCTGCGAGAGCGGAGAAACTTGTAGCTGTACACCGTGCTTTGCGTCTTATAGATCACAAGACACACGAGTACAAAGCGGACTCCAAGTATTACGGTGGGATGTAGATCCCGAGGAGCCGAGGCAGGTTGAAGAGGACAACACTGTGCAGCGAGGATTGATTGGGCTTACCTTTGAGGACGAGTATGCTAGTACTAGCGAGGAGGAGTTCATGGATATTGCTTCAGATGGAGATTCTGATTTTTAGGCTGATACTTGTAGTTGTCCTCTTTTTTTGTAATATTGACAATAGACAATTGTTGATGTATTTGGCTATGAGATTAATGATATGAATATTAGCTATCGTCACTTGATCAATCGTATTTTAGAATGGTTTTACTTTTATATTTTGTAATATTAATATATTTCAAATTTCAAATTTCAGCTTGTCTCATATTCAAGAATCAAAATTCAAATATGTATTATGAATTTTCAATTTATGACATTAACATATTGATATTAGACTTTATAGTGTATTTGATGTTTATGAGTTCAAGTTTCACCTTATTTAAATCTCAAATGGTTTTATTTCAGCTTATTTATATAATTTAGTCACTATATCTTTTTATTTTAAATATTTATATATTTTTTAATCAGCCGTCCCCAAAATTTAGAAATTTTTTGCCGTCCCGGAAACCCCGTCCCGCCGTGAGTAACTATGATCTTCTATAATCTGTTATTTTGGTTGGGATTTGCGGAAAATCCGTCAAGGTTTATTATTTGTCCATTTGGGGACATTGCAGTGGTATTAGAGCGAGGTTTCAATCCTCGGACCTATGGGTTATGGGCCCAATTCTGATATAGGAAATGAAATCATGGAGTCTACCCCAAGGATGTATAAGACATGCACCAACACCAAAGATTTGACAGCTGCAAAGGCTTTTCATAACCCAAAAAAAAAAAAAAAAAGAAGGGTTCTAGGCCATAAAAAGCATAGTTATAAAATTTGGCCAGATCTGCACAAAATCCAGCTGGATCTGGATTTTTCAAGCAGCCTGATAAATTTGGTCAGGTCGGCCTTGCTTTTTCCAATAAAAATTAATTTGTTTTGCAATAAGAAGACACCCAACACCATTTTAAATTATTTAATATTAAATATATTATATTATTACTATTTGACTTTGTATTTGTCAATTTTTGCATATTTATAAATTATGCTCATATATAATATGTATATATTCTGCATCGAATTTTTCCAAACTTTTTCAAAAGTTCTGGATTTTCTGATTTTTTTGCCCTCCTAAATGGATCTAGATTTCGCACTTGGTAACTAAGATGAAAGGCAATTAAGAAAAATGAAAAATGGGAGTATCCATCCACGGTGTTTCTGAATGGAAAGATAGAGAGGGATCCAAACCTTCCAGCCAATGGAGTTTCTGAGACTGTGGACAAGGAAACAGTGCCTCCATGTGGTGTATTTAAATCAAATACAACTCTGTTTCCACACCCAACAGGCCAAATGATGAATGGAAAGGAGGGGTTTCTTTACCTTTTGAATTTTCAATTAATTGAGAAAACAGTTGCCATTATTATAGACTCTATTCCTCTCGGTGTTAAAATCCAAGGAATTTAATCAGTAAATATCCTTATGTTGTGTAAAAAGAAAACCCATGGATTAATTACCATCACCTTATCAAGGTATGGTTGAATTTAGCCTGTTCTTTGCTGAATTTAACAAGAAGTTTACTCTTAATTACTTTTCTTTTCTAAGGGTGATCTTTCAGGGTCCATTAATGGTGTCTAGCTTCTTGGATCCAAGCTTCAAAATCTCAATGTGTTAGATTGTAGAACCTCTCAGCACCCATTCATTTAGGAGATGTTCAGCATTAAAATTGAATGTATTTTTCAAGTCTCGCTGACCTACTTTTGGTCATTTGTGGACATCCATAGACTTTCTTTCGCCCTTTTCTTTCTTTGCAGAAAAAAGAATTTTCCATACAACTTTCCTTTCAAGTGTCTTTGTATCTTCTGTAATCTGAAAGTTTAGTCTTTTCAATAAAAGCATATAACATATTCAATATAACTTTATCTGCAATGTAATAGATATAAACAAGCACTACAAGCAAACATGTATTATAGATCAAAATTGCTTACAATCTATTTTTTCGTCTATTGGAGCATTTGGGTGGAACACAGAGAGAGCCCGTGCAAACTCTTCAAAATGTAAGATGCCCTCATGCTTTGCATCAAATAAGTCAAAAACCTACATGCACAATACTAAGATATTTAAAAAAACATCATTGGGCATAAAAGCATATTTCAAGAGTCAGTATACAATCATACTTAAGAGAATAAACATAAAAACAACATGAACGAAGAAACTTTGGAGAGAAAATAAGCATCTGTTATTATCTAGATAACAAGTTAAGTGTCAATATATTTTCATGACCAACAAAACTAACATTCAATTTAGTAGTGCCTTGCAAAGCTCCTTCACAAGTTATATCTAATTATGAATTGCTCTAAAAAATTAGGAAAAGTTTGGATAAAAACCAATTCAGACATTTATCTAATACAAGGCAAAATAAACATCATGATTCCTCAAAACGAAAACTATGTCTAAACTCTAAAGACAATGTCAAATGAAATTGCTTCCTTACAAAGGAAAACTATGTCTCAAGGCAATGTCAGATGAAATTTCTTGTAGCAGTATATGATAACAAGCATTTCAGGCTTGAATCATAAAAGGTGTAGCTATAGTGTTGGGAAAATTTCCATTGTTAACCAGGGACAGGCCCCTGACATTTTCTGGTTGTCCTGAACATCCAAGACATTTCATGGACGGGTAAGAAATGAACATGGTTGCATTTTATGTTGGTTAATTCCAGATAGATAAATGTAATTCCTCTTGTTAATAATGACAACAGTGCAGGAAAATTTTGGTCAAGGTGTGCATGCATTCCCTTGAAGTAAACCATGCTACATAGTGAAAGGCCTTTATATTGAGTCTATTGATTAAAAAAGGATGCAATATGTACAGCCCATCTGATTTTGATGCTGGATGGCCATGCTTAAATTGTTGAAAGCAACGGCCCTTTACAGGTTTACTTACTCTTAAAATTCCTAATACGATGCAAATACAAATGTCAAATACATTAATAAACTTCCAATCATCTATTACTTGCAATTTTTATTTGAAAAGCTGTCACTTTAGCCTTTCCGCATGCTTATTCTATCATTCACTTGATGATGCTGTATAAAGTTCTTTCTTAATTATGGGCTTATTTTTGGACATGTTATGGTTTACCTTCTATACTCTGTTCATTGACGTGATGTGCATGGATGTATTTAATTCTCTCCAGATTTCCTCCATTCCTTCCTAGTTTCTATGTCAGGATCACTAATCTTGTACCATTCGGCTATGTTCAGTTTTTTGTTGTTACAACAAAATTATCTAAAACTCCATCAAGTATGTCTACATTTTTCTGTCGGGAACAAGATTTATGTTTAGCTTTGTCTCAAAATAATGATTAAAAAAAATCCATGCAAATTGAAATCATTTTCCTAGTTTCCAAAATATTGATTCGGAGAAAGAGTCTTATCAGTTCAACAATTTAGTCTAAATAATATTACACAACTTGAAGGAATTTGGATTAAAGATGTGAAGTTTTGACATGACCAAAGTCAAGGGAGACAGCTAGTGGGCGGCCATGCACAACAAAAAGGAGCAGTGAGGAAATACAAAGAATGGAGGGTTTGAAGCAGAGACAGAATTCAGGCAAGCGGTGGGGCTTCATGCTTTGTCCCACAGAGGGAAACCATCGATTGGATTTGATTTCGATTCTTTGCGGCAGCCCTAATAGTTATTCAATGGGACCTGAGGATTCATGATTTTTGAATAGTGGGAAGGAGGTCAATGGGGGAGCTATGTTGTGGCGATAGTGATAGGATTGTTGCTTCAGGAGGTACTTTGAATGGCTCTAGCACAATTATGAAGCAACCTGTAGCCTCTCCTCCAACCAAAGCAACTCCATGCCTCTATATTTGGGAAACATCCATGTTCGGATTGACAAGTTACCAATGGACCTTTCCTACCAAGGGATTGTGTGGTTCTGGTTGCTGAGGATACGGGAGAATTTCATTGGTTGGCAGATTTTTAGGGAAGAGGCCCTCTTTAATAGAGATCAGCCAATGTCCTTGCTGACCAGTGGTTTTCATCGTCTTTAGATTCCTCTCTGTAGCAAACAGAGATTTTGTTTGGAATAATGGTCCATGGCTCCGAGGTAGGGTTGGATTGTTCATATGCTTGTTGAAACCCTTTTTCGACCCTATGGTTAAAACTGAAGATAAAGTTCCCATTTGGATCCATTTCTACCACCTCCCATTGGTACTGCGAAACCCCAGTTTGGTCAAGTTGTTGGCAGGAAAGGTTGGGGAATTGTTGAAAATTGATCTAGAAGCAAACAACAATCAATCTAACTTTGTGAGGGACTGTATCTATTTGGACATTTCAAAACCTATCTTTTATTCGAGTACGCATCTCTTCTAAGCATGGCTCCATGCTCCAATATGTGGATTTTGAGGGACTGTCCTTCAAGGGTTTTAGATGCAACAAAATCAACTATAAGATTGTTGAATGCCGCACCTAAGGTCTCCGGATCAACAAAAGTCCAGGGCTTGATACGGATTTGAAAGCTGGAAAGATAGGTGTGGATTCAAGTCTCAGGAACCACGCATCTCCCTGGAGGGGCCCAGTGAATAATGGGGTGCATTCTACTTCCCAGGAGCCTAGGCATATTGTTAAGCCTTCAAAGAGGTGGAGGCTCGATTAATAGTTGACAGATCAAAGGAGGATGAGATATTGGGACTGATGGACCAGGCGAAGCATGTAATGCACTCAGAGCCCAGTGAACCATTGGGAACTATTGGGCATACAAAGCACAGGTTTTCTTCTCCCAACTAAGGTGGGGTTGTGTTGCAATTTTCTACAACGGCTCGGGTGATGAAGCAATAAAGAAGACCCTAGACATAGAGCAAGTGCCCTCGATTGATGACAATTTTCTGAAGGAAGAAGATGATAATTGGCTTCCATGGATGTCCGTGCCATTTCACAAACTAAAGTTTTGTTGTCTAAAGCAATCTGTGGGTCCACAAGTAAACATAAAGGACGAAAGTCTGACATTGAAAGATTGAGAATGGATGCAAAGAACTCAATTGATGAGGGAACATAATGGATTATGGAGGAATTCCTTACCCACAAATAAAAGAAGCTGCTCATTAAATAAGACATAGAGCAAGTGCCCTTGATTGATGACGATTTTCTGAAGGAAGAAGATAATAATTGGCTTCCATGGATGTCTGTGCCATTTCACAAACTAATGTTCTGTTGTCTAAAGCAAACTGTGGGTCCACAAGTAAACGTAAAGAACGAAAGTCTGACATTGAAAGATAAAGAAAGATGCAATGAACTCGATTGATGAAGGAACATAATGGATTATGTAGGAATTCCTTACCCACAAGGAAAAGAAGCTTGTCATTAAATAATGTTGATCCTTCTCTCTTGCCTTTGGGTTTTGTCGTTACCTAGTCTTGAGTCTTTCTGGATTTTGATGTATTTGTAGTAAGCTAAAAATTGACATCTGGATAATGTATCTAAGTTTATTTAGGTTTTGGGTAGGGCCCATATAGACTCCCTCTTTCCCAGTTCATAACTCCAGCCAAAAGCATTTATGAATCAAAAAAGAAAATAAACAGTTTAGTTTGGTGTTATTGAATATTTGAATTAGATATAAGAATTATCAAATATATTATTTTTATATATATTTTTACTAGTCGTCCCGAAATTCGGGAACTTTTTGCCATCCCTGTCCCCACGTCCCCCATCCCAAAAACTTATGTAACACTAGAATTTTCAATTCCTAACTAAGAAGAATACAAACATGTAAAGAACAAAACAAAATTGCATGAACTGCAAGCTTAGGCCATAGGTACAAGAAAGGAATCTATATGCTTGTCTGAATTCTCATGAGAGATGAATGCAACTAAAATTTAAAATTACTGTTGTAATGAAAGAAAGAAAAAATATCGACATTCAAAATCAAAAATATAATCAATAATTATTTCATACGAGATCAAATCAAATACTTTGAACTTTTTCACAAAATCCCTAACCTTAGAAAGTTTGAAATTAGCCTGCACACCATATAAAGATTATGGCTTGTTGTCTACTTCAAACAATTTAATTTTCACATTAAAACTTGACTGTACATAAGCCACTTACCAACATAAGCAGTTTATAGGAGGAAAAAATAGATGGCTCATAATTAAAAGGCATACATTAATCATCATCCATCCAAAGTTATTATAGAAATTATTTTTATTGAGGATAGGATGTAGTGCACCATCAGATGGGCCTATTGAATCATTGGTCTCTTTGACATTTGTATTTATTACTACTTCTCAAACTTCCTCTTTTAAGATGGTATTCAGCCGCTGAATTTATTATTGGTATACACCATACTCACATGGAAACGAATGATGCCTCGAGTATAAGAGACGAGGACTAGGACATAATGCCATTTAAGAAAATAGAGTATTGTGGGATGGAAAAATGAAGAAGTAGAAAAAATGGTATTTATAAATTTCATAATTTTAGTGTTAGTATTGTATATATATATATATATATATATGTATATATATATATATATATATCTTAAGTGCGCATAAGCAATGCATAAAATGATATATACTGGTATGCACTGTATACTCCTGGGTTTCTTCTCCTGAGGCATGAACCCCTTTGGATTTGCTGAATTTCAATTGAATAAGTGGAAAAAGGAATTGATTCTGTTTTCTGAACTCTGTTTAGGTCTTGTTAGCCAGGCTTGAATGTGTGGAGAAATCAATGTGTTTCTATTAATAATGAATTTGCTTGACCCTAAACGGCAGTATTTGGAGAGTGAAGAATGAAAAGAATCTGTGTTTCTCTCTCTAGCCCTAGATTATTCTAAAAGAATAAAAGCGTGTGAAGAAAATAATCTCTCACTTCTCTTTTTCTCTATGATAAATTGATGCTTGAATATCTATAAATGTTCCTTATCATGGCAAAGAGATTCCATGCCAGTTCAGTTGAATTGACCCATGCTTGCAGGTTTGCAGGAAGTGAAATGAAGAAATAAGGAAATCTTGTATTATCTTCGCAGTTTTGTTGCATGTGAGAAGAATGATATTGTTCATGATCAAAATCTTGTTGCTGATATGGAAAAAGGATTTGCAATGTCTATCATTGAATTAACTAGATGTGTTAAAGGTTGTGTAAAGAATGGTTGCAAAGTCTCTGAATAATCTGTCTAAAGGTGTTCCTGGTGATTAAAAGTCTGTATGGAATGATGAAAGTTGTTTAACTTCTCTCTCCATCTATCCATATATTTGTCTTTTGTATAATTGGTTGGGTTATCTAACTCTAAATGAAAATTTGGAAAGAAAGGGTTTATCCGTGTGTTTCCATATAGCCATTTTGATTGTATGAATGCAATAACAAAGATTTAATAATGAAATATTGATTGTTGTTGGATCTATATGATGTTGAAGCTGGTATGTTATGTTTCCTTATACAATTATAAAAGTTAAGTCTTGTATACATCAGTTGCACTGTAGCATCGGATGAGTAAACCATGTTTGAGTTTTGGTAGGGTGTATGGCTACTCCTTGACTGTCCCTTCAGATTTTAAATGAGGATTGGATTTTGAGAAGCATATACTTGCATGAGCCAACTCTTGAGTTATGTTTGTTGTATTACTTGTAATCTAAATATTTGCATTATCCATCTGATTTTAGCCATTGACTGTACAAAGTTGTGATCAAATCTTGAACCTGTATCTTGGTGGTATATGAACTTGTAATAATCTTATAACGCTTAGGTTGGTGGTTAAGTAGATGGTCTCAACCTATATGGCTAATGTCTTGCTTGTTTGAGTGGACTTAGAATGAATGCTTAAGCATCTGGGCTGCATGGTCCTTGTTTAAAAGTACTTTTGTATTTAACCAGCATTGCTGAGATCCATTGCCTCAGACCATGATTGAAGAATGACTGTAGAAATGGATCTGAAGCTTTAGCGTTTGAATTTGTTGGGCATACAACAGAACTTAGGGTGAAAACGATTAATGTATAATGAAGGGCCGGTTGTCCTAGAAACCATCTTGTGTCTTCAATCTAAAATTGAAGCACGAAGACCTTACTGTTATTTGCTATGGTATAAATGCTCTAAGTTAAAAAAAGAAGTTATTAATGCAAAAGGATAAAACTTGGAATACCTTGATTATATTAGACTGAATGCTCTTTCAGATCTATACTGTATTGCTATATCTGTAATATGGCTAAGGTTCTTAAATGCCAACTTGATGAAACTCTGAGATCATATTGATATCTTGTTCTCTCAATATAACATGATAATGGTGATTGAATAGACTAAAAGCACTGGCCATGTGAGTTTTTTTGGCTTTTCTGTATAAAGTTGCTGTTTGGAAATTCTGAACCTGTCTTAAGGAACCCTTGGGATTGGATCATGAATTTTGGAAAAACTGGACTCTATAAGAGTTAAGAGTGTCACCTCTACAATGATGCTTAGTGAAACACGGAGAAAGAAATATCTAATACATGAATACTGTGATCTGATTTAGAATATACTATTGCAGTACAATAATCTTGTTCCTAATCACTGTAAAGTTTATACTCCATGATTGCTAAGTGACCTGTAGGAAAGGAAGTAGAGGAATAGCCAACATATAGAGATAGCCCCTCCTGTTTTTACTTGCTCCGAATAGAGCAGATTTGAGAGGATTTTCATACTCTTACTCCCAATAGAAAGACCATTGATAAAGATTTTCAACTTCTTTACCTACAGGAAATACTAACAGAGTTATGAGTTGAATTTTGCAAGTTTCCCTATAAAAGAGTTGGCTCAATAATTTTATGAACGTCTAAATAGTTGTGATAGGTGTTTATTGTGTCCTTGGATGGCGAGGAAATCTGTTATCTCGTGTAAACTTATAACATTTTAACTCACTGCGCGTGTTGAGATAACAAGAACCTTCAAACTCAAAGAAGGAAGTAATATGGCAAAGGGCTTAGAAACTGTTAAATAGATTTTCAACTAAATGTCATATATATAGGACTTGTAAGGTAATTATGATGATTTCAAGCGTTAAACCTATTAGTAAGCTGCCGAGCAGAAGATTATATCTGTGCAGCGTGTGTAGTGGGTCCAACCCACAGGGCACCAAACATAGTACAGATTAATTGATGGATAGTCAAAAAACAAGGAATGAGCAGTCAGAAACTTAAGCAAGCCAATCCTATAATGAAGTTATTAGGTAAAGTAACTGTGAGATTAATTAAGTAGTACTTCTCTTCTAGTGGATGATTCTGAAATAAATGTAAAATAATCAGACATGTTTCCGGATATCGGAAGAGGGATCTGTACAATAAGAGTTTTTGACTACCCTTTGACATCCTATATTACCTCCAAGCCTGCTCCATTGGTTGATTAGTTTCCCTACTAGCCCCTTATATCCTCTATGAGCGTTCCTCCCTATATTTTGAACACTTAATTCTCATCTACCTACATACGCTTGCATTGTTTTCCCCTCATTGATAGTCTTGCATCTTTAGGGTTACTTAGCAGATCAGAGTCTGCCACGATCAAGGCGAGAGGTAACATGCGCCCCTTGGTTGCAGATGTTGGAAATATTGTCATTGATGTCAAAGGAAGTCATGATGTAGTGCTTCGCGGGTTTGGAAGACAGGTCAATACCGCGGAACAAGGGGAAACCATTTAGAAGTGTTTCGCAGGTTTGGAAGACAAGTCAAGTGTTTCACGGGTTTGGAAGGCAAGTCAATGTCACGCAACAAAGGAGGACCATTTTTAGTGTCCCGCGGGTTTGGATAAGTCAACGCCGTGGAACAAAGAAAGTGCGCCGTAGAACAAAGGAAGTGCCACAAAACAAAGGAAGTGTGCCGCGGAACAAAGGAAGTGATCCATAGTGTTTCGCGGGAGGTAATAAGTCAACATATCTGCGTAATAAAGGATTTTGTCATAGGAAGCCACGGGAGTCAAATAGGGCCATGGAGGTCTGGGAAAGCCACAGAACAAGGCGGAAGTCAAAAAGGACCCACAAAGGTCATGGAAAGCCGCGGAACAAGGTGAAAACATAGCAAGTGCGTGGAAGTCAAGGAAAAACTTAGAAATTCAAATATCAGTCTGAAATGGCCAACTAATGTCTTACATCCAAAAGAATGTTTTTGGGCCGACCCTTGGGAAGTTATCACGCTCTTTCAAGAGATGAAAATGGTATTAAAGGACACATAGTTGAAGTGTGGATGTGTGGAGAAATGGTGAATTTGTGAGGAAGAAGGAAGTGCAAAATAAAGAGATAAAGGCAGATTTCTGCAAGTGAATGAATGAGAAAGCATTAAGAGCAGATTTTTGAAGGAGAGAAATAAAAGATAATTCAAGGAAAAATTTTGTGAAGGAGAGCTATTTGATTATCATCCATTGAAGAAGTTCATTTAGAGGTTGGTGCTTCCTAAGAGAGATCGGTGACTCTTGCTAAGTTGGTGCTTAGAAGTGGGGATTGGTGTCTCCAATAGGTTGGTGCCTACAAATTGCTAGCGGTGGGGATTGGTGTCTCCAGTGGGTTGGTGCCTACAAATCTTTGTAAATACTTTTATTATTTTGTGACTGGATTTGGACAAGTAGATCCAAGCAATCTTTCTCTGTGGTTTTCTCCCGAAAGGGTTTCCACATAAATCTTGTGTTTCATAATTGTTAAATCTTGTGTGATTATTGTTATTATGGTTATTAAGTTTTTAAATAAGTAAAAATATTATCTTATATTGATTCACCCCCCTCCAGTATAAGTGTGTGTTCATCAATTGGTATCAAAGCGAGGTTCCTTCAAAAAAGTCTAACCGTTGGAAGGTAGATCTCGGGAGCACACATGGCTAGTCAAGAAGGTTTCTCCTCAAACAAAGCTCCATTGTTTGATGGATCAAACTATGCATTCTAGAGCATAAGAATGTGAACTTATCTAATGGCTCTTGGCTTTGATATTTGGCAATCAATTGTGAATGGTTATGCAACTCCATCATCTCCACCAACGGATACGGCTGGAAAGAAGGCTAGTGAAAACAATGCAAAAGCTATGAATGCAATCTTATGTGGTCTATCAAAATCGGAGTTTGTCAAGGTGATGCATTGTGAATCAGCAAAAGAAATCTAGGACAAACTTAAGAACATCTATGAAGGAGATGACAAAGTGAAGAAAGCCAAGCTTCAAACTCATAGAAGACAATTTGAGAGTTTGAAAATGAAAGATGAAGAAATATTGCAGCCTATCTTCTTTGTGTGGATGAAATAATCAACACCATCAGAGGTCTTGGAGAAAAGTTGAAGAAACAATGATTGTGCAAAAGGTGTTAAGGTCCTTCCCTTGAGGTTTGATGCCAAAGTTTCTACCATTGAAGAAATGAAAGATCTAGATACTCTAACAATGGATGGATTGCATGGGATTCTAACGGCATATGAAATGAGAAAAAAAGGAGAAATCATCTAAGCGTGAGGCAGCCTTCAAAGCCTCAAAGAAGGTGAAGAATGAAGAATAAAAATCAATCATGCGATAGCTCCAATAATGAATAGATCGATAAAGAAGCTCATTTTTTAGAAAAGCTTAAGAAAGGATCAAGCAAATACAAAGGTAAGCTACCCTTCAAATGTTTTAATTGTGGAAAAATAGGACATTTTGTTGCTAAGTGTCCATATGCAGAAAAGGATAATAGTGATGATGAAGAAGATCATAACAAGAAGAAAGGGAGCAAACACCATCAATATAAAAAGAGCTACAAACAAAGAAAACCTGAGAAAAGAAGAACATTCATAAGCACAAGAAAAACCTCTATTCAAAGAGGAAAGTAGCTCATCTGAGGAGAGTGATGAAAGTATCTGAGACAATGATGGAAGAAGAAATTCTATTCATGGCAATAGAATCAAATGGGGATATCTTGGAAAGTGAAGACAAAAGAAAAGAAGAGAAGGATTCGGAAGAGGAAGAGAATGTTGAAGCAGATGGGGAAGTGGATCTAGAAGAACTCATTTGTGCCCTAAATGAGATCAAGAAGCTTAAGAAAAGGAATCTAAAACAAAATTACAGATTCAGAAATATGAAGAAGAGGATTGTGATTTAAAAAAAAAAATCATTAACCTAAAGATTCAACTTGAAGAGGCAAAAAGAATAGAGGAAGAAGTGAGAATCCAATTGAAAACAAAAAAGAAGAAAATTGTGAGAGGCTAGAATCTGAAATTGTTTCCTTAAGTAAGGAACTAGAGAAAACAACTACTAAGTTGAACAAAAGCCTCAAGTTTGAAAAGAGTACTAAAATCTTAGATGATATTATCAATAGCCATAGATCACCATTTATCAAGACTGGTCTTGGGTACAAAGAAGATCAGATGACTACCAAAGAAGATCCCAAAGTGCCACCAAAGAAGGAAAATGAAGAAAAGCCAAAAAGCTATGTTGATGCTCTCAAAAGTCCCATCAAGAATGAAAGCAGCAAGATGAAGGAGAATCATGTTCCACAGAATACCAGCATTCCTCCCAAAGGCAACAAGGATAAAATCAGAAGATCTTTTCCCCAAGGCAGCATCATATGACCAAGTTTCAAAACTCTTTCTTTGGTTATTATTTTTCATGTAATCACTTTGGTCATAAAGCAATAGATTGTAGGACTCGTGCAAGAAATTTTGGTTGGAACAAGAACAAAAGTTCTTATGGGTTCTAAATAGAAACTACAATTCATTTGCCCCTTTATCAGATTACAATGAGAATGATATTGTATGTTATAAGTGCAAAAACTATGGTCATATAGCACGTTTTTGTAGAAGTGGTTTTATAGAATTGCCCAAACTAAACAAGAAAGTGGATGCCCCTGCTAAACAAAAAGAAAAATCTACAAATGTTTGGGAAAGGAAGCAAGAGCAAGATAAAAGAAGGAGAAATCTATGCTTGTACAAATTGCCCGCATGCTCAAAATGAAGAAAATCAATGGTATATTGATAGTGGTTGCTCAAGCCACATGACAGGGATAAAAACAAGTTTATCTCTCTAAAGAAGTAAATGGAAGCACAATAAAAGTTTGGAGATAATGCTACAACAAGGATAACTGGAAGAGGTACTCTTAGTCTTGATAATGGAAAACAAAAAAACAGAGAATGTCTTGTATGTTGAAGGTTTAAAGCATAATCTTCTTAGTGTTAGTCAAATGTGTGATCAAGGATACACCTCACATTTTATGCTCAAGGTTGTGAGATAGAAAGGTGATGATACAGGAAGATTAATTGCAGATGCAAATAGAACAACAAATAACCTATACATACTCAGTGAGATCAAAGGAGAAAAATGCTACATGGGACAAGCAAATGAGAGTTGGTTATGGCATAGAAGAATGGGGCACATAAACTTTGATAATCTAGTGAAAAAAGCACCAAGCAAGTTGTAAGAGATATGCCAAAGATTACTAAACCTTCAAACACTCTTTGCAAGCAGTGTCAACATGGGAAACAGACAAGGGTAAGCTTCAAGACAAAGGAGTACTCAACAACAAAGCCATTGGAACTTGTCCATACAGACCTTTGTGGGCCTACAAGAACACAAAGCATGCAAGGTGAAATCTATTTTATGTTGTTTATTGATGATTACTCTAGAATGACATGGGTTACTTTTCTAAAGAGAAAATATGAGGCATTTGAGAAGTTTAAATATTTTAAAGCCTTGGTTGAAAATGAAACTATTTAAAATCAAGTGCTTGAGATCAGATCGAGGAGGTGAGTTTACCTCAAATGAATTTGAAGATTTTTGTGAGCATCATGGAATAAAGAGACATTCTCTTAGCTGCAAGGACTCCACAACATAATGGAGTTGTAGAAAGGAAGAATCGAATTGTTCAAGAGATGGCAAGAACAATGTTGAATGAATCAACTTATCGGATACATTTTGGAGAGAAGTAATTTATTATATAATAGTCTACATTCGAACAAAGGGAAAATTAGAGTAAACAACAACAAAACACCTTATGAATTATGGAAGGGTAGACCAACAACAATTAAATACTTCAAAGTGTTTGGGAGTAAGTGCTATATAAAGAGAGATGATGAAGACTTGGGCAAGTTTGACTCCATATCGGATGAAGGTATCTTCCTTGGTTATGCTTCAAGAAGCAAGGCTATAGATGTTATAATAAAAGATTGCACAAGATTGTTGAGAGTGCAAATGTAAAAGTGGATGAAGTAAGATATCAAAAGGAAAGAGCACAAGAAATTGATTACCCAAAGGAAGCAAGTTGTAAAGAAGAAAAAAAGAGAAGAAGAAGAAGAAGAAGAAGTGACTGAACGAAAGGATACAAAGACACCATCTAGATTTGTCCAGAAGAACCATTCAAAAAGTCAAATTCTTGGTGATAAAGATATTGGAGTACAAACTAGAAGAAGATTAGAAAATGCATCAAAACATGCAAACCTATGTCCTTACTATCTAAAATAGAACCTAAGAATTTTGCAGAAGCAAGCAAAGACAAACATTGGATTGGGGCTATGGAAGAAGAGCTAAATCAAATTGAAAAGAATGAGACTTGGGAACTTGTCCCAAGACCAAAAGACAAAAATGTGATTGGCACCAAGTGGGTTTTAGGAATAAGCTAAATGAAGATGGACAAGTAGTAAGAAATAAAGCAAGATTAGTTTGTAAGGGTATGCTCAAGTTGAAGGTATTGATTTTGAAGAACTTTTTTTGCTCTGTTGCAAGACTAGAAGCTATTAGAATGTTTTTGGCATTTGTTTGTTTTAAGAACTTTAAAGTCTATCAAATGGATGTCAAGTCAACCTTTCTCAATGGAAATTTAGAGGAAGAAGTATATATTGAACAGCTATAAGGGTTCCTCTTATCAGAAAGATAAGGATTATGTGTGCAAGCTGAAGAAAGCACTTTATGGGTTGAAACAAGCCCCCAAAGCTTGGTACTCAAGACTTGACAAGTATCTACAACAACAAGGTTTCAAAAGAGGAATTGTTGACAGCAATATTTACATCAAGATTGAAGGTAAGAATCAATTGATTGTTGTGGTTTATGTAGATGACATCATTTTTGGAGGTAGTAGTGACAAAATGTGTCAAGAGTTTCTATGGAAATGCAAAAGGAGTTTGAGATGTCCATGCTTGGTGAGTTATCATTCTTTCTTGGGTTACAAATTTCTCAATCTGACAAAGGCATATTTATCTCACAAACCAAGTATATCAAGGAGATGTTAAAAAAGTTTAGGATGGAAGATTGCAAACCATGTAAGCACACCCATGGTCACAGTTGTAAGTTAAGCAAGGATGATGAATCTCCTAAAGCAAATCAGACACTTTATAAGTCAATGATTGGCAGCCTACTATATGTGACAACATCAAGGCTAGACTGTTATGCAAGCAGTAGGCATGGTAGCACGTTTCAAGCAACACCAAAAGAAACTCATGTGCAAGTAGTCAAAAGAGATATTTAAATATCTAAAGGGCACTTTGGACTATGGTTTGTGGTATCCAAGAGGTGAAGATTTCACTCTAACAGCATATATAGATGCAGATTGGGGTTAGAAGTGTTGATGATAGAAAAAGCACAAGTGGAGGAGCATTTTTTCTTGGCAACAAGTTAGTATCTTGGTTAAGCAAGAAGAAAAGCTTCTATTTCTTTATCCACAAGCAGGCAGAATACATTACAGCAATGTCATGTTGCACACAAGTTATCTAGATGAAGCAGACATTGAAAGACATTAAGGTAGAATTTGATCTTCAATTTCCATATTTTGTGATAACACTAGTGCAATAAATATTTCAAAGAATCTGTTATGCACTCTAGAACAAAGCATATTCCTATCAAGTATCATTTCTTAAGAGAACAAGTAGTAAAACAACATGTTAAGTTGGAATACATTACCACAAAAGAAGCAAATGTAATATTTTCACAAAGCCCCTTCCAAAAGAAACTTTTGAATATCTCTAGATAAAAATTGGGAGTGATATCTTTCTCATCTAATCATTAAAGGAGAAGCATCAATTCAGGGGAGCTAATCACTACATTATTTTTTTAGCTCCATAGTGAAGACAACTCAGAGAAAGATCAACTGATGAATATTCTTTGTGACAATTGTGATTGTCCCTTTGCCATTGATGTTAAAGGGGAGATGTAGAAAGGGGAGAATTACAACAAGGGGGAGCATTATGTTCTTGCTATATTCACAGGTAACCTCTATGCAAGGTTGCCATCAATGACAAAGGGGGAGATTGTTGGAAATATTGTCATTGATGTCAAAGGAATGATGATGTCAAAGAAATTAGCTTACATGTTCCATATGTTGGAAATAAGTGTTGATGGAAAGAAGGAAAAGTCAATCAAGAAAAAGTTTTGCGAAGTTTGAAGGCAAGTCAATGTCACCAAAAAAGGAACCATTTTGTAGTGTTTGCGGGTTTGGAAGGCAAGTCAACGCCGCAGAACAAAGGAAGTGACAACACAAAGGGGACCATTTTAAGTGTCCAAAGTTTTCAAAGGTAAGAATGTCGCGGAACAAAGGAATTGATCCATAGTGTATGGAACGGGTGGTAAAAGGAACATAGTGTTTTGTGGGTAACAAAGGATTTAAATCATCCATGGCCGCGAGAGTCAAAAGAGCCACGGAAGTCAAAAGGAGCCGCGAAGGTCTAGGAAAGTCGCGGAACAAGGGAAGTCAAAAAGGAGCCGCGGAGGTCAAGGAAAGTGGAAACAAAGGAGAAGAATCAAAAAGGGTCCGTGAAGGTCATGGAAAGCTGCAGAACAAGGTGAAAAATTGAGCAAGTCCGGAAGTCAAGGAAAAACTTAGAAATTCAAATATCAGTCTGAAAAGGCCGACTCATGTCTTGCATCCAAAAGAATGTTATTGGGTCGAACCCTTGGGAAGAAATCACACCCTTTCAAGAGATGAAAATGGTATAAAAGGACATAGAGTTGGAAATATTTAAGTGTGGATGAGTGTGGAGAAATGGCAAATCTATGTTGTTGAAGAAGAAGGGAGAAATAAAGAGATAATGGCAAATATTTGCAAGTGAATGAATGAGAAATCATTACATGAGAAGATTTTCAAGTAAGTGAGGGATGAAGATAGATTATTAGAACTCAAAAGATCAGAGAAATAAAAGATCATTCAAAGTAAAAAATTTGTGAAGGAGATCTATTTGATTATCATCCATTGAAGAAGTTCATTTGGAGGTTGGTGCTTCCTAAGAGAAGAGATCGATCTCTTGCTAAGTCTTGGTGCTTAGTTGGGGATGTGTCTTAGTAGTTGGTGCCTACAAAACTTATTGGTGGGGATTGGTGTCTCCTAAGCCTAAGTAGGTTAGTGCCTACAAATTGCTAGTTGGTGGGGATTGGTGTCTCCAGTGGGTTGGTGCCTACAAATTTTTGTAAAAGACTTTTATTATTTTTGTGATTGGATTTGGAAATAGATCCAACAATTTCTCTGTGGGTTTTCTCCGAAAGGGTTTCCACATAAATCTTGTGTTTCATAATTGTTAAATCTTGTGTGATTGTTGTTATTATGGTTATTAAGTTTTTAAATAAGTAAAAGATTATCTTATACTAATTCACCCCCTCTCAGTATAAGTGTGTGTTCATCGAAGAAGGTAAGAATGAGGTAGGTATATTTCATTTGGGTTGAGTTATTAAGCTTTTATTACTTATGTACTACTTTTTAAATAAGTAAAAGAAACAATAATCTCATGAATATTGTCAAGAGCATGGGTAACCAAAGATGGTTGCATTGCATTGGTTGGCGAAAGTGGTACTTATGAGAGGACCTTGATGTGGAGTCCATTATACTACACCTCAAATATTTTGTATACCTCTACAGTCATCTGTTTACAATGTCCCTACGACATCACCTAACTGTCCTCTTACATCCGCCTCCATATCTATTTACAGCACATACAAGCCTTCATCATATCACAATTCAGTAGTTGTAGAGACTACCTCCATCCCCCGAGACATCCTTTAGGACCCCTTTGATGAGGTGTTACCAAGAGTTGACAGTATCGACCGTGATTAATGTTGTTTGGCTTTCATTTCTAACAACCGACAACATCGACCACGATCAATACCGTTGGCTAACACAAACTATAATGCCTAATCATGATCCCTATATATACATGACATTTGAGTGCTCTTTCCATCATATCATCATCATAATCATTCATTCGGTCTGTTGGCACTCACCAATCTGCCCTTAAGGTCTTAAAGGTCTTGAAGTTAGTCTTGCTTTATCTTTGGAATCTACACTTGGAGCATTAGGTACTTAGGATTTTCAAGCATACGAGTTGCACTTACTATGGTCTACCCAACCTTTGGAGTCTTTGGAGTCTTCAACAAGTGGCTTATCTAGGTCTTCTCTTATTCATTTGTGATCCCCCACATCAACTCTCTCATAAGGTGTTGTTAACCCAAGGGGAAGTTAATGCACCAATGGCGTCTACACAAAAAATGAGTATCTCTAACATCTCGTTTTCCTTATGTTATTTCATATTTGACTAATTTTTTTATTGGTCATGCACAAATTGAAGTAGAGTAGCACATTCTTAATCTATTACTTTGTTATGTATCGGTCTTTGCGACAATCCGCCCTTTGGGCTTTACAACCTATTGATCTTAACAATCCAAGTTTCCTTAGTGAAGCGATTTATATCTTGTTACAACCTTGTTACAATCAATCTATAATCGAGACCTAGTTAGATGCCACTCCACTATCCTAGATCTAGGCTTTGTAACCCTATATCTTTCATAGAGTATGGACTTTCGCCTATCTAGATCCACGTCTTTTGCAACATACAACCCTATTGTGTGAATCTTTAATATGGCCCATTTCATTAACCTAGTCTAGATTACCCAAAGAGAAAGAGGATAGTGTTATACATTTAAGAGCTTTGTTGATCTAAAATAGCAACTATAACATAAAATAATTGAAGAGAGAAGACAAAGTTCAGAGCACAAAATTTTGATATGAAAATCACTCTAATTGTTTTATTCATATAAAGAGGTTACAATATATAGAAGATTGATCTCCTACAAAGGAGGAGTCAACTCCAATCATGAATCCCCCTTATCTCTCCATGATCCACATATCTCTCACACAACTCTAAATAACTACGTGAGTTGTTATTACAACTCACTCACACACTCACTAACTATATTATTAATATGAGTTATATTAACTCATTATTAATAATATACACAATATTAATATAACTAATATTAATATCTCACTCAAATATTTATCTAACCTATACAATAATGTGAGCACTAAAGAAAATATTCCTAACATTCCCCCTTAGTGCGAACATGGGGAAAACAATATCTTATACTGCTAACAAACTCGAATGATGGTTTTTCACTCGGCTAACCACCAACCTACAAATAACCATGATGGTTTTACACTCGGCTTACCACCAACCTACAAACTACCAGGATGGTTTTACACTCGGCTTACCAACAACTTACAAAGGATGGTTTTACATGTGGTTAACCAACCATATACATCATGATGTTACAGTACTCTATTAGTTCTCATCAATTTCTTACGTCAAGGGAAGAATACAAGAATTTCTCACACATTACAATTTTGAACAGGAATGTACTTCTATTCTTATTGTCACACAACAGAAATTAAACACACAATCGAAAAAACGCCACAACTTCATTGTGCATCCCGTCACTTATGGTGGCAAGAGGTCGTTGATTGACCTTCCTTCGTTGCCCCCGCCTCCATTGATCATGCTTTCGCTAGATCAGCTAGATTTAGCTTTGAGGCTCTTTATATATTCGCGTGCTATCAAGCATTGACGTTTTTGTGATCTACCTTTTTCGAGTTTTGTATCTCCGTCATATCATTCTTCAAGCTTCTCGCGAATTTTATTGTCTTGACATTTTATATATTGGACGTCTCGTTCAAGCGATAATGCGTCCGTGAGGCAAATTTTCTTTATTTTTACAAAATTGACTACTCTAACTCATTTTGACCAATAAATAACACTATTTTAATCTAGAACAGAAAGCTTGAAAAACTCACTGTCATGTTTTTCACAGTAATTGTGGACGATCGGAGAGGATTGTTGTCAATCCACATAATCATTAGAGATTGGAAACACAATTACTGACGATTGTCAAAATTGTTCGAGATAGGAAAAATCGTTGGAGATTTGGAAACAGAATCGTTGGGGATTGTCAAAATCATTGGAGATTGGCAAAATCGTTGGGGATTTGAACCAGAATTGTTGGCGATTCTGCATGTCGAACACGAGACTTTAGAAAACGGGACATAAGCTTAAAAACTCGGATCCGCATGCTAATGGCCATGCCGAACCCTACACGACTCTCATAACTCGACCTCACCTACTCTAATACCAAATGTTATACATTTAAGAGCTCTATTGATCGAAAATAACAACTATAACATAAAATAATTGAAGAGAGAAGACAAAAGTTCCAGAGCACAAAAATTTGATATGAAAATCGCTCTAATTGTTTTGTTCATATATAGAGGTTACAATATATAAAAGATTGATCTCCTACAAAAGAGGATTCAACTCCAATCATGAATCCCCCTTATCTCTCCATGATCCACATATCTCTCACACAACTCTAAATAGATAGGTGAGTTGTTATTACAACTCACTCACACTAACTATATTATTAATATGAGTTATATTAACTCATTATTAATAATATACACAATATTAATATAACTAATATTAATATTTCACTCAAATATTTATCTAACCTATACAATAATGTGAGCACTAACGCAAATATTCCTAATAGATAGTCTATTAGAACATTCTTTATTTTCACACGAATACCTTTACAACTAGATGTTGAGTCCCCCATGGTTTTGAGCATGTGAATGTAGAAAGTAAGCCTAAAGATAGTCTCAAGGCACATAGACAAGGTGACAAACTCAGCTTGGACGATATAATGGGAACAGTTTGTTTTGCAATGGATCATAAGCTAATCGGGAGTTTGGACTCTCTTAATACTAGCCCAATCAATGAAACCTAGACTAAGCCCCCAAACCTCATACCCATATAAAATTGTAGGTTTGATGATTGTATCGAAGAGGCCTATCTTCGAAGGGATAGATATCCTATAACCATGTTCTCAGCCACCATCTATATGTATAAGAAAGAGCCCGGGCCCATAAATATGTACGGACCTACTCTATAGAAGATAGTTGGACAAGGCTAGGGGCTTGACCTCTCCTCTTTGTGGTTCGCAACTAACATCTTCTATAGTGCCCAACTGTTTAGTTCTTCATATTCATGTTGACTCATTATATCATTTGTATGGAGATATTGGATACAATACTATTTTGGACATTATTATGATTTTAGTATATTAGTGTTTAGATGTTAACTCGTTTTGACAGGATGATGTATGAGGCATACGATGTCACTTCTTCTTTTATGATTAATACTCGGTTTAGTTATAATGTTATGGATATTGTTGGTCCGAGATTCGAGGATGGATTATATTTTGATATATTATGGATGATTGTCGTAATGGTTATTTATCTCATTGATGGATGGATGTTTCATAATTGATTTGGATGGTTTAGCATATGCTTGATTTGGATTATTTTGACATGTGTAGTATTGTTTTATTTGGTTTTTGGTATCAAGCAGGTATGATGTGTGAATCGAGTGTGCAAGTTACAGGTTTCGCCACAAGAGAACGTGGGACTCAAGGGTTACACCTCCAAGTTGCACAATAGGCCATTTGGGCCAAATCTATTTCCCTTGTTTGTTCGGTCTTGCTTTGTTTGTTGTTGAATAAGGATGGAAGTAGGGAATTCTTCATCTTGGTTGTGTATTAAGTCAATTTGTTGGTCACTTTGGCTTGTTTGTCTCCATTTGAATTAATTTAGTGTTATTTATCCTAATTGCTTGTTTAAGTCACTTTTTGTCAATCAATTTGTTTCTACTTGATTAGGGAAGGGTTACTTGAGTTTATTTTTTATTAAGATGGTTTTGGGCCACCTAATCATGGACTAAGTGGGCCCCGCCACTCCTTAATGAGCCACTTTTCCAAAATCTCGAATTTGGGGAAAAAGAGAATTTAGAAGGGTGTTTGGAAAGTTGGGGGTCACTTTTACCTTGAATGAGCCCCATAGACCATACCTATGGATAGGGTGGCTCTTCCCAAGGCTAAAAAGGCTCTTTCCCTCCCTTTTGACCCCTCTTTTGTTCTCGTCAACTTTTATGTTTGTAATTTTGGGTGTCAATTGGGATTTGGGAATGCATTTCTATTTTGTTTTGTGTTTTTAAGAAATTTCTCGTTCATTTATTATCCTTGTCTTATTCTTGAAAGGGACCTTTGGATGACTTGGAATTGAGAAGGAGATGGGTGACACATGTCACCATCCCATTGGTTGTTGTTTTGAGTCCCTTTTCTTATTTAACCCTCCATTTTAGATTGTTGGGACTTCTTGATGCATTTCTACTTGGAGCTTTTGGGAGCTTGGAAGAGAAAGGAGCTTTTGGAGGTTGGGCTCACATTTTAGGGTTGGTCATCTCTTGCTTGTGAGGTAGACCTCACATTCTCAAATTTACTTTTGTTATAATGAAATTTTTGATGCAATGTTGTTTGTTTTTTAGGAATGGGATGTTGCATTTGTTTTAGTTGCTTTTGATTTCTCTTTTTTCCTCCATCCACCCCCTTTGGGAATGGATTTTGGAGTGTTGGGGAAGAGGGAAGAATTCCTCTTGCTCCCACAAGGCTTGATGGGCAAGCCTTGTTGGGATTCCTACTATTCTCCCTTCATTTGGTTGAAGTGGGAGATGGGTTTCCATATGGTTTGGAAACCATCTCCCATCCTTGCTAAGGAAACCTCCAAGGTTTGAAAAACCTTGGCAAGGAGGCAAGGAGTGATAAGGTCTATGGGAGAAATAAGGAGCTTGGGAGGCTTGTGGTTACTTGGCAAAATTTGAAATTCATTTGGTTATATGGGAAATTTGGATTAAATGGGTCTTTCTACCCCCTCTTCCCCTCTTGAGAAGCATGGAGCTTCTTATATGTGGTTTGGCCTTTGATTTTGGTGAGTTGATTGTATGTGTGTTATGTATTTCTTTCCACTACTCCTCTTTGTGCATCTTGGAGGCATGCATCCCCTCTCTCCCATGGGCTTGGAGGGAGGCTAGCATGTCCTCCTTATTGGGAGATGGCATGTGATGATGCCATTTGGTTGGGTGGACAACCAAGCCACTTCTTCTTGTGTTTTGAAGACTTGCTAATGGAGTTGGAGCTCATTTCCTTGTTGGAGAATCAATGGAGTTTTCAATCAAAATTTTGGTATGTTGCTCCCACTTAGTGGGAGTCTTATCCACTTGCATTTTAGAAGTTGTAAAAGTTTCATGTAAGAAATGTAAGAGAAGGAGAAATGTAAATTAGGTTGCATTGTAGTGAAGAATCTCATTGTTATTCATGTTACAGAACTTGTTGGAGAAGTTTATGTTGTGAATATGAACTCTTGTTGTCCCAAATTATTTCAATGGTGTAATGATATGAGGTTCTTCTTGTTCTCCTCTTGTAAGCTTGTGTTGAAGAGGAGATTTGTATAAGGTTGTAGGTCAAAAGATTTTATTATATTGTGTTTATAAAAATTAATCTTGTTGCTTTGTTATAAAGGATTAAATATTTAGGATTTTGTAAAAGAAGCTTTTCTCTTATTTTGGTTTTCAATGGAACTGATTTGAGTTTACTAAACTCTTGAGCTTGTATGGATCATTGTCTTCATTATTGTTAATCTTGAAAAATAGGGTTGCAAGTCCAAATGCCATTTCTATATTGTATACACTTGCTTGAGTTAAATTTCTTCCAAGTCTCATCTTTACCTATTGTATTTCCAGGTTGTTAGCTTAGTTAACAAATTTCGTTCTGGTTTTACTTATGTTTATGAGGCAAATGAAATCGAGTAGTTGTTTGGAAAGGTTAGAATGGGATTGATTTTTGTGTTAGATTCTACATTAGGAAATCACTTATCTCGTTGTTCTACTTGGCTTACTTGGCTTATCTTATTATTGAAAAGATTAACAGGAAGTGGAACCCTCATCTAAAAAGATTTCAGGTTTTCAAATGCAAATGTGATTTAGTTATTGCAATGAATGTATTTGCTTATGCCTTTGTATTGTTTTCATCTTAGTTCTTGGGTTTTCTTTTCAGCTCCAACCTCCTTGATTTCATGGATTATAGAATATGAGAAGATATATACTTAGCTTATAACACTATAGGCAACTATAAACATAAGTCAGTTTTCTATTTATAAATATATATAGATATAGATATAGATATATAGATTTTTATAATTATATTTACAGTTTTATGGATCGATATATATGATTTGGATTTTATCAAGGAATTAGTTTGAAACCAGAATCAATATATATATAGACACACACACACACAAATAAGAATATAGGTTCGTATATGTATTGCCCGCTTAAATTATGCTTAAATTATGCATATTACATATTGAAATCCGGTTGATGTTATATTAAATGCATACAGGGGTAACAAAATATATATATATATATAAGTAAATTTTCTTGTTTAGCTTGGGGAAGGGCCAGGGCCTGGCCGCAACCCTCTTCCCCATACCATTGCCCGTTTATGGCACAGTATTGCCTTGGCCACAGCCCTTCCTGCCACACCTACCCCATGTGCCAAGTTTTGGTCATCATTACTTGGCCGGATTAAATCAAACTCACATCTATTTTTATATACGCTTCCTTTGTGTGTGTGTGTGTACCTTAAACCCGCAGTATGGCTGCCACCGCCCTTATTGGGGGCTTGGAAACTTGGAAAATAAAACAAGATCGTAAAATATATATAGTGTGTGTATGAGTAGATACACACCCAAAGGCATGGATATGCACACAGGTGTATGTATATATACATTCTCTACAACAAATATGAAATGAATATACAAAATATTCTCCTTTTAACTCATGTTGAGGGCTGCAAATAAACATAAGTGTGAGAGAAGCAAATGAATCTCCATGGTTCTCCATCGAAGCTCCCATCTAACCCTGCAAACAAACCAAGAGAGAAATGAGAGAAAGAAAAGATGAAATGAAAATGTATTAGAAGGGTAATAAGAGAATCTAGGGTTTCCTAAGATCAATGGTGCAAAATTATTTGATCCTAGGGATCTCATGAGACCTAGGATGAGCCACTTGTTTAGTGGTCTCGTATTTGGCTTTTAAAATTGTTAGTGGGATTTATTTCCTCCTATTAAATTGGGAGAGTAGATAATTAAAACTAGCATTAAAGTTGGGGTCTTGTGCCAACGATTAATAGGGCTAATGAGTTTAAATAGATAAATTTGCCTTTAAATTATGTTATTAAAGCTAAGGTTTTAACCAAAGAAGTGGCCTAATAGATTATCTTAGGCCTCATAAAGCAGCTTTGACCTAGCGGATTAATTGAACTTTAGGGATGGTAATATTATCTCGGGTAAGAGGGTTCCTAATTGGTTAGAGAAGCCGTTCGATGGGAACCCATGTAACTCTTGTGGAAACAAATTTCGTTTATTATGTAGATCAATTGTGGAAAATTAAGTTATTACCGTTAAAGGTAAACCAGGGCTCCAAGAAACAAGAATTATCGTTTCAAACAAGTTATAACCCTTATATTTTGTGGTCGACCCTAGCGCGCAACACTAGAACCACACCACGTAGAGTATTAAGTAAAATTCTTGGTTTACTAAGAGTTGTGGGAAATAGTAGATAATTAATTATTAAATTAATATCTTTACGAATTTAGTCAACGCCGTTGACTTAACAAAAAAAATTGCCCCAAATTTTACGGGTTTAAAGGGATGATTAAATGGATTTTTTTGGATCGTAAAAATCATGGGCATGACATCTTCCTGTCACCTAGGCCTATGTCTCAACCTCTCGAAGGGAATTTATTCCATTCCATCATTCTATTGTTGATGCCCCTTCCTTTGTTTCTCTCTTCGGGATTTATATTATATATATAGGGTGAGGGGGCAGCCACGTCTCTATATATCTTAACTATATAGCGCACTAGAGGGTCCCTTTATATCTCTATATGGCGCCCGGATCTCTACAAATGGAGTTGGGGCCTATATATCTATGGGGGGCCATATATAGATGGAGGGGCCTAATCTATATGTGGGGCACTCAATAAAGAGTTTTCTTGGGCTCCAAAGCCCCATATCAATTTAAAGGCCCCTATGAATTGAAAGGGATTTGAAGGCTCCCCGGGGGCTATTACTATATAACATATAGAGGACAGATCCGAAAGAATTGGCGCTCCAAGATAGAAAGGGAGGCATATCCCTTGTAAAGGCGTGCCCGAGAGGCAAATTTTGTGCTAAATATGGTCCGGAAAATTAGACCTCCAAGTAAGTGTAGGCCGATGTGATCTCCACAATTTCCCTTTGCAAAGGAACTTGAACAAGGAAAGAGAACCTTTGGAGGTGTTGAATATCATGAGCTTAGTTTTGCTAAGGTTGACCAGCTAACACAATTCGGAGAAATGAACAAGGCCATCAAGTTGTCTTGTAAGCCATCGGCAAGGTTAAAAAGGAGAGTGTCATCGGCAAAAAGGAGTATGGCTATTACCACATCATACAAAATGCAACCATCATCTACATGTGTATGTTGACAAAGAAAATCCTCTAGCTCATTGATGCAAATGTTAAAGACGATCGGAGAGAGGGCATCCCTACTTGACCCCAACGTTGCTCCTCACAAAGTTAGAAAGACCACAAGAAGTACAAAATTATCCAACAACTATTTGTTACAGCCTCCAAGCAATGGTAATGAGAGATTTTGGAATGCCAATACCATGCATCTTCTAGAAGAGAAAATGTCGTGGAAATGAGTCGACGGTTTTTAGAAGTCTAAATAACAAAAAAGGCTTTGAAAGACCGATGACAAGCCACCTCAATGACAGGCCAAGGTGTAAAAATGTGGTCAACTACTTGGTGTTCCCTCTTGAAGCGATCTACCCCCTTGCTCTAAGATTCTCCTCTCTAAGTGCTTTGAAAGTTGTTTGTCTAACACTGTGGCATAAAGTTTGGACAACATGTGCCCAATCATAATGGTCATGTAGTTGTTAGGGTTGGAGTTATCCCTAGACTTAAGAATGGGATGGATTATGTGTTGAGCCCAAAAACGAGGAAACCTGAGAATACAACCTCATTGAAAAGCTTTGCCAATGGGAAGGCAAGGGAATCAACACCATATTTGAGGAATTCAACCTAAAGCCCTCACAATCTGTTACTTTGCTTGTACATAGCTTTTGGATAGCCCTCTTGATTGCACTAGCAAAGAAAATGGTAGTGGAAGATGGTGGGGTGGAACAATGATAGTGGGTTGCTTGGGGTGTCATAGAGAGAGCTAGCATAAGAAACCCATACCTAGGGATTGATGTCAGAGGTGGGGCCTTTCTTTGGAGAGTGTACCAAAAGGTTTTAGGGGAACGATGGAGGGAGGGAAGGACAGTAAGTTGCATAGACGTGAGAAACTCATGTTTCATTTGTCAAAAGAGTGTCTTCATCCGAAGAAGGCTGAAAATCAGGAATGGTGTTCTTTTTATGAAAGATAACAACCTCTTCCTCCATATGCAATGGCTCGTAGAGTTTGAGTTGACACACATCTACAACCTCGTGTATAAAAGGTATTTTCTCCAATCTGCTGAAAAAGGTACAAGGACCATTCCAAATAGGTTTGAACTCATGATACGGGTGAGTTTAAATAGTTATTTGTTAAAGTAGAGCCAAACTTTGTCACCAACCTGAAAATGTGGAGAAACTTGAAGCCTATCATGAAGTGCTTTGTACGGGGCTTAAGTCCTTAATAATGTACCATGAATCTATGCATGGACTTTAGCCATATGTTGAACAAAAGAAGGTGTTTTATCTTGCTTCTTGTGTTGATGAGATAAAGAAGTTGTGGACATTGTTACCAGAATCTCACGGATCAAGGGGTTGATCCCCATAGAAAAAATCAAATGGGAAATGTCCTGTAGAATCATGGATTGCTCTATTGAACATAAAGATAAGTGACTCACCACTTCTTTTTCTGATGATACATATAGAGAGCACAAACCAAGCAGCAGTTGACAACTTTGATTTCACAATCAATTTGTGAATGGAAGTTTACAAATCTCAACCAACAGCGCAAATGCTTCCACAAATATTTCCAAAAGTATCTAGGAAATATTGTTTCACAATTAGAAACAAAAATGGTGAAATCAACAAAAAAAGTATCTGTGGTTTTGTTGCAACAACAAAAATACAATCATGCTTCTTAGAAGTAGTGAGCAGTCCACTAGTAAAGTCCATGGAGATGGATTCCCATGGTCTGGAGGGGACAGGAAGTGGCTGATACAAGCCAAGATTTCTAATACAAGGCTTAGATTGATTACAGACACCATCTAATAAAATCTTCTGCATGTTTCCTGATGGAAGGCCAATAGAAATACCTTCATAAAAGTTGTAAATTCTTCCACGTGCCAAAATGACCATTGTATGATGAAGAGTGAACCTCCTTAATAAGTGTGAGGCATGGTGAACTAGCTAGAACATAAAGCTGATTTAATTTGAACCACCCCTCTTAAGGTATAATCGAGAAAAGGAGTTCGATTTACCATTGTAGGTCACTGTAAAGAAGTGAGAATTGGCCCAACATGCGGATCTAAAGAATAAAATGGTTTCCACTGCATATGCAACAAATCTAGTATCGAGAATATGTAGAACCTTGGAAGGAGGTCTACTCAACATATCGGTAGCTCTATTAGCAGTCCCCTTTTAAACTTAATCACAAGAGGAAATTGCTAAATGTGAGAAGACCTATTTGGGCGCCTTTGTTCTTGAACCTTGGATTGTAATTTCAAAAACATAAGGGGCTACTGATTAGTATGTAACAATTGTTTCCTTACAAAGGATATAGTGTCTGCACTGCTTGAGTGCTCAAAACACTGAATAGAACTCTGTCATATGTGATGTATTTCAGTTTGGTTTCAAAATTGTTTATGAATGATATAATGGAAAATGGAAGAATACATCTCCATACTTCATAAAAATGCACATGAATGCTACCTTGCTGCTACTCATTCTGCCAGCAGCTTTAGTAGACTTCCTTTCAGGTTGAGTATCAGTATTCTAGTCATAGTTTCCGAAAGAGGGAAAATATATTAATGTCCATAGATGACCAAAGTAGGTCCATGTGGCTCAAAAGGTCTATGAGGCTCGAAAGAAGATGAGACACACATTATGAACATTGTACATATCCATGAAAAAGGGAGATCCATCACTAAAAAGATAGGCTCAAAACAACGGGTACCCTGCTACAAATCACATGTCCTAGCTTCGTCATCATCAATTACTATGAAAGAGCCAATTCGATCTGATGATATCCATGAGAGAATGGGCAGGACTAAGTGGACATCTCTGAGTGATCTTGAGGGGACATAAAGAGAATCTCTCGTAAAACCTAATAACATCCAAGTCTTAAGATCCTCCACTCATAGAAAGGAAATCAATCTTATGGGTCTGGCCAAATCTCCTGGACAGCAGATGAGATGTCGTAAACGGTCCGGCGGGGAGCATAAGAAGTTTCATGTCTAGACCAAGAAAATGAGCATGAAGATGCCCTAGTAGCTGGTATGTGGAGAAGGGCAGAACCTCACCAATCTATCACTATCCATGTAGCAATCAAGGGACACTTAACACCTCCAACCGCTGAAATAGGTTCAAAGAAAAAGGTTATCAATCTAGTGGTCCTTGAGGTCCCTTGCAATACCTGATGCCTGAAAGCAGCCACTTCCCAGAGGTATGAAGCCAAACACCTTTGATAAGGAAAGCAAAAAAATAGAAAATAGAAATATTCCAAATAAATGTAATGAATCGCTGTAAAAGAACTCGGTAGAAGGATAAATATGTTTCAACGCCACAAGGAATGCTCTTTTATAGGGAGGAACAAGTAAAGATGATTACTAGGTGAAGGCAGGTTACAAATACCCAATGACCAATCAAAAGTGCATGCGAAAAGGATTAAATTGGGAGCAAGAAGTGGGATACTATGCCATGGTTAAAGATCTCAATGTCATGTGGCTTGTTAGAATTATAGCTCACAAAGTTTACATGAGCGCATATACAGATTCATTTAAAATGAGCCCTTGCCAAACAAAAGCAGAAAACTGCAATCATCTTTTTACCACTTGATTCTTTTAAAAACAAATTCAGAAGAAACAATTTTGTGCAATAGAACACGGTCAAAATACTAGTGTAGGGTGAACCAATTTATTTTGCAATACATATGTGCTCCTTCAAATCAATGATTTTGAGCTTCTTGTAGATACAAGTGTAGCCATTACCTATTGGAATTTTTGGTTAGAAAGAAATAAAGATTGATTTCAAAGAAATGAAGAATCCAAGATATATTCAAGAGTTTGGAGGAAAAGGATTTTGCAAAGTTAAACTTTGAAGGAGTATCAAACAATACTCCAGAAACAGCTGGTTGTGTTGCTCACATGTCTGGAAGGGGAATACATTTTCTTCTGTGCTCACTTGGGGAAGTGAGCAAATAAACAGGTAGAAGCCCAAGAATAAATTAGCCATCCAACAGGATTATAAGAAATAAATTATTAAATTGTGCAGGGACGTTCAAATATTTTGATTGTCTTGATATATTCTGTGGTCAAAAGGCCCAAAAATGGGCTTATTGAGGATAAGACGGACTAGATTAAAGGTTTAAGAAGGCATTTTGATTCAACTATCTTTTGATCACGTTGGATAATTTTTGTGATTCAATTTTTTTATCATATAAGGAGATCCTCTAATCAAGTAAAGCCTCTCCTATCTAACGTGCAGTTCAATCGAAGAAGGGCACATGTTCAAAAGAGTAGGTCAGAAGGATCAGGATGTTAGGGTATCTTCATTTTTGTTAAAGTAAAAAAATGATATCAATCTTATCCGGGATAGTAGCGGATAGGGTTACAGAAATTTTACCGGGTTGTATTATTCATGATGCAGCTTTTTTCCTCTGTTTCTTTTATTTTAGTCTCGGTCAAAAGAAATCATCTGAGCGGGTGCTGAGTCAGGTTAGAAATTTTTGGACCTTGCCAAATAAAACTAGGTGCTGAGTCAGGTTAAAAGTTTTGGACCTTGCCAAAGAAAACTAAGGTTATTTCTATTGGATTAAGTGCAAGCAGTTTTCTTGTAAAGGAACTTGTCCTCATAAAATCTTCTATAGGTTGACGATTGACCCAAGATAAACATAATCGCAACTATCAAGGTTGAGGATGAACCCAGGATAAACAGAATCCCAAACTATCATAAGCTGTGAGTACTCTTGGCTACAATCTTTTCAGTCAACTTTTCCATCCTTCTAACTCTCACAAATAAAAAAATTGCATAACATAAATGCTTTAGATAAAGGGATTCACATTTATGATAACATATGCTTAAAAATCAGAAAAAGGGTGGATTTAGATTACTGGTGTAAAATAGAATCGATCCTTTCTTGCAAACAATAACCAAGAACAGCAGAAAACAAATCACTAATTGAGAACTACACTGGGATGTCAGAGTGATAACATATAAGAAAATGCATACTCTATCTGCAAATAAGCTTTCTTTTTGTTTGACTTGAATAATGCCAGTTGGAACTCCTCCTGCAAACAAAGACATGGGTCATTATCTTGTTTATGCTTTGCCAAACATCTATAAAGGCGATGTTTTTAAAAAGAACTCTAAATATTTCTGGACTAAAAGTCTTATGTTAAATCTGGTACATAAAAACAAGCACAATCAGAAGAGGAAAGCATAAAGAGAGATTCTTGTCCCACGTAGGAAACTTTAAAGAGGAAATTCAAGTGTCCTTAAGACGATGACAGAAAAATGCATTTCAACTATACTGTCAACTGAGGGAAAGTTTGTTGTTTGAATGTCGGAGCTCGGACATTTCCCAAGCTAGGCATGACCTATTATTCATTTAAATTCTCTATTCTCCTAGAGAGATGGCCATATTATTTTTGCCTGCATAAAACTTATCTGCTTATCTGATCATTTTCTGTTTGTTGTACAGAGGCTAGTGGCTCACAATGGTTTGTCCATTTCATAGAAGTTTCAAAGACATCCTTCGCACCCTTTCTTGAGCTATCTGAAGGGTTTATCTGGTTGGTCCCACTATCGGGTGATATTGCGAGTTTTGACAAGAGGATCTGGACCATTTTCCCTAGATGTTGGCAATTAGCACAAGCACTATATCATAAGAACTACGAAGTCACTGTCAAGATGATCATACTAATGACCTAGCCAAACATGCTGCATCTAGTCATGCTTCATTGGAAATTTTTCCCTCAAAAGATATACTATCCGAAATTCTTTTGTAGTCCTCGGGTAGTGACTTGATGGGAGTTCTCCATGAAGTTGAAGAGTTTAGACTAACATGTTAGTGGAGCTTTTGAAAATGATATCCAGGCTATCATTAGAACAGTCATGGCAGATCTACATTCAGATGTGATCTTCCTTCAAGAGGTTAAATTCGTTTGCTTCAAGTTGAGCATTTTAATGCACAATTGGAATGTACTTTGCCACTTATAATGACGAGAGTAAACAGGGCTAGGACCCACAGAGGGGCAGGGGTGCTGGTGCCATTTATGTTGTAACATCTTTGCTAACACATATTTTACATAAGGAAGAAGACCCCGTGGCCTGGTGCTGTTGGATGCCAGCAGCTGGCAAGGTGTGGGCATTTTGTTGGGTGTATGCCCCAATCATCCCGTTGATAGAATTCATCTTTCGAAATGGATGGCCCGGTTACATACAAATTAGAGGGTGTGAAACAACCGGTGCACCTAGAGGATATGTGATGCGGGAGCATCAGAAATGGCTAATGTTCATAATGTAAATATTCATGGTGTAAGGGTGTCTTAGGAGGTCTTTTAGAGTCAATGAGAAGCCATTGAAAGTTTCATTTAGCATAGTTGGAGTTTTCCTCCAAAATTGAAGGATTTGAAAATTTGAAATGCAAGTGAGAGATTGTAAGTATTGAACAAGTTGTTTAAGGCTTGAATCATTAAGAATGATCCTAGTAGGCCTAGTTATAGGTTGATAAGGTATTTACACCATTGTAAAATAAATCTTGTCTCACCTCTTCTCTAGAAGCTGGTTATGCGTAGGGAGAAGCATCTTAGCTAAGAGATAAGGGTGGAGAGAGAGATTTATGGTTTATTCATAGCTCAAGATCAACTTCATACCTATTATTACATAGAGATGGGTTTGTATAGATTTAAATCAGGAAAATGAATAAAGGTAAGGTCGAATGAAGAGAGGGAAAGGAATAAAAAAAGACTTTTAGGCCTGTATGTTGTATGTTGAAGACTGTGTAAAGAACAATAAAGGAATCATTTAAGGTCAAGGTATGTTTTATGGTGGAGAATTTTCCTGAGTTCATTCGGATAGTTCTAGACTCCTTTTATATGTTGATGTTTCAAATCATATAGGACAATGATCAATTGAGTAATTTAACATATATGCATTGTTCTTTGAGTAATCTTTCATGTAGTCTATGTACTGATTTAAAGAAACCTTGTAGTCTAGAGCCATAGGAGCATTTTGGAGGTGTGTTTATAAAAGAAGAAAGTTTCTCTAGGTTGGCACAGAGCTTGTTAAACTGGTTTGGGGCCTTGAAAAGGTGATATAAGAAAGATAAGCACTTTTCTCTCCTATCGGGTTAACTGTAACCCTTAACCAAGGTTTTAGAACAAAAATTGTTGTGTCTCAGTCTACGTAGCCGAAACGATTGTCTGGGGCCACGGGAGCGGGAGTGGCGGCGAGAGCGGGCAAGGCGGCGGCAAGCTCGTGGAAATGGCCGGGTACGGCCTGTGCCATACCCGGCCGTTTCCGCAGGCCTGTCGCTGCTCCCTGCCCGCTCCCACCTCAAAAAAACATTTTTTTATTTTTTTTAATTTAATTGTTTTCATGTTTTAAAAGCCTTACTAAAAAATTAAATATTAATCTAATTTACACCCTAAAACATAACTCTAAGCAATAAAACAAAAGAACAACTCAAAAACAAAACATAAAGCAAAGAAACTTACCTTTGGCTTTCCAAAATTGCATTGTGCTTGTCTAGGGTTGCCTTAATAGGTTGCAAGTTCATCTTCCTCTGAGCGCAACTAGAGTACATATAGTTTCATCCACTCAAAGAAACGCAACAGGTTGGGGGCTAAAAGGGCTGAAGATTTGGTATACATACATTCCAACTTGCGCCTTTTATCCCACAAGCAGTCGGAGTACAAGGAAGGGTCAACAAGACATTGGGACATTGATGCATAGATAGTTGACTTGGATGCTACCATTTCCCACCATGGAGCATATGATGATGAGGGGAGTTCTGTGGCACCATGAGACCTACACTCACAAGGGGTGCAAATCGGCGGTGGCCCTAGTGCGAGTGGTTGAGCCCATGTGGTTCTAATGAACCACATAATGATGATGATGTAGCTGATCCTCTTGATGACGAGGAATATGATGAATATTGACAATGAAAGATAGTTTGAACTTTGAATATTGATCTATGATTGAATTTAATATATCATGAGATTCATGACATTCACATTGTGTTCGATTTAAGTATTTTAATTTAACTTTTAAGCTTTTAAGTTTCTAAGTTTTATTGGTATCCTAGCTTGTTTGTTGTGGTTATTCACTTATTTAGCTTATAACTTGTCTTTTATCTTGTCTTTCATATGCATAGTATGTGGTTAGTAATTAAATTCCTATTTAGAAGACTGAAATTTATATTTTTTTAATTTTATATAGTTTTTGTACTGCCGTATCCGGGGTCAAAAAAAAATTTGCCGTTTCCGCATATCGGATACTCCGCTCCCACTCCCGTATCCAAAACATTTCGGCAACTTAGGTCTCATTCATTTCGCAGTCTTAGAGGCTATAAACTGGAACAAATAGTCCTCAGGAGGTCCTCCTCAAGTTGCAAAAGGTTTTACAATGTTTCATGCCCATAGGTAAAAGATCTTTCTGACAGTCTTGAAAAAGGCAGCTCAAATCCGCACTAGACCTAATTTGGATCTACACAAATACGAACTGGGCACAATTCCTCAAGAGTTGAGCCATGAGACTTTGTGATCTCTCTAAACACAAAAAGGGGTATTAAAAAAATTTGCAGTGGTTTCTGGAACTGAGTTTAGAGAAAGATCCCAATTTGTCATAAATCAGACCTATAAGACAGTGTGAAGACAGGGTACTATTAAAGAAGTTATTCTTAATCAAATTGCTCTTCAATTGACTCTCTAGCAGCAGGATCATGTTAATGAGAATGTAACAAGGTGAATGAGATTATGATACATTGCTAAATTACAATATTTCACATTCTAGCAAGTTTAAGGTGAAAGAACTTCACTGTTAGAGTACTATAACAGCAGTATCAAATGAATGATCTATTGATGTTGAAATTGGGCATTATGTTTTGGATACGAATGCATGTATTGCTATTTGCAGAATCATCTTGAATTCAGGACAATACCTTTAAGGGAGTGTTCATTAGATAGTGAAAAGTCTTGTCCATAGAGGACAGTGAACAGGTTCGTATTCATAGTTAAGACTCCCGTGGTTGTTAATGAATTGTGCAGGCCAAAGAATAATGAAAAGGTGTATTCAAGGTTAGTGAAACTTAATCACAAGGTGTAAAGAGGACTAAGAAAAGTAAGGATTTGGTATAAGGAGGAATCCCAAAATTTAGAGTAAAAGATCCATAAAATTCAGTCTTAGCCCTTGAGAGAGACCTAATTGTACATAGTGATAAGTGGGTTCAGAGACTTCCCTTAAGAATTTGATTCTGAAACTTGGTATAAAAGCAAGAATGCTATAAAGGGTGTAAGAATATGTGTTTGGTTTCTCATGAGCTTGTGTGAATGATCCAGAACAATAAGACTTATATGTAAAGAGGGCTACTAGAACTAGACCCAACTACAAACAGTCTCAGGTGATTTGAAGGAGTGGCAATGAGTTGGAGAGTCTGAAACTTTAGGTAGAGTTGTAATTCCATAAAGGGTGTCCAAAATGGTGATCATATTCTCTTGAGTCCTTGTGAGTGGTATAGAACAATAAGGTTTATAGTATTTTAGGGCTAGTAGCTCTTACCAAGGCAATGAAGGTGAATGTAATCAAATGAAGGTCTACTTACATGATGTTTTGATGTAATTCAAGTGTGAACAGGAGAGAACAGTCCTTGAAGTAGAGTTTATAAGAAAATGGGATTTCTGACTTACTTTGTTGTTTGCCATTGTTAAAGAAGGTGTTTTGTAGAAAAAGTGACCAAAGAAGGATTAAGACAATAGGAGTATATTTTGTCCAGAGCTAGAAGTATGTATGGTCCGGAGATAGAAGTGGCTTTGGTCCGGAGCTAGTAGTATAATTGGTCAAGAGCTAGTAGTATAATTGGTCGGAGCTTGTGAATAGGGAAGGAGTAAGGAATATAGGGCATGCCATTTGGTTGGAAACATCAACCAACGGTCTGTAAGACCAAATGCATTGTTGTTGGAATTAAATTTAAATGTTTCTGTAATGATGTGGAATCTTTCCCTATTGGGGCTCAAGCTCAAATATTAGCATTTCTGGTTGTTTACAAAGAGGCATTTCTTGTAACCCCATTGTTAGATTGATGTAACTCTATATTTCCTAACATAAAATATTATGCATTTCTGCAAACCAATATAACATAAACATGAAAATGGTCTTCACCCTCTACAAAGCAACATGTAAGCTTTGTCAATGGAATTCCTAGATGAACTCGCTATTATCACAAGTTCCAATAGTCCAGACTTCTTACTACCAAAAAAGGGATTGAGCTATTTATGATGCCTAGTAATATCTCTCATCAACGCCTTGCCAAAGATTGGATTTCTTTTTCTTTCCTAAGGTAGGGGCTTCTTATCATGGTTCTCCTTTGTTGTACGGAGTTATATTTTCGAGTCCCTTTGACATTCTAAGGTGACTTCCAGAAAAGCAGTCCGTGTGACGACTCATCACATTGCAGTCCATTCCATCTTCAGGGAAAGCTAAATCTGTGGATAGACAAGACCACTCTTTACTTCCACTTGACAGTCTCAAGACCTGACCCAAATTATACTTTGTTCCTTAATATTTTATTTTGGGTTTTTGTAATGTGCAATAGTTTTCTGCTAGGCTGGACAATTTTTAAACAGATACCCAGTTTTTCTGAAATTCAACAATTTGCTTGTAAACGAAAATAATCACTGAACTGGTTTTCGCAGAGATATACCAAAGCCACAGACTTTTTCCAAGTAAAATCCAAAACAAAACAAAAAACCAAAAAAATGCTATAACTTCACATGTTAAGTATCCAGAGTTCCTTTTCCTGAAGGAAAATAAAAAAGGAACTAACAACAACACTGCATTGGTTGTGATGATTTAATGATGTTAAGAATGTTACTTGCATTTAAATGACCAAGATTCATGCATTATTTATCCACAGTTCATTTACTGAAGGAAAATTAAAAGGTATAACAACAATATTGTTGCTTCTAAAGCTGCTAAGATGTTAAAAATGCTCATATACCTTATTGATAAGACCGTCGTCAATAACAGCACTGCTAATTCTCTTAAATAGCTCATACAAAGCTTCTACCTCGCTCACACTAACTGAAAGAGACCATTAAAAACATCAATTTTTTTCCCTCATTATCTATGATTTTGGAAATTTAGAAACAAATTTGTGGCACGAATTGAACTTTACGAAGATGTACCTTATTTTTATATTTTGAGCATCTAAAAAAACATGTGTAAGCAAGAGAGAACTTACAAACCGTATCCCTTGCTATTTCTTTAGGATCTTCAAGGACCTCAAATTTTTTGAAAGAAATAGATCCACAACACTGTAACAGACCCTCTAGGCACTGCAACATGATATTTCCAACTCGTCATCACACTCCATACCTGAGAAATAAGCTGATGTTACTCCATATCCATCCAGCTAAAGTAATCAACCATAAATAAAACTAAAAGAAGATTTCCAATCATATACGATGCAAGATGACTACATAACAACCATACAACATATGCATCTCCAGCTGAAAGACAAAATAGATAATTAATGCTAGCAAACAATATGTTTAATCGCAGCTTACAAAAAACCAAACCATATACTTAGGAAAAGATGGAGGTCAAGAGGAGAGGAGCTTACCTCCTCTCCCACTCTCTTCCTCTTGAATTTTTCAACATCATTTACTCATTAGGTTTCATGTCATTAATCTTGCATTTCTGCAGATGTTTTTTTGCATTCTCTAATGGACATTATTGGGGCTTGATCTACCCTTCCATGAGAGCTCTCTATTGTTTACTAAACAATGAATGTCCAAGACAATGAGATAGGAAAGAGAAAATTAACTTTATTCATGGCATACATCTGCAGATACATTTTGTAAAGTTTGTAGTTGACTAAGTTGTGAGCTTAGAAAATTAAACTAAAAATGAAGAATAGGTCACATAAGGTGTGACTTAATTATACAGACACTAATGTTATGAGCATTATAGTTATATTGTATTACCCTCCTTAATGGTCATGCATGTTACAACGCAAAGCTTGTCAATGCATTTGATGAATTTTTCAAAGGGTTTGGTTAAGATGTCGTATGTTTGCTCTTGAGTTGCGCAATATTGGTACTCAATTTCTCCACCATCAATGAACCACCAATGTAATAATCGTTTCCTTCGACATGTCTTTTCGGTACTTAAAATACCAGGTTTTCAGCCAATTTAAGTACAATCCAATTGTCAAAAATTAAGAATAGTTGTTCTCTTTTGAGTCGTCCATAAATCAGCAAGCAACTTTCTTAGATGAACTGCTTTGCCAGCTGTAAGGACAGCTCCTTTATACTTTTCCTCAATGGAAAAATGGCCAGCTGTTTGTCGTTTCTTGCCAGCCGGTGAAACAATTCATGTTCCCAAGCTAAAATCATCTTCAGTTGTAAGCTTTCTATCATCTGCGGATCCTGCCCAATCAGCGTCAGCAAACCCAAGATGAAAATTATCAGTTGTGTTGTGCCATTTCCATAGTCTACCATACCCTGCACATGTTTAAAGAAAAAAATTTGCCTTCCAATAATCAACTCTAGGGTTACTCATGAACCAGAATTGTAACCAACAACAAAACTAACATCAGCACTTGTGGCTGTATGATATACCAGGCTGCCAACCAGCTTATGGAAGCTTGACTTATTGGCCTGTTCTGGGTCACAATTGGCTACGAGTTTCATCACATCCTCTATAGGATTAGAGATATGTTTGCAAATGCTCATGCAATTTTCTATTAAATAATTCACATATTTCAGTTAAGAAATAAAATTCCACCACTAGTCAGCCAAAACTCCACCCATAGGAAATAATGTAAGAGACTAAAATCTATCATGTCAAAAGTGAGGTGCAAGTCTGATTTTTCACCTGTTGAATTGTCAGTCTCATTACTTTTGATGATTAAATCATCCACACATGATAAGGATATTGATATGATCATCAGTACTTTTGACATTAGATTCGGGTCAAAAGAGGTCTTCTAAATTCAAATATAGTAAGATGATGATCAATTTTCATATACTACGCTTGTGGAGCCTGGTCCAACTCCTGAAAAGCTATTACCAGCTTACATACAAGGCAATCTCAAACCCTTGCGGTTGATACTTATATACCTATTCCTCCAAGTCTCCATAGTGACATGCACTCTTTACATCCATTTGATAATGCTTCAAGCCAAACTGTGATGCAATAGTCAGGACCAACCAGATTACAACCATCTTTTTGTTGGAACAAAGGTCTCATCATACTTTATGACATCTTGATATCATTCATTGCCAACCTCGCTTTTTAGTTATCTAAAGAACTGTACTTTGTTTAACACCTATTTACTCCTAGTGGGCTTCTTCCTAGGTGGTACCTCAGTAAGAATCTATTAAAATATATTCTTAATATATTAATAAACTTTTAACAAACTATTAGACGTGCATTAACAAATGTTTGGTTGTAACCTCCTCAACCATTTTGTAACTATCTCTTGCATAATAAAATGATGGACACAGACTCCTAAGCGTGCATTCTGGTTTCTCTTCAGCCTTTCTCTATTCACATCTTCTAACATTGGTATCAGAGCCATTGGTTCTCGAAGGGCTAGCAATTCGAGGAAACCCTTGGCATAGAGTACGGATAGCAAGGAAGAATGCTGTAGAGAAGTTCGAGGAAGCCCTGAAGCTACGAACAGTAGAGAGCGAGTTTGAAGGTGCAAACTGTGGCGTGGAGGCAGGCTCCATTAAAACGTCATTGCAAACATTTTTCAGTCACCAGAAAAGGGCACGACGGGAGGAAAAGTGTTTGAAGCAAACAGCCACTTCAGGCAAGGGCACAAGATCATTCTACTTTCATTTTACAGTCCAGAAAACAATCAAAAATGCATTACAGTCAAAAACGATGATATTTCGACTTTGATAACCCACTACAGTCAAAGACACAAAAGGCAAGAATACGGTAAAGTCGTGACAGACGTTTGAAGTGAAGAAAATATAGACGTGTATTTGTGTTTAGGGCAAAAGAAGTAAAAATTGCAACCAGATTGAAGCACAAAAATTTGCAGATTCTATTGCACGTGAATAACAAACATTTTTGAAAGATAAAAAACTCTTTTGCCTTCATTTTGCATTTTGCAAAGGCACAGACCATCTATTTTCAAGGGCAGCCGTAAAATATGATTTTCAATGCAAGTTGCAAATACGCTGCAGATTTCGAGACTATTTGAGTCTGTTTGAAGGCATATCAAAGTGCTGGGGCAAAACACGATTTTTCCAGTACAAAGGATCTTGTTGACAGTCATAAATATGTCCTAGGGTTTATGCTGTAAGTAGTTTCTAAAGCTTAGTTTTATATACATATTCAGAATATTCAGAACTGTGTACTGTGCATTTATTTCCATGACAGAAGTTAGACAATCAGAAATACAGAACTGTAATTTTCTTTTTTGTTGCACTGATGTCTGTGTCAGACATCAGAAATGTGAAAAATAATCAGTACCTTCTTTGCTGCAAAAAAATGTGGGTCATTAAAGAGTGTGAATAATGGAAAATATTCATAGCCTTGTTTTTGCCAGAGGCATAGAAGTCGACGTATCAAAACTATGATGTTTGGAGTTACAAGATTCTGACAATTGCAGAATTTTGAAACTGTAATAAAATTATGAAGGGAGGCCACTTGCTAATTTTGCAGATTATGACAAGTGTCATAAAGAGGCCTTGTTGTTAAAGTTGTCAATATCAGATGACTTGATACCTAAGGCCTAGAAGGCCATTGAGGCTAGTGAGCTACGGACCACTCGAAGGACAAACTACGTAGCCGAAACGGCACCCTAGGGCTGTGGAAGTGGGTACGGGAGCGGGAGCGGGCGTGGCGGCAGAGAGCGGCTTGGGAGCGGGCAAGGAGTGGTGAGGGGACTGCGGAAACAGCCGGGTACGCACAGGCCGTACCCGGGCGTTTTGCAGTCCCCGCCGCTCCCGTGCCACTCCCAAGCCTAAACACGTTTTTTTAATTTGTTTTTTATTTTTTTCATGTTTTAAAAGCCCAATAACATAAAAAAATTAAATATTCTTCTAATTTACACCACGTAATGATGATGATGTAGCTGATCTTGATCCTCTTGATGAAGAGGAATATGATGAATATTGACAATGGAAGATAGTATGAACTTTGAATATTGATCTATGATTGAATTTAATATATCATGAGATTCATGACATTCACATTGTGTTCGATTTAAGTATTTTAATTTAACTTTTAAGCTTTTAAGTTTTAAGTTTCTAAGTTTTATCGGGGTATTCTAGCTTGTTTGTTGTGGTTATTCACTTATTTAGCTTATAACTTGTCTTTCATATGCATAATATGTGGTTAATGAATTAAATTCCTATTTAGAAGGCTGAAATTTATATATTTTTTAATTTTTATTTAGTTTTTGTACTACCGTATCCGGGGTCAAAAAAAAATTGCCGTTTCCGCGTATCGGATAGTCCGTACCCGCTCCCATATCCAAAACGTTTCGGCTACTTAAAGGACAAATGCATGACCTTTAGAGAAGAGTCGGGTGTTATACCCGACAATTTTGTTGTTTTCAAAATGGATGCCAAAGGATGGGTCTCTACCGGAACACCTACATCAGATGAAAGATCTCCCAAACCAGCTCGCCTCCATTAATAAAAAGGCGGATGATGCCGATTTGATGGCATTAATTCTGAACAGTTTCCCATCCTCGCATGAGTCATTTGTGGAAGCCTTACATTCGATGGCTAAAAGTCAGACTATGACTCTTGATAAAGTCAGTTCTTATTTCCTACAAAAGGAACAGAGACAAACACAGACACTTGTGTCCAGTTTTGGACAGTCTAAGAGTGCATCGACTGCTCAATCAAAGGGGAAGTGGAAACGGCACTGGTGAATCTTTCAAATACTAGATAAAATGCCATTATTGTCATTAAGTCAGGCATTTCAAAAAAGGATTGCCGGAAGCGACAGTATAATCTTTTTCAATAGAACAAAAAGCCAAGGGATGGTGCAAATGTGGCAGCAGTCACAAAGGAAAGGGAGTATGATGGAGAGTGTTCTCTTTATGCTCTTATGGCACCATGAATGAATGACATTGCTACCAATTGTTGGATCATTGACTCCAGCGCATACAAACATTTTCATGTCAAAGGGACTAGTATGTAACATTTACTGCAATTTCTAATTCAGTTTTACTAGCAGATGTAAAGTCACTTGCGGTAGATGAAATAGGAAATGTACACATTGTGATGAATAATGCTAAAAAACTATTAGTAAGGAATGTTAGGTATGTTCCTAGCTTGCATAAAAATCTCTTATCTGTTTGTTAGTTAACAAAGAATCCCAATATTGTTGTAAATTTCTTTGGGGAGAAGTGTCTTGTGTCAGATGTGAAACAAGGACGGGTGATTGCCCTAGGCATTGGGCAAGGTGGCCAGTATAGGCTAGTTGACTCTGTTATAATCAACTTAAAAGCACGCATGGAGGGAGACTTCACCATTTAGGATGTGTTAAGAGAATCTCATTCCTCGTAGGCTTGTTGCCCTTAGTTCAGTCAACTTACATGCACTTGTGGAGGTAATATCCACGATACAGAATATGCAAGAGGTTGAAATGCCTTGGGATTATGAACTTCCACATTCAGATGCACAATTAATTGTGAAGGGAAACTCTTGAGGCACATGGTGAGATGGTAGGACATGCCACTCAATCATAGGTATTGGCTCGAAGGACAGTAAAGCATGGACACTTTGCTCATCTTGTTGCAAAAGGATTTTCACAACAAGGTGGATAGATGAGCAACCGGAGGATACAGTTATTTCCCCTACCACTATGGAGATGTTTATTTCTCATGTTATAGAGTTGGTTGTTACTCCTGTAAAGATTGTCACTCAGTTGCTTCTCTCCATAGCAGATCAATTTGTTTGGAGGGTATCTCAAAGTGCTTTCCTAAACGAAGAGTTGGAAGACAAGGTCTACATGGTTTTACCTGAAGATGATCATCTGAATTGCAGATTAATCAAGTCCTTGCATGGACTCAACTAGGCTCCACAAGCCTGCTACACTTTATTCAATCAACATCTCCAAGAATCTGATTTCAAAACTCTGACGATTGGGCTGAACCTCTCAGCCAATGATTCATTACCGGTCAATGAGTCACTCAACAAACACTTGGTGGACAACTTGCTATATCTTATGTCCACACAACTAGATCTTTGTTTTTCTGTCAACTATCTTTTTCGGTCTCTATCTACACCGAAGCTCCTACATTGTACAACAGCAAAACATCAGAGGAATGCAACTTTCAGCATACTATCTAAGGAGCAGCCTGCAGAGTTAAGACCTAAACTTATCGTCTTTATTGTATTTGTAAAATTTCAGAACAAACATGTTGTCTCCAATTTAGTCATTAGGGGGTATTAAAATATATTCTCTATATATAAATAAACTCTTACCAAACTATTAATTATGTATTAACTAATGTTTGGTTGTAACCTCCTCAACCATTTTGTAACTATCTCTTGCATAATAAAATGACGGATGTTAGAATTTGCGGAGAGAGAATAAACCGAATAAATGTGTAAAGAATGATTGAAGAGAAAACCGGAATACACACTGTACAAATGGGTTGTGTGTCCGGGTATTTATTATGCAAAGACGGTTACAAAATTAGTTAGCGGTTACAACCGCATAACCATACAAAACAATTATAAAAGGGGAAGTCTTATTCATTTATTCCTACACCCCCTCTTAAGACTTACCCTACATAACTCAAAAACAAACAATCTAACAAAACAGAACTACGCAATCTTCAAACACTTTCACTTTGAAAGCAATGCTATGATAAGGTAGGGCTCCATCAAGCTGCTTCGTAACCTTCGTAAAGGTGTAGCTCCCGAGCTGAATTCCCGAGTTCCCGGATTCCACCTCCCCGAACTCCCGAATCACAGATCTCCCGAATTATTGGACAACCATCCATACTGAGCCATCCACAAGCTCCATCAAGTTGTCTCATGACCCTCGTGAGGGTATAATTCCCAAGATCCACAGTCTCCCAAACTATCTGAGCAACCATCCATACCGAGCTTCATCTACCCTGTATCCTTTCTTGCCTTCAAAGTTTAGAGCATCTTTATAGCACGTATTCGTCATTGTCCTCACTACCTTCTGCATCCGGTGGGTCTTCAACCATGGCTATATTGGCTATATTTGATATGACTTTACCCTTGAGCACATCATTGGCTCGAACACGACAATCCCATGCTGTGTGACCTCTTTTCTTACAATAATGACATTCAATCTCCGACTTATCTGATCTTCTATGATATTTTCTGGTTCTAGAATAGAATGCACTTTTTTTTGGGAATGACCTTACTGCATCTTCTCTAGTTCGTTTTTCCTCGGCCTAGAAGAAGAGCCTTTATCATATCATCCAGAGATTGAGATTGAATTTGACTGAGAGTAAAAACTACATTGCTATATTTTGAAGACAAACTATTTAATAGGATAGCTTTGGCATCTTCGTCCTCAATTGCAGCTTTCACTTCTGCTAGTTGTCTGATTAAGGACCTTAGATTATTGATGTGGCTTGACATAGAGACTCGTCATCCATTTTGAACCTATATAATCTGAAGTTTCAGGGAAAATTTGGCATTGACTGCTTTCGCTCCAAATAATTTATTTAGAGTATCCCAAATTTCCTTCGATGATTTGTCTAGGTCTACATGATGAAGTTCATAGTCAGAGAGAGCAAGGCCAATAATAGCTTTCGCTCTATCATCTCTGCTTTGCCATTCTAACAATTTCGATGCATCGGTAGGTGTTGTCTCTTTCCCGTTTACAATGCCCCACAAATTTTTATTCATAAGTTGCATTTGTATTTTCACTCTCCATGTATGAAAATTTAGACCAAAATATTTTTCTATGGGCATTTCCATTTTAATAAAATAGAATAAATACAACTGCGTATTTTGGCAATGAATAAATAAAATAAAATAAAATACCAGTTGCACAGTTCCGTGCCCTAGCGCAGGTAGTCTTTTTGCTTTTGTGTCTTTCCTGCCTTATGTCTGTGAAAAATATTTGTGCCCTAGCAATTCGTGACTGTAATAATGCACCATATTAGCGTAATAATGCATCATTTTCGTGCGCGAAAATTGTTAATTTTCAAAAAAATGTCTAAAATCACGATTTTTCATGGCTATTAAAATCTGACTATTTGTGCTCGAAAATGCTGTTATTTTCCTGAAATGGCGCGCCTTGATTTCGCATTGTATTTTCATGCTCAAAAATTTCTAAATTCACAATGAAAAACGTGCCATTCGCGACTGACTATATTTTCGCGACTATTTTTTTAAAGAAAAACGCGAGTGTATTCTTTTTTTTTTGATTCACGCGAAGTCTATGATTCGTGATTTTCGTGCTTCACTAATGGCGTTTTGATTTCTTTCAGCGTGCCCTAATGGGACTCACGAAAATATCTTTCTTCCTCCCTCTCTTTGCTTGCCCCACGCTCTGATACCACTGTTAGAATTTGCGGAGAGAGAGAATAAACCGAATAAATGTGTAAAGAATGATTGAAGAGAAAACCGGAATACACACTGTACAAATGGGTTGTGTGTCCGGGTATTTATTATGCAAAGACGGTTACAAAATTAGTTAGCGGTTACAACCGCATAACCATACAAAACAATTATAAAAGGGGAAGTCTTATTCATTTATTCCTACAACGGACACACAAACTCCAAGTATGCATTCCGGTTTCTCTTCATTCTTTCTTTGTTCACATCTTCAACAAAATCCAAGTCTTGCTCTTAAAGAAGCATCGAGCTTTGCCCATGGGCGCTTCTATCCTTTTGGGGAACCCTTTGCTTCATCATAAAGCTGGGATTTAATGGACACGCAACAATGTCAACCATCAAACCAACTTACAATATGCTTTGGTTTGTCTTAAATATAATGCATTTCACATAACTTCTTGCCATAGACAGAAAAATGTTGTCATTCTCATCAAAATCTTTGTTACTTGTCACTTTATTTGTAGAGATATCTATCAATCTGTATATGCCTTAGAATCTTAACCAAAAGCATTATCTTCTTACATTTGGGAGTCTAATTTGCCTCTTTTCTCTTGTGGAACTAGAGAATAGGCAATATGACATAGCTTTGGTTTCTTGCTTACTCGAGGGTAATTTCTTCAAGTGCCTTGGAAGTGTTAGAAATAATATCCTAATACTAAGTCTAATGTTTACCACTTTAATATAAGTAGTCGTAATTTATTATAAATAATGCACACACTCAAAAGTTGAACGGTCATCCAGAATATGAACCGAAGAGTCTCCCTTTGTGGCTATTTATGCTTGTATGCATATGTGAATCATGAACGAGAGCTTTATTGAATACATGAGAGTTTACATGAGAGTTTCATTGAATATTTGTTTCTTGTCTAATTTTCCATCCATTTCATTCTGTAAATCTTTCTCTTACAATTTAATTCATATCCTGACATTGGTATTAAAGCAGGTTCTTCCAAATGAGAGTGAGTTTTGTTTTTTTCTCTACATAGAAGGCATTTGTTTGTTTTGTAACAGTATAGAAAGCAGTCCCACCATCGCATACTCTAAGCTCGATTTGACATTTGAGCATAGCAGTTCTTCGACAGTCACATTTTTTTATCATCTCCCAATGGTTGATGGCCTGACCTGCATTGTTGGGTTTTATTTAAGTTCACTGTGCATAGTCTTATAAGTGCTCATTGTCGGATCTGCCATCGTCAGCTCTCACCATATAACTCTTTCCAGATCCGTTTTGTCTTGCTCTCTGTATTGAAGCGCCAACTATGCTACCATTGAAGTCTATTAAAAAATAGACCTTTTACAAGTGCACCAAAAGAATGTAATGCCAGTCGTGTGCATTGGCAGTATCCATCAATGAGTTAATGGTCAAAGTTGGTGTTTGATTGCACTAAAGTGTTTTATAGCGCATCAAAGAGTTTTTCCATATCCAAGTATCAGAGCACAGGCCTCTTTTTAATCCTCCATTTCTTTCACCTCTAAGGTCCCAGCTCCCATTTTCACTTTTGTTCATCACAATGCTGATGTTTAAGGCTATTCTCTGGATTGCTGCCTGGCTGTTTCCTCACAGGTCTCTTCCCACTTGTCAAGTGTGCACTCAGTGAATATGCTCCTAATTTTGTCTGTGATACAATATATTGTCTGAAAGAATTTCAAAGCTATATGCAGGGGAAGTTGTTATCAAGATTGGAGCAGCCACAGAAACAGAGCTCAAAAATAATAATTTCAAATATGAGCACTAAAATTCTAAGCCGCCATTAAGGAAGAGATCAAAAACATTGTCGTTGGCTGGCTAAATATGTGGTGTCTGGATCCTCGCTGCTAGTCTCTCATTCGAAATAATAAGGGCCACCAATTTGGCCACAATTCCCAAATATAACACTGTGAGGATCTGCTGAAGGCAAGAGAAGACAACACTGTAAATGTTCAATCATTTGTTGTGTCTCTCCGTAGTGTCACAATCTTGTTGGCATTTCAACTTAATTGAAGCATTTAAAGTCCAAGTTGGTTGTGGAGGACAGAAGCTCCTCAAATTCTTCTCAAAGTTCCAAAGGCTGCGATTCAAAGCTAAGTCTTCTAAGATTTGAAAATTTTAATAATTGCTTTAACATTGAAGTTTTTTTTAGAAGCTTTCACTAGCCAAGTTTTAAATTTTGAGGAGATAAGGAATAAATTGTCATAGGGCAGTTGGATAGTGTCATTTTGTAAGCCCCTTCATTTCCAAGAGGTCTGAAGTTCAAAACTTGTCCCCTACAATAGGAATTAATTGGGAAACCGGAAAAATTAGCAATTTTTCTGTGTTTGTCATCATATCCAGGTCATCAGGTCAAATTTGTCCATGATACTTACTTTTTGGAAATTTGGCACTCCCCCACAATTCCAATGAGTACAAATATTTAGGGGTGCTAAAAACTTGTTCACCTAGTATATTTTAATTTACTTTGTAGCTTCTAAAATGTGTTTTGGAGAAATAAGGATGTAAAAACTAGTTTAAATGAAGTCATAGTGCAAAGACTCATCCACTCAGGAAATGTTTTGTATTTTCTAAGAACTATCAGTGTTACCCGACTCAAATCTTGTTATTTTGCATACTCCAACACACTACATACACAATGAGCACATTATGTTAAGATGGCATATTGTCTTTACAACTTCCTGTCAGCACAAATCAAGAGGCAAACGTGATTTCAGAATGTTGGAGATAGTTTAAGCCAATGTTTGTGTAGTTTTGCAATCAATACAAGATGTTGCGACAAGAAATCAATAGGTTGCAAGATCAATTACAAGATCAAACATCCAATGCCTCAACAGAAAATAAAGATGTTGTCAATAATGATGTTCCTTCTTCAAACATCCGGTCATAAGGAAGATTTGGTTGTTCTCCTTTCCTCATATCCTCTGGAATATCTGGAAAGCTCGTATTTCTGGTATTTCTGAAGACAAAAAACCTTCTCTTGCTAGACTTTTCAATCAGTTGTTTAAAGACATCGAACAGAATATGCTTAGCTTTAGACCTAATAATAAGGTCCATCAGAGTGTTGAAGATGTCAAAATATTGGGAAAATGGAAAATTCCCTTATTCATCAATATTCTTCCTAAAAATCCATGGATAGAACTATGATCAAGTGGAATCCCCTGTTTATAGGTGTTTTAAGCTCAACTTTGAGAGAGCATTCTTTAAGGGGAATCAAAGTAAGTTTGGAGGGTTTGCATTACAAGGCCAGAATGATCATATTATTGTTTGTGTATGTTGGGCCTATGGGGGTGAGATCTAACCATTACTCGGAGGCATTGGCTTCTCTGTGGGGCCTGAGACTTGCCAAATCCCTTAACATTCATAATTTACTTATTGAAGGGGACTCCATGAACATCATTAATTGTCTTAAATTATGACCCTTGCCAGCGAAGTGGTGACCATTAGCATGATCATTTCGAGGCCATTCAATTGACCAAGTCCTTCCCTATTTGCTCATATTATCAAACGTATAGAGAAGGAAATAAGCTTGATGACATAATGGCTAATATTGGAGTTTTGGCTAGGGATTTTAAAGTGTGGCACCAAGGTGAGGCACTTCCTCCAAATGTCTTACGCATCATAATTTATGATCAAGAGACATAAAGCCTTCTCGTGTGTAAGATTTCACCGAGAAAGATTAAGCAAGCTCTTCTTTTTAAATATCTTCAACTCCAACTCCAAGGGCATTAGAAAGTGGAAGAGAAATGGGTGCTTAGATCTCTCATGTTTATGGGGAGAATCACATAGTTCTTTTGACTTCTTTTGGCAATATGGGAGGAGAAATGTGCAGGGTCGAACCAATGAACAATGAGGATTAGAAACAAGACGCTAAACTTTGGGAGATTTTGGGCAAAGGTGGTCTCAACAACTTGAGAAGTGATTGTGTTTGTGGGTTTGAAATGCACCTCTCTTAGGAGTTTACAATAAAAACTAGAAAGATAGAAATGTCAACTACAAGGAAAGAGATTTTGACATCACAAAGGAACTCATTGTAATGTCCCCTTTCCTACGCCTAAGGCCTAAGGGCCAATTCGAGTCCAAGCCTTGTTCATACCCAAGGGGCTATGGACACTGGGAGTTATTGGGTATGAATATCTAGTCCATTTTGTTATAATTTTTCATTGACATGAGCGTAAAGTGTTTTGGAGGGACTAGATATTATGTTTTGTCGTTAGGAAGGGGCCACATGACACTTAATGTTTTAATTTTGCGTTGGGGGTCACATATGGACCATGGCGACTTAAAAGGGAAAAGTAACTTTTACTTTTCTTTTTGTCCTTCACTAAGGAAAAATCGACTTTTAGTTCGCTATTTTGAGGCTCTTTGCCTTAGAAAAAAATGAGATATAAGGAGTTGGGAGGAAAAAGTGAAAATCATTCTTGCATACACTATATTTTCTCTATGTGCAACTGTTGTTTGCAAATTTCCAGCTTGTGGAGTAAGATCCCACAAGGACCCTAGCTTCGGTGGTGAGAGATCCATCCCTAGCTAGCAGGGCATTCTTTGGTGGTGAAAGATCCATCCTAGTTTGTCATTTGGAGCTGTTTTCAGGGCTGTTTTGCAGAGATATTTTCAGAGGTTTTCAGAGGAAGGGTTTTGAGGGTTTTGGAGATATTTGGTGGAGAAAAGTAAAGGGTTTTCAGATCAGATTTACGGCAGCGATAAAAACAGGTTTTGGCATCATTCCTAGAGATTTTTCAGAGGGTTTTGATCATTTTCCAAGGGGGCGACTTACTTTGGAAGTTTGCAGCAATTTTTGGAGGGTTTCGGGTTGCCATTTTCAGATTTGAAGGTAGTATATGTAATTTCCAGAATTTCATAATTTTATCTTGCTTATTGGAGAAGTTACGAATTTTTGAAGTTTTACCACTGTTTAGGGCTTTTTGTAATTTTCTGGCAGCATTTTATTATTCAAAAAATCTCAAAATAATTTTCTTATGTTCTTTATAATATTAGCAAGCTCTCCTAAAAATTTCAAGTGATTTGAGTGAGTATTTTGAGAGATATCAATTTTCTTCAATTCGCTGCCCTAGCTGTTAAAAATCTGCAAAAACCAATATTTCATTTGCTGCAATTTTTTTCTATATTTTGTGTATCATTTCGTGGTATCCCACTAGGGATATTTCACTCATCGCCATTGTCACTGAGATCTTCATATGAAAGGGATTAAATTTTACAAAAAAAAAGAATGACGAGAGGCGAAAGAGAAGAAATTCCTCAATTGGGGAAAGGATTATTCATACTAAAGGTGGCTTCTGAGAGATTCACTGTCGCTTCCATATGACAGAGTGGGTCTCCTGCTGATGAAATTCATCACTTTAGATGGAAGATACAAGGTAATGCCATATTTTCACCTTGTTTTCCTAAATCATTTCAAAAGAAATGCTCTAGATAGTTTCCTTTTTCATTTTGCATTCCCTTGAGCACTCTATCAATCTGGTTAATTGGGGAAAGAGGGTTCACCCCCTTCACCATGTTGTCATTCTTATGATTTATAAGTACTTTTACGACCTCATTCTCCATCCTCACCCTCCCCTATCCCCCGCTCCTAGCTCTAAGGGTGCTCTTCCCTCCACCTCTCGCCCATGTCCCTAATCCCCCATCTGCTCCCTCTTCCTCTAAGCGATCTCTTGCCCCTTCCGTTGATCACATCCTTCAACGCAAATTGTCCAAAGGTACTTCAAAGAGTGGCTTCCTTCTTCTCCTCCCATTCAAGGTGAAGGTGAAGCTGCTCTAAGTGTCCTTGCCATCGATAAGAAGAATGTGGACCCTCCTAAATCCTCTGCTGTGAACTTAAGGACTGAGGTGGAGCTTCACAATGACATGATCAACTAGCTTCGTAAAGAGGTTAGAGACCTCAAGGACAAAATTAGAGGTTGTAAGATTGTTGTGGACAAAGTGGAAAAATGGATGACAAGCTGTTGGAGGAGATTAATAATAGGGTCTCTAAAATTGAAAAGGAACAAGAAAACATCAGGGTTAAACAATGTGATATGTTGTCTATCCTCAAAAGCAACATTGACCTCTTCACTCTTATCACTCACCACTGGAGGATAACAAGGGAAAAGAGAGAACTAAGAAAGATAACAACATCAAAGATATCAAAAATGGCTTGGAAAGCATCAAGAAGGCCTTCCTAAATTCCATGAAGTAAATCCTCGTTGTTGGTGCTTTTTCATTGGGAATTTGTTGGGTTTTGGTGTGTTTTTGTCATGTTTTGGCTGTGGTTCTACTATGGTTTTGTTGTGGTTTGGCTGAGCTTTTCTTGCAGTCTCATTTTGGTCCGGTTGTAGCTATCTCTCGAGCTTTAATGCTTTATCCTAGCTTTGGCCTTATTGTACCTGGGTAGGGTCCCAGTCAAAAAACCTTTTATCCTTAATAAAAACAAAATAAAAAATAAATGTTCCTTCTTCAAGTAGTTCAACTCAAAAGGTTGGTCAAGATAAAAATTCATTAAAGAAAAGTGTTGAGCACTGCGTCACACAAAAATGTTGTTGTGTCTAAATCAATAAGTGTGTTGTCAAAACCCATCATGGATACAATACCTATTAGTCCCCTTGTTGAATTTGCACTGTTGTGCGAGTCTGGGAGACAATGAAACACAACAAACATTGTATTGGTCTAGGTTTTATAGGTGTTGTGAATTTTCATATACCAGAATATTCCAAACCTATCAAATTTGTGTCCGGAGGTATTCTAAACAAAAGTTGAGTCTTCACCTATTGGTCAATCCAAAGTGAAATTGCCAAGTTGTCAAGTCAACCAAAACCAACTTGCACTAAAACCCATCAAGTCCAAAAATGTTTTCATTGTGGATGTCATGGTCATACCTCTAGTGTTTGTTTTGATCTCTATCATTGTCTATCATATGGTCAGCATACACATTCTGTTGAAAAATGATATCTAAAAGATCCACCTACCGAATCTATAAGGCATGTGCATTTTGGATGGATAAATCACTTGAGATGGCAATCAAAGACTTGTCTATTGTCAATTTCTTACAAGCGAGTACACTCCACTATATCAGATGATTAGCTCAGCCTTGCTGATATTGTTGAGCCTGGTTATGCGAGTGCAAATTCTATTGAACGACAACCTACTAAGAGAATTGTAAAGTTGCACCCTATTGCCACAGAGGATAATTATGCACTCAGTGCCTATGATTTCCCATTTTGATTGGGATATTGATGATGAGCACACTGAGACCGCTAGATATGCAACTCAATACAGATTATTTAAGGCTATGGATATTGTCTCTTGTTGATTATACTTTTGCACTTGAGTTGTAAGTTGAAAACCCGAAAGGGCGGCATACAAACTCTTCTCATTGAGTTGAAACCCGAAAAGGCAGCTTAATGCAGACTTGTGATGAAAACCCAAGAGGGCTTCCTTGAGTTATGCATTTTCATTACAGGATGATATGTGTTGTTCCAATTCCAGGGGGCTTTGCAGCAGCTTTATACACAGGTTTATGTATGGTGTTCTCCTGCCGGAGGGCCTTTGTAGCAGCTCTCCACTCTCATCTTATAGGGGGACATCAGGAAGATTCAGATTTCGAGATCTTCTATAGCATTGAGCAGCATAACGTGCACCACAATTTGTGCACAATTCGAGTTCTTTGAGCAAATACTTTATACATTGTAGCATATTGCAGATTATAGCATATAGCAGCATATCGTGCACCATTGCTTGTGCACTACAGTGAGTGATGATCAGACCAGCAATACATCAGAGATCGTACTTCATTCGGATGACTATGCATGGAGCTAGTTCATCCAATTTTGATAGTTTTTCTGCCATAGGAGCAATTTTATGTTTCGACATGTGTTTTCATTTGAGAGCATTGTGGATGGCAAGTGGTTCGCATTTTTTTCAGTGCATGCTTCAACACACTTTTGGGTTACTCATGGGTACAATCAGCCTGGGTTATTCAGTTTTCAGGAAATACAGTGTAGTTGCAACACACTTGGACTACTCATGGGCACAATCAACCTAGGTTCTCCAGTATTCACTCTCTTTGGCACATGGTTTATTTTGAGCATCATCTGCATCATGAAAATTGTAAAGGACAAATAACACATTAGACTTAGTCTTACAGGGGGTGTTAGAAATAATATCCTAATACTAAGTCTAATGTTCACCACTTTAATATTAGTGGTTGTAATTTATTGTAAATAATGCACACAAGGGAAGTTGAATGGTCATCCAAAAGATGAACCGAAGAGTCTCCCTTTGTGACTATTTATGCTTGTATGCATATGTGCATCATGAACAAGAGCTTTATTGAATACATGAGAGCTTCATTGAATATTTGTTTCTTGTCTAATTTTCCATCCATTTCATTCTGTGAATCTTTCTCTTACAAATTAATTCATATCCTAACATTGGTATCAGAGCGGGTTCTTCCAAATGAGAGTGCGTTTTTTTTTTCTCTACATAGAAGGCATTTGTTTGTTTTGTAAGAGTATAGAAAGCAATCCCACCATGCAGATACTCTAAGCTCGATTCAACATTTGAGCATAGCAATTCTCCAACGGTCACATTTTTTATCATGCATCGACGGTTGATTGCCTGACCTGCATTATTGGGTTTTATTTAAGTTCGCCATGCATAGAAGTGCTCATTGTCAGATCTGCCATTGTCAGCTCTCATCATATAACTCTTTCCAAATCCGTTTTGTCTTGCTCACTGTTTTGGGGATGGTGAGGGAACGTAGTGCAAATAGATATAGTGCTTGAAAATTTAGTTATAAAATAATACATAAGGAATAGCAAATGAAACTTTGAAATATTAAACACATTACATTGAACAATGAAAATGCCGAATATGAATATATTAATATTTAAATCATAATTTACATTCAAAATAATGATTACGTCCAAATTTCAAATACAATTGACCAATGCCACCTTGAATGGTTGATCAATGAAGACTTGGCACTTGCTCTTCAAGCTCTTGTTGTTGCTCTCCCTCTTGTTAATGCTCTCAACCTCTCACTCTTACAACCTTGATTGCTCTCACTCTTGCACTTGTAGCCTTGCTCAATGTTTTCAAGCTTTGATAGTGATTTGGAGTGAGGGTGTGAGGTTTATTTATAGTTTTTTTAGTACTTAAAGTGGAGGTGGGGCTCCATAAACTATTAGGGTTAGGCTTGGGGGCACAAACATCCAAAAGCATATTTTTATTTTTAAAAAGCACCTTTTTGGCATTTTTGGAGCAAGGGACGGCCACAAGTCTTTAGGACGGTCGAGGAACTTGGGAAAGTTTCCTCAAACTCTCGAGGACGTCCCAACGTCCCCAAAATGTCCCCTCTAAGACATAAACGTCCCAACTTTAGGGAAACATCCCAGAGATGTCCCCTACTCCCGGTGGTAGTGGTGGCACAGCAGAGGACAATTCCTAGACATCCCTCGGATGTCCCCATCCGCAGAAACGTTGTAATTTTGGGGGATCACATCCCCGTCGAACACCGGATTCATGTGTTGCTTTTGACATGATTGATCTAGACCTTCTACAATATTGCTTAGATGTAGAATTGTAGAAACATGACCATCTCATTTTCATAGCTTTAGTAAAATATGCCACATATCCCTTGAAGAAGTTTGGGATGACAGATTGCGATCCCTCTTCTACATCTATGGATTTCAGTCTAAAGTTGTCAGCTAAAAATGATTCACCATCAGTAGATGAATCACTCTACAGACAAATGGTGGGCAGCCTGATATATTTTATGTCCACACGGCAATCTTTCTCGGCTTTTGTCTCAGTCAAAGCGCATACACTATACATCAGCAAAACCCATTTTGCAATATGTCAAAGGAACTCCTGACTTTGGCATTTGTATTAGAGGACAAAAGATTGCTTAGATACACAAACTCTGATTAGGGAGGATTAGAAAATACTCGGAGGTACCAATGGGTATATTTTTTTCCTTTGGTTCAAGAGTTGTTTCGTGGCAGAGCAAGCTCCAGCACTTCCACTGAAGCATAGTATAAGGCAGCAGTGAATACCAGTTGTGAAGCAATTTAGCTACGTCAAATTTTCATTGATCTTCAACTTCCTTAGACTACACCTACTCCACTTTCCATTTTCTATGACAATCAGGGTGTATTGAAGTTGGTGAAGAATCTAGTATATCATGCTTGCACCAAACACATTGAGATTCATCTGCACCACATACGACAGTTCATTGATTATGGCGATATTTCTCTTCACTATTGTGCCTCTATGGAGCAACCTACAGATCTAATGACTAAACTTCTTGATAAAGTTTTATTTGTAAAATTTCAGGACAGATTTAGGGTAGCCTCCAATTTAGTCATTGAGTGGATGTTAAAACTATTACTTAGCTATTAGTTAGTTACAATTATCAACCTCCTCAACTATATAAGTAACTTCCTATTTGATTAACAAAAGACACACCAGATGAGTATGTCAATGTGCCTTTCAAGTGCCTTCCGTTTCTCTTCATTTTCTCTCTCATTCTTACTAACAGTGTTGCACAGTGCTGCAAAGTGCTGTGAGTGCCACACAATACTACAAGGTGTTGCGAGAAGTTGTGATTGCTTCAGGGTACTATGAGGTACTACGAGTGTGACACATTACTGCAAGCTGTTGCAAGATGCTACGAGTTGCTGCATAGAACGCGGAGTTGTGCCAAACAACATTGAGATCAAGCCTCAAAAATTTGACATCCAACAAGGAGGCAATGCCCAACAAACCCGCAAGGGCTAAGCCCTTGAGTCTTACACACTCCATATCTATCAGGTGAAGTGCATGATGTTGTCTTCTAAGTTGTGCAACATGTTCCCTACCGCTCTGCAGGAGGTGCATGATGCAAGGGACTGTGAGGTGATGCTCGAAATGCAGATGTTGTGCACATGTTCCCTGGTGTCGTGTAGGAGTGCATGATGCAAAGAGCTGCGAGGGGATGCACAAGTTACCAGGACACTCAAGGTAAGAGCTTGGGGTTGCACAGCTGTGCGCATATCACAGAGATTGATGCTGAGATTTTACTTCCACATTCATTCATTGGATGGAACATCCAAATATACATATTATTTTAGCACGTAGTAATATAACAATTCCATGATTCATACTGCAGTTCCATTTTCCATGCACTTTTGGCGATGTGTAGTCATTACAAGTTGCAGACTACTTTGCAGTTGACATTATTATTCTTTTATTAGGTTCAGACTTGGGATATGGTGCAAGTTGGTGGCAGATCATGTGTAATTTTAGAATTGAATAAGTTGCTTGGAGATTCAAGTACATTACTTGTCGCACCCTCAATCCAGCATTTCCAACAAGATTTCCAAAATTTATGTTCAGAGAAGCAGCAGTTGTAGAAGATCCAAATAGACCTACAAATGAGAAAGTAGAAATGCTGGGGCTGCGATTTATCGCAAGAGGCTGGTAACAGAACATGTGTAAAGTTTAACTTTTAAATGTTGCTCGGAGATGCAAATAAGTTGCTCATCTCACTATAACTCATTCAAGCATTTCCCGTAGTACTTCCAAAATCTAAGTGCGGAGAAGTAGAGGTTATACAAGTTCCAAATACAGACACAAAGAATGAAGCAGCAATGCCTAACGTATGATTGCTGAAAGAAACACAACCAAGACAATATTAATACCACAAATGTGTCATGCTATTAGTCAATTCTCTTTCATAGGACGGCCTCTGATAATCAGCAAATTTAATTTGTGCAAAACCATTATTAATGAATTTTCTCTCTGAATCTTATGGACTGTGACTATATCTTTTACACTATTAATGAATTTGTGTAATTTCAAATGTTACCAACTCAATTTCTGAATTAGAACATCAAATTTGTTCAGTAGTTGTGCCAAAATATTAGGCTGCCTGGATCTATAAATCATTCTGCACACTTCTTATCTAAAATCAGTTCAACATAATCTACCACAAGAATCCATATCAGAAACTTTGACTGTGTATGAGCGCTCTATACATCACACTTAGGGCAACTTCTCCATAAACAAACCCAAAATTTCTTCTGTGTTTGAGAACAATTTGTAAAGAGCAAATTGCATTGATTTCACCATTTGGATTTCGAATGACAATTAAAGCAACTTCAATTGCATAATAATCTATCTTGCAACCATTCAATAGCCTATACAATGTAGGAATTGTGGCGCAGAAAATCACAAATTGAACATCAATTGCTGTAAAACCTCTGAAACGTCCTCCAAAGCCCCCGCTATAAAAAAAATAGTACAGCTAAGCCCTGATCCACCATGACGAATTTCCAGAAATTTATCTTAAGAGATCAAAAATACTAGAAACAGCACATTATGATGCTGATTGAAGAAATTTAAAGGACCTTGACCTATTTATTCCAAGTATAACCCTCGGATGCCAAGGGGCAATTGAAACAAGGCAGCTCCAAATCCAGGACAGAACTGAATTCATTAAAATAGGAAATCCAAAATAATTCTACATCCATAAACACACCTCAACATAAAATTAAGCTAATTATTGCATTGTACACATGAACGGTATCAAAGCCACAACTATTTTCTGAATTCAGCATGTCAGATTTAACTTGTAGACTTAAAATAAGTGTGCAGGATTCAAATACCGAACAACAAATCACACTAACACCATAAGCTTACCTCGACATTTATCAGCGGGAAAACGCCCCTTCGTTCATGGCGACAATGGAACCGGGATTGAAAAAAAAACTAGGCTTGGCTTGGCTGGTAGTGAATTTAATTATTAGGTACCTATGATGCCTTCACTTCTGTCGTCCTGTAATCGTACTGTACCGCTTCTTTTGTCATTTATCTTTTCTGTTGGGTTTTATTTCGACCGGCTTTGCCGTTGTCGAAATCATGCAAAAGCCAAGAACTGGAAAAATAATAGTAGTTGCGCAGCCTGCATGTGGAGGACAAATAATGTTGCCAGTGATAATGGTTATTGAAATTTGTAAGTTATGTAAAGTATTAGCCGCTAATAAGTAGATTTAATGTGGTGGGAGAGGGAGGATCCCAATTAAGGGCAGGCCCACAAAGGACGGGAACTCTATCCTCGCATCCGAACCTTTTTAAGGGTGCCCATCACATGTGTGTAGGTACTCGTGGTATGGTGACAATGTGTTAGCGGGAGGCGCGGTGGTTATTTTTCATATTTTTAGGTTTAGGGTCTCCATCACAAAAGTACTTGGGGTATGGTGGCAATGCAGAGTTTTCTTTTATCTACAAAAAGTATAGATGAGCAAAGCGGAGATACCTACAATTTTGGCATGGAATCAAGGACGCCTATGTAAAAGACTAATTTTGTTTTATGGGAAAGTGAGTGGGAGTAAATCTCCCATTAAACATTGGAGTAAAAACGTATAATATAAAATTTGGACTTGATTGTGTAAATAAATATTGGTGTTATAATGAGAGATATTTTTAAAGAAATATGTGAGAAATAGATATCATAAAATAGGTTTAGATTTTAAAGTGAACAAAATTCAAAAACAAGGGAGCAAATAGACATTGCTCTCTAGAAGTATTAATGTACATTCCTTTCAATGAATGTGGACCCTTAGGGAAAAATTAATTTTTTTGTTGAATGTCTTTTGGGTTTAGAAGATTATTATGTAATCTCGTGTTTTATTCTTCCTTAAGAATTGTTTTCTATAAAAAGTTTTCACTTGTGTGTTTAGAGTGTTTTCAATGTGCGGGATTGTAGATTTGCGAGAGGCATTGGAACATACTCTTCATTTGGCGTTCTAATTCTTCCAAGTTCTCACGCATGGAGACTATGACATTGTGCAGGCGTAAATTGGCATCACGTTATTTAAATTGGCATCTTGTGACTTGAGGTGGACTACGCAACTCTAATTAATATGTTGCAATTCTCTCACGACTTGAGTGAAGCCACAAAAGGATAAACAAAGCGCTCAACATAGTTTGTAGGACATTGAATATTATAATCAAAGGTGTTGTGTTCGGGTTAAGATTTGCCTTTAAAATCTACCAAAGGACAAATAGAAGGCTTCTTGTAGTACATAGATTGTCGAGCATCATACATGATTTTGTAGACACTCAAATTTGGTAACTTATCCTTTGGCAATGACAAATTTGGCTTTATTCCTATGCTAAGACAAATGCTCACATTCGAGCCCGATCGGTATATTCTCTCTTTATCTTCCTTGACTTATTCACCTTTGTACACTAATTTGTAGTTCGTCCAAAGAATAATAATGAACTAAAGCAATAATTCAACCCCATGCATCATTCACAAACTCTAGCTTTTTCATCATTATCTTCTTGGGAAAATTATACAACTCAAAGCCATAGTGGAGTACGGTCATGCCCGACTGCATAATCTTGTACCTAACATCCAATGACTCTTTTTCCAATTTGAATATCTTATGTGTACCGTTCATCTTTCTAGGTTGGCCTTAATGCGAATGTTTAACCTACAAAATCCTATATATGCAAGTCAATTACACTTCATAACTCACTTGGAATTCTCATCGGCTCCCATTTCAATTATCAACATTAAAGCACTCAAGGCTCTCCAAAATCCTCTCCAAAGCAATTGCACATCAATCGAGCAACCACCACACATATCTAAAGCACTCAAACCATGTTCAAGAGTCTAGCTTCCTCCATTTCCAAGCATTCAAAGGTCTTGGAGCTATGTCTTCACAAGAGTAACTTGCTTTAAGCATTTCTAAAGGTCTTTAAAGGGCAAAAGGGATAGTTTAAGCATCTAAAGCACACCACATCACATTATTATTGTGTTGGGTACATTCTCTACTTTATAGTTAACCTATTATCTTTGTGTCAAGAGACATGAGGGCACCCAGGGGGTTGGCTTAGATATGCATGCACACTTACACTTACACTAGGAGAACTACATGAGGCTTGTTCCCACTTGAGGCGATGTAGTCTAGTACTTGGATTGATGCAATGAGTGTAACATCCCCATTTTAAGATACTAGAACAAGGGAAAAAAAAATTATATAATGTTCTTTTCGCTATGAATTATATAATTCAAACACACGTTCAAGTTTTAAAATTGTTCTCTCTCCTAAACAATACGGTTTGGGACACACAATTTCCTTTTAAAACTAATGTTCTCTGTTCACATATTTGTGATATGGAACACACATTGATGCCATTCAATCTTATAACATGATTCTATATGCTGCTTTGTAAATGACTCGAAGAACTCGCCGATCTCCCATTTTCATGGCTCGGAGTTTCAACGATCTCTCATTTCATGACTAAGCAACTACCGATCCTTCATGTTCATTCATTCATAGTATATTATATATACAAGTTCTCTTAACTGCTTCCGGTTATCGAAGTGATCCATTTAAGAAGCCTATTCGAATATACATTCATATCGATATTCATCGACATCCTGCATCTTAAATTAAGTGATTAGACAACGCAACCAAAGACTTGCGATACTTTGGCCAAAGATTTTCACATGCTTTGCATGATCATATTCCTGGATGTGATACACACCAATGGAATACATCCTTCACCTCACTTCACCTGTTATCTAGAATGGTCTTTCCTGGTTCCTACCAGTCCTTTCAATTTAAGGTCAGATTCAAACTTCCAATTTCCAACTAGCAATATGAACGAATATAGGAAGGCACTCATGGTAACTAAAGATACGCAGACATACGGTGTCGTTCCCCATGACTCCGTGTGTCTAGTTATCTTTAGTCCTCCGGAGTCACTCCGTATACGTGATCATACTCCTATCCCCAGCCAAGAACTTCACATTCAGCCTATGTATTCTTGATGATTTAATTCGGGAGGGCATTGTAATATGTCAGCTATAACATTGTGTCGTCATGAAGACCCCGTCTTCATGAAGACACCATGCTGTAGCTGGCGTATGTCAATGTCCTACGGAATCCTCCCATCGAGAGTACACATCCTGCTCAAGTGATTTGGATATGATCTTAATATTTAAGATCAACTTTCAGCAACCATGTTGATCCTTTATCCTCGTTCCCGTTACAGTTGTATATAGCTAAGAGAGACTAAATCCATCTTCTAGCTTGCTATGCATCTTCTCCTTCGTACCGAAGGGTTGCATTTTCTCTACTTGGTTCTCTTCTTAATCATTGGATTAAGCAGCCCGTTACCGACGGACGTGATAAGTTTAACCTATTAAACTTAACCAAGTTTTTCACAACTGTAACTAAATTCAGAATTCCAGCTTATTAGACGTCATTTAAACGAGGTCTAATTCCCAATAAATGTATTCATTTATTCTCCTTAACCTTACATAGTTAAGGTCCATTAGCCCTGGATATATTTATCCCATATCCTTTCTTTCTGAATTTAACATACGAGGCTATTAATGGAGTTCGAAAACGAAGTTCGGTTACTCCTAAGTTAATTGATATTCCTTAGCTTCCAAGCTAATCCTGAATACCTATCAGTTATGGAATCATATTCTTCCTAATCCTTTTAATGTCAATTAAAAATTCATCTTAACCCAAAGTATGAACTAATTGCACATTTCAACTTAAAAGTTGCATTTAGGTAAGAATAGATATCAGTTCCTTTTAAATCCATCCAAGGACAATTAAATAATTCCCAATCAAGAAATAACATTATATTTCCAATTTAATCAACAATATCAAACTGATATAGTTATTAAAATATCACACTTGTATTTGTATTCATCAATCCATTTCATAATCCATACATCTGCCAATCCAACTGACTGGACTTTGTTTATATAAAACATCATTACAACTCATAGATAGAAGAATGTACTTTCTTCTTTTCACAATTCCTCGTAGAGGAATAATAACTAACAAATACAATTCATCTTCAGACAATCAAAAGAAGCATCGAAAACACCATGTCTTCGTTTTAATCAAGTTCCATCTCGCAAAATTTCTTGCAGGTCGGGTTCATTATCAATCGAGCATATTAAGCACTTGTCATTAAAATGAGGTGCTTCTAATTAACTGTCTCAATAAAAGAACCCTGCTTTTATGAAACGACAGTAAGAACATCAATCAAGAATTAAGCATCAAAAGAATGGACAACATAACAACTGAACCATCTAAATACCATCCCAATCAGCCAAAGAATTGTTGTCCTATTTCCCACATAACCATACAAGAAGCAATTTCCTTCAAAGTTCCAGATTACAACATTTGTAAAGTTTATTATAACATAACTGTTATCCTTTCCATTCCTTTCATTAGTAATAAATGCAAAGGGTAAAAACTAACTGAAATGTAAACCAATTACTTTCCTTTCAGTTCATGCATCTCATTTGATTCCAAGCAATCAAGTACAGACGAGAAAGCAAACAACAATAAATATAGTTGCTCATACCCAAGCAATACAAAATTCGTTCTTAAACGATTACAGATTTCCAACTGTATGAGAGAAGAAAAGATCATTTTTCCAAGTTATCCATCCACATTCCTATTCTTTCCTCATGACTGTCCTAAAAATTGAATCCAAACGAGACACAAATCAAGATAACAGTTCAGAGTGAAACTTACAAAATCCATTTGGAATTCACTTTCCAGCAGCAAGAATAATTTCATTCATAATCAGCTTTAAATGAAAACAAGGATGAATTTATCGTCCTTATCAATACTTCATTTAAATCAGGCTCATACGAATACCAAAAACAGGTTAGTAAAACATCGTATTCATCATAGAACAAGCAGTATAAGGATGCATACTATGTACTTGCTGTACTAGAAGATTCCATACTTCTTTCACTGTAATTTTAACCAAATAAACAGTTACACGATCACGTAATCACTTATTCACATGACCTTCTATATCCATGAATGCATACAGTTCATAATAACAATTTGCACATTGTTGTTACCTACAGCAAGACCAATTCATATGCACAGTAAAGCTCTATGATTGCTATTTCCAGAATTCAAACAACAAAAAGAGAAAATTTCATTCCTTTAACCTTTCAATAAGAAAACAACCATTTTCTTCAAACTCAACAAGAATTATTCAGGTCGATTTCATTTCTTTTAAATGACTGTGCAAAATCAGAATTCCTACGAAACATTTCAATATTCCGTTTGTACTGAAAAACACAGCACTCAGGAAATTAATCAAAATATCACTGTCACTTCCGTCAAGCCGAATCCAAGTGATCAAAGAAACCCAATTATTATTTCTTCAGAATTAAAAACAACAGAAGGAAGAACTCATTTCTTTAATAATTCCAGAAAAGAAACGATCATTTTCTTCAAAATGTGATAAGAACACCCTAGTCGTGTTTACTTCATACTGACAGCTCAAACCCATCTCGACAGTAGAACAATTGTTCAATAATGAAAAACAAACATTTCTACCCGAAATCCATTTTTCAAGTTCATAATGATATGCAAAACTTTAGAATGCAATAATCAGTTATCAATACCTCTATCAAGGCAAACCCGCATAGGGTGTTAAATGCGTAAGCTTGGTACAGTCAAGACAGACCCAAACAACAAAACAAATTTTCATGTTTTTCTTCCTTTGCACAGCAATCCAAAGTCAAGTGCGTTTTCACGATGACAGTCTGAGTTAGAAGCTCAACCGCATCCATAAAACACTATAAAATCGACTTTCCATCACAGCAAGAAGACAACATAATTCATTCATTGCACAGAAAATACAAAGCCAAGTTTGTAATCGTGTCCACAGTTCGAACAGGAAGACCGAACAACATCAATAAAACACAACAAAATCATCCTACCCTCACAGCAAGGATAAACACAATTCATTAATAAGTTCAGAAGGAAAACAGTTGCCTTCTCCTACTTTCACGAATACCCAAAACTTATTCGTTCATTTCTTATGCAAGAAAAAGGAACAACAATAAAAATATTACCATTACTTCCTTCAAATCGAGTTCATATGCTCAAATAAAACCCAAATGCTATTTCCATCAAAATCCAAAACAAAGAAGGAAAAGGATCTTATTTCCTTTTAAAAATTTCAGTATAGAAACAACATCAAACAACTCGCACATCCTGTACAGTTTTTATCACTTAAGTTCATATAGCAAAAGAACAATTGCTCAACACTGAAAGATAACTCCTACATGCATGCGGTTCCATTTTTTTTTAAGAATGACTTTCCTATACAGTCGAATAAACCAACTCAATATAACAGTATTACCAACTCAAATATTTGCAAGGGCAGTGTAATCACAACAACAAGAAAACGATTCTACCCAAATCATTTCCAAAAATGACAGCAAAAATCGACTAACCCAATCATCTCAAACATGACAACAATCAAATAAATCCAAAACCCCCTTCATTAGAAGAGCAGGGTTGTTTTAATGAGACGTTTAAGCAAAGCAAGTGTTTTAAAGAGAAGGGCTTAACATGCCTGCAAATTCTTCCTCGAAACTCGAAGAAAACCGCGTCTACAGAAGGTGTTTCCTTCCACGGCGACAACACGAGCTTCCCAACAATCACCTTCCTCTACAGGCTCAGCAAACAGCCTCCGATTTCCAAAGAAACAGTGATAAAACCAAACACAACTGGTTCGACTGAACCAAGCAAAAACCAAATGCAGAGCAACTTCACAAAAATCCGAACAACACAATAAACAATCAAAATTCCTCCATACTCTTTCCAAGGCGAGCTGGTCGCGAAGACCGAGAAATTAATTGCATTAAAGGCTCTTCCTTTTCCCTATTTTCTCACGCCACCACCGACTTGGGTTGGCGAACCATCAATTTCAAATTTTGCATGCAAACCAAGTTTAGCTTCATAACCAACTAGATACCTCTAGTTTTTCCCTGTTCCCGCCAAACTGGCGCTGTCCACGTAAGGACTTCACATTAATTGCCATTAAACACCCTTTCATCCTTATCCTTTCCCATGGGTCTGTGCATCCCCTTCTAGGTTAGGATTAGTTTAGGATTAGCAATAGTGTTCGACCTAGGTCATAGCCTAGTTCTTAGGTTAATAGAACTTAGGTCTATTTTCACCTTTTTAGAATTTAAAAATCCACTTAGGATAGTAGTTTAGGATGTAAGGTAGAACTTAGGATTAGATTAGGATCTAATTTCCCCTTAACACCTAACATTTAATTAATCAACTTCCAGTCAAGTCTTCCCAACTGACTTCCAATTTCAACACTGTGCAGGACATTTCGTCCTTCGTTAACATACCTGAGCCACCCGTATCCAGGCATTTCTCACCTTACGAGGTCTCACGTTACGACAGTGTATGGTTCATGAATCGAACCTTTTCCGTTGGCATCTACGTGCCAACTGTTCATACCGAAATCAGGTGCTACACATTTATATCAACCTTCAATTCGGTTCAAGAGTAAATCGACAAAACGATTACAAGAAGGCCACAACATATAGAGTTCAGCAAGCATACGACAAATTTGTCGTCACATCAGCAAACACACAAGTAACAATAACTGTTGTCTCATGCAAATAAATTACAGTATGCAAGAATCCAAATTAGCAACACATTCCCTTAAGATCAAAATATATCTTAACATGTTTGCCTTCATTTCAGCAGTTACAACAGTATGAAAAATAATCACCAAGATAACTTACAAAAATCAGGGTGTTACAATGAGGGTTGACTACCAAGGGTAGTCCAACCTTACTCATGCACATTGATTTTTCCTTTTAGTTATCTAATGTTTTAATGAATTTTTCTACAAGTATCAAGGGTTTTTACTTGTTACAAGTGTTTAGGGTTTTTACTTGTTGCAGGTGATGTCGAAGTTGTGTCAGCCCTAATGATGGACATCAACACTTGGTTCCAGGAAACTAGAAGGTAATTTAATTTGCATAACCCCACTATGCACAAGTCCAAGATCGTACATAAGAATTCGGGATTGTGTAGAACCACCAAGACGATACAATAATTGTATGATCCTACATCATAGTAGTTTCTAGTTCTAATTTTAGAGATGAAGCATTTACGTATTTAGAAAATTTATATCATCCAGTCTACTCATCCAAATCATTTTGGTACCAATTGTTTTGCAACTAAGTTCTTATCTCTATGTGTGTTTCAAGTAATCGATATATCGTTCTAGCATAGTTTCAAGTATTAATGCTTTGTTCTAAATGTGTATGCTTAATGTTTATTAATTAATTTGGAATAATTATCATATAACATTATTTGACATATCCTAATTCCCTACTTCCCCTAGCTAATTAAGAAATGGTTAAAACATTTGGTGAACTTAATGTGAATTGAACATGCAAGATTTTGTCAAAACCTTAGTTTTTCTAAGGTTTCATTTTCATATTTGTATATGTTTTTCTTCTATGCCTTTTTGGTGCATCAATAGGCTTAACCATCTACCTATTAAGCATATTGAGATTTCTCTTCCTAAATGCATAAGGCAAGTTATTATGGCATCATCCTCTCCTCATGTCCATCGCATTCCTCTTTTGCTTGATCCTAATTCCCACGAGGTCTCTTATGACACTAATGGCATACATAGTGAACAACATTCTAATTATGACAAGAATGAAGATGATGGTGTGGATCTCGAACAATTTGAAACGATCTTTATTTTTTATCACAACTATGTGATAACCCTCGTCATATTGAGCATATTATCCAGCTCCTTCTCGTTACTAATTTATCTCGTGATCAACCTTCTAATGAAACAACTCTTTTAAGGTGCCTCATCCTACATTGTTTATTATGGTTATTGTTGGCTATTGAATTTGTCAAATGTGCCCAAGAGCCCCAACTGATATGTTTGGCATATCAACAACAATGGGAATGTCTCGAGGCATGGAACCTGGACTCCTTGGAATAAACCTCCAAAGTGAAGGAAGACTTCATATTTCTAAATTATCGTAATGTTTATACTACCTCTAAAACAAGCTAACAAATACAAGGGGAAAATGAGAGGAGAAAGCAATTGAAAAAAGTGGTGATACACCGGAAATTAGGGATTTCTCTTCTTATACTAAGGATAGAGGAAAGAGGACAAAACACATTTCCAAAGGGCATATACAAGCCATAATTAACCCTACATTTAAATGTCTCTCACTATGTGCATTGATGTCACAAGTGTACTAAACCATGTAACTACACCCACATAAAATATATCACACACAAGAGGAAGGGCAAAGAGTAATAACATAATTTAGAGGTAAAATGTAATGTTATGTTGTGGAGCCTATTTTTTTATGTGTGGAAGTGTTGAAGACTATACAATAAAAGTATTGTACTCCATCCACAGTTTTCTCACCGGGTTTGAGGCCGGCCAAAGCCCCGAGCGGGGGTTTGGGAGAGAAAAAAATGGCTTGAAAAACATGTCCGATATATCTCGGAAACGTGCTCTTCTCATATGGGCAGGATTTTTGATCCATAGGTTTATGGGGTAGTTTTGGCCCATGGTTTTGGTACCCATGGTATTGTAAAATTGCTTAAGCAGTTGCCTATTAATGTACTTTTGATAGGTGAGACATATCATTGTAGATGTGTGTGAATTCAAGAGAGTTTGTTGAGCACAGCTCCAAACAGATCTGGTATTATATTGAGAGAGAGGTGGCTTGTAATAAAATATGAGCAAGTGATTCTTGGTGGACGTAGCCCAAATTGGGTGAACCACATTAAATACTATCTCTATATTGTGTTCTTTTATTTTATGCACTTTATTTCAGATCTGTAATATTTTTTGCATATTAGTTTCTACTATTGTGATTCTGTGGGATTGTTCTACATATTTTATCCCTTATTTCCTAACATGTAAGCCACAACAACATCATATTAATGCTTTAAGAGATGCACAACCTGCTACAAAAGTGAAAGATGCACACACTAGGTTCATCGCACAAGTTCAAAAACAAAGGTTTGCAAATCATAATGCATAGCCACCCAAAATGGGAGAGTACCTTTGCATTTGAGGAGGATCTAAATTACAATATGCATGGCTATATTTATAGAAAATGATAATAGAGAAGAGGAGAAGTGGATCAAGAATATGTTATTTCTCATGTTTATCTCGCTTCATAATGATCATGATGTTCAAAAATATGCTCAACTCAAAATATATGAATAAAACCACCTCAAAGCATATTCTAGGATATTTACCTAACTAAAACAAGCATGTTTGATTGAGAAAGATCACCACTAACATTCATGATTTGAATACCTAGGAAAAACAACAACTAACACTTATGTTTGTAAGTTATTCTCAAAACATAGCAAATGATGACCTAAAACTATTCCCAACAAGTAACGCTTATCAAGGGCTTTCCAACGAGACCAATCTCGCTTGATTTGGTGGTCTTGAGAAAATGTTATGACCATTGAAAACTCCCCATGACCATGTTAATTTTAGCCTCATAGTCGATTCTACCATGCATCCCCTTCTCATTGGTTACATGTTCTGGTACTTCACTCAAGATTTGTCACATGACCGCTTTTCATTGGCTATAAGCTCTTGGGTTAGAAATATAAATGACGCCGATGAGGCCATCAAATTTAACTTAGCAATCACTTCATGTATGCGTCCTCATCTCATTGGCTATGGGCTCACGAGGTCTCCATTTCTTCTCTCTAACTCTTCCTTAGTCTCTATCTACCTTGGAAATGATGACCCATCACTGGGATACTTGTCATTATTCCATACTCAAAAATTATGCCACATGACACCCCATGACAAGTTTCATGTGTCTCCATATCACTTGTTACAGTATCTTGAAGTCTTTATTTCCTCTCTCCATTGGCTTATAAACCCCTATATGTAGATTGTCATGATTGGTCCATTTGGGATCCTGTCATTAGTGACATGTGGCACCACTTATGGGCACTCATGCTCTTTCTATTTTTACACCCTACTTGGCTCAATTGATTTTACCTAGAAACCCAACTCTCTAGGATTGGTCCACATGGACGAATCATGGATTTTTGTTTTGGGTCACATGTTGTAGTTTCATTTTCTATGGGCCCTCATCTTTTCCTCATGTATTCACCAATTTTTAATTTTTTTCACTCTTATGACCGCTAAATCCAAGGGATTGTGTCATGTGTCCTCGTTACAATCATTTTCCTCTTTACCTTAGGTGTTTTCCAATTTAGCAAAAGTGTTAAGTCGTGGATCCTTTCTTCCATCAAGTAAGGGAGAAATTTCATATATAAACACTTAATATTTTCCCTCCCGTGAATGTGGGATTTATCCCCAAGTTGAAATATAAAACAACCACCATTGTTTGAAATTTGAATGCATACTGTAAACTCGGGCATTAAAAACTTCTCCAATGTCTCAATCCTACTGTCAAGACATCAGATGCTTAAAAGATCCCACTTGCTAATCGTAAAGTGAAGCAAGATTGAATCTCCCAAGAGCTAACTATAAAACACTACAAATAATTCAAGGATGTCCTAAGATGAATGTGAAAGCAAGTAAGAGCTCAAATCTATCTAAGGCATGTGCAAACTATTAAAAACTTCTTTTAGTTGAGAACATAACCCAAAGGTGATTGTGAAGCTATGAAAAGATCTCAAAAGGTGACAAAAATAGAGTACACACTATTAGAAGTTTAAAAATTGCAACCATCCAAAATAAACCATGAGCATAATTAAAAACACGAGAAAAAGGCTAAACATTTGATCAGGTTGCTCAAAATGAAGCATTGTGCTCATTTTGACAACAATTTCATCTTATATTCATACATCACCAACGAGTATATCTTTGGGGGCAACTAGTGCCCCACCTCACAATATTAATATGTCTATGTCTATGTCCACTATTATTCTTATATCACCTTTATACATCGATAGTGGTTTTCATGATTCTTCTTATATCACACAAAATCTTCAAGCCCTTGTTCATAGTTTACAAACTCAATTTTTTCAATTACAATAAGGTTCCTATACATCCATTCATAGCGTGAACTCTACTCAATTGCTTCATAAACCCAGTTGCACCTGAAGTGGCTTCTTATGTCTTGCATGTGGGTGTTGTTACTCCTACGCTTCCTATTTTTTATGGCAAGGGTGATCTTGAAGAGAACCTCCGTGCCTTCCATGTTGCTTAGTTGGATTATGCTTACAATGACACATTACTTACCAATTTTTTTCCTAAAAGTATCAAGGAGTTTGCATTATAATGGATTTATGATCTCCTCATTCATTTACTTTGGGAATTTACCCCTTTTGAGAATATTTGGACATAGTTGCAAATGCAAAACTCAATAAACTTGTATTCTTTATCATTCATACAAGACATTACAAACTTAGATGAGATATTGCTCTGCTTTATAGGAGGTTGTTCTAACAACACTCCTCACATTATTCATTTACGTGAATTTGGTTTAACCACCAAATCACACTCAAATAACTATATGAGTTGTTATTACAACTCATTTACATCACTTTATTATAGTTACCATTATGTAAATATAATTAGCTCATACATTATAATCTAACTCTCACAATAATAATAACGTGAACACTATATATTTCCTAACATTCCCTCTTAGTGCGAACATGGGAAGAACATCAATCTCATACTTTTAACTTGTTGCCTTTATGTTTGCTCATGATTTGGATGGTTCTTCAAGACTACCAACAACTTGCACATACTGAGATGGTTTCATAGACACCCAACGAACCAAACATACATATGGTTTTACAAGACAACCAACAACTACAATATCATGATGCTGCAATACCTCATTAATTATAATAACTATCTTACATCAAGAGAAAATACATAGGAATTGCTCACACATGAACATGAATAATTTCACATTACATCTCATTAGCGTAGATGATTTGATGCATAATGGAAATGGAATATTTGTATTATATTCCCCAAGAATGTGAAATTTCCATTTATTCATCAAATCACACAAATTAGAACTCTTAAATAAATCATATTGAAAATAAGAACAATGAAACCACAACTAAAATCAAAACACACATAAAAAATGCCACCACGTCTTCACGTGGCCCCATCGTTGGTGACTAATAAGAAGTCGATGATCGAACTCCAACCTCATATGCCTCCACCCTCCAAAGGTGACATGCTACTTACTCAGCCTAAATGAAATTTGAAGCTCAAATTTGCATTGTCTTCTATCGAGAGGGCTTCCCCACCAATTTCACTTTGCACCAATGAAATTCCAAAACGAGATTTTAGGGCGAAACCCCTAGTGGAGGTCTATGGGGTGGGGGCCCTATCTCTCTATGGGGGCATGCCCTGATGTCGCCTATCGATTGGGTGCCGACTAGAGATAGTCCCCCTCGACTGTATAGATAGATGGTAAGGATCAACATCCCTTGCATGGTCTCGGGGAAGTACCCTCTGCATTCTCGTAATGCCCTGATTTTTGTAAGTTATCATGGTAATTACTTTCTTGATGTTGTAACTGCTGAAATGAAGGCAAACATGTTAAGATATATATTTTGATCTTAAGGGAATGTGTTGCTAATCTGGATTCTTGCATGCTGTAATTTGTTTACATGGGACAACAGTTATTGTTGCTTGTATGTTTGCTGATGTGACGACAAATTGTCGTATGCTTGTTGAACTCTATTCGCTGATTGACAACACACCTTGAATCAATTCCATTGATCCAAAGTATGTTGTGGCCTTCTTGTGATCGCTTTGACGATTTACTCTTGAACCGAACTGAAGGTTGATATAAATGTGCAGCACCTGATTTCAGGTATGAACAGCTGGCACGTAGATGCCAACGACAAAGGTTCGATTCACGAACCATACACTGTCGTAACATGAGACCTCGTAAGGCGGGAAATGCCTGGATACGGGTGGCTCTGGCATGTGAAACGAAGGATGAAACGTCCTGCACAAAGCATTGACTTGAATGTCAGTTGGAAGACTTGTTTGGGAGTCGATTAATTAGTGTTAGGTGTTAGAGGGAATTAGATCCTAATCTAATCCTAAGTTCTACCTTACATCCTAAACTACTATCCTAAGTGGATTTTTAAATTCTAAAATGATAAACATAGACCTAAGTTCTATTAACCTAAAGACTAGGCGGTGACCTAGGTTTGAACACTATTGCTAATCCTAAACTAATCCTAACCTAGAAGGGGACGCACAGACCCATGGGAAAGGATAAGGATGAAAGGAATTAAATGGCAATTAATGTGAGTCCTTGCGTGGACAGCGCCAAGTTTGGTGGGAACAGGAAAAAGGTGGAGGTATCTAGTTGGTCATGGAACTAAACTTGGTTTTGCATGCAAAATTTGAAATTGGGAGTTTGCCAACCCAAGTCGGCGGTGGCGTGAGAAAATAGGAAAAGGCAGAGCCTTTAATGCATTTAATTTTTTTGGTCTTCGTGACCAGTCCGCCTTGGAAAGAGTATGGAGGAATTTTGATTGTTTATTGTGTTGTTCGGATTTTTGAGAAGTTGCTCTGCATTTGGTTTTTGCTTGGTTCAGTCGAACCAGTTGCGTTTGGTTTCTATCACTATTTCTTTGGAAATCGGAGGTTGTTTGCTGAGCCTGTAGAGGAAGGTGATTGTTGGGAAGCTCGTGCTATCGCCGTGGAAGGAAACACCTTCTGTAAACATGGTTTTCTTCGAGTTTCGAGGAAGAATTTGCAGGCATGTTAAGCCCTTCTCTTTAAAACACTTGCTTTACTTAAGCGTCTCATTAAAACAACCCTGCTCTTCTGATGAAGGGGGTTTTGGGTTTTATTTGATTGTTGCCATGTTTGAAATGATTGGGTAGAATTGTTTTCTTGCTGTTGTGATTTGATCTGTCTTTGCATAAATTTGAGTTGGAAATACGAACTTGCTGTGTTGGTTTGTTTGACAGTTTTGGGGAATTTGAAATGGGTATTTCTGTTAATGTTTATATGAAAACTGTACAGGCAGTATGAGTTGTTTTCATTGCTGTGCAATCGTTCTTTTGCTATATGAACTTGAATGATAAAATCTCTACAGGCTGTGTGAGTTGTTTGACGTTGTTTTAATGAAATTTTTAAAAGGAAATAAGACCCTTTTTCCTTCTGTTGTTTTGGGTTTAGAAGGAAATAGCATTTTTGGATTTTAAAGGAACTGGCATTTGAGTTTTATTTGAGCATTACGAGCTCGGTTAGAAGGAAATGATAGTAATATAATTATTGTTGTGCTTCTTCTTTTGTATAAATGGACGAATACGACTTGGGTATTCGTGGGAGTTGGAAAAAGAAATTGTTTTTCTTCTGAACTTATAAATGATTACATTCTTTTCTTGTTGTGATGGAAGGTTGATTTTGTTGTGTTTTATGGAAGCAATTTGATCTTCCAGTTCGGACTGTAGTCGTGAAAACGAGCTTGGCTTTGTATTTCTGCAATGAATGAATTATGTTGTTTTCTTGCTGTGATGGAAGTTGATTTTATAGTGTTTTATGGATGCGGTTGATCTTCTACTCAGACTGTCATCGTGAAAACGCACTTGACTTTGGATTGCTGTGCAAAGGAAGAAATGCATGGGAATTTGTCTTCATTGTTTGGGTCTGTCTTGACTGTACCTTGTTGTGCATCTGATATCCTATGCGGGTTTTCATTAATAAGGGTATTGTTGTATGAAAATTGCATTTTGGGTTCTGTACATCATTGTGAATAGAAAAATGGATTTCGGGTAGAAACATTTGTTGGCAAGGAATTCAAATTGGGTATTCATTGCTTATGGTATATTGAATTGAAACAGTTCAGGCTATGTGAGTTTGCTATTCATTGTTGAACGATTGTTCAGTTGTCATTATGAGTTGAGCTGTCATGGTAAGATAAACACGATTTGGGTGTTTTATTACATTTTTAAGAAGATGATTGTTTCTTTATTGAAGGTAGAGGGATACGAGTTCTTCCTTTCTCTGCTGTTTTAGATTTTGATAGAAACAGTAATTGGGTTTATTGAACTTTATAAGTTCGGATTGTTGGAAGTGACAGCGGTATTTAGATTATTTTCCTGAGTGCTGTGTTTTTCTGTACAAATGGAATATTTAAATGTTTCTTGCGGTCTCCGATTTTACACAGTCATTTAAAAGAAATGAAATCGACCTGAATAATTCTTGTTGAGTTTGAAGAAAATGGTTGTTTTCTTATTGAAAGGTTAAAGGAATGAATTCTTCTCTTCTTGCTGTTTGAATTCTGGAAACAACATTAGAGCTTTTCTGTGCATTATGAATTGGACTTGCTGTAGGTAACAACAAGGTGCAAATGAATATTTATGAACTGTATGCGTTCATGGATATAGAAGGTCATGCGAATAATTGATTACGTGATTGTATAACTATTTATTTGGTTAAAAATACAGTGAAAGAAGTATGGAATCTTCTAGTACAGTAAGTACATAGTATGCATCTTTATACTGCTTGTTCTATGATAATACAATGTTTTACTAACCTGTTTATGGCATTCGTATGAGCCTGAATTAAATGAAGTATTGATAAGGATGATAAGTTCTTCCTTGTTTTCATTTAAAGCTGATTATGAATGAAATTATTCTTGCTGCTGGAAAGTGAATTCCGAATGGATTTTGTAAGTTTCACTCGAATCGTTATCTTGATTTGTGTCTCGTTTGGATTCAATTTTTAGGACAGTCATGAGGAAAGAAATAGGAATGTGAATGGAAAACTTGGAAAAATGATCTTTTCTTCTCTCATACAGTTGGAAATCTGTAATCGTTTAGGAACGAATTTGTATTGCTTGGGTATAAGCAACTATATTTATTGTTGTTTGCTTTCTCGTCTGTACTTGATTGCTTGGAATCAAATGAGATGCATGAACTGAAAGGAAAGTAATTGGTTTACATTTCAGTTAGATTTTATCCTTTGCATTTATTACTAATGAAAGGAAATGGAATTGATAGCCGTTATGTTATAACAACAGTATGATTACTTGTATTCCTAATCTTTACAAATGTTGTAATCTGGAACTTTTGAAGGAAATTGCTTCTTGTAACGGTTATGTGGGAAATAGGACAACAATTCTTTTCTGATTGGGATGGTATTTAGATGGTTCAGTTGTCATACTGTTCATTCTTTTGATACTTAATTCTTGATTGATGTTCATACTGTCGTTTCATAAAAGCAGGGTTCTTTTATTGAGACAGTTAATTAGAAGCACCTCATTTTAATGACAAGTGCTTAATATGCTCAGTTCAATGAACTGACCCGTGCAAGTAATTTTGCAGATGGAACTTGATTAAAACGAAGACATGGCTGTTTTCTGATGCTTCTTTTGATTGTTTGAAGATGAATTGTATTTGTTAGTTATTATTCCTCTACGAGGAATTGTGAAAAGAAGAAAGTACATTCTTCTATCTATGAGTTGTAATGATGTTTTATATAAACAAAGTCCAGTCAGTTGGATTGGCAGATGTATGGATTATGAAATGGATTGATGAATACAAATACAAGTGTGATATTTTAATAACTATATCAGTTTGATATTGTTGATTAAATTGGAAATATAATGTTATTTCTTGATTGGGAATTATTTAATTGTCCTTGGATGGATTTAAAAGGAACTGATATCTATTCTTACCTAAATGCAACTTTTAAGTTGAAATGTGCAATTAGTTCATACTTTGGGTTAAGATGAATTTTTAATTGACATTAAAAAGGATTAGGAAGAACATGATTCCATAACTGATAGGTATTCAGGATTAGCTTGGAAGCTAAGGAATATCAATTAATTTAGGAGTAACCGAACTTCGTTTTCGAACTCCATTAATAGCCTCGTATGTTAAATTCAGAAAGAAAGGATATGGGATAAATATATCCAGGGCTAATGGACCTTAACTATGTAAGGTTAAGGAGAATAAATGAATACATTTATTGGGAATTAGACCTCGTTTAAATGACGTCTAATAAGTCGGAATTGGAATTTGAATTTAGTTACAATTGTGAAAAACTTGGTTAAGTTTAATAGGTTAAACTTATCACGCCTATCGGTAATGGGCCGCTTAATCCAATGATTAAGAAGAGAACCAAGTAGAGAAAATGCAACCCTTCGCATATGAAGGAGAAGATGCATAATAAGCTAAGAACGGATTTAGTCTCTCTTAGCTACATAGTTAATCTGTTGTTGTTGAGACTCACAAAGACCCCTAAGCCCTCTCGCATCCGGGGTGCTTTGTGAGTATGCAACAACAACAATCGTAATAACAGAAATGAGGATAAAGAATCATCATGGTTCTTTGAAAGTTGATCTTAAATATTAAGATCATATCCAAATCACTTGAGCGGGATGTGTACTCGATGGGAGGATTCCGTAGGACATTGACATATGCCGCCTATAAAGACGGTGTCTTCATGAAGATGGGGTCTTCATGACGACACAATGTTATAGCTGACATATTACAATGCCTTCCCGAATTAAATCATCAAGAATACATAGGTGAATGTTAAGTTCTTGGTGGGAGGGATAGGAGTATGATCACGTATACGAGTGACTCAGGAGGACTAAAGATAACTAGACACATGGAGTCGTGGGGAACGACACCGTATGTCCGCTTATCCTTAGTTACCATGAGTGGCTTCCTATATTCGTTCATATTGCTAGTCAGAAATTGGAAGTTAGAATTTGACCTTAAATTAAAAGGATCGTGGTAGGAACCAGAAAGACCATTCTAGATAACAGTGAAGTGAGGTGAAGGACGTATTCCATTGGTGTGTATCACATCCAGAATATGATCATGCAAAGCATGTGAAAATCTTTGGCCAAAGTATCGCAAGTCTTGGTTACGTTGTCCTAATCACTTAATTTAAGATGCAAGATGTCAGATGAATATCAGTAATAAATATTCAGATAGGCTTCTTAAATGGATCACTTCGATAGCAGGAAACGGTTAAGAGAACTTGTATATATAATATACTATGCATGAATGAACATGAAGGATCGGTAGTTGCCGAGTCATGAAATGAGAGATCGTTGAAACTCCGAGCCATGAAAATGGGAGATCGGCAGTTCTTCGAGTCATTTACAAAGCAGATATATAAATGTTATAAGATTGAATGGCATGAATGTGTGTTCCATATTACAAATATGTGAACAGAGAACATTAGTTTTAAAAGGAAATTGTGTGTTCCAAATGTATTGTTGGGCGAAGAGAAAATTATTAAAACTTGAACGTGTGTTTCAATTATATAATTCATAACAGAACGTTATATAAAAAAATAAATTTTCCTTGTTCTAGTATCTTAAAATGGGGATGTTACACGTTCCCGACACTCAGTATAAAGCTGGGGGTCGGGATTTGTGTTGTTTGACCTTGTGGCCTCTTGATGTTTTGAGCTCCCACCTGCTCCATCGAGTCTTGGCCGAGTCGACTTGTCTCTTACCGCCGAGTTATCTTGGTTCTTTGTTTTGCCTTCGAGTGCCTTGACTCGACTTTGCATTTTCCAGTGGTTTTTCATTGTGTTTTTACATCGGGTTGAGTTTTTATTTGGTTTGATTACATTCTGTTGAACCCGTCCCCACGTTTTACATTGTGAACAGTTTCATAGCCTTGCCGTTGTGTGTTTTGCCCTCCTCGTTAGCTAGTTTTTGGTCTACAGTCACCTTACTACACCTGTGTGCTCAGATCTCGGCCACGAACCGTGTTAGCTCTTACAGTTGAGTTGGCTTGGTTCCTTTTTTTGTGCTCCATTTTCGAATCTGTGCTCTTTTCTTTTTTGGCTCGCCCTCGCTTCATGTAACCGCCTGCTCATCATTTTGAGGTCATTTGCTCTCGCCTCGTCGTATTTTTGTTGGGCTCGCCATTCCTTGTCGAGCTCTATCATCGACCTCCGCCTTTTGTTTGGCTTTCCCTCCTTGTGGCATTCATGGCCTTTCTCCCATTGGGTTTCGATGTGCTTTACCAAGTTATTGGCCATTGCTCAAACCATTACTCGCATCGATTTTCTTGGCCACCGTTGCAACGTTGACCGATTTTCTTGGCCACCGTTAAAAATCTTTCATTTCCCACTCGTGCGTTGCATCTCGGCCCGAGCTCCGTGCGTGGGTTCCATCTTATCTCGCCCTCCTCGAGTGTCGGTCTCTCGTCAACTCGAGGACCGAGCCCCATCAATCTTTTGACCCTCTCTAAAAAAAAAAAAAGTAACTCCCACTTTATAAACTTGCGCGCTTTTACCTAGGTAGTGGTCTCATGAGCTTCTGTCCTAAAAAAAAATCAGCGGGTTCTGTTGAGTAAATTCAAGAATATTTTAGCATAAGTATGGTCCCATGCTTTCCCTATATTTTCTCAAAAAATTTGCAGAGATTTTTTAGGTCCTGTAGCAGTTGAATGGTCCCGTGAAAAAACAGAAAAACAATTTTATTTGTTGCAATTTTTTACACAGAATAGTTACTCCCTATTTTTGGGTACCCTAACAACTGCCATCTGTCAAAAAAATCTTTTAAGCGGGTGCAGGAATGTTGTAGCCCCTCCTTTTCACCACCCGCATAAATCACCCTACCAAAACATTCGGGGCTCCGATTTACATGGATGAGATTCTGTTTTATCCTGCAAAGATATTTTGAAACATTCACGAGATCGATTGCCTTGCACAGTTGAATAAGGAGCGGCAGCCTGTTCCATGTGACCCCTCCCTTAGTTTGATTTTCTTTTAGAGATTTTTTCAAATGCTAGGTAAGTGGTCTCTTATTTAAAAGTATGAGTCATGAGGGGTTGTTTTTACAAGTTGGTTTAAGATAATTTTTGTTTGGGGTCGGTGTTTTTAAAGGGTGAGGAGTGGTGTTTATTTGCATTAACAAGTGGTTAGGTTTAGTAATTAAGGGGGATATTAAAGCCTTAGTTATATTAGGTCTTAATTACATTTGGTCATGACCTATTTTTTTAATAAGGTGTTTTAATTAAGGAGCTTGTTAAATTACATTATTATAATGTAATTTTATTTAAAAGGTAATTAAGTTTAATTCACCTTAGAGTTTTTTTTTAAAAATTAGGTATCTAATTTTAAACCAATTAAGCTCTTTACTATTAGATTAGATTTTTTAATGTAATTATATTTTTAAAGCCCTTTTAAGTTCTCAAATAGCCAACCTAGACATTGCAAAAGGGTAATTTTTAAGTGTTATTGGTTGTTTTTTCTCTAATCGTTTGTTGGAGTGTGTAAAGCCATTCCTAACCCTTTTTTTTCCTTCCGAGAGCTTTTTAGCATCCTGGAGGTCCTAGGACTTGTCTTGAGCCCATTTTGTGCATTGTAATAACCATTTTTATTGCTTGCAAACTAGTGAGCGTATCCACCACAATCTTGCAGCAAGGGGGTTTCTGTTGTGACGTGAGACACTTTTTCTCACAACATGACTTGATTTTGCCCCTTTCCTTTTTTTGCATGTTTTGCTTGTTTACAATGTTGATTTGCTACATGTTTATAAAACTTGATTGTGGTCTCCTCTCTTACACATTATTACGCTGATTGCAAGGTGAGTGACCAATTGTTTCATGACGCACACTCACACTAGATTATATCCAACACACTAAACTATAAAGTTCCAAAAGCAGGGGGATTATAATATTGTCCTAGGTGGTTGTGTTTCTTGTTTTTCTTTTCGCATTCCTTCCTTCTCTCTACACTATGGATGAAATTTCAATTCATTTGCTTATGTCGTTCAACTTCTTCGAATGGAGATCAAAAATGGTAATGAAACTAAGGAGTAAAGGGTTATTTCGCATCACCATGGGAGCTGAGACTAAACCTAACGATGAGCTTGAAAAATCTAAGTGGTTGAACCATAGTGACGAAGCCTTAGGTTTACTTTTTTTATGTATGTTTCTCTTGACTTTCTCTTCCACATTAAGTCATCTAAAACACCTAATTTTGTGTGGAAAACGTTAGATGATATGTTTAGACAACAAGATGACATGAGAGCACATGAGTTGGAAAATGAACTACTAGGATTAAATCCTAGTGACTTTGAAAACCTACAAGCATTCTTCTCGAAGTTTGTCCACACTAGATTGTTGTTAAAGGAATGTAAAGTGGAGAAGAAATATTCCTAGTTGATCTTGTCGATTCTCTCTAAGTTAGGTCCCGAATACTCTATCTTCGTGTCAAATTTTCATGCTACGAAAGCCACTCTGGGTAGTGCTTGGAATATGCCCTCATTTGATAGTTTTTCATCCCAACTCATTCGAGAACAGGACAAACTCATTCAAATGGGGTCTCTCAAGTCCAAGTCACATGCCCTTGTAGCAAGTACTAGTAAGGGAAAGAAGACTAAAAAGAAGAAAGAGAAAAAGGACCAACCTAAGAAGGAAACCAAGACCAACCAAGCCAAACCCAAATCTAACACAAACACTTTGACTTTTGAGCCTAAAGCGAAGAAAGAAAAGTGTAAGTGTTCTTATTGCAAGAATACTGGTCATGAAGAGCATCAATGTATGAGAAAACAAATTGATCACCTTACTCATTTACTTGAGAAAATCATATAGGTGTTCATGAGTCTATCAAATAAAATGCTTCAAAGTTGAGTCTTCCACTGCAAGAGAATCTAAATTTGATAAGAAGAAAGGAAAGTCCCTTATAGCTCGAGTTGCTCCTTCATTGACGTGGATTATAAATTTTGGTGCCTCGCTTCACATGTCTTCTTTCCAAGTTAACTTCTCCAACATCGAACCTTGTGGTATGTCCTAAATCACGTTGGGTGATGACACGAAAGTGTCGGTTGCCGGTAGTGGATCGGTAGAGATGGATGGGGGACATTTAACCAAGTGTTGAGTGTTCCTGATCTCTCTACCAATCTCTTATTGGTTTACCAAATCACTCACCTTGGTGAAGGAATGCAAGTGGAATTCAATCCTAACTCGGTGATTATTCGTGAGCTTCACAATGACACTATAGTGGCTAAGGGAAAGGCAGATCACCATTCACGGTTGTATACATTTTCCCACTTTACTTTTGATTTGACGCCCACTGCCTTGCTCACTCATGCAGATGAGGTTAGTAAGCTATGGCATGAGTGTTTCAAGAATCTAATTTTTTTTTACCTTAAATAATTGAGCCAAAATGAAATGGTCAATGGGTTACCCCGCATTAGATTTTCTAAGGGTCTTTGTGAGGGTTGTGCCCTTGGGAAGCACCCTGAAAAGAGTTTTGACAAAGGAAAAGCCTAGAGAGCTACTCGTCTTTTAGATCTTGTTCATAGTGACATCTCTGGCCCGTTTCCATCTCCTTTGTTTACTAGAGCTCTTTATATACTTACCTTCATTGATGACTATTCATGATATACTTGGGTATATTTTCTTAAGCTTAAGTTTGACGTCTTGAATTTTTCTAAGACTTTAAGGCTCTTCCTAATAAACAAGTGGAATAGTTTATTAAGGTTCTTCAAACTAACAACAGAGGCAAGTATGTGAGCAATTGGTTCGAGGATTTATGTACTTCTAAAGGGATTGAGTTTCAACGTACAATTGCTTACAACCCTTCACAAAATAGAGTTGTGAAAATGAAGAACCAAATGCTTAAGGAGATGGCCACTTGTATGGTTCACTCAAATTCCCTTCCTCTACATTATTGGGCCGAAGCAGTGAATTGTGTTTGTTACATTTAGAATCATGTTCCACACAAGGCAAGTAAGAGGGATGACAACCTTTGAAGCCTGGTTTAGATGCAAGCCTGATTTTGAGCACTTTCAAGTCTTTGGATCCAAGGTTATGGCTTGGATTCCTAAGAAGAAACACAAGGCTTTGGAACCACAAACCAAACCTTGTATCTTTGTCAAGTATCTTGATGGTGTGAAGGGATATCGATTTTTGAACCCTACTAATGATCTTTATACCGAGAGAAGTCTGATATTCGATGAGTCTTCTTCGAATTCTACTTCTCTACCTTTTGAGGTTCTTATGATTTCTGATTCGAATCGAATCTTTAGATGATGATGTTATTGAGCATGTTCCTCCTCCTCTTGATCCTCCCGTACCTCTCGACCCTCATGCTTTGGATTCTTCCGATTCTGATGGTAGTGTTGAGTGGAACCTTGTTCCTTCTCACTCGAGTGAAGAATCTTCTAACTCTGATCCTGATCCTCTTGGTCCTCATTGGGCTAGGAAAAATTTACAGAGTGTTGGAGAGTGGATGGGAGATCCTTTAGATAGGAGGCAGACTCACTCAAAGTTCATTGGACCTCACTCCTTCTTCACCTCCGCTTTTGACCCTTGGTCTTTCCAGGAGGATTTTGGTATTCCTGAGTGGGATTTTTCCATGGATGAGGAGTATTCCTCACTCATGAAGAATGATACTTGGGATCTCACCCCTCTTCCAAAAGGAAGAAAAATCGTTCAATGTAAGTGGGTGTTCCAAACAAACTATGGAGCAGATGGAGATGTTGAAAAGTTTAAATTGCAATTAGTAGCTAAGGGTTTTTCCCATGTAGTTGGGGTTGATTACATGGAAACCTTTGTTCTGGTTGTGAAGATGACTTCTATTCAACTGACCCTCATCATCATTGTGGCTATCGGATGACAAGTCCATCAAATAGACATTAAGAGTTCCTTCCTTCATGGGGCCAAGAGGAAGATATCTATATGGAAAAAACTTTGGGTTATGTCCATGATCCCTACCTCATTTGTAAGTTAAAGAAGTCTCTTTATGGTCTTAAAAAGCCCTCGAGATTGGTATCCCAAGATGGAATCCTCTTTACTTACATCAATGTTCAATCGGTGTCATTCTAACCCAAATGTTTACATTATGTGACAAGATGACTCCATACTCATCCTTTTTTGTATGTCGATGACTTGTTGATCATGGGAAGTTCTTCCTTTATCATCGATTATGTGAAGATTTCCTTATCCAAAAATTTCTCCATGAATGACTTGGGATTGCTTCATTACTTTCTTGAGATTCAGATTTCACAATCTAACTTGGGTATTGTGATTTTGTAACCTAAGTACTCTCTTGATTTGTTTGCTCAATTTCATATGTCCAATTGTAAGCCTTCTCCTACTCCTTTCCTTTTTGGGGTTAAGTTGGTTTTTAATTGCTCTACTCCCTTGGTTGATGGTAACCTCTATCAACAGTTGGTGGGGAGCTTGATTTATTTTACTCACACACATATGGATTTAGCGTATGTTTTTGGGATCGTGTCAGATTCATGCAAGAGCCACATGAGCTACATTAGAAAGTGGCTAAGGGGATCTTTCACTACATTCATGGCATTTACACTAATGACATTCATTATCTAGGAGGATTAGAGATTGACGTGGTTGGGTTTACTGATTCTAATTGGGCCGGTGATTTAGATCATTGAAAATCTACCCCGGGATATAGTTTTTCTCTTGGTTTAGGTCCTATTAGTTGGTCTAGCAAGAAACAAAACAAAATTGTGATATCTTCTACATGAGTAAAGTACAAAGGAGAAATTAACGCTACCGCATAGGCTATTTGGTTACATGGTATCTTGACAGAGTTTGGTATTCACTATTGGTAGCCTACTATCATCTCTCATGACAACATGAACACCATATCAATTTTCTGAAATCTGTTCAACATCAAAGGATGAAGCACATCAAGATACATATGCATTTCATTCAGGAGTTTATCCATGATGACATCATCAATTTACAGTACTATCAGACATCTGATATGGTTGTAGACATTTTTACAGAACCCTTGACCAAGGCGAAGTATCTTCACTTGCGGTCTCTTCTTGGGGTGAGGTCTTCTGCAACAACCCATCTTCTTGAGATTTCTAGTTCTCTTCTCTTCTTCTAGAAAGATTGCAGTTTGTACATGAGTACCTTATTAGGACTTTAGTTTTTGGGACTCATTTGATGCATCTTTCTTAGGTTGTTTAGGGAGTCTTTTATCTCTTGTAAGTGGATGTTTTCCCTTAGTGGTTTTTCCTCCATTACTTGAGATCCTTATTGTATATGGGTACCTTATTAGGACTAGTTGTGGGACCCATTCTTCTCTTCTTCTTCTTCCAAGATGTTATTTGTACATGGGTACCTTATCAAGCTTAGTAGTTGGGCCCCATTGACACATATTTCTTAGTTAGTTGTCTAGGAGAGTTCTCTTTCAGTTCTGACTTTCCATGACCTCTACCTTAACTTCAATGAAGGGGGTATTGGTGTATATGACTAGACTTGTCGTCATTCGATGTCTTGTCCACCTAGTTGGTTAGTCATCTCACTTAGTGAGAATAGGTCATAGGTTGAATAGGTCAATAGGGTTAGTGTACACATGTCATGCACAAGAGTTACAAAACACTCCTATATGTACCCCTTCATTCTGATTTATGAGCATGCTAGACACTCTGTTGTCTTTTTTATGTACTTGATTTTCCTTGTGATTCATGCTCTTTCTAATTATAAAGTATTCTCATATCCATTGGAAGTGCAACCCATCTTTGATGTGCACAAGGTTCTAGCATTGATCCTCACGCTGAGAACAATTTGTTAAAGATAAACACATTTTTTCTTCTTTTGTGATATTTTAAAATCCACTAAAAATGCAATATTCTTCATCATATTTCCCCGGTAATACTGGACGTCGGAGTTCCACCAAAAATGTGCTTATGAGGTTTTTTTTTAACAAATTTGACAACTCGACTTTTTTACTTTCAAATACCACACTACATTTTGTATGAAATTGATGTAAAATATACTTGACTTAAAAATGAGCACAACAATATCATCAAGCAAAGAACATATTAAATAACTCTTTTAACTAGGACTTTTACTTATAAACATTTTTGAGATGAGACACAAAGATGAATATTTATTTTAATAACAAAACTAAAAATGAGACTCATTTCAAATGAACACCACATACTATGTATTATGATTTATGTGTATAAATTTGATTAATAAACTATATTTTACAATTTTGAATTGGACACCAATATTATATGATGACACTATTTTTGAATGATTTGGTTTAATAAAAATAGAAATTATGTTAAACCCTAGATATTTCAGAGTCACATATGATAAATAAATGATGAAGTACATATTTGATGCAAGCAATAAGCTAGATAAAATAAAACCGTAGGTGTAAGAGAGGGAATAAAAGACTTAGCTAATATTTGCTTAATCCAAAAGTGCTTTGGACTAAGAAAACTAATGAATGGGAGGAGGAGACTGTCATAACCATACATAGAAAATTTTGCAATCGTTGGATGAGCCGGACTAGGGTGCTGGATTGGGGCGAGGGCACCAGGCGCCGAGACCTCTGCTAAGTGCTTGTGGATTGCGTAAATGATCGAATCTAATTTTTACGGTGTCGCATGAGGTGGTCGCTTACCTTTGTTGTTGGTCACCTATATGTTGTACCATGTCCGTAAAATTCATATGTAACTTGTAAAACAAATGATCTCTTGCAAAACCCCAAAACACATCAAATCCTAAAAAAAAAATATGCAAATGGGAGTTGGACTGACCCCAACGGTCACCCAATAGAGTGAACTTATGACCAAGCATTGCACTACATCTCAAACTCCATGTAGTTCTTGTGTGTGTGTGTAGAAATCATGCCCTAGGAAGCTCTTGTGTAAGATGCACTTGATAACGAGTAATAACTAGATGTAACAATGTAGATAGATGTGTGAATGGAAAAATGAACTTCCCCTCCTATGCATGTATATAGAAAATGCAGTCCCTTGTCCCTTGAATGAGTGTTAGATGAATGCCTTTGATGTTCTTAGAATGCATTTGGATACAACCTTAGGTGATGATAATAGATGCTTAGAGCTTGGTCCTTTATTATGGTCACATAACTTTGTATTTATATGATTCCCTTGTTTGAATTTTATAATTGACAACTAAAAGGCCGACCCATAAGAAAACAAGATGCCTAAAAGATAAAAAAGGCCCAAAAGAGGTGAGTAAGATAAAAAGAAGTCGGGCACCTAGAAGGACGAGGGCGTCATGGCGTTAGCATCTTGATTTGGTGATGGTGTCTAGAGTCAAGAAAGATAAAACAATGAAGATCGGGGATCAAGAATTTTGTAGGGTGTGAAATAGAAAAGAGGAAACAAGAAAGACAAAAAGAGGCCAAAGATAGATGTCAATTACTAGTTTTCTCTCTTAGGAATCATATGAATAGGATTATGTGATTAGGACCTATAAATTTACCCAAGTGTGTGATTTTGTGTCTACATTTTCCCCACTTTATGTTGTTGAGTGAATACTTGATAACATAAAGTAGATAGAAGATGAGTACCGATAACCGTAGTAGAATGTGATGGCAATAGTGTGCCAAGGAGACAAGTGAATGCGTGAAGTGATAAAAATGAAGCATGGAAGCTAAGGAAGAGGAAGTGACCCTAGGGGTGAAGCATATGTGTTGTGTCGTGTTATACCTATTGTTGTTGTAACTTGATGAAGGGTTGTTTCTTGTTGTGTATTAAGGACGAACCTACAAAAGAAGAGCAAAAGAGTAGTCAAAGTTATGTGTCGTGAAAACTCGTAAAATTATGCAAAAGTATGTAGTAAATGTAAATATAAGTAAAAGGAACGTGTGCACTGATCCATAATGAGCAAAAATGATAGAAAGTGTCATAAAATATTGTAGAATAGTGATTTTTTTGGGCGATCTCATGCCAAGAACGAGTTTTTTGGAAGATCTCACGCCAAGTACTTGAAACTAAACTTATACCTCCTTTCATGTGTCTCCTTCACAAACCTTAGAATGGCGATGACTTGGATGGGCCCAGACTGCTTGAAGTGTAGGTGCTTTCTCCAACATGAGCAAGACCTTCATTGTGACGACGATTGATTCACAAACTTTGCACCAAGGGATGTGAGGATAATGGATTTATGGATGAGCAAAGTAGGCTCATGCGAACATTAGGACTAGGTGGAAAGGATGCTATGTGCAACAAGAATGTAAGAGCTTTCATAGGATTTTTACTTTGTCTTTGAAAGAAGGGGGTAAGGCTCTATTTATAGCCTGAAATTTGGATTAATTCGAAGGTTTTGGTTAATCATGATTTGAAAAAGTAAGCATGATTAAGTGAGTGGGGACATGAAGAATGGATAGGAATTAAACTTGAATATTTAATTTACAAGTGGGGGACATGGGGAATATTTGACATGTGAGGAAGATTAATTAGGAATTGACAAGGTTTTATTAATTGACTGATGTCGGTTAATTTATCGGGGTTTTTATGGGAAATAAAATGAGAAACACAATTGATTTAAGAGAGGTGTGAAATTGGGGTGTCTAAATTTGCCCCTCATTGGAAGGGTACTATGAAAGTAGTTTCATTTTAAAGAAAGTAGACGAGATGGATGAATATGCCCCAGGAGGCGGGATTGAATGCTTTGTAGAGATTCTTCTTAAGGAAGGTGTCCCTTTAATAATAAGTTATTAGAGGAAGAAAAGAGAAAGAATTATCTAAGTAAAAAGTAGAACGTACTTTTACTTGCGAGAATGAGGAAGAATTCAATCTACTTTCGCTAAGAAAAAGTGGAACAAAAGTTTTTGTGATAATAAAATGTGCTACATGATGAATTTTGTGGTAACATTCAAGATAAAAATACCATGGGAATATGTGATCAAGGACATATGTGATGATGCCCCCTCAAGAGGGTTGGCGACGAGAATGGAAGAGACGACGGAGATCTCAAAAAGAGGAGAGGTCAACACTTTGTGGAGAGGAGGACAAGAATGGGGGTGTAAGAGTATGGAGGAGCACAAAGCTTTCTCAGCGGCTCACATTTCATGGATGTCATTTAGGATCTAAGAACAATCTATCATTGCATGAGTAGTGTGGAGCTTCCTCATTGGCTTGAACTTTGCACTCTGTTAAAAGAAGCTATCAAAGGACTGACATTATGAGCAACGTGGAATGTTCCTTTTGCCTATTCTTCACACTCGACAAGATTGGTTATTAAGAAGCTGAATTGTGAAGTAAATGGAGCTTTCTCATTGGCTCACACTTTGCAAGGGCTACCAAAATTATGACACTGAAGGAGCGTGGCGTTGTCTTATTGTTCACATTTCATTAAGGAACAAACCCGCCCACAAAGAAAAAGGGATGCAGAAAAGTAAAAGGAAACAAAGCCCAACCCCACGACCCAACCAGAGGTCGAAACATGGAAAAAGGAAAAATAATGCACACGTAGGCAAAAGTAATCCCGAGCTAATTAAATGCTATCACTTGTCACATTTTTGTGCTCCCGACATACGCAAATATTAAAATGACTATATCTTTTGATCCAGAGCTCCAAATCTTACAAAATTCATATCGTTCAAAAGGTCTCGAGCCCTTCAATTTGGCACTAAGAAAATCATAAATTAATGAGGTATGGTGGGTCAAAATGGTAAAAATGTCTTCAGAGGGAGATATAACAATCGGGAGCATGAAAATGGTCAAATATCACCTCGAACCACCAAAGTTAATTAAGTATGGCTTCCATTTCCTTCTGTAAGACGGAATGGACATATTAATGGCCTTGCAGAGTGTCCATGTGCTTTGCGGGGAGAATTCAATGCAGATTTTTGGTGGTTGAAATTTAAAAAATCGTGCCCTTCTTTTTCCCTCTTATGTTTCTTCCTTGTTATATAATGTAAAAATATTTCATTTTGAAATGATGGACATTACGAGATGTAAAGGAACTATATAAAAACAGTTCATGAGTAGTTGTGAGCTATCGAACCTTCATTTTGAGCTTGTAATGTGTTCTTGTGCCTTTCTCTGCAACCATTTGTAATGGTATGTGCATACTTTTATTGCAATAAAACCTATTTTTTGGTGTTTTCTCAACCCTGACTCGTGTTTATCTACAACCTTGCCTCTCTTTTACTTGATGTATTATGTTGTGCATGTATTTCTCCTTTACAAGTTCATTTTGTCATGTTTCATGTGAGAATAGATGGTAAATGCAGTTTGGGTCTATGTCACTTATGTTTGGCCTCTCCCTTCTCCATTTCCTTCTCCCTTCTCCCTCACTAGAGTGTCTCTCAACCCTTTTCTAGTGCTATCACCGCCTTTTAGCTTAGGATTTCCCTTTCATGCATCTTTCTAACCCTTCTCTCTCCTTAGTCCCTTGGAATTGTTAGTTTAAGATTAGTTAGCCATATTTCCTTCCTTAGGAGTAGTTTTAGCATTAGATTTAGGTAGAGGAATCAAACTTCTCTAGAGGTCTGTCTCAATTTGCAAGTCCCACAACTTGGAGATAGTCCCATGTTAGCAAAAAGTAGGGATCTATAATGAGAAAATCCTAGGGTGCTACTTTTTGTGATAACGAAACTTCTAAGTCTACCACATGACATAACGTGTCTAAAGCAATTGATTCAACCATAAGTGGCAACGTGATTGTGCACGCACACTGTCTTTCATTATTATCATATCCACGAATGGTTATGATATCATTTTATAAGTTTTATTTAGTGTAACCAAGACATCGTAGTAGTTTCATGGAGAAAATATTCAATGTTGCTCCATTGTCGACTAGTACATGCTTAATCTTATGGTGAGTTATAAAAGCTTCTACGTATAAGGACTGATTGTTAGCAAGGTTGGGGTTAAGAAGGTTAGTGGGACCGAATGATAGAATAGGATTGGGTGTTGAAAGATTTGCGATCAAAGCTTGGTTGTGAGTTGATGTCATGTGGGACATGGGCTTCATTCAATGTCTATGTAAGAATACGTTGTAATGTGGGAGAATATTTTAGTAATTCCATGATGGAAATTTGTGTTGTGGTCTTTTCTAACTGCTTGATGATGTTGAATGAAGATATAGGTTAGGAAGTGGAAGTGGTTTTGGAATTAGATGTTGGATGAGGAGGTGGTATGGGAGAAGTATAATTGTTTTGTGGTAAGGACCCAAATTTTTTTCTGTCTATTTGTTACTACACATCGGCTTTAATATTTATCATAGCCACTAGATCTTGATCATAGTTTATAGTTGAGATGACTGATTCATACTCAACATTGTTTGACGATTGGCCCTTGTCCTTTGAATTGTTATCATGTTTAGGGAAGGGGTTTTTGAAAATGTTTAGTTTTTCATTGGGGGTTTTGGTATCGAGGTATTTTCAACCTCGATATTTCCACGTTCGATCAAATCTTGTACATAATGGATGAGTTGCATGCATAGATCAATATGATGACCCTTGATGCGATGATATTCACAATATTCATTGTCTTTGTACCATTTTAGTTTGGCCTGCCATTCTTGAAGGGTTTACTGATGGGATATGTGATCATATTGGCATTTTCCAAGTGGTGGAAGACATTAGATAAGCTTTCTCCAAGTGGAGTGAACTATCTTTGCATGAGGTCTCGAGGAGAAGCATCCTTATTAGGAATGAATATTGGTGTTTGTTGGGTTTATTAGTTTTGGGTTGACTATTTTGGATATTTGAACGTATCGAGAATTGGTAACTCCATCATTGAATATATTTTTATTTCGATTGAAGAATTTAGATTTGTCTTGATTTTGAGGGGCATCCCTAAGGGGTTGGTCCCTAAAGGGTGTTTTAAGTAAGCCCTTAGAAATGAGGGATTTCTCAATTTGTGTCCCCTTTTCAATGAATTCTTTGAAATTGGTTAAACAATGCATTTGCATGTGAAATGATAATTCTACATTGAGGTTTGGGATGAAGATTCTGACCAATTGTCTTTCCGGTATAGAGCAAGGGAATATAATTACAATCCCTCGCCAACGTTGTAAAAAGGATGCGAAGTTTTCATTTGGCCTTTTCTTGGTGTTGCAAAGATCGAGCATGGTCACCTTAGAGTCTAAGTTAAAGGAGAAATGTTTAACAAATTTCTCTGATAAATCTGCGAAAGTCATGATGGACCCTTTTGGAAGATGAAGGAACCAATCTAAGGTTTGTCCTCTTAAGCTCTTAGGAAATAAACGTAAAAGATATACATCATGGTAAGATACTTCTTGACATTGCATGAAGAATTATTTTACGTATTCACGTGGGTCACCTTTTTCTTTGTACGGGAGTTTTAAAGGACGACGGAAATGGTAATCATAACATTTCTTTGTCAAATGGGTAGGGGAAAAGTTCTTCAAAATTGAACTGTTTCGACTATTTTTGTAACCCCTGAATGGTTTCTTTCATATTTTTCCATTCTTGTGTGAATGGAGAGTCATGTGATGGGGTATCGAGGAATTCATGAGTAGGTTGTTCTAGATTGTGATCATGTGACTTTTCAACTCTAGAAGTCACTTGCGTGAGTTGTTTTGTCAACTCTTGGATTTTGGCGAATAATTCCTCATTTGAGGTGTTATTTGGGTCATTTTTGTTGTGTTGTGATGACTTGATTCACCATTGTCTATAAGTTTGGTTAAGTTTTTATCCAAAATCAGGAGGTAGCTTTGCTCCCATGGCTAGGATGCAAAGTAGGTACTCATTTTTTTGTTCTAATATTTATCTACCTAGTTTTGTTCTTATTGACTAAGTTTGGGTTGTGTAACCTTGTTATCATAATTTTCATCACCTAAGAAACCAAGTAGAGGGTCTCTTTGAATGCGGGTATTTACCATGGCTAGATAGGTGTATACCTTATTAAGCTTAAAGAGAAGCTAAGAGATTGGGTTAAGCGTGATTTAACATAAGATTGCAAGGATTGGTTCGAACAAGCTATTAAGCAGTTTGGTGGAAAGAGTGAAATCAAACAAGTTAATCCAATATGGGTGTGATATAACTTAAAACAACTATAAGGGATTCATGTTTTATGTAGTTTAAATAAGCTTGCAGTTGATGACACACGAAGTGATATCAAAAAAGTCACTCGATATTAGTCTACTATAGCTCAAACAAGCTATGAAGGATTCGTTAGTAGTGTAGCTTAAATAAGCTATACAATTGATGACATATAGAGTGAGTTCAAACAAGTCACTCGATATTAGTTAGATATAGCTCAAACAAGCTATGAGGGATTCGTTTTTGAGGTAGCTTAAGCAAGCTCAACAATTGATGACATAAAGAGTGATCTCAAATAAGTCACTCGATATAGGTTTGATATAGCTTAAAATAAGCTATTACGACTTTGTTGCTTAGCTAATGAGTTGACATCAATGTAAGGTTTTCGTTGTCTTATTGATTCAATTATTTGTTGGATATTGAAGAGGTTTAGAAAATTTTGTGGAACACAATTAAGAATTTGAAATTTACAACAAACACATTTGTATAATCCAAGTTTAGTGATAAGAACAATGTTAAACTAAATTGCTTACAAACAACAAACAATCATGTTTATATGACGTTTTGGCTCAAGAGGTAGATCCATTGGGAGTAATCATTGTTTTGTAGATTATGCAACATAAAGTATGTTGTGGAATGGGTGGATGCAAGCTCTTATCACTCCCAATAGATTATTCCTCCGATATATCCTAGTCTTGATATACCCAAATCTGTATAGGGACAAAAGTGGTATGAGGAATCCTTAGGATACTTGGAGGAGACTCACCATTTCTTAATAACCTACTTCAGAGCGAGTCACTACATCTAAGGCAGGATTTTTGAAAAGGTGGAAGGTGATGGGGGAATGGAAGTGTGTATGGTGTCCTTATTACTCCTCGAATATTTATAGGGATGATGCCCAAACTTCATTGTTATAGCTATTTTAGCATTACTTGCAATAGTCCCAATCATGAAAACATTACATATATAAGTGGGGACCAAAGGTGAGGTATATACCTGACGCTATTTTGAGATTGAGTCTCAATGTGTAATGAAAATGTGAATGGTGGTGTTCTGTGGCAATGAAGTCCACGTTAGTGGTATAACATAGGTGGTGATGAAATCCACTTCTACTACGTGCAAAGACAAATGATGATTGGTGATTAATAGGAAAATTTGTTCCAACTTGAAATAAAATCACTAGTAGAAAATGATAGCTTACCTGAGTGTGATGATTTTTTTGGTTTTTTAGCAGTTTCAACAATTGTTCTTTGACAAAGGTAATTTTGTGGGAAGGTTTAAGAGTTTTTTTGGAAAAAATCCAAGTGACGTGGTCCTGCATGAAATAGATTAGTAGTTGTCATGCGATAGAAGTGTTAGAAAAAAATCGTGGCCATTTTTGATTTTCTAGATCGCTTGAAGGTGTAGGAAAAGAGCATACACGATCGCGACTGAAATAGAAATTGTTAGAAATGCAACTAAAATCTAGCAATAATCGAGAAAAGGAAACTAAATCTAGTAAAACAAATTAGAAGCATTAGGAGAAAATAGATTATTGTGGTCATTTTTGATTTTCTAGATAGCTCAAAGGTGCGAGAAAAAGAACATACATGCTCGCGATCGAAACATAAATAGTTAGAAATGCAACTCAAATATAGCATTAATCGAGAAAAAGGAAACTAAATATAGTAAAATAGATTAGAAGCATTAGGTGAAAATAAATGATCATGGCCATTTTTATTTTCTAGATCGCTCGAAGGTGCAGGAAAAGAGCATACATGGTCATGATCGAAACAAAAATTATTAGAAAATGCAACTGAAATCTAGAAATGATCAAGAAAAGGAAACTAAATCTAGTAAAATGTGGTGATTTAATTAAGTTAATTGTGATGGATGAATTTGTGAACACAAGATATCAATTCGAGTTTTGTAATGTGTCTTTGGCCAAGGAGTCCTGCAAATATTTGTTAGTAGTCTTCAAAGGAAACTAGATAGAAAACAATGAAAAAAACACAACCACGTTTATGATTCTCAAGATCGCTTGTAACAAGTGCAAGAGAAGAGCATACACTCGAAGGATTATGATTAGCTTCACAAAAATAAAAATGACAACACATTTACAAAATTCTCCAAAAATGTTAGTTGATGTGCAAAGTGATGATTTGATAACGAAATGGTTAAAAAATGACAACAAGTGGTCAGAAACGTCTAAGAGCCGTAGATTCACAACTTTCACGATTGACGAAATGTTGGAAAAACCAAGTGAAAGGGGTCTTAAGTGAGTGTATGTTTGATAAAACGTCTTTGATGGTGGAGGAAATTGACCGAAGTTTCTAGAGAGCCCTGCAAGATCAAGTAACACCATTAGTTTGCGTAGTAAAAAATATGATAAAAAGAATTTAAAGGTCTTAATTTTGTTTTAATCAATATTTCACTTCAAAAAAGGCCTAATGATTTTTGCATTGAGATTTTTGGGAATGGTTTTGTAGTAATTAAGAGAATTAACTAATTAAAAAAAAGTACCTTGAGCTAATGTGTAAGAAATATTAAAAGAAAAGTTGAACTATGGGTGTAAATTAGTAAAAATTAAAAGAATAACAAGGCATACCCAATTTAGTTAGGTTAGATGACCTAACTAAAGTCGAAAAACCCTAAGAAAATTGATCGAAAAATTAATTTTTATTTTTGTTTGTTGGTGTAAAGCTTGGTGATCAAGAAATATGAGGAAAAGTGTTAAGGAATTTAATGAGATAAACTAATGATTTAACCAAATGAAGCCTAGGAACTTAGATTAAGAATAACCTAAATAATAAGTGACCTAAGTTGAATCTAAACAATGATTTTAAATTAAATGGGAAAGTCTAAAAATGACAAACCTAAATCTAAAAAGACCTCGAATTGCTTTGTGTGTTTGTGTTTGCGGCCATGGTGGTCGTGTGTGCAGTGGTCGAGAGGTTCGGCGCGGGGGATGGGCTTGCGGTGGGACGACCGAGGTGGGAACTTATGATTGAGCGATGCAAGATGCAGGGGTTAAAAAGTTTAGGAGTCAAGGGTAGAGTACCTTGCTTGAGCTAGTGGGTTGGGGTAAGTTTAGGGTTTGTAAAAGCTTTAAAAACTTTGATGTTTTTTTTTGTTTTTTTGTTGTTTTGCAGGTTAGGTTACACAGAATAATGAAGCTCTTAAAAACAAAATAATGAATTTTTGTATAACTAGAAAAATGAAAAAAACTCCCCAAGACTAATATAGGCTACAAAATCTTAGTTGTAACTAAGTAACACACCAAACTTAGAGAGAAAACACTAAATTTTCTTGTTCTTATAGTGCATATATAAAATAGATTTATACAAAGAATACAAAACATATATATACCCTTGCAAAACAAGCATTAGTATAAAAGAGAAATGCTAACAAAATGTCAAAATAATCAACAATTATTAAGCAAAGCAAGATTTTTTGATTTTCAAATGTTTTTAGGATACCTGCATGATTATAAAGATTAAAAAACAAAACAGAATTTGTTATGAGTTTTTAGTAATTGATTCTTGTTTTGGGTGCTCCCAATACCTACACGAGATAGAAAAAAGCAATGAAAATGACAAGAACTAACCAATCAAAAATGTGAAATACATTATAATATGTATGCAAGCGTTAATGAATGTTAAATAGTTGCACAAAAATATTATTAAGATGTGAAACAAAAAGGAACGACAAATGGAGGACTCTCTTTAAAGAGGTTCATGATGGGATAAACAACACATCCATTGCTACTATAACCTGCATAGACACCATAAGACACCATAGAGAAAAACACTTCCCACAGTGTAAAAGTTAGCCAGAGGATGTCATGAGGTACATAAAATGAAATGATAATAACAAATAACAATAAGAAAAGAATGGATAAAATTACTAATCGTGAAACCAAAGGTAACAAAGTGTGGGTAAGTCCTATCGGGCGTGCCAAAATGTGAGCTCTAGAAATCACCGATAATAAAAACATACTGAAACTAAACTTATACCTCCTTTTATGTGTCTCCTTACCAAAACCTTAGAATGGGCGATGACTTGGACAAGCCCGAATTGCTTTAAGTGTAGGTTCTTTCTCCAACGTGAGTAAGGCCTTTGTTGTGACAATAATCAATTCACAAACTTTACACCAAGGGACGTTAGGAGAATGTATTTATTGATGGGAAAAGTAGGCTCATGCGGACATTAGGACTAGGTGGAAAGGATGCTCATGCAGTAAGAATTCAAGAGCTATGACATGATTTTTACTTTGTATTTGAAAGAGGGGGCTAAGGTTATATTTATAGCCTGAATTTTGGATTAATTCAAAGGTTTTGGCTAATCATGATTTGAAAAAGTAAACAAGATTAAGTGAGTGGGGAACATGAAGAATAGACATGAATTAAACTTCAATATTTAATTCGCAAGCGGGGGACAAGGGGAATATTTGACATGTGAAGAAGATTAATTAGAAATTGACAAGGTTTTATTAATTAACTGATGCCAATTAATTTCTCATGGTTTTTTATGGGAAATGGAATAGGAAAATTAAATGATTTAGGAGAGGTGAAATTGGGGTGTCTACATTCAGTAACTAGATATTGTTTTAGTTCCTGTACTATGTAGGCATGTATTGAAGCTTTGAGCTACTATATCGGGTGATTGATTTACCCAATGTATACCCCCCTCGTTTGGGGTGCACACGATGTTGTTAAGAGGATACGACCCAAAGGAGAGGACTAGATGTTGATCTAAAGCGATACCCTGCAAGGAGGAGGGAATGTGCATTGTAGATACCAAGGCACATGCAAATAGAATGGCTAGACACACGTGTTAGTACAAAAATTGAGAAACATGTTATAGAAGACAACGGAAAAAAGTAATAGTGCGAAGAATTAAACTACAAAAATCGGGATTCAAACATGGGACATCACTAACTATGTCACAAGATAATAAGAGATGAAGCAACTAAAACATACAAACAATGATCAAGCAAGACATAGGGCATAACCCATAAACAATGGCATACAAATAGTAGACAAAAGCAAGCAAAGTGTAAAAGACAACCATGGTGGCAAATAGTTCCTACAAGGAAAATTTTGCACATGAAGCACCCATTATCATGTTAGAAAGATAAAAAGTATTTTAAGATGTGTATGTATCGATAGAGTAGTGTGCTAGTAAAAATAGGAAATAGTATAAAACGAAACAATAACACCTATAATGTGTATGAAAGTAGATGACCCTAGGAGCCTCAGTGGGAATTTGGTAAGAGTACAAAGTGCTAAAAATCCATGGTACGTGTAAAGTCTACATTCACAACTAGAGAACAAGTGAATGCGCATGCGTATATAGAAAATATAATGACATACAAAGTATCTATCTAGCACGTGAAACAAAGTGTACATGTAAGCATAATTAAGCAAAATTAAGTGTGGCCAAGATATGCGGTATGATGTGAATGAATGAAATGCAATGTGAATATGATAGGAGCAGTGTGCCCCCAACGAATGTGTATGAATATGTATGAGATTTATCAAAGATCCTCGATAGTCAAGAATGAACCATAGAACAAGAGTGCATTATCGGGAAATGGTTTGAAAATGTGCAGTAGATAGATAGATCATAGAGCGTAAAGAGTGTGAATGTGGTGAGGTTCACCTTAGATTTATACCCTCAACAATCGAGTATGAACTTTTGATTTAGAGTGCGTCGTAGGGTAGTGTGATGTGTGAGAATAGAGTGCTCAAAACATGTATCATAAAATGCGGAGCGTGAAATGTGCGGTGTGTGAGGTTTGTGTATGTAGAATGCCCTCAATAGTCAAGTGTGAACCATATCACAAGAGTGCATAATAGGGTAATGATGATACATGTTGTGTGTATCAAGTAATGTAAGATGCATGAGAAAGACTATATGTGAAGCACAAAGTGTGATATTAGAACCTGAAAGACACATGTATCGTCATTACCCTATGACACACTCTTATTTTATAGTTCACAGTTGAATATTGAGGGAATTCTACATACATAAACCTCACACACTACACATTTCATGCTATGTGCTTTGCGATACATGTTCTTAGCACTTTATTCTCATACATCATACTACCCTATGATGCACTCTAGTCCCATGGTTCATACTCAACTACTGAGGTTCTAAATCTAAAATGAACCTTGCCACATTCACACTCTTTATGCTCTATGATCTATCTATCTAACGCACATTTTCAAACCATTTCCCGATAACACACTCTTGTTTTATGGTTCATTCTTGATTGTCAAGGGGTATTTTATAACCTGAACCTCATCTTATACACATCCTCTTGGGGGAATACTACTCTATCATATTCACAATACATATCATTCCATTTCACTCATTCACATTATACTTCATATCTTGGTTGCACTTACTCTTGCTTACTTATGCTTACATGTACACTTTGTTCCACATGGTAGAAAAATACTTTGCGTGTCATTATCTTTTATATATACATATGTGTGTTCACTTGTTCTCTAGTTGTGAATGCATACTTTACACAAATATTTACATGCAACATGGATGCTTGGCATTGTACCTCTTACCAATCCCACCAAGGCTCTTGGGGGCATCTACTTTCATACACACTACATGTGTTATTGTTTTATTTTATACTACTTCCTATTCTTACTAAAGCACACTACTCTATCGATACATACACACTTTGACATACTCTTTATCTTTCTAACATGCTAATGGGTGGTTTATGTGTAACATTTGCTTTACAGAACTATTTTCCACCATGGTTGTGTATTACACTTTGTTTGCTTTTGTCTTCTACTGCATGCCATTTTTTGTGGGTTATGCCCTATGTCTTGCTTGATCATTGTTTGTATGCTTTTGGCCGCTTCAACCCTGATTGTCTTACGACATTGTGAACAATGTCCCATGTTTGAAACATGCTTTTTGTGGTCTACTTTGTCTGCATTGTTTCTTGTTTCCACTGTCTTCTATAACATGCTTGCCACTTTTTCTACTAACACATGTTTTATCCACTTTGTTTGCATGTGCCTTGGTTTCTACCATGCACATTCCCTCCCCCGCAGGTTTCAATTTCAAGTCAACATCTGGTCCTCTCCTTTAGGACACATCCTCCTAACAATGTCACATGCACCCTAAACGAGGGGCATACATTGGATGAATCAACCACCCCATACAACAACTCAAAGTTTCATTACATGCCTACACAAGTACATGAAAAAACAAAGTTAAAATTTCGAAACAACCCAGAATCGACTTGGGTTCTCAATTCATCAAAAACACCAGTGCCTAAACACAAACACTAGCGCTGGGTACTCTTGACCTTTCTGGGTGTCATGACTAGGGGAAGTTATAGTTATTTTCTTAGATCAACATAGTTTTTAGCAGTTCATAGATTAGTTTTCATAGTACAGGCACAGTCCTCCAACAATCAGAATGCATTCTATCTCCTTTTTATATTTCCTTGGATCAAACTAGAACAAGCATACAACATAGAAGGATCACACCATCTCAGTAGTGGCGTATAAATTTTGGGAAGTAGTCGGGGATGGAGAAGAACACCAAACCTTTCTCCTCAACACTCTTTTGCTATGGCGCGAGATTGCCCAAAAACTCGAGACTTAGCGTGAGATCGCCCAAAAAATTGTTCTTGGTGTGAGATTGCTCAAAATTCACTCTTGGCATGAGATTTCCTAAAAAAATTCTCTTCTACAACAATTTACGACACTTTCTATCCATTTCATTTGTCACGGATCAGGTGCACATGTTCCTTTTACTAATTTTCATATTTTTACATACTTTTGCATAATTTTATAGAGTTTTTACAACATGTGACTTTGACTACTTTTTTTTCGCTCTTCTTTTGCTGGTCCATCCTTAATACGCAACAAGAATCAACCCTTCATCAAGCTACAATGACAACAAGTACAACACGACACAACACATACGCTTCACCCCTAGGGTCACTTCCTCTTCCTTAGCTTCCATGCTTCATTTTTATCACTTCACGCTTTCATTTGTCTCCTCGACATGCTATCACCATCACACTCTACATGGTTATTAGGTATGCATCTTTTATCTACTTTATGTTATCGATTATTCACTCAACAACATAAAGTGGGGGTAAATGTAGAGATAAAATCATGCACTTGGGTACATTTCTAGGTCCTAATCACACTACTATTCATATGATTCCTAAGTGAGAAAACTAGTAATTGACATCTATCTTTGGCCTCTTTTCTATCTTTCTTGTTTCCTCTTTGGTCTTGCACACCCTACAACCCAATCTAATCTTCATTAATTTATCTTTCTTGACTTTTGACACTAGCGCCTATGTTCCCTCGTCTTCCGGACGCCCATGACCTCATTGTATCTTACTCGCATCTTTTGGGCCCATTTTTAATCTTTTAGACATCTTGTTTTCTTATGGGTCAGCCTTTTATTTGGCAAATACAAAATTCAAACAAGGGAATCATATAAATATAAAGCTTATAATAAAGGTCCAAGATCTAAGCATCTATTATCATCACCCAAGGTTGCATCAAAGGAATTCTACGAGCATCAAAGGCATTCATCTATCACTCATTTAAGGGACAAGGGATTGTATTTTCTGCATATACGCATAGGAGGGGAAGTTCATTTTTGCATTCACAAATCTATCTACATTGCCACATCTAGTTATTTCTTGTTATCAAGTACATCTTGCACAAGAGCTTCCTAGGGCACCATTTTCTACACACACACACAAGAACTACATGGAGTCTGAGATGTAGTGCAACACTCGGTCATAAGTTCACTCTGTCAGGTGACCGTCAAGATTAGCCTGACTCCCCATTTCCATCTTTTTCTTTTAGGATTTGATGTGTTTTTGGGTTTTGTAGGAGATCATTTGTTTGCAAGTTACAAGCAAATTCTGCAGACATTGTGTGACATATAGGCAACCAACAACGAAGGTAAGTGACCACCTTTTGACACTAGAAAAACCATATTTTGAGCATTTACACGGTCACATGTGCCTAACAGAGGTCTTTGACACCTAAGCGCCCTCGCCTTAGTCCAAGCACCCTAATCTAGGCTCATCCGACGATTACAAAATTTTTACGTGTGCGGTTATGATAGTATCCTCCTCATGTTCATCAATTTTCCCGAGTCAGAGCACTTCGAGATTAAGTGAATATCATCTAAGTCTTCTATTCCCTCTCTTGCACCTAAGGTTTCATTTTATTCAACTTATTGATTGCGTCAAATTTGTACTTTATCGTTTATTTATCATATGTGACTTTGAAATATCTAGGGTTTAGCATAATTTCTATTTTTGTTAAATTATTTGGTGAACCCCACTCATTTGAACACTTTTGGGTCTTCATTTCTTCATTTCTTTCATTTTCCTAAGATTCTCTCATCATGGATATCTCCATCCATGATTTTTTTCTAGCTAATCCTAATTGTAGAGCTAAAATCATTTCTCTCTTGGCTAATACTCGCATTCCTTCTACTACTCATCTAGACATAGTATATCAGACATTCATAGATGCATTTTCTCAACAACTTACTTTTCCATCTGATATAATTGTCAATCTTTCTGTTTATGACAATGATCCTCCCCGATTCAATAAAATATAAATATTTTATTTAAATCTAAATATTTTATTTAAATCTAAATGTATAACTATGATATAAATGATATGCAATAAAATATGAATGCTAAAAATTTATTTGATTTTATTAATAAAAGGAAATGAGAAGGATAAGGTACTAACCTTGATCTTGCTTACCTTGCGGTGACTGCGATTGAGCAATATGATGAAACAATATAACACACCATCACAATGAACCAAAGAAAAATGTAGCAGAGGTAGAAGCGGGTTGGACTTGGGCGCTTGGAGAGGGATGGGGTCCCCGTAGGCGCCTTGGTTTGTGAAAAATGTTAGAACACGGTTATGACATGGGCATTAAGGTTTCACACTTGTTCTCCTTTGTCGCATGTATATCGCACTTGGATCACCGATGTACATGTAAAGCTGCAATGAATAAAACACAAGTTATAAAACCCTCAATTAGACATCAAATCATAAAAAATAAAGATGTAAAATGAGGGTTTGGACTATCCTCATCCGCCACAATGGTGGAATTACAACTGAGTGTTGCACTACATCTCAAACCCAATGTAGTTTTGTGTTTTTGTGTGTGCTATAGTGCTCCTATGTCGTCCTCATGCCAATGATGCCAAGATAGTGAGTAATAGTTAGATAAAAATGCAAATGTGTTGATGGAATATAATTAAATCACCTTATTATGTAGTGTGTATGCGAGTAATGGCCCAAATGCAATACCTTGCTTTATGTAGATAGCTAGCCCTTGGAAACTCATATAATGGTATGTATGTTGTGTTTATATAGGGATATCCTATTCAAATTTCAACATTAATGACCGACATGCCGACTAGTACCTCGGGATATGAGAGGGAAAACTGAAAAAATTGACCTCAAATGTCAAAAATAAGATCAAACATAAAGAGGAAAAGGGTGCCCAGGATGGACAGGAGCGTCTATCACTAATGTCAAGCCCTGGGTGCTAGTGTCTAGAGACAAGTGACAACAAATGAGTGATAATTGACTGACAAGGATCCCGAGACGACTATAATTGTGTGTATGAGTGACAAGTGTGCAAGACAATCAACAATAAATACCAATAAGAAAAATAGATGGACTATGGGATGGGTCATCAGTGAGTACTTTTCTTACTCAAGATCCTTACATAAAACAACATACTTGATGGTATAATAATAGTAGTAAGTGTGTGGTTTTGTGTCTATACTCCTCTATATATCTCGGCTCACTTCTCTAACATGGGTGTCAAACGGACTATAATCGATAATATGAGATCTAAGCTCAATATTTATACTTTATCACTCCTTCATAATATTGGCCTTTACGCCTATAAAGTTAATCCAACCTTCATTTCTCTCGATGAATATGATTCTTCTATGCGTCCATGCATAGGCACTATTAATTTACTTATCACTATTGGGCTGAAAATTGTTAAATGCGGTGTTCTTTGTTATAGACATCCCGATTCAATACAATTTCTTACTTGGTAGGCCATGGCTTCACGCCATGCAAGTAGTGTTTTCTACAATACACCGGTGTGCTAAATTATTACATGATGGCTTTGAATATACAGTCATTGTTGATCGTGACCCATTAAAACATTTATGCCTAGATCTAACCATTGCATTACCTACTCCAACTTCTTCTCTTGCTATGTATCTCGTTGATTATCCACAACTTACGTAGACTATCTGGTCAAATTGCCTCCACTCATTAGAAACTATCCCATCCACATCATGCTCACCCCCTTCTTCTACTAATGATATGATACCTTTTAGGGGTATGCCTATACATTGGACATCATACCACCTTCCTCATCTTCTCATGACCAACCTACATTTGTGCTTCCTTCTTTCACTTGCACTCTTTTCATGAATAAGTCTTATTGGCCACATGTTCCATTTGATCCTACTTTCTACGATAATCTTGTTTGCACACATGATGGCTTGGTTCAACTTGGATTCACACTTAATGACCTCTTCCCCTTGCCTCATTCTCCTCATATTTATCATGGATATGTTCCCATTACCATTGCTTATGGATTCTCGTGCATCTTCCATCTATTAGTCTTTATTGTCCGCACTCCTCGTGCTTCTCCACTTACTCTCTGGCGTCTTGGCTTGACTACATTGGAGGCACTTTAGATCCTCATCATATTGACATCACATTTCCTATGTCTTTTATTCGTGTTTCTATTTGCAATGATTCATTTCTCGGCTATACACAAAACCTTACTCATTGGTACGCACATGGGTGTCCATTACCACCTTTCACTGATGAAGAATATGAAATGGGCATGTATGATTTACATCGCAATGGATCCTTAAATGATCAACCACATAATATTTCTTATCGGGTCTCGATGTATATCCATTGGAATTCAACCATGATAAGTATGATCTCTTAGACGATGTTACTTGATTGTTATTCACATTGTACACTTGGAGGCATCATGCTTACTTTCCCCCCACTCTTAGCATTATTAGATGTCTCACATTTCTAGAGTTACGCTTTGTGCTTCACATCTAGCCTTTCTCATGCATCCTACATAATATTGATACAAATAACTTGTATCATTTTTACCCAATGATGTACTCTAGTTCCACGGTTCATGCTCGACTACTGAGGGTCTAAATATGAAATTAACCTCACCACATTCACACCATTTACTCTTTATGCTTCATGATCAATATTTTTAGCACACATGTTCAAACCATTACCCTATGATGCACTCTTGTGTTATGGTTCATACTTCGTTGAGGGAATTCTACATACATGAACCTCACACACACCGCATATTTCACTTTGCACTTTACGATACATATTTCTAGCACTCTATTCTCACAAATCACACTACCTTATGATGCACTCTTGTTCCACGGTTCATAATCGATTCTGAGGGTCTAAATATGAAATGAACCTCACCAAATTCACACTCTTTACGCTCTATGATCTATCTAGCGTACATTTTCAAACCATTTCCTGATGACACACTCTTGTTCTATGGTTCATTCTTGACTATTGAGGGGTATTTTAAAAATGAACCTCATCTCATACACATCCACTCAAGGGACACTCTACTCCTATCATATTCACATTGCATATCATTCCATTTTACTCATTCACAACATACTGCATATCTTGGTTGCACTTACTCTTGCTTACTTATGCTTACATATGCACTTTAGTTCACATGCTAGACAAATACTTTGTATGTCATTATATTTTATATATACACATGTGCGTCCACTTATTATCTAGTTGTGAATGTAGACTTTACATATATCTTTACATGCAACATGGATGCTTGACACTGTACCTCTTACTAGTCCCACCGAGGCTCTTAGGGGCATCTACTTTCATACACACTATAGGTGCTATTGTTTTGTTTTATAATATTTCATATTTTTACTAGCACACTACTCTATTGATACATACACATCTTGACATAATTTTTATCTTTCTAACATGCTAACAAGTGCTTCATGTGCAACATTTACCTTACAAGAACTATTTTCCACAATGGTCATTCTGTTACACTTTGCTTGCTTTTTCTTCTAATTGTATGCCATTGTTTGTGGGCTATTCCCTATGTCTTGCTTGATCATTTTTGTATACTTTTGGTCTCTTTGGCCCGATTGTCTTGCGACATTGTGAATGATGTCCCATGTTTGAAACCCAAATTTTTTGGTTTACTTTGTCTGCACTATTTCTTGTTTCCATTGTCTTCTATAACATACTTGTCACTTTTTCTACTAACACATGTTTTTAGCCACTTTGTTTACATGTGCCTTGGTTTCTACCATACACATTTCCTCCCCCATGTAGGGTATCAATTTCATATCAACATCCGGTCCTCTCCTTTGGGTTGCATCCTCCTAAAGAATGTCACATGCACCCTAAACGAGGGGGCATACATTGGGTGAATAACTCACTGCATATAACTTAGGCCTTCAAGTACAAGCCTACACAAAGTACATGAAAAACACATGGTTATAGTTTCAGAAACAACCCAGAATATGACTTGGGTCCTCACTTCAACACAAATACCAAATACAGCGCAGATACGAGACACTAGCATTTGGGTGCTCCTGACCTTTCCTAGGCACCTATGACTAAGGGAAGTTACAATTATTTTCTCAAATCAACACAATTTTTAGTAGTTCACATAACAATTTTCACAGAAAAGTACAGTTCTCCAACAATAAAAATGCATTGTATCTTCTTTTTCTATTTCCTTGGATTGAACTAGAACAAGTACAAAACAAAACGAGGATCACACCATCTCGTAGTGGTGTATAATTTTTGAGAAACATTAAGGGATGGAGAATAAAACTAGAATTTTCTCCCAAAAATATTCTACCGTGGTGTGAGATCGCCGAAAGCTCGAATTGGTGTGAGATTGTTGAACCCTACTCATCGGTGTTATCATTAATGTCAGTGGCATTGATGGTGAAGTGAAGCTCGATCGAGAGGCATAAAGGTTGATTGGGAGAGCCTTCTCGGTGATAATTAGAGCTTACAAAGAGGTTCTGGATGGTTTTAACATGTTGTAATGATTGGTATGAGTTTTCTCTAAGTCATATCTCTCGTGTTCAAAGTGGAAAACAAGATGGCAGGCCATGGTGTATGATTCTCTGTAGGTATGAGATTGTTCTAAGCTTGTAAAGGATGGAGAAGTAATGTAAATGAAGAGTGAGAATGTGCCTAGTATAGAAAAGGACAATTTTAGACAAAACTTATAGGTACATGAGTGTGTTGGATCTTTCATGAAGAAATATTTGGTGTTCCAGATAGCTCATGATGTCTTCTACATGCTCACGAAGTGTTTTGAGCAAGCCAAAGTTGTGTAAGTTTTTTGTATATCCCGAGTGAAGAAATGGGATTAACATACACTAAAGGTTTGAAATGCTTATTTCAGCATGTGTAAGAGCTCTTGGAGTTGGTGAAGGTATTGGTCTTTGAGAACTCAAGAATATATTTCCAACGAGTCCAACTTTGTGCAGTTTGAATCTCTCTGGAGGAAGTTATGGCCATTCGAAGTTTTAGGTCAGCTGAGAAGGATTTAATTATATTTCAAGTCTGCATGATGAGGAAAATCAAAGGTAGGTCATCATAAGTCAATATACTTCATACATCCCCACTCTTGAAACCTGACATATATGAAGAGATAGATTTACATAAGATTTTAGGTCTACCTAGTGATTGCAAAGAAAATAATAAAGTTGCAACAAAGGAAAGTTGGTCGACACAGTGAATGTGAAGATGCGTGAAGCCTTCTAATTGGATCCATTTGTTCACTTTGACATAAAGCTGGAAAATGAAAAGATTGACATTACAAAATATTTAAAGGTTATAAAAATGTGACGAGTCGGATACGAAGTGTGTGGGGATTCCTTATTGGATAGCTTGTCACAAGTATCCAAGAGAGGTAAAAGATAGTCTAACAAGTGTGAAGTGTGTGGAGCTTTCTTATTGGATAGAATTTCACAAATGGTATGCACCGAGATAAAAGATACATTACTGGAAGGCAGAGATAGGTGGACCAAGTAGAGGGCACCACTTGGTGATGATTTGATGACCAAAGGTGGACACATGGCATTATTCCACCATATTTTTGAGAGATGGCTATGGGAGGATGTGAAATCCCTAGAATGATCCAAAGTTGATAAGATTTTTGGGTCCATGGAAGTCAAAAGGAAAATGCGGTGCGTAGGTCAACATGTAATATACAAGCCGATCCTTGACCCCCACAACTTATCACAAGGTAAAACATGGAGGAGGTGACATGGTAAGCGCACAAATGTTGGAAATCTCTACAAACAAGGAAGACGACACGTGTCTGGCGTACGAGACCAAAGAACAAGTAAAAAGAATAGAGGTACTATTGAAGCTTATCACACTCATATTTGGAATGGAAAATTCATCGAATCTCAAGATTACACCAATGAAATTGCCTAAAATTTTGAAATTAACTTTGTCTAAGGGTCATGGATGTGTTGCAAAAGGAATCAGGTTGATTCATCTCAAAACAAAGGAGAAATTTGTGATAGAATTTTTTCTCGGTAGGGCAAGTCTATAAGGAGCGAGTTTAGAGCGTGATGTTGGTTAAGCTTCCAAACCTATTTGATCATATAAAGATGTAAGGTCTGGTTCAAAGTAAATGAGCTCATGGAGAAGCTCAAGAGTCCATCCACAATGAGTAACTAAAGAAGTGTCACTTGTCAACCTCAAACGCCAAGTTTATTTGAACATTTGTACATAGGAAAATGGTCATGTGAAGAGTCATTGAACATGAAACATCAAGGGTCATGTTAGGAATCTTACTTGTTTATTTAAGATTAATTTTTTAGCATGTAAATGTTGTGTCAAATGTAGGGTTGTTGTTGAAAAGAATGCAGAGTTGAGTGCTCGTTGTGAAAAAGTGAGAAGGATGTGAATGTACTGAAGCCATGAAAAATTAAGAAAGGAGAAGAGAAGATAAGTGAGCTGAAGAAGTGGTCATAATCAGTTGTGGAAGAAAACACAATAAAGTGATCAGAATTTTTGTAAAAAAGTCTAATTTGCAGCTTAGCATATAGGGGTTGAAGCCTCCTTGTAATTAGTAGCTTACAGAAGATCACTTGTTGCTAGTTAAATTGTTGGGAGTTGAAGCTTCTAAAGGTCAAGTAGCAACTTGACTAAAATTTGGAGTTATAGCTCTAGGTTGAGTTGAAGCTCAACCATGAAATCATGTAACATTTGCAGGACATTTTTTTCCTAAGCCTAGTTCTTGGTTTCAATGGGTTTTTGTCCCTTACGGGTTTCCCACATTAAATTCTGTGTCTTTATGCATATTCTCTTATTATTTTCTTGTGTATGGTTTATGTTTTCATCATGGAATATTGAGGAAATGGAAATGTTTATAAAATTATAATAAGCATTGATTCACCCTCTCTAGTGCCTAGATTTCTAAAAATTGGTATCAAAGTGTGGCCATGGTGTGGTGAGTTTAACAACTCAAGGGAGATCTAGACAATTCAGTCATGGCAAGCAATCAGTCACAAAGTGGTTTTTCCACCTCTAAAGCTCCTTTATTTAATGGATCAAATTATGCCTTCTAGAGTGTTAGAATGAAGACTTACCTAATGTCACTTGGGTTTGACATATGGAAATTAGTTGATAGTGGCTACACTATTCAATTACACCTCCTACTGATGCAGTATGAAAGAGAGCAAGTGAAAATAATTCTAAAGCCATGAATGTAATTCTCTGTGGGATGGTTGAGGCTGAGTTCATAAAGGTCATGTAGTGTACCACAACTAAGGTGGTAATTACGTGACTATATATGAACCCAACCAAGTTACAATACTTATTGTGCTTAGTTTGAAAGCATGAAAATGAAGGAAGGTGAAAATGTTGCATCATACTTGCAAAGAATGGATGAAGTTATAAATATGATCAGAGGCTTAGGAGAAAAAAAAAGAGAGTGTGGTTCAAAAAGTGTTGAGATCTCTATCCTCAAAATTTTATTCCAAAGTGTTAGTAGCAGTAGAGGAAGCCAATGATTTAACCACCTTGAAAATGGATGATCTTTATGGAATCTTAATTGCATATGAGATGAGAATTAGTGACTCAAAGTCAATCAAGAAAGAGGAAACCTTCAAGGCTGATAAGGAATCATAGGTCAAGAAGAATAAAGCTGAGTCTGACATGGAGATAGATGATGAGAAGGTGGAAGCCATGTTTGTGAGGAAGCTAAAAAGAGGATCAGGTAAGTACAAGGGCAAGTTGTCATTTAAATGTTTCAATTGTGGCCAAGTTGGTCATTTTTCTACAAAATGTCCCAACAAACACAAGGAGGATCAAGATGATGAAGAATCTTCTCAAAGAAAAATAAGAAATTCAAGAAGCAAGGAGGCAAGAAGAATTTTTCAAAAACAAAAGGAACCTCTACTCCAAAGAGGATTAAAGTTCAAGTGAATCAAGTGATACTAGTAGTTCTATAAGCGAGAAGGATGAAACATATAATGAAACTTTGTTCATGGCTTTTGAAACATCACATGATAGCAGCTCAAGAGATAGGTATTTAGTGAGGATGAAATCTTAGATGAAGAGGAAGTTGAGGTAAATCTTGAAGCAGAACTGATAAGTGCCTGGATGAATTGAAACATCAAAGGAAAAAGAACAAAAAATTGAAGATAAAGAAAAAAATTGAAGATAAAGATGAAATAATATGAAGAAAAATTAAGATCCTTAAGGAAAGGCAAAAAATAGAAAGATGAAGATGAAATCAAAGAACTTGAAGCCCAATTGGAGTTTATCTCAACCTCCCTTAAATTCAAAGAAGAAGAGCACCTAAAACTCAATACTGAGTTGAAGTCACAAGTTGAAAAGCTGAAAAAACTCTGAATGCCAAAGAGGACACCTATATGAGACAAGAAGAAGAATTGATATCCTTGAGAAATGAATTAGAGGAAACAAAAGAGATAGATGAAGATGTATAACAAGATGGAAAAGATATTTGAAACTTGAATGGAATGTTGGATAGAAAAAAGGAAGCAAGTGACAAAACAAGTCTAGGCTTCATAGAAGAACCTATGAAGAAGTGTGAAGAGGAAAAGATGATTCAAGAAAACAATCAGACATGAAGATGACCAAGGGAACAAATTTAAGAAGGCCTAAATCAGTTAGGCAACCCAATGCTTTTAGGTATGAGAGAACATTTAATGGTTATTGATTTTCTTGTCACAATTTTGGACATAGAGCTAAGGAATGCAGGAAGCATGTCATGAATGATATTCCATGGATGGATAGAAGAGAAGAGAGGAAAAAATACTCAAGAGGTATGAATAAAATAGTTTCCTACATATGTAATATAATTGGACATGTTGTTAGAAATTGTTTTAGTCACGAGATAACTAAGTATGGTTGGAATATCAGTCCATATCTATATAGAAGTAAGAATCAGTTGAGTGTTTCAATTGTCATAAACTTGGACACCTTGCAAAGTAGTGTTGGAATAATCAACCTCTTAGGCATATCAACAAGAATCAAACAATCAAAAGAAAGATTAAAAAGGTATATAAGGTGAAAATTAATCCTGAGAAGGTGCTAGAGACAGTTATAGGAGAGACAAGCTCAGGAAAGATATCAGAAGGTACTGATAAGACTGAGAAAAGGGAAAGCAAGCCAAGTTCTAGTCATGAGGAACACCCACTCATGGTTAGGAGAAGATAAGGGAATGAAACCCATCATACATGTTTGAAAAACATTGAAGTCTTAGGAGATGAAGGTAGAACATTTAGCAATACATCAAAGAAGATGGACAAAGTTTCAAAGGAAGGAAAAGGAAATCTTGAGTCATCATGTTATTTTGATGACTATATTCTATTTTTAAGTGTTCTCAAAGGTGGTGTGCCTTCTCTAGGATTCTAGAAGGCATATTTCAGTTGAAAGAAGTAAGGTCAGTCCTTCATCAACCTCCTAAGTTGCAAATCAAGGCTTTCTCCATGGTGATGCTAAGAACAATCCAATGTGTGGTTTGCAAGTAAGTTGCCATCAGTTGTTGCTAATTAGAGTCCTCATCATGTTTCCAAGGTATGTAAGATTCAAGGAATGTGTTTTATCATATGTTCAAGTTCTAGTGCTCATTCAAGTTGTTGAGTGTTCATGTCAAGAATGTGTAGTCAAGTAGTCTCAAAATCTGAGTTGTTTTTTTCCATGTTGTCAAAGATTGAATCATTGTTGTGTCTTTATGGTTGATATCAACCCTTAGTAGGTCTGATAAGTCTTGAGAAAATGACCTTGGTTAAAAGAAGATTATAAGTATGAGTCATGTGTTTTAAGGAAGCATAAGTGTGTGATTTCTTGTTACTCATGTTGTTAAGATTCCATTCTCATGTTTTGAGTCTTGAAAGAAGATCTTATTCTCTGTCAAAGCCTGTAAATTAGTCAATGAAAATTGAATTTGAGTAAAGTGTTAGTATTATTTTTGTAAATGGTCAAGAGATGGAGTAACTTCCAAGGGGAGTGTTTCATAGTGCAAATATCTATTTTGAATACTAAAGAAGTGAGAATAAGAAGCTAGAGATCTATAAAGCCTATGCAAGACAAAAAAATTTATTTGAGTCTCAAGGATGCTAAGAAATGGATAGGTCTCACGAGAATCTAAAGGCCAAAGAGTTGGTAGTGGAGCCAAGAACTAGTAAAGTGGAATTGATAGGAAAGAAGAAAGGGTAGAGTATACTAAAAAGATGCATCATGTATGTAATGTGGTTGAGTGCAAAGTGATAGCTTGAATTCTTGTAGCTTCAAGTAAGGAAGGATGTAATGGTTCCAGGGGAGGTACATGAGTTTGGTTCATGATGAACATAGACCCTATAAATGGCCAAAGTTGAGCTAATAAGCACTGAAGGGCTAATTCAAGGATCAAAGGTCAAAATAGTAGAATTGAGCTTGGATTTGAGCATGGTGAAGTGAGATGGCTGAATATGGAGAGATAAGTAAATTTAATTCAAAGGAAGATTGATTGTGTCTAGGGGGAGCTTGGATAAGTTAAGTAGAGATCACTAAAGGCTAGTATAGGTGCAAAATAGTGAAACAACAAGGCATGAGGGCATACTATGTTGGTTTGACATGTTTTCTTGAAAGAATCAAGTTTGAAACATGATGAATGACCAAAAAGAGGACAAGTAAGAGAAGTACAACCCTAGGGGAAGCTTGTGGACAAGGAGATCTAGTTGTGATTCCAAGACAAAAGGTGTGAAGAAGGTTATGCAACTGATTATATCCTATCAACAAAATAACAACATCATCAAGGGGAGTTTCTTGAGGTAAGTTTGTAATTTGTAAATGCTTATTTGCATGTTGATCATGTTGTTGAATATGTGACCCTTTGTCATAGATGTCAAAGGGGGAGAGAGTGCCATCAAAAACTAGATATGAATGCTTTAAAGATGGTGGTGAAGTGGGTTTTCCATTAAAGTTTTTGAGTGTGTTGCCATCAATGACAAAGGGGAAGATTGTTGAACCTTGGTCATTGGTGTTGTCATTGATGTCAAGTGTCATTGATGGTAAAGATGTGATGGCAAAGCTCAGTCAGAGGCATGAAGGTTGATTGGTAGTGCCTTCTCAGTGATAGTTGGAGCTTACAAAGAGGTTTCTGGATGGTTTTAGGATGTTGTAATGATTGGTATGATTGGTATGAGTGCTCTCTAAGTCATATCCTTGTGTTCAAAATGGAAAGCAAACAGACATGCCATGGTGTATGATTCTATATAGGTATGAGATTGTTCCAAGCTTGTAAAGGATGAAGAAGCAATGTAAATGAAGAGTGAGAACATGCCTAGTACAGAAAAGGATAGTTTTAGACAAAACTTGCAGTACACCAATGTGTTGGAGTGCATCATAGAGAAATGTTTGGTGTTCCGAGATAGCTCAGACGTCTTCTATGTGCTCACGAAGTGTTTGAGCAAGTTGTGTAAGTGTTTTGTATATCCAGAGTGAAGAAATGAGATTAACATACATTGAATTTATGAAATGTTTATTTCAACACGTGCAAGAGCTCTTTATGTTGGTGGAGGTATTGGTATTTGAGAACTCAAGAAGATCTTTCTAACAAGGAAAAATTCTCGTAGTTTAAATCTCTCTTAAGGAAGTTATGGCCATTCATAGTTTTGCAGGTCAGATGAGCAGGATTTAATTGTATTTTGGGTTTGCGTGATGAGGATAATCAAAGGCGGGTCAACATAAGTCAATATGCTTCATGCATCCCCACTCTCGAAACATAAAAGACACATGACAAGAAAGCATTAGATAAGATTTTGAATCCTCCCAATAGTTGCAAAGAAAAGAAGAAAGTTTTGACAAAGGAAAGCCAATCTGAAATCACAAAATGTGAAGACACGTGGAGCCTTCGATTGGCTTTGACATAGATTTGGAAAATGAAAAGATTGACATTACAAATCTGTGAAGGTTATCAAAATTATGACAATATGAAGTGTGAGGAGCTTCCTTATTGGATAGCTTCTTGCGGTAGCTAGTGGATGTTAAGGACAATTTGGCATGAAATCCCTAGAATGAACCAAAATGATAATATTTTCAGGTCCATGGAAGGCTATAGGAAAAATACAATGCACAGTAAACATGTAATATACAAGCCTATCCTCAACCCTTGTAGCTTATCATAAGGTGACAAGTGGACGAAGTGATATGGATAATTGCATGAACATTGGTAATCTCCATAGACAACCAGATGACGACACATGTCCGATGTATGAGACTAAAGCAAAAGGGAAAAGAGTAGAGGTATTATTGAAGCTTGTCACACTCATATTTGGAATGGAAAATTCATCAAATCTCAAGATTACACCAATGAAATTTCTTGAAATTTTGAAATTAACTCTGTCTAAGGGTCGTGGATGTGTTGCAAAAGGAATTAGGTTGATTCATCTCAAAACAAAGGAGAAATTCGTGACAAAATTTTTTTCTCACTGGGTAATCTTGTGAGGAACGGTTCAAAGTATTATGTTGGTTGAGCTTTAAAGCTTATTTGATCATGTGAAGTTGTAAGGTCTGGTTTGAAGTAAAGGAGCTCATAAAGAAGCTCAAGAGTTAGTCGCAATAAGTAGTTAAAGAAGTGCCACTTGTCAACCTACAAACACCAAGTTTCTTTGAAATTTGTACATAGGAAGAATGGTCATGTGAAGAGTCATTAAACATGAAACATCAAGAGTCATGCTTAGGAATCTTGCTTGTTTATTTAAGCTCAAATTTTTAGCATGAAAATTTTGTTGTCAAATGCGGGGTTGTTGTTGAAAAGATTATAAATCTAAGTGATCATTGTGAGCAAGTGAGAAGGGTGTGAATGTATTGAAGCCATGAAAAACTAAGAAAGGAGAAGAGAAGATAAGTGAGTTGAAGAAGTGGTCATAATCAATTGTGGAAGAAAAAATAGTAAAGTGATCACACTTTTTGTAGACACCCTAATTTCACACCTTTTCCAAATCAATTAATTTCCCCACTCCATTTTCCACGAAATCCCCATAGAACTAATCGATGTTAATTAGATAATTAATCCATTTTAACCTCTAAATTAAACCCAATCTTCTTCACATGCCAAAATTCCCTATGTCCCCAATTTGAGAATTAAAAATATAAGTTTAATCCTCACCCACTCTTTTTTGTCCCCACTCACCCAATCACGCCCTCATTTTCAAACTGTGATTACTTGAAATACCCTAAATTAATCCAATTCCTAAGGCTATAAATACAACCTTACGCCCCCTCTAATACACACAGAGAATAAACTTGAATGCCCCATCTTAACTCTTGCATCCTTTTGAGCAAAAACATCCTTCCCACCTCTTCCTAATGCCCAAATAGCCTCTTCTTGAAGCATCCCAAATCCATAATCCCTTTGTCCATTGGTGCAAAGTAAGTTGATCTTGTTACGAGAGAAGGCCTTGCTCTAGTTTGAGGAAAGCACCTACATTTCACGTAATCAGGGCTCATCCATGTTTCATTGCCCATTCTAAGGTTTGCTAAGGAATCACGAAGGAGGAGGTATCTAGCTAGTTGCTTTACTTTCTTGATTATTAGTGTATTTTCCTAGCCACATTCGGCATGCGGTGGGGTTACCTTTGATTTCCCAATTAGTGGTTTTATCCATTCTTTGTTTATTATTATTTGTTGTTATTATTTCCTTTTCTGTGTCTTATGGCATTATTTGGTTAAATTTCACGATATGAGAAGTTTTTTTTGTTGTGTGGTGTCTTGTGGTGCATATCTTTGGTTATAACAACAATGAAACTACAATGCTCATCCTATTTTTGATCTTCTCGGTGCTCAATGTTTAGAAGAAGAAAATACATCACTAGATTTGGATACTCATGGATCGTCTCGACAAAAGCATTCACGTTTTACGGTGTCTGAAGAGGTTACTTTAAGTTTGGTCTCCAATTTTTGGTTTTAAAAAGAAAATTTGTTGTCATTTTTTTCCAAAAAAAACGTACTTTGAGTTCTATTGGCATGGGAAACTAGTCCGGAAAATAATCTTATTGTTTGGCTTCTATTTTCAATCTTAGTTTTACAATCGATATATATCTTGCTTTTCACCAAAACATACTTTTCAATCTTTTTTTAAACCAACAAATACATTTCCTTGTTTAGATCTTTATTTACAACTACATCTATATATTAATTTTTTTTTATTATGGGCAAATAGTTTTTTGAAAGGGACTATACCCTTGTACAGGAAGGCTCAAAAGCCAAGAATAAAACATGGAAGCCCTACAACAGAAAACAATCTGCTCAGAAAAGTACCAACATCCAAAGAACAACTCATCAAAAAAATAGGTGAAAACAACAAATAGTCTGCAACAACATAAAGACTATGTCAGATCCAAAAAAACCACAGTTCGGTAAAGACAAACAGATCTATATATTAATTTTAATACTCTAAAATTTCATATTTATTTCTTTTAATCTTAGTTTTAAGATAAATGTAAATTATACTTTCGAAAAACAAAAATATATAGATCTTAGTATTTTATTTAGATCTTGAATATCTTAGTTTCCAATATATATCTAGACCTTAGTTTATCTAATGTTTTATTGATCTCCTTTCTCAAAAATAGATCTCCTATCCAAAAAAATGTAAAACATATAGATCTTTATTTACTAAACAATCAAATTGTTCAAATACATATGTCTATTTAGATCTTAATTTACACAATATCTACATTTATTTTTATTTAAATAAACACCAACAAAAAAAAAAAAAGTAAACCTAGATCTACTTTAGATCTTAGTTTAAATAACTACCAAATATACGTATATCTAAATCTATAAACACAAAATCCTAAAATCAATCCTACCATACATTGTAAACTACCCTCGTAATCCCCCACCTTCCTTCACCACTTAGTCAAGCCCTCTCCCTTCTCATCACCACGTTAACTCCTCTCCCATCTTTCAAACCCCCAACTCCTTGTCCAACCATCCCAAATCCCCAACTCCCACAACCATTCGACCCATGACCTCTCTACAAAGCTCCCCATCCAATCCTCTCTCGATCTCCCTTCACCCTACACCCATGTCCCACCCTTTAACCCGACTACCCACACCCCGGTGCCACTCAACCATCCCACACAATTCCTATCCCTGTTTATCCCTCCTTGGCTTCCCACACAACCCTCCCCAACCTCCATGCTAACTCATCTCCCGGATCCTTGTCCACCCATCCTGTCTCCTCCCTTCCACGTTGACCTCTTCTCCCCACACCTTCCTTCATTAACATCCCTCCCCGCTCGTCCATCCCTCTCTCCGTCCGAGCTCCCATTGCAAGCTCTCTCTCTCAACTCGTCTCCATCCCCACTCCGCCGCTCACTCCCCTCATCCCAACTCACCTCCCATCTCCCCGACCCCTACTCATTCCCAAACCCGTCCTCATGGACACCCCAATCCCACCTTGCCTCTACAAAACAATTCCTTACCCTACTTTTCCGTTTCGCCACACAACAATTTTTTACAAAATTTACTTTTCCACGATATTGCTAACTGTGTGTTTTATATGCGTTCAGTTATGCATCATTTTCTCTCGTGGTAATATGATTCCTCCTTCGTTCGTGCAAATGGGATAACCCACTTTCCTTCCTTTGATTTTGCAATAGCTCAAAGTCATGGTTTTTAATCATCTTGCAATAGCTCATTTTCCACAATGAACTCGGTCGCCAATATATCACCCATCCCACTTTACACCATCGTATTTCTTTTCTGGCTCTAGTATCAACATTGGCTTGAAGTCTTCCCACATACATGTGTAGATACTTCCTCTCTTCAATGGTGATATTGACATACGCATGTGGAGGATGGGATTGGTGTCGACTTGAGTTTACAAAACCTTACGGGTCGTGTTCCTTTTTCACGAGATTGCATGTCATTTCTTTCTCTCCTTTTCTCTTGTCATTGGATATGCATTCTAGTCAAATTCCACACATTACTCCCTCCGTTACCTTCACAACACCATTAGCTCAAGCTATATCCGATTAACGCCATCATTCATCCCTCCCAAAACATCACCTTGTCATCCACCAAACTCAACAACCAAGCTACCATTTGCCACTCGGTTAGGTTCCCATTTGAATTGTTTTTACTACCGCATCCTTGTTTGTTTTTAAATTAATTTCAATACCCTTCAAGTCACTTATTTTCTTTCCAATTCAATTTCGGCCAACTTTTTACATTTACTCAATTGTTTATTCTATTCAAATCACCCAATAATTTGATTCCATTCATATTTGTATCTCGTAAATCAATTAATTTAGTCATTAATTTAATCCTGCCATTATGCTAGTTTCAATTTACGTTCATCTAGTCATTAATTCTTCTATCTTGATTTTAGTTTTCGTGCTTCTTTTTCACAATTGTTCTTATAGTGTTTTGTGCTTTTACATATAGATTCAAAAAAAACTCCTAATTTGACTTTGTGGCCTTTCAACACTTCACGATTATGGAGGTTGCTTTTTCTAGCTCATTTTTGTATGTATTTTTGTTCAAGTACAAACTACTAATCATTTTCTTGCAGGACCTTTTTTGACAATACAAGACCTTTTCACACCTATCTCGCCAAAATTATCGGGTTCATATTCCCAGTCATCTTTTACACACATTGGAGGCCCCCTGTGCCCCGCAAAACAATTTTTTTTGCCTTACATTCCAATTTTCCACGTCGATGCTTTTGGTAACGTTTTTACGTTTTTTTCATCATTTTTCATTTTTGTGAAGATAATCATTATCACTATTTCACAGTCATAATTAATCGCAAGAATTATTAACAAAATCTATCCCACTTATATCCGCATATGCTCTTTTTCTACACCTTCGAGCGATCTAAAAAATCAGAAACGATTGCGATTGTTTAGTTTCTTGTTCTAACACTACATGATCCCCAATCAAATCGACAAATTTAAATCAATATTTTGTACTAGTCAAGCCTTTTGTAGCTTAATTAAATCATTTAATTTAACTCTATTTTCCATCATTGACTAACTTGTAACTTGATTCTATTCCTTCTTCATATTTTGTTTGATTATTGCTTGTGTATGCTCTTTTCTTGCGCTCTCGGGTGATCTTGAAAATAAAAAACAACCTCAATCATTAGTTGTCCATCTTTCTAATCTATTGTCTACATGATAAAACTACTAACCTCTGTTGTGTAGGACCATATCACTTGAGATTTAATCTTCTAACTTCATTTGCAAGAACCTTTTCCATATTATGTTATGTCTCTAACTATTGTTTCAATTGATTTTATTTTGTTGCATTATTAATATTTATCTGGTCATTGGTTGTGTATGCTCTTTTCCTATGCCTTCGAGTAACTGGAAAAACAAAAACTACCACGATCATATTTTCTGACATTTTGTTTGTAGGAAAACTACTAATCTATTCTTTGTAGGACCGCATCGCTATAATATTATCAAAAACAAAAAACAAAATAAAAATTCCCACAAAATTACCATCGTTAAAAGATAAAATTGCTGAAACAAAAAAAAACATTAGCATGCTAGGTACACTATTATTTTTCGCTAGTAATTTATTTCAAGTTGGAAATAACTCGCTTAAAATCACATCATCATCTTGTTTTTACACATAGCAGAGTGGATTTCATCACCAACGGCGCTACACCGGTGACGTGGACTTGAATACCACGCACCAACAACATTCACATCTACATTACACTTTGAGACATAGTCTCATCACAATATTCGTTATTTACCCCGCCCCTACTCCCCACTTACGGGTGATGTTGTCGTGTGGAACATGTGAGTCATGCCTAAATAGCTATAACAAGAAATCCTGGGCATCGTCGTCCCCGTAAATCCTCAAGGAGTTATAAGGACACCATACACATTCATCCCCTATCACCTTCCACCTTTTCATAAAACCTACCTTGCACATGGTGATTCACTCAAGGAGTAAGTAAGAATTGACGAGTCCCCTCTTGTTCTCTAAGGGTTCCCCGTACCAATTATGTCCCCATACAGAATTAGGTATATCAAGATTAGGGTATATTGGAGGACACATCTTTTTAGAGTGATAAGAGTCTGCATCCATCATTCCATAACATACTTGTATGATTGCATGAAACAATTATCCTTCTCGAAGAATTTACCTCTTGAGCCAAAACAATTCAATACACATGACTGCTTGATGTTTGTCAACAAATTAGTTTAACATTGTTCTTATCATAAAACCTTGCTGATATCAGTGTGTTCATTGTAAAGTTCAAAAGCCTAGCCGTGTTCCACAATCATTTCTCAATAGATTCAATACCAAGCAAAAAGTTTAAATAATCCAACAACGAAGATCAAAACATCACACTAATTTCATTAGCTTGCTTCAGCCAACAACAAATCCTCCATAACTTGTTTTCAGCTATATCAAATTGATATTGAGTGACTTGCATTCACTCCCTATCTCGTCAATTGTCAAAACATCCTTCATAGCTTGTTTCAAGCTATATCAAATTGATATTGAGTGACTTGTGTTCACTCCTTATCTCATCAATTGTCAAAACATCCTTCATAGCTCATTTCAAGCTATATCAAACTGACATTGGGTGACTTGTTTGAGTTCACTCATTATTTCATCAACTGTCGAGTTTATCAAAATTGCATCCAACACAAATCCCTTCAGAGCTCGTTTTGAGTTCACAACTGTGTTGAGTCACTTGTTTGAGTTACTCTTCCTATCAACAATCTAGAGTTTTTATGCCAAATAAATTAACATATTCATCATAGCTTGTTTGAGCTATATCCCACTTCAGATCGAGTACCTTGTTTGAGTGTACTCCTTACATTTTTGTCTACTAAGCTTGTTTAAGCCAAACCAATCAACATATTCATCATAGCTTGTTTGAACTATATCCCACTTGTATCGAGTACCTTGTTTGAGTGTACTCCTTACATTTTCATCTCAGTAAGCTTGTTTAAGCCAAACTAATCAACATATTCATCATAGCTTGTTTGAACTATATCCCACTTGTATCAAATACCTTGTTTGAGTGTACTCCTGACATTGTCGCTGTTAAGCTTGTTTAAGCCAAATCTAAACCATTTTCATTATAGATTGTTTGAGCTATAACATATTTATCCCGAGTATCTTGTTTGAGCTTACTCCTTATAGCCTTACTTGTTAAAACTCGCTTAAGCCAAAACAAAGATCACAATCAATAGTTTGAGTTCTTCACCGCACCTTCCTTCGTTCTCCCTTTCAAACATGATGAATTCACTTAAAAAAATAAAACAATGAGTTATTAGAACACATTACTAAGATGACAACACAAATCTCTCATATGGCTACCCAACTTAGTGAACGATCACCCAAAAATCCAATCATACAACCTAACAAAGACATCACTTCATATAAAGTCCAATGTCAGTTTACACCCCTTGGAGAAAGTCTCTCTAGTGTTTTTCATCAACTAAAAGAGACTAAAATGATAACATATCCAATTATAAAACCCTTTGTTGAAGGATATCCTAGGCCATCTTGGTACAAACCTAACACATACTTGTGACTTTCATGCATTGATGGCCATCACATGTATAATCGTGTGTGATTTAAGAATTACATCCAAGACTTAATTAATGATGATGTCATCTATGTATAGATTGATGACAACAATCTTACAACCAACGACCCATCCAATACCAAAACTTTCAATGAAGAGTTGAATACTATCAGAATCTCCTATACGTATTTGAAATTCCATGACATCACGATGACAAAATTCAAGACTCTCTAATTCCAAACCACTCCATTTATTCTTCAAATTTTCTTCCATTAGTTCAAACATACATTGAACTTGTTTTAGACAACAACATTCTTCTAGCATCTACTGAGAGATTGAACTTGATTTAAGACTCTCTTTCAACCCAAAAAGACATTGAACCTATTTTGAAAAATAACATTCTTCCAACATCTAATGAGATTTTGACCTCACTTCAAAACTCCCTTTCAAATTTTGATATAACTATAAACACTACAAAAGAGAGTCCATCATCAAACACCATTGAGCTTGATTATATTATTCCTATGCCTAACATCTCCAACCTTGTTGTCGAAACACAACCACAACAAGTTTGGACACTTGCATGACAATGCAACTTGTTGTGTCCATTATGCTTTCAATGATTGATCTTGCAGGCATCTCATCACCGATGATTCCCACCTGTCAAGACTTCTACATGCATACATTCTACGAGGTATGTATACCTAGGAATATCCTTACGTAACCTTTTCCATCTTTAATTGTGAATCTATCATCAAATCAATTAATTAATGGCCAAACAGAAGCAACAAATCAAACAATACAAACCATCATGGAAAATATTGTCAACACACATGGAAGCTATTGGCTTAACCAAATCTATCCCACTCTTTGGGCTTACTACACATCTTATCACACACCTACTAGAGCCACTCCCTTCTCCCTTGTTTATGGTTGGGAAGCTATTTTACATGTCAAGGTTGAATTCTCGTCCTTTAGAATATCCCTCAAAGACGTAATCAATAAAGATTATTATCGACACTCACGCCTTAATGAAATCAAGATTCTTGACCAAAAAGGACTTAATACCCTAGATCATATTCAAATATATAAAAATTGGCTACGATGTAGCTATCATAAAAAATTCAAACTTAGAAAATTTAAGGTGGTGATTGCATCCTCTAAGAGAATCGAAAGAACACAACCAAAGAATGAGACAAACAAGGAAAATTTGAACCTAATTGGTTAGGACCCTATGTAATTACAACTAAATTTGGTTCCAGAGCCTATAAATTGGCCATTGAAGATGGTTAGGAACTTGATGAACGATGAATGCAGTCCATTTAAAGAAATTCTATTCTTGAGGTGCTCCCTATTCCAGGAGACAACGACTTGTACATTGTTCCTTTTGTCTTACTTATCTCTGAATAATTTAACATTATTCATTCCATTGGTAGATATTTTCATTATCAAAATCATATCTTCATATTTATCATCATGAGACAAGTGCTAATATAGATCCTATTAAGTTTTTTGAGTATCATACTTATCATATCTCACATTTTCAAATTGATTTCACCCATGGTCATACCTAGAAGCTTATAGATGGTAATATATTCCCTTCAAATAAATTCTCTCTTTCATAACAAAGCTCTAAACTTCTTTACCCGGTTCGTTTGATCGTCCATCTTAGTCTTCGGTGTTGAACCCTCGTGCATCCTACTAGTCGTGTGGGGATGAGATTGGGGCAAGTTCCTTCCCAAATAAAAATCACTATTGTAAAATTCAATAAATTAAATAAATGAAATAAATTAAAGAAATTTTGAATTGTCACACCTTTCATCCTTCACAGTCTTTGGTGTTGAGCCCGCACTTCTTACTAGTAGTGTGAGATTGGGAATGGAGGGAGGTGCCCTTACTCATCTACGTCTTGTCTTTGGTGATAAACCCTTGCCTCTTACTAGTGGCATGGGGCAAAGCATAGAGGTTCATTCACAAAATCAAGAAACATAAAATGTTACAAAAACATTCTAAAATAAAAAAAATCTAAAACATTAAAAAAAAAATTTACTCACCTATGTTTTGCCTTCGGTGATGAGCCCTTACTTCTTACTAGTAGCATGGGGCAAGGCATAGGGAGTCATTACAAAAATACAAAATCTTATTAATCTGAAAGTGCTCACAATTATAAAATCCCCAAAGAAGTAATTTAGATGCCTAAATGAAGAGAGAGCTATCCCTTCACCTCATATCTTACCAATCAATAGGCCACATAATTATCTAAGTCTAATATGTGACCTATAAAGTGAAAGTCATTTTGAAATTGGTTCAGTGACCTTAAGAAGAATTGAGTCACAATTTCCCAAAGGGATTATTATTAGCACTTGTCTTTATCTGCATCTTGCATCCTTCTCGATTCTTGATCATGAGCCCTCGCATCTTACTAGTTGCATGGAGTCAAGAGGAGCTGGACTTATTTTCATCATGTCGTCACCAACATATCCTACTAATGAAATTTTTGTATTATTCAAGCATGAGTTACCATGAGGAATGCGGTACATATGGATGATATCTTGGTTTATCACCTCTCATAAGAAGTTTGCATTTTGGTCCATAAATTTCCAAAACAAAATCTCCAAAAACATCATAAAATCCCCAAAATCTCCAAAAACATTAGAAAATATCAAAATCGAAAAACATTAGAAAATCTCAAAATCTCCAAAAACATTAGAAAATCTCAAAATCCAAAAACATTAGAAAATAAAAATCCCCAAAACATTAGTCAATCTCAAAATCCCCAAAACATTAGAAAATCAAAATCCCCAAAAACATTAGAAAAACAAAATCTCCCAAAAAAACATTAGAAAATCCAAAAAAATCCCCAAAAACATTAAAAATCTCAAAATCCAAAATACATTAGAAAATCTCAAAATTCAAAAACATTTGAAAACTTTTCAAAATTCCAAAAACATGTAAAAAATCACAAAAATTCTAAAAAAATAATAAATAAAAAAATAAAATTGTAAAACCATCAAAACCCCCCAAAAACTTAATAATCAACACAATCCATCCTTTGAACTATTATCCCCAACAAATATTCCAACCATCTTATGACTATCAAATTCAAACCACTTCCCTCATGTGAATCCTGACGTGGGGCAAATTTGGCTCTCATTATTTCCTTGTTTAAGGACAATGACCCAATCCATTCTACGTCCTTGTACCCTTGCTTGGGGGCACATCCAATCGATCATCACTGTGGAACACGTTAGGGACATTTTATTGGTTCTTATGTCACATTATTAGCTATAAGTTATTAATTGCTTTCTTGTATCTTAATATAGTACAGGGGGCATCCTAATTTTATGTATCATGGTGTTCTCTCTAATATACTTATGTTATCTGATTGCATATCATACTAGGGGCATCATACCTTCTTGATGGCCTTTGTCTATGCTTGCATATTATCAAAGAAAACCTTTTTGATGGCCTCTATCTATGCTCTCATGCATATTACTGGTCTAGTCATCTTGATCTTTTATAACATGATGCATCCTGTTATGTGCTATATTAAAAATTAAGATGCTTTTGTCACGTGAATATCTTCTTGAATGATCAAAATATAAATTTACACCCCATTGATTACCCGTACTAATACATTTGCCAGTTTGGGAATCCTACTTGATCACCATTAGCAGTTTATGAATCCTACTTGAATATCTTTCTCAAGTAGCATTCACTATCCAAGAGCTCCTTATCTCCCACCATTGTCATCGTGTATTTGATCCATTCATCCTCGCTCTTTATTTCTACTCATCTGCCACTTATCCCCACATTACCCTTCTCACCATTCATGTCCCCATTCACTATACCCTTGTCTTCTTCACCTCTTACTTCTACAGCTTTATTGGTTTTCTCAACTCTATCATCTCTTTCATTTTTCCATCATTTCTCTCCATTCATTTCCTTCACTCTTCTTCATTTTTATTTTCCCTTTATTTTGACTCTCTCTTCCTTTTTATTTCATAATTTCACCCTTTACTCTGTCATTTTCTTGTCCTTCACCATTCCCTTCTTCCCCTATCATCCATCTCTCTTATTCTATTCTACCTCTTTCATTTCCTTTTTCCCCTCCTCCTGCTCTCCTCCACCTTTGTTTCTCTTCTCATAATCAGCCACTACTCCTATCCATTCCATTTTCTCTTTCCCATCGCATCCTTCCACACATCCTCACACCTAGCATTCAAGGCCTATTGAATCCTTTTTCCATTTGTGTCGTGTGGTCATTCCATTCTCAGACACCCCATTCCATTCTTGACATTTTTTTCTTTGAGGATACCATGACATCCATGACTTGCCACCTTCTACTCTCCCTAAAAAAACATTTTATCTACTTTTGACTTAGGAAAATTAGATTGAATTCTTCCCCTTTCTTACAAGCGAAAGTTTGTTCTACTTCTTGCTTAGAGAATGCTTTTCTTTATTCCTCTAAAACTTCTTATCGAAGGAACACCTTCTTTAAGAAGAATATTTTAAAAACCTTTAATCCCGCCACCTAGGCATATTCATCCATCTCGTCTACTTTTTTTGAAATGATACTACTTTCATAGTACCCTTCCAAAGAGGGGAAAATGTAGACACCCTAATTTCACACCTTTTCCAAATCAATTAATTTCCCCACTCCATTTCCCACAAAAATCCCCATAGAATTAATTGATGTTAATCGTTAATTAATCCATTTCAACCCCTAAATTAAACCCAATCTTCCTCACATGCCAAATATTCCCTATGTCCCCCATTTGAGAATTAAAAATACAAGTTTAATCCTCACCCACTCTTTTTGTCCCCACTCACCTAATCATGCCCTCATTTTCAAACTATGATTACTTAAAATCCCCTAAGTTAATCCAATTCCTAGGCTATAAATACAACCTTACCCCCTCTAAAACACACAGAGAATAAGCTTGAATGCCCTATCTGAACTCTTACATCCTTTTGAGCAAAGAACATCCTTCCCACCTCATCCTAATGCCCAAATAGCCTCATCTTGAAGCATCCCAAATCCATAATCCCTTTGTCCATTAGTGCAAAGTAAGTTGATCTTGTCTGCAAGAAGACCTTGCTCTAGTTTGAGGAAAGCACCTTCATTTCACTCAATTAGGGTTCATCCATGTTTCACCGCCCATTATGAGGTTCACTAAGGAATTGCAAAGGAGGAGGTATCTAGCTAGTTGCTTTACTTTCTTGATTATCAGTGTATTTTCCTAGCTCACAATTTTGATAAAAATTCTAAGTTACATCTTAACATATAGGGGTGAAGCCTCCTTGTAAGTAGTAGCAGATAGGAGATCGGTTATTGTTACGGGTTAAATTGTTCGGAGTTAAAGTTTCCATGCAAATTGAAGCTTGCTAAAGGTCAAGTAATAGTTTGACTAAATTTTGAAGTCGTAGCTCTAGGTTGAGTTGAAGCTCAATCATTAAATCATGTAACATTTGCGGGACATTTCGCCCTAAGCCTAGTTCTTGGTTTCAATGAGTTTTTTTCCCATACAAGTTTCCCACATTAAATTTTTTGTCTCTGTACATATTCTCTTATTATTTACTTATGCATGGTTTATGTGTTCATCATAGAAAGATTGAGGAAATGAAAATGTTTGTAAAATTTTAATAAACACCGATTCACCCCCTCTCGGTGCCTAGATTTCTAACAATCGACCAAAAAATCATTCTTGGTGTGAGATTGCCCAAAAAAATCGCTCTTCTACAATACTTCAAGAAAATTTCTATCCTTTTCATTTGTCATGTATCGTGGGGCACATGTTCCTTTACTACTTTTCACATTTTTAGATACCTTTACAGAGTTTTCATAACACACAACTTTGATTAATCTTTCGCTCTTCTTTTTGCAAGACCTTCCTTAATAAGAAACAAGAAGTATCCCTTCATCAAGCTACAAAGACAACATGTATAACACGACACAACACATACACTTCACCCTTAGGGTCACTTCCTCTTCCTTAGCTTCCACACTTCATTTTTATCACTTCATAGTTTCACTTGTCTCCTGAAACACTATCGCTATCACATTCTACATGGTTATCCGATACAAAAATTATATATACTTTATATTATCGAGTATTCACTCAACAAAATAAAGTGGTGGGAAATGTACACACAAAATCACATACTTGGGTACATTTCTATGTCCTTATCACATACTACTATTCATATGATTCCTAAGTGAGAAAACTAGTAAATGACATCTATTTTTGGAATCTTTTCTATCTTTATTATTTTGTCTTCACTCTTTCACACCCTACGGTCCGATTTGATATTCATTGCTTTATATTTCGACTCTGCACACCAACGCCCAGATTAGGATGCCAAAGACCTGTGCACCCTCATCCTTCTAGGCACCCCCGACCTCTTTATATCATACTCGCCTCTTTTATATTTTGGGCATCTTGTTTTCTTATGGGTCAGCCTTTTAGTTGTCACTTACAAAATTTAAACAAGGGAATCATATAAATACAAAGCTATGTGACCATAATAAGGGACCAAACTCTAAGCATTTATTATCATCACCTAAGGCTGCATCCAAAGGCATTTTAAGAGAATAAAAGGCATTCATCTAGCACTCATTCAAGGGACAAGGGATTGCATTTTCTTTATACACACATAGGAGGAGAAGTTAATTTTTCCATTCACACATTTATCTACATTGCTACATCTAGTTATTGCTTGCTATCAAGTGCATCTTGCGCAAGATCTTCATAGGGCACCATTTCTACACACACATGCATAAGAAGAGTTTAAGATGTAGTGTAATGATCAATTGTAAGTTCACTCTGTCGGGTGACCATTAGTAGGTCATCGACTCCCCATTTGTATCTTTTTCTTTTTAGGATTTTATGTGTTTTGGGGTTTTATAGGTTAAAGGAAAATTCTATGAACAACATACATGTGACCAACAATGAAGGTAAGTGACCACTCTTGTGACTCAAGAAAACTAGATTCTCGAGTATTTACGCAGTCACAAGCGCCTAACAAAGGTCTCTGGAACCTAGGCAACCTCTCCCTAGTCTAGGATCATATAATGATTATATAATTTTCGAGTGCGGTTACGTTAGTCTCCTCCTCCCATTCATCATTTTTCCCAGTCCAGAGCACTTAGGGATTAAGCGAATATCAACTAAGTATTTGATTCCATATCTTGCCAAGAATCCATGTTGCGTGTAAATATCTATGTAAAATCTACTTCACAACTAGATAACAAGTGAATGTGCATGTGTATATGATAAAGATAATGACATACTAAGTATTTGTTTAGCATGTGAATTAATGTGTACATGTAACTAGTATAACCATGCAAGAGTAAGTGTAACCAAGATATGCATGACATGTGAATGAGTGAAATGGAATGATATGAAATGTGAATATGATAGGAGCAACATGCTCCCGTGAGAAAATATGTGTGTATGAGTGAGATGAGCTTTATTTATAAAAGACCCCTTGACAATCAAGAATTAACCATAGAACAAGAGTGTGTCATTGAGAAATGGTTTGAACTATGCACTAGATAGATAGATCAATGGAACATAGAGCGTATATTGTAGAAGATGATAATATGATGTGTGAGAAGAAAATGCTAGAAAGATGTATCATGAAGTGTGGAGCGTGAAATGTGTAGTGTGTGAGGTTCATGGATGTAGTATGCCCTCAACAATCAAGTGTGAACCTTAGCACAAGAGTGCATCATAGGGTAATGATGATACAAGTTGTGTGTATCAAAGTTGTGTAGAATACATGATAAAGGCTAGATGCGAAACACAAAGTGTAACGGTGGAAATGTGAGACACGTGATGATGCGGGGGTAAGTAAACATGATTCCCCCAAGTGTATGATGGAAGAAGAATCAAGTAACATCATCTAAGAGATAATCACTATCATGGTCAAAGCCAAATGGAGATGTGTCAAAGACCTAATAAGGAATAGTACGTGGTTGATCATTTAAGGATCCATTGTGGCATAAATTGTACATGCCTATGGCATATTTTTCATCAATGAAAGGTGGTAATGGACATCCATGTGTTTACTGACGGGTAAAATTTTGTGCATAGCCAAGAAATGAATCATTGAAAATAAAAACATGGATAAAAGACATCATAAATGTGATGTCAATATGATGAGGATCTAAATTGCTTCTAATGTAGTCAAGCTAAGACAACCCAAGAGTAAGTGGAGAAGTGTGAGAAGTGCATACAACAAAGACTGATAAATGGAAAATGTAGAGGCCATAAGCAATATAGCGATGTGAACATATCCATGATAGAGGTGAGGGGAATGAGGTGGAGGGAGGAGATCAACGAGTGTGCATCCTATCTCGAGCCAAGCCATCATGTGTAAAAATAGTATCAGAGAAAGTAGGATCGAATGGAATATGTGGCCAATAAGAATTATTGATGAAAAGAGTGCATGTGAAAGGAGGAAACACTGATGCAGAGTGCCTGGGAGGATGAAGAAGGTGGTATGACATCCAATGTATGGAAACATCCCCAAAAAATTACCATAACATTGGTATAAGGAGGATTTTTCTTGAATTGATATTCACCAAGGCCAATAGGAACGAAAATATCATTATAGTATGACTCATCTATAGTGGTAAAATTAAGATTATGTAATTTGTCATTAGTAACCTTGATGGTATCAACCTCGTCATCAGAATCATCAGTGCTAGAATTTTCATGTTAGATAGCAGTATCAAGGATATTGATAGGAAGTGTGCTAGATGTAGGAGCAAGAGGAGTCTCAAGAAACATAGTGGTGGTGGTTATTGAAGTAAACATGCTGGGTGAAATGATATCAGTAGTGTGAGTGGAAATGGATGGTATGCTTGCAGAGGTGGAAGAATGATGTGAAGCACTAGATTGACCAATATCATATGTACCAATATTGCTATATGGAATAGGTTATGATGGAGGAATATGCATAACAATAACGGGGTCTATACGATAGAACTTGAATGGATCAGGGTCGACAATAATGGTATCTTCATAGCCATCATGTAAGAATTTGATGCACTAATGAATAGTAGATGGAATAACATACATGGTTTGAATCTAAGGCCTACCAAACAGAGATTAAACTTAAACAAGGCATTGATAACGAAGAATACCATAGGAACACTCTTAGGTTCGACTTGTATAGGTAACGCGATAGTCATCTTGTTAACCATTTAACCTACCTTGAAGGAAATGTGTCAGACAATTTTTTTAGAAATTCCTCGTACGATGAAATTCTCCAAGGCTGAAATCTGAAATTTTCAATCTTCGGACTTCGGATATTTTCTCTTTCAGAGTTTTATTGCTCGGATTTGGGGTTGCTTTTTTGACTCTCGAAGTTTGAAACCCTGAAAGTCTGAAAATTTAGACTTTCGGGGTTTCGGGTTTCAGAAACTTTTGGCCCCATTTTGTTAAATCCCTCTCGACTTCGAAGTCCAAAAGTTTGAAAGTCCAAATTTTCAGAATTTTGGGTTTTTGGGTTTAGAATTCTCTGAGTCATTTTTAGGATTTTTACTTTAAAACTTATGAAGTCCGAAAGTCTGAAATTCTAAATTTTGGACTTTCGGGCTTTCGGGTTTTGAGAATTTTCCATTGCTAATTCATTTTTTTCGTCTCCCAATCTCGAAGTCTGAAACCCCAAAATTATGAATTTTGGGCTTTTGGGTTTCAGAATTTTAGAGGTCCTCCATGTAATTAATTTTTCACCTACCTCCATACGGATCGGATTTCTACCATTAATATCGGGTTTTCTATTTAAACTTGATTTTTTACTCGTCATTTTTACCTGACACATTTTCTCTGACATTCTGTTTCTTGTACTTTGTGACGTCTTTTTCAAGGTATGGTAATTTGTTTATTTTATTTTTGGTTTAAGATCCTTTTCTTTGTTTCCCTCTCATTTTTGTTTTCTCTTTGGCCTTCCTATGTATATTTTTGATGTCACTCCCTTTGTTCACCATGTTTCACATTTTGAGTTTCTTCAGGTATTCAAAGTTGTTCGAAGGATCTTCTCGAGTCTCCCATTCTTCTTCTCAATTCTCATTTCTTAGAATTTGGGAGTTAGTGATTGTTTGGAAAAGTCCTTTTCCCTTTCCTTCAGAGGGTTTTTAGGAAACTTTTTGGAGAATTTGGAGATTTTAGTTTGGGAAACTTCTTCGGAGAAACTTTTTTAGAAATTTCTTTCAGGAGAAAGGTTTTGGAAAAAAATTGTTCGGAAAAATTCTTTCGGAGATTTCGATTCGAGATTTTTTTGAGAGATTTCAGAGATTTGGATTTCTTCAGAAACTTTTGGTTTTGGAGATCCTTTGATTGAGAAAATTGTTCGGGTTTTCAGAACTTTCGACTTTGGAGAAACTCTTTCAGAAACTTCTTTTTTGGAAATTTATTTCAGAAATTTTTTGGAAAAACTTTTGGTTTTTCAAGATTTTGGTTTGGAGAAAGTTTTTAGAGATTTCAGTTTGGGAAATTTTTTTGGAGAAATTTTTTAGATTTTAGTTCGGTGTTTCCTTTCAGAACTTTTTAGTTCAGAATTTGGAAGTTTTTCTTTCGAGTTTTGGAATTTCTACAACTTTGGCTTTTGAAATATAGGGCTTGATGTCTGCTTCCACTTCAAAGGAAAGGAGAAGATGAAGTACTCATTTCTTGGAGTTTCTCCTCACTCCTTCCTATCCTCGACTTAGGGAATATTGGGGACACTGATCTAGGACAAATTGATTTTCCATTTTTTGGGAAAGATTAAAGGCTCCAAACAAGAAACCATGGATGCAGGCCATCTACGATAGTGGGCTTGCCCTTGCTGCTAGTTTTCCCACATCCATGCATTGCCTAAAATTTGTTTTAGCTACAGCAGCCCACTTTGACAAAGACTCCATGTCAGTTAGAGATAGTGATGATAAGGTGGTAATCCGTTTGGACCTAGACTTCTTGAAGATCTGCTTAAACTTCCCGACATTCAAGATTACTGCCACAATTTTTCCAGAGTTAGCAGTGGAACATTGGGATAAGAAAGAGGAAGTATGCTCAAGGATCATGATGAAATCTTATCTGGCCAAGAACTTCCCAAATTACCCAAAACTATGCATCGGTTGGATTTTATTCAGGAGGTCAGTGATCTTATTGTGTTGTTAAGAAAGTTTAAGTCTTCCTTCTACAAAGGAATTCCAAGAATGGATGTTTTTGTACATCGTGACCATCAAGAAGAATGATGAATTTATCCGATGGGGGGAGCATATTAGTAGCTCCATTTGCTATCAATTGGGTAGAGTGTCAGATACAAAGAACTTTCTACATGACATCCTTCCTAGTGTATGTGGCTACTGCTATGGGAGATTTTGTTGGTTTGAATACTAGGGGTGTTCGCAGCACCTCCCAAATATATGAATTTTATCCCCAACTCACTCTGGATGAGGGAAGAAGGCATTTCCACAAAGTCAATGACACTTTCTTCATTGTCATCCTCTATCATTTTGACAAAGAACTATACAATCGGAGGATTTCGATGAGGCTTTCCAAGAAGTGTGAGAATGGGGAGCAATCTACTTTTAGTTTCCTACATTCACCTACATCCGGATTCTAGGTTTCATAGGTGCCCCAAGAAAATTGCCAAGGTGCCCCACTGACAAATGGATTCTATTGGAATTAGTTTTGGAAGTTGTTGGATTATCATCGAATCCAAAATAAGCATCACAAAGTGGGAATGCATTTCCCTATTTCGATTGGTAGGTATTCTTGCCCAAATATTCACAAGGCAAAAAATGTTGATGCAGAAATGGCCAAGGTAACCTGTGGACCTTTCATCCGTGGACTAATTTTGATTATTGGGGTAAGTTTGGGGAAACAAGTCAGGTCCAATGCCCACGTGCCCCAATTGGAAGATATCTGGATTCATTTTGGGATGAATACATCGTGTAAAAAGGGATTATGAAAGATTAACCCTTGATGCAAGATTTGGCAATTTGGTTTGGCTGATGTGCCAAAGGACATGCAAGATAATGATGAGGTTTTGGATTCATCATACAAGGATGATAATGTTGCCAATCAACCCTATGCCATGGATTGATTGGTATGTGGAAGAATGCATAATACAAAGGAGAGGGTGGGACCCATTTTAAAGAGGACTTTTAGTTGGTTGGCCACCTTGGGAATCTCACCCAAAGGGGAAAATCAACCTATAAATATAGGGGCTATACCAGCAATAAGCCAACCAACACCCACTAAGGGGAAAAGGTGACTCAAAAGGCTCCTACAATCCCAAAGAAGATTTCATTTGTTGTTGGTGGCTCATCTCTCTCCAAGGATTCTACTCCCAAGATCACATCTCTTTAGTGCCTATGATGTGAAGTGGTTGAAGTCAGTGACTCTCCTAGTATCATCCAAGATCCATCACACCTTCTTCTTCCTCCATTATCACTTCCAATATCAGTTCCTTCCACTTCCACAATCATTTCTTCCTTCCCATCCCCTTCTATGGCCCAAGTATTCTCATCACTTCAGTTCTATCAGCTGGGGAAAATATTGGGTCACCCATTTCCTCTTCATTTCCTTTAACACTTCCATTTTCTTCAATCACAACCCCCAACATTGTTCTATCAATTCCTATGGTGTTCCTACATCCACGCCTTCCATCATTGCTACCTCTGCTCAAATACCAACTGGTATTTCTAGTGATCTTGCTTTAACCAATGTTTCAAGTATTGGATCTCTGTAACCCCATCTTCATCAGCTCTAGCCATACCAGAATGGCTATTTAGGAAAACTCCCAAGAAAAAGAAGAAGGTTCCTCTGGGAGATGTCATAGATCTCAGCATATTGGAGCATATGCCCAAGAGACTAGGCCAAGAGACCAAGAACCATGTCAAGTCTGATGGTTAACCCATCTGGAGAACGTGTGATAGAGGTTGCCACCCCCATTGAGGGAAAACTAAAGAAACTATCACAACTATGGATTACCGGATTTCAAAATTCTCATTGGGGAAGGCTACTCATGAAGGAGCCAAGCAAGATGTGCACACTTGCTCTTGGGGCCCTTTTGGAGAAATATGACAAAGATAAGGCCACCAAGGATGAGCTCAAAGCCAAGGTCGAGTAGCTCACTGCACTGCTGCATGCAAAGTAACCCAACCCACTCCATCCACTGAAGTCTCAACTACTACGGCTATGAAAATTTCATCTACAATCGATGATATTTCTTATCATGAGCTCTGAGAAGCTAGGCCAGAAAGGGAGATCAGTGAGTGGATGGATGGAGAGAATTTTGCAGGAAGCCAATCCTTTAATCAAGGAAGTAGTTGAGATATATAATGATCTACAGGTTACAAAAACCACCATTTCCAAGATGGATGAGGCCTTTCTCTGAAGATAATAATAATCTAAATTTAAATTTGGCAACATGGAGTGACATCAGAGAAGAGGATCCCGACTTGCTTCTTCAGGAAGAGGTGATCGATGATGTCTCTAAATTATTTGAATATCAAAAGGCCATGGAATTTGGTGTCAAGTATTGCAGGATCTGATTAAGAAATTAGAGGAGAAATGAGTGGAGATCACAGATGCCTGAATGACATCTTAGAGGAGTTTGATATTACCAATTACAAATTCTTCAATGAAAATATCGATGCTCTTCCTGAGGATCAGATTAAGGGAAATTTCAAAGATTTGGTGAAGCGTGATGATGAGGTCACCAAGACTTTCAATAGTGACTCCATTGACCGATTGGTCTTATGTCAAAATTTCATAGGGAGACTAAAGAAAGTTACAAATAAACTTTAAAGATTGCAGCCAGGATCACAAAAGAGATCGAGACAACAGATGTAGTGAATCACTACGCATGTGGGCCTAGAGATGAAGAAATTCAAGGGATTATCAAGCACTTCATTGAGTACAAACACCAAATGGCTATGTGGGAAGAAGGACAACAAAAACTTGTAGGTGAGGGAGGTGTAGCTGAACCAGGCCAAAGCTGAGTGGCCATGAAAGGACAAGTCCAAGCTTTGATCGGTCAAAGTTGTAGGGTTGATTGAGTCAAACCCTTTGTAAAAAAATTTTGTTATTTTCATGGGAGCATGTTCCCTTAATATTAATGACATTTCTATTTTTAGTTAAATGTTAGTTAAGGGCCCAGTTGTAATGGCTCAGCCTAAGAACTTATAAATAGTTGATGCTTCCTAGTTAGTAGATATAGATTATTTTTAGAGGAGTTTCTCTTCAAGCTTGGAAGAGTGCTTTGAGATTCTAAGATACCTTTTAATTATATTCAGAGTTACACCTTGTTGTTGAAAATATGATTTATTGTGTTGAATGGTTAATCAATGTTTACTTTGTGAATTTACAATTCCTTAGTGAGAGTGATTATCCTACCTTTATTTCAGAATATTTATTTCATGTTGTGAAGGAATAATACTACTATCTTTTATGTTAGTTGTGGAAATCTTATTTTCCTTCTACATTAATTTTATGTCATTATTATCCCTAGTTGTAGAAATAGATGTTTGATATATGCATGTGTGGTTTCCTTATGATGAATTAATTATGTGTCGAATCTGATTTGATCTACCCTTATGTACACTCAAGTTTAACAGAGGAACGTCCACATTGGTTTGTGGTATTTTGTGCCCTTTCTAGTTTTGGATAGGTGAAGGTGGTAATGATGCAAGCATACCTCCCACATTAACCCTTCCAGATGTTGAACATCCCTTAATTTGGTGCATCACCACTTCTAGTATAGGTTTTATTTCCTTGCAAATCTCTTTCCCTAATCCCATGAAATGTTAGCATAGGACTAGATAACCCTTTTATCTTGCATTAGAAGTAGTGTTGTGTTTAGTTAGGAAGAGGAAGCCAGCCTTCTCTAGAGGTTCACCTGAGCCCAAGTCCCACAAGCTTGAGAGGTGATCCCATGTGTCCCAATCACAGAACGTCTTGTTCACATTTTGGCCATTTCGGAGGGTGTAGTGATTTGGTGACAATAGTTTTTGGCATGACTCGATGGGATAGAGTTGGTACTTCTCTTCTCATTCCATTAACCTAAAAGTACTGTGACTCCATCTCTCTAGATTTCAAAGTTTAGTACATCAACTTATGTGAAGAATTCACACAAGAGCTTCTTCAAGGTGGGAAAATTATAAGCATACAGAGAGCTTTCCTTGTCTCCCCAAGGAGAAGGGAAGAAGTCTTTCAAGCAGCACCACCACCACTTTACCTCGTAGAGGACATTCAACTCCTCCTGAGGGACATTTTCCTCCACTGAGACACAACCAAATTTTGAACGTCATGGCAGCCAATGCTTGTCCTCCTTTCAATGCCAGTAGTCCTTTGTTGTTAGCACAAAGAGATGCCATACTGGCAACTACCTTAAAAGTTTACCATTTTACACTGGGGAGACTAATGTTTCACCTCAGGAGCACATACTGGATGTAGCTAGCATTTGTGTGGTACACAATATTACAGAAGACAACATGGCAGTTTGAATCCTTGCAACTTCATTCAAAGGTAGAGCACTTCAATGGTTCAGAGTTTAACTACTGGATCTGTTACCACTTGGAATGAGTTAGGCATGAAACTTTGTAAGTAGTTCGAGGACAAAAGTGATAATCTCTCACTTGTGGAACAATTCCACACTATCAAGTGGTCCCCTCAAGAGTATATGAGTGACTTCAACCTCCATTTTGACAAGACTTGGAAAATGAATCCCAACACTCGTAAGGCCATCTCTAGAGAGTGCATTTCTATATTACTTTATGCATTGAATAGTGATGTCGCCATCATGATTCAATCCATGGGGGGTACCATTATCCCGATGCTTACAAAATCACCGTAAGAGTAGAAAATTTCTTGATTCAAGTAGGTAAAATTGTCCTAGACCTCCCATACCTGTATTTTGCAGAGCTTGCGGAAAAAAACCATCATTGCCCATTTTAGAAAAGCTTCTAGTCCGATGGCTATGCATGTGTCTAATTCCTCAAATGATCTAGCTGAGGTAAAATCACTATTGTTACAAAATTTTGGGAATGAAATCGTAGAAATGAAGAGGAAATAGTCCTAGTATGCTTGCCCCTTTCAACCCCAATATCAGATGAGCCATCCTCCATTCCAAGGAAATGGTTAGTCACAAAATCAGGCCACAAGCCAAGTTGCGAATGTAAAACCTTTGAACTTTTGGAATCCTTCTGCCACCAGCTCTTCCAGAGCTATAGTCCTAGTCCAGAAATAACCTTATCCAAGACTATGAATGGTGCTACCCTTGTTCTCAACCCCATAATCAGAATCTCTTCCCAAATGGAGTTTTAAGTCAAGCCCTTATGGTCCAAAGCATATCCACTCTACCTGAATCATCTGTTGAACCATCCACTCTCGAAAGTCAAGACCAACCTCTTGATGAAACCACACTACTAAATTGGAAAGCAGAAGACTTTTGTGGTTTGAATACGATGCCTCCACTATAGCATCCAACACACATTCCAAGAAAAGGGAAATAGATCCATAGTCTTCCAATACTGATCAGGCATCTACTTCTCCCCCAACACAAATACTAGATGATAAAGGCATGAAAAATAAATCATCAAAAGTATCCATAGAGTAGTCTACAAAGAAGGGGGACTCAAGTGTCATAATGCCCAATAGGCATTTTCCAAAAGAGGACCCCAATGCCCCAAAAGGCATTAGAAAAGTGGGAGTGATTCCATTTCAACATCGTGGAGCAAATGAAGAAGACCAATTTGAGTGTCACAATGTGGGATGCACTCTCTATTCCTTCTCAGAGGAACTTGCTATGGGAGGCTTTGAACAACTTTAGCACTACTAATAGATCATCAGGTCAAGAAGTAGTGGTGGCAACCAGCTTATGCCAACCCGAAACAAAAATATATGCTAAGCCCAACAAACCTCCACCATTCTATATCTCATTGATTATTGGTGACCATTTGGTACACAATTGTATGATCGATTATAGAGCCAGTAGTTCTGTAATGCCCAAGTAGGTCACAGATGTACTACAAATTCCATATACTCCAATTTTAAGAGGGGTTGTTCAACTAGATGGTACTACAGTCCAAACTGTGGGGGTCATTAAGGGGCTTCAGCTTACTATCCATGCATGTCCTAGCTTGACATTCACACAGGACATATCTGTCATTGATCTTCCTCCCCTCTTTTCCATTTTCTTATCATGAGATTTCACCACAAAAATGGGTGGTTATTTGTCATCAGACTGGTCACATATGATCCTGAGGACCCAGTATGGGACTAAGGTAACTATAAGGGTAGAACCAATTTGTCACAATCACGTGGAACCTTACACAGCCAAACCCATAAATGGTAACTATGCCATTTGTGATCCCGAAGATGAGGATGTAGATCATGAGCCAACTACTCTCATAGAAGAGGTTCGGATAATTCTCGATGAGGTGAGTATAGATCATCAATATGACCCTTATGCTGATTTATTGGAAAATGAAGAATCTAGTCTGTTATTTTTGGAAGAGACTGGATTAGGTACATATTGCATTCATGAAGAAGATGCCATCGTACCTCAACTTGGTTAAGGCATCAAGCGATACAAATGGACTATGGTAGATGTTCTTTGATGGCTCATGAAGTAAAAATGGATCTAGTGTAGGGGTTATGTTAATTTCTCTAGAAGGAAACAAATATTTCTCTTCCTTTTGGTTGTAGTTTAAGTTGCACTAATAATGTTGTTGAATATGAAGCTCTTATACAAGGAATTTAGTTGGCCCAAAGAAGAGGAATCCAAACCTTGATGGTCTTTGGTGATAGTGAATTGGTTGTGCACCAAGTTACAACCCATAGTGCATCAAAAAATGATCTACTACGGTCATACAAAAATCAGGTTTGGGATCTGATAGAAGATTTGAGGCTTTGGAATTCATGTAATTCCAGGAAATAAAATCAAGATGTTGATAGGATGGCTACTATTGGTTCTCAATACGATGTACCTATGGACATCATGAAAGAAGAGCAGTAGATAGTCAAAATGGTGGTCCATCCCGTGGTACTAGATAATGTGAGTAGTTGGTAGGTGTTCGATAGTGATCAACAAATTGTTCTCTTCCTACAGCAAGAAGTAGAGTTCACTGCCAAACATCAAGATAAACTCCAAAATTCTTACGGTGATCAAATTATACAGCTGAAAAGGAAAAAAGCTGCCAAAAGGCCTAGTTACATTGGAATCTATCTTCAATTGGATGATCAAGCCAAGCAGAGCACTAATATGGTGGTCAAGGAGGAGGATTTTGAAGAGGTCGAGGTGGCAAGTGAAAAGGTTCTAAAAATTGGTAAGGTATGCACTACTCATGAAAAGAAAGATTTCATCGAATTATGTCAGGAATATCATGATATCTTTCATGTGGAGCTACAAGGACTTGCGTGGTTTGATCCCGGCTTAGCTCAACATACTATTGAACTAGATCGAACTCCAAGCCAGTTTCATCAAAAATAGAGGCCAATCAATCCCAAAATTGAGCCTTTGATGAGGAAAGAGCTAACCAAGATTATCGAGGCCTGTATAATTTTTCCCATCAAGCATTCTTCATGGGTTTCAATCTGGTGCCCGTAAGGAAAAAGAATGGTGAAATTGGTTGTGCGTAGATTTCAAGGATCTGAACCGTGCCTCGTTGAAGGATCACTACCCTCTCCCGTCAATGGAGAAAATCCTCCAAATAGTGGTAGGGGCTCAAATATTTTCTTTGCTTGATGGATATTCAGGATATAATCAGATTTTGGTTCAAGAATCTGATCAATTCAAAATGGCTTTCACCACCAAATGGGGCACATACACTTACAACAAGATGCCCTTTGGATTATCTAATGCATAGGGCTACCTTTTAGAGAGCCATGGATATGGCGTTTAAAGGACTCATCAATGATATGATCTTGGTTTACCTTGATGACATCACTATCTACTCCAAACATGTTGAGGATCATATCACTCATCTAAGGAAGTTTTTTGAAGGTGTAGAGAATTTGGTGTCTCACTGAACCCGAAGAAGTGCATTTTCATAGTGCAGGAAGGAAAGTTGTTGGGGCATATTGTTTCAGTAGAGGGATTATCTATCACCTAGCTAGGATTTAGTCAATTATGTCCTTATCCCTCCCAAGTCATAAAAAGGTCTCAGAGTTTTTTGGGAACTATAAATTTTGTTTGGAGATTCATTCCTCAGTTTACAACATGTTGGAAAAACCGTTGACGGCCATGCTTAAAAAGAATATCCCATTTTCATGGATGAAGGAGGGAAGAGAAAGTTTTGAAGCCATCAAGACAACTATTTCCCAAGCTCCCATGCATTGGTAAATCCCCGGTTTGACAAGGATTTCATTCTCTATGCTTTCGCAGGTTAGGAAAGTATTTCAGGAATCCTCACCCAACATAATGATGATCTGATGGAGCAGCCCATTGCCTTTTTCAGTCAGTCTCTTAAGGAATATGAACTCAAATATTCCTTCATCAAAAAATCAGGTCTTTGTAGTCATTCGAGCCCTAAAGAAGTTTAGGCATATGTTGTCTAACAACAAAATCCATTTAATGGTTTCTCATCCTGGCATCAAAGAATTTTTGTTGAATAAAGAGATGAATGAGAAACGTGTTGGGTGGATTACAAAAGTAATGGAGTATGACATACACATCAAGGTCACTAAGATTTGTAAGGAAAAGGGTTATGTCAGCAGTTGGCCATGGACATGGAGACCAAAGATATGGAAGATGTCATGCTTCTGAATGTTGATGAAGGAAATGATCAGATTGATTGGTCAACTAAGATGCAGAACTTCCTTCTTTTGGGGATATATCCTCCAAACATGGATAAATTCCAAAGATGTACTTTCCATCTTTAGTCTATTCCATATGTCGTGATAGATAATGTTCTCTTCAAAAGGATCTAAATGGTGTTCTTCTACGTTGCATCAAGCCAGAACATGTGAACAAGGTATTAGAGGAATTCCACAATGGCCTGTCTGGAGGACATTACTCTGCATGCACAAACAACCACCACCAAGATCATGCGAGCCGGTTATTACTAGCTAGACTTGTTCAAAGACTCTCATATCTGGGTGAGGAAATGTAAGGAGTGTGCTCTTTTTCATAGGAAAACAGAGATTGACAGCTCTCCCATTATGCCCCATTTAGGTGGATCAACCCTTCGTTCAGTGGGGATTATATTTCATCGGGATGATCAATCCTCCATCAGTGAGGGGCATAAATGGGTCCTTACTACAACAGATTATTTCACTCACTGGATAGAGGTAGTGGCCCTAAAGGAAAGTAATGAAAAGGTTGTTCTAGATTTTCTAGAAAATTTGATGACAAGGTTTGGTGTTCCTTTTACTGTTATCTCAGACAATGCTATGGCTTTCCTCGGGATGAAGATAAGTGAATGGGCCATCAAGAATGGAGTCTATCTCAAGACTTTTCTAACTATTACCCAAGGGAATGGATTGGCTGAATCCAGCAACAAGAATCTCATAAGAATCATCAAACGCACAATGGAGGCCAATAAAAGAACCTGGCATACACAACTCAAGATCGCCCTATGGGCTGATCGGATAACACCTAAAAAGGCCATCGGGGTTTCTCCTTTCATGCTTGTATATGGAAGGGAAGTGAAACTTCCACTTTCCTTGGAGATACCTTCCCTGGACTTGGCTTATCGGCTTGAAGTTATGGAGGATGATGCCTTAACAGTGAGGTTTTCTAAACTCATGGAGCTGGAGGAAATTTGAAACACCGCCATGAATACGTTGAGCAACATCAAGCTCAAGTTAAGAAATCCTTTGACAAGAAAGCCTTTGATAGGCTATTCAGGGAGGGAGATTTGGTTCTAAAATGGGATGAAGATCGCACCAAACCCGGTAGGCACGCCAAGTTCGATGCTCTCTGGAGTGGGCCCTATGTTATTACAAGCTGCAAAGAGGTGAATTCATTTTACCTATCTAGACTCAATGGAGAATAATTTCCCATTCATGTGAATGGGATACACCTCAAAGCTTGCTTTTGAGGATGTTCCACCTGTACAAGTGTTTTGTCTTTTCCTCCAAGTGCTCTGCACATCATTTTGTTTTGTTTTTTTTTTTGTGTGTTTTTGTTTTAGTTTTTAGTTTTTAGACTCCTTTGCCCAATGTTTTGCTTAAGGCTACTGGTCTGAAAGCTTAGTAGGAAAGCATTCCTGGAGGTCACCAAAAATGTTAACCATTTAACCTACCTTGAAGGAAATGTGTCAGATTTTTTTTTTAGAAATTCCTCGTATGATGAAATTCTCAAGGCTGAAATTTGAAATTTTCAATCTTCAGACTTCAGAGATTTTATTTTTTGGAGTTTTATTGCTCGGATTTGGGGTTACTTTTTGACTCTGAAGTTTGAAACCCGAAAGTCCAAAAATTTAGACTTTCGGGCTTTCGGGTTTTGGAACTTTTGGCCCCATTTTGTTTAAATCCCTCTCGGACTTCTAAAGTCTGAAATTTGAAAGTTTTTTTGGACTTTTGGGTTTTTGGGTTTCAGAATTTCTCGAGTCATTTTTAGGATTTTTACTTTAAAACTTCCGAAGTTTGAAAGTTGAAATTCTGAATTTTGGACTTTTGGGTTTTGGGTTTCAGAATTTTCCATTGCCAATTCATTTTTTTGTCTCCCAATCTTTGAAGTCGAAACCCCAAAATTCCAAATTTCAGGCTTTCGGGTTTCAGACTTTCAGAGGTCCTCCACACAATTAATTTTTCACCTACCTCTCATATGGATCAGATTTCTACCATTAATATCGGGTTTTCTATTTAAACTCAATTTTTACTCGTCATTTTTACCTGACACATTTGCTCTAACATTCCATTTCTTGTACTTTGTGATGTCTTTTTCAAGGTATGGTAATTTTTTTATTTTATTTTTGGTTTAAGATCCTTTTCTTTGTTTCCCTCTCATTTTTGTTTTCTCTTTGGTCTTCCTCTGTGTATTTTTTTGATGTCACTCCCTTTGTTCACCATGTTTCACATTTTGAGTTTCTTCAAGTATTCAGAGTTGTTCGAAGGATCCTCTTGTCTCCCATACTTCTTCTCAATTCTCATTTTTCTAGAATTTGGGAGTTAGTGATTGTTTGGAAAAGTCCTTTTCCTTTTTGGAGGATTTTGGAGAAACTTTTTTGGAGAAATTTTGGAGAGATTTTATTCGGGAAACTTCTTTGGAGAAATTTTTTTCAAGAAATTTTTTTGGAGAAAGGTTTTGGAAAAATTTTTTTTTGGAAGATTTAGTTCGAGATTATTTTTTTGAGAGATTTTTTGGAATTTTTTGTTTTAGAACTTTTTTAGAGAAAATTGTTTGGGAAATTTTTTTCAGAAAATTTCAAAATTCGGAGAAACTTTTGAAAATTTTTCAAAAATTTTTCGAAATATTTTTGGAAAAAAATTCTTTCAGAGATTTCCTTTGGAACTTTTGGTTTTGGAGATTCTTGTTCGGAGAAAGTTTTTAGAGAGTTTAGTTTAGGAAACTTTTTTAGAGAAAGTTTTTTGAGATTTTAGTTTGGTGTTTCCTTTCGGAACTTTTCATTTCAGAATTTTGGAAGTTTTTCTTTCGGGTTTTTGAATTTATACAACTTCGGCTTCCGAAATACAAGGCTTGATGTTTCTTCCACTTCAAAGGGAAAGGAGAAGATGAAGTACTCATTTCTTGGAGTTTCTCCTCACTCCTTCCTATCCTCAGACTTAGGGAATATTGGGGAAACTGATCTAGGAAAAATTGATTTTACATATTTCTAGGAAAGATTAAAGGCTCTAAACAGAAACCATGGATGCATGCCATCTACGCCAATGTGCTTGCCTTTGCACGCTGCCAGTTTTCCCACATCCATGCTTTGCCCATAATTTTTTTAGCTAATAGAACCCACTTTGACAAAGACTCCATGTCAGTCAAAGATAGTGATGATAAGGTGGTAATCCGTTTGGACCCAGAATTCTTCAAAGATCTACTTAAACTTCCCTAATGTTCAAGATTATGCCACAATTTCACTAGAGATAGTAGTGGAACATTGGGATAAGAAAGAGGAAGTATGCTCAAGGATCATGATGAAATCTTATTTGGCTAAGAACTTCACCAAATTACCCAAAACTATGCATCGGTCAAATTTTATTCAAGAGGTCAATGATCTTATTGTGTTGTTAAGAAGAGTTTCAGGTCTTCCTTCTGTAAAGGAATTCCAGGAATGGATGTTTTTGTACATCATGACCATCAAGAAGAATGATGAATTTATCTAGTGGGGAGCATATTAGTAGCTCCATTTGCTATCAATTGGGTAGAGTGTCAGATACAAAGACTTTCTACATGACATCCTTCCTAGTGTATGCGATTGCTATTATGGGAGATTTTTTTGGTTTGAATACTGGGGTGTTCGTAACACCTCCCAAATATATGAATTTTATCCCCAACTCACTCTGGATGAGGAAAGTAGGCATTTCCGCAGAGTCAATGATGCTTTCTTCATTTTCATCCTCTATCATTTTGACAAAGAACTATATAATTGGAGGATTTCTGATGAGTATTTCCAAGAAGTGCGAGAATGGGGAGCAAATATACTTTTAGTTTCCTACATTCACTTACATCAGATTCTAGGTTTCATAGGTGCCCCAAGAAAATTGCCAAGGTGCCCCACTGACAAATGGATTCTATTGGAATTAGTTCGGTAGTTGTTGGATTATCATCGAATCCAAAATAAGTGTCACAAAGTGGGAATGCATTTCCCTATTTTGATTGGCAGGTATTCTTGCCCAAATATTCACAAGGTAAAAAATGTTGATGCAGAAATGGCCGAGGTAACCTTGTGGACCTTTCATCCATGGACTAATTTTGATTATTGGGGTAAGTTTGGGGAAACAAGTGGTCTAGTGCCCACATGCCCCAATTGGAAGATATCTGGATTCATTTTCGGGACGAATACATCCATGCGTAAAGGGATTATGAAAGATTAACCCTTAACGAGATTCAACAATTTGGTTAATCGAGTCAACCCTGCAACAAATTTTCTATTTTTATGGGAGCATGTTCCTTAATATTAATGACATTTCTATTTTTATTTAAATGTTAGTTAAGGGCCCAAATTTGTAATAGCTCAACTTAAGAACTTATAAATAGTTGATGCTTCTAGTTAGTAGATATAGATTATTTTTGAGAGGAGTTGCTCTTCAAGCTTGGAAGAGTGCTTATGAGATTCTAAGATACCTTTTAATTATATTTAAAGTTACACCTTGCTATTGAAAATCTTACTTATTGTGTTGAATGGTTAATCAATGTTTACTTTGTGAATTTACAATTCCTTAGTGAGAGTGATTATCGTACCTTTATTTTAGAATATTTATTTCATGTTGTGAAGGAATAATACTACTATCTTTTATGTTAGTTATGGAAATCTTATTTTCCTTCCGCATTAATTTTATGTCATTATTATCTATGGTTATAGAAATATATGTTTGATATATGCATGTGTGGTTTCCTTATGATGAATTAATTGTGTGTCGAATCTGATTTGATCCACCCTTATGAACAATCAAGTTTAACAGAGGAACATACGCATTGGTTTGTGGTATTTTGTGCCCTTTCTAGTTGCGATAGGTGAAGGTGGTCAGTGATGTAAGCATATCTCCCACATTAACCATTCAAGATGTTGAACATCCCTTAATTTGGTGCATCACCACTTCCAGTATAGGTTTTATTTCCTTGCAAATCTCTTTCCCTAATCTCATGAAGTGTTATCATAGGACTAGATAACCCTTTTATCTTGCATTAGAAGTAGTGTTGTGTTTATTTAGGAAGAGGAAGCCGGCCTTCTCCAGAGGTTCACCTCGAGCCCAAGTCCCACATCTTGAGAGGTGATCCCATGTGTCCCAATCACACCAAACGTCCTGTTCACATTCTGACCATTTTGAGGGTGCAGTGATTTGGAGACAAGTAGTACCTCATGCATGTGAGAGTAGGAATCATAGCCACGAATGAGAGTGGAATTCTTAGTAATTAGATTATCAAGTAATGCTAATTTTCCTTAAAAGGGAGTGAGCACATAGATTAATGGTAGATCCATTGTCAATGAGTACACACTTGATACAAATGGTGCCAATGATAAGCAATGATAAACAAAGGCGCACTGGATTATCAATAGCAGATGGAAATATGTCCTCATCACTAAATGATATAACTTGTGGTAGATTTTTGAGAGACTAAATGAGATGGGTGAAGGCCACCGATGAATTATTAATTTCAATGTGGATAGAGCGAAGGGCATCCTGCAATGTATGACGACAATCAAGTGCATTGCACAATAAATCATAAAGAAATATTTGAGTCGGTGTATTCTTAAGTTATTATATAATGTCATAACCCTTAGAGGGAGTAGCTACAGAAATGATAGGTGGTGGGATAACAAAAGGGTTGAGTGTAGGAGGATGAGTGATGACTACATTGATAGTTATATCAAACCTAGGTGTATTAAAGCAAAGAGGATCTTGAGTATGAAATTACATAAAATCATCAATAGTAGTAACCATGTTAGAAACCTTAGTTGGGGTGAAAGAAGGATAAGAAGATTGATCCATGACTTGAGAAGAAGATAAATTTTGATACATGCTCAGAAGGTAGGGTTTGAATCGTCAGTTCACCAAATGATTTAACAAAAAAATAAATTATGCTAAACCGTAAGATATTTCGAGTCACATATGATAAATAAACACTAAACCACAAGTCCGACACAAGTTATAAACTAAATAAATATATAACCCTAGGTGCAAGAGAGGGAATATAAGACTTAGCTGATTTTGCAATAAATCCCAAAGTGTTCTAGATTGGAAGACTAATGAAAAAAGGAGGAAATTGTCATAAATGCACTAATTTTTTTGTAATTATCGATGAGCATGGAATAGGGTGCTTAGAACAAGATTGGGGTGCTTAGGCTCCATAGACCTCTTTTAGGTGCTTGTGATTGCGTAAATTCTCGAATCTAGTTTTTTTGGTGTCACACAATTTTTGCTAACCTTCGTTATTTGTTGCTTGTATGTCATTAGATGATCGTAGAATTCACTGTAACCTCCGCAAAATAAATGATCTCCTACAAAACCCCAAAACACATCAAATCCTAAAAATAAAAAGATACAAATGGGGATTCACAATGACCTCGACTGTTACCCAAAAGAGTGAACTTACAACCGAGTGTTGCATAACATCTTACAATCCATGTAATTCTTATTTATGTGTGTAGAAATTATTCCCTAGGAATATCTTGTGCAAGATGAACTTGATAACGATCAATAAATAGATGTAACAATGTATATAAATTTGTGAATGGAAAAATGAACTTCCCTCCTATCGTGTATGAAGAAAATACAGTCCCTTATCCCTTGAATGAGTGCTAGATGAATGTATTTGATTTTTTAGAATTCCTTTAAATGTAACCTTAGGTGATGATAATAGATACTTAGTTCTTAGACATGTATTATGGTCGCTTAGCTTTGTATTTATTTGATTCCCTTGTTTGAATTTCATAATTGACAACTAAAAGGCCGAACCATAAGAAAACAAGATGCCCAAAAGATAAATCGCCCAAAAGAGGTGAGTAAGATACAAAGAGGTCGGGGTGCTCTTGGTTAGATTTTTGTCACTGAATATGCCCAATGGAAGTGCATAAAAACCAACAACAGTTAGGGAAATTCACCTTTAGACATGGTGAAGTTCCTCTACTTTTTGAGAGGGAAGTTCCCTTGTATGATGGGATTTTTATATTTTTGGTGCTTTTACCAAAAGCACAAAAGGGTGGAAAAATTGGGAAAGGAAAAATACAGAGAGGAAGGAGGAATGAGGAGGGAAAGAATACAACCATGTAAGTGTTTGGAAAGATGGATAAACTCGAGACACAAAGTTCTGAAATTATCTCTGTCAAGGACATACATTTCCTTCTCAATCGTACAAGATCACCATACTCACAAGTATGGAAAATGAGGGAAAGAGTTATGCAGATTGAAAGCAGAGAGCTATATAAGGGAAAATTCTCTATCTGGAAAGAAGGCATATAATGGGCATGAAACCTGGGAAGCACAAAATATTCATCTCCTTTAGAATATGTTGATATGGCACCAAGTCCATGTACCTTGATATCCAACACAAAGTCTGATCACCTGAGCATTAATCACACTATGAAGGAACGAAAACATTAATAATTTAATCACAATAAGATTGATAGATTTTTCAATAGAGAACTATTAACACAACAATAGAGAAAACATTGTATTCATGAGGAAAATATGTGTACACAAAGTTACAACAGTATAATCCAACAAAGGCAGATATAATAGTTTTCCCAGATAGATCTTAGAATGAGAATGAGAAGAACCCCTTTACAATTACAATACATCCTTTTATAGGCATTATGTTATAAAAAGTAGTTATAAAACTACATTTAACCTAACCCATTTTAACCTCGGTTCTCAAGAGGAATCAACTTGAGTTTTTATATTACATCACAATTAAAAATGTATGATATTTAATTGATTTGATGAACAAATTAATTAAATAGATTTTGTCCTTTATTTTCTAAAGATCCAAATAACATTTCTTTTGGCACATCCTTGATAGCTACTCCTTGGGCTGTTCCATGTGCTCGATGCATCTTGAATCCAACCTAACCGGCTGTTAGGTGGGTATTGCTAATGTGCATTTCATGGCCATCAACTATACCCAATATGCCTTCTCCTTCCCATGTTCCTAAAATTTCCCTACCTTATTGATGTATCCATTCTTTGCACATGACAATATGCTATAGAAAGACTAAAATTGGATGGCTTGACTTGGATTCAATACGACATCCATCATCTTTTGTGTGTCTATGTTCTCTTCCACAACTTGTATACCCACCTCCTTGAATTCTCCTTGCATTAGATTTATAGTCTTATCAAAAGCTATGGCGGTGACCCCTCCCAGGATTCTAAATAGTTTTCACCCTTTGATAAGAATGGAAATTTTTGAAACTTATGCCAAACCACAAGTTCTAGCGGTTGTAGTAGATATGACCAATGTGTAGGGAAAAACAACTACCACTAGGACTAAAGCTAGATAAAGCCAATATTGTTCATTTTCTCCATTAATGAAATCTCCCATTGATATTTCTATAGCTACCAAGTACCACAACCTGGTGTGTAGTACTTTACAAACTTTTGTATGAACTAATCAATCGGTGTGGGAACATTGGTTATGTGCTTCTTCCACAAGTTTAATCATTTGGGATACTGTAGAATCTGATGCTAATGCCATAATCTTAACACTCAAATAACTTGTAAGGTTCATGGTACCGGCCCAAAATTTTTCCCCAAACTCTCTCTCTCTCTCTCTTGTTGAAGAAAGCTTTATATTCATCAAAAATTATAATAGAATCATTCATATTGACATCTCAAAAGAAACCACAAAGATCAACAAAATGATCATCACGTTAATTTTACCCAAACCCGACTCAAGTCAACAATGGCATTAACTATCATAATATTCCCGTCCCCCGATGGCCCACTTTAAAGGAAATTATTACCCACCTCGGACCTTCGATGAGACCTTTTACCTTGTCCAATCCCAAGATTTTTAGGGATATTAACATCGTGTAGTGCCAATGAAATGTTTGTTTTCCTTGGCCGTAACACCCACATTTCTATCAATATGTTCATGTTGTTGTATCAATGCGGAAGCGGTGAGGTTACTTACAAAATTTTCATAGTCAACATGGAGAAGCTATGTCGGCATACTCGGACAATTGGGGAAACTAAGGAACCATGGAATTTTTCCTAAATGCTTCATGAATTGTGATTATTATATATATATATATATATATATAATGCTTGAGCTTATTAGAATGGACCATACCAGTTCTCCTTGCATAGTCGATCATTGATGAAATGATGCATACAAAAACTTCATGCCGCCGCTTTGGGAAAGCGAAGAACACATTGAAATTTAGAATTGTTCCATTAGTTCTCCACGGGGCCGAGCCACTAGTTGAAGAAATTAAATGGACTAATATTTTCCACGTTGTTGGTGAATCATGATCTGCAGGGAACAAAGGAACTAGAGGAACATTTCATGATTTCCTCAAAATGTGATTTCATTGATTAAATAGCAACCCTTATCATCACGTGTCAAACAATTTATAGTATAGCTTCCAACCAACCATTTTTAGAAAATCGTGCTTAATATATGTAGTGACAAAATCATGCACTTACTATTACATTTATATCACAAAGTATGTTATTTTATATATGGATTTCACGTAAGAAAAGTATTCACTAATGAATTTTCCACTAGTCTTGTTGTCGATTAGTCGATCGTCATCGTCATTTGTCTTGCACAGTCATTAGTTGTTTACACAGCTTTTGGTTTTCTCTCAGGGAGTATTAGGAGTTGTTATTTAGTCATTGGTCATCTCTAGTCATTGACTACGACGCCTAGGATAGTACATGGCCGCTCATGGGTGCCCCGATCCTTAATTTTAGGTGCTTTGGCCCTTATAACACTTGGGTCTAATTTACTTATTCGAGGCCAGTCTTTGTAATTTTCCTTCTCATTCCCTTAGGTACTAGTTGGCATGTTGGGTCATTAGTGTCGAAATTTGAGCAAGAGATCCCTATATAAACATAACATACTCACTATATTATGGGTGGAATATCTACTATCAAGAGCTAGCTATCTACTAAGGCAAAGGACTACATTTGGGCATCATTTACATCTGCATCACACAAACATAAGGGGAAAAGGGTTATATTCATTCTATTCCATCCACCATTTAAATTTTACATCTAGTTATTACCCCTTACTTTTGTGTCATTGACGCTAGGGAACCCTAGGCACACAATTACACACACAAACACACAAAACTACATTGGGTTTGGAATGTAGTGCAACACTTAGTTGTAAGTCCACCATTGTGGTAACTAAGGTTAGCCAACCACTTCATATGAATCTTTATTTTTTAGGGATTTGATGTTGTGTATGGGGTTTTACAGGTAGATTTGCATATCCGGTCTTTGGCGACATAAACAAGGCTACTAAGAAAAATAACGTGACACAAATCGAGACATTACAAACACCTAGCGACACTTCTAGATTCAGGTTGTGAGTTTTTTTACACACCAGAGCACCCATATTGCAGACTAGGGCACCCATAGGCACCCTAGTCCTCCTTCAGGCACCCCAGTCTAGTCAAATCTTCATTTGATGTAATCACATCTGCTTCGTCCGCACATCAGCTTGTTCAAGTCCAACACACAATGAGGCAATTAATTCTAGGTTAGTATCTTATCCCTCTTATTTCAATTATTTCATTTCATTTAAATGTTAAATAAAATTATTTAGCATTCACATTGCACTTCATATCAATTATTTCATTATTGTTACTAGTTTATATTAACTTAGAATAAAACTAAATTCTATATTTTAGTTAATCATTTTGGTGAATCCGACATTTCAAATATATTGCCCTAGGATCCTATAAAACCCTAATGGCTAAGGATAGTTCATCTCCTTTTCCCATCATGTCTCATTTTAGTGTTAACCCTATCTATAATGAAGCTATCATTGCTTTGAGATGATGACTCTATATAGTACTCCTACCACTATACTTGGATCATATCAAACAACATCTGCTAGATTTCTAATAATACGTGTGTACTCATTTTGAAGATTCTCCTATAGGAATTAGTATTGTTGAGGATCTAATAGCCTTTACTCATTGTACACCATGCTATACAAATACTTGTGATCCTCCTTCTGATCTTTCAAAGGAAACTTTAGATGATTCCCTTATTGATTTCTTGTTTGGTATTGATAGTCACTCACCGGTGCATACTAATTCTTCTTATAATCGCCCTGATATAGTTCCTTCTCATGATTCTACCACTTCTGACATTGCTTCTCATGATACATCTCATACTATTTTGCATGCTCCTTCACATTATGTTGATGATCCCATTGATAGCATTCTTAGCGACATTCTCATTTCGAGTCTCTATCTCGACATCTTGGCAAGGTAGACGATAGTAATGGTTATCCTTATTTCTATACCCTTTGAGTGTGACTCTCCTACTCCATTATTTCTTCTCCTGAGATTGCATCTACCACTATGCATGAGTCACCACCATCAATCACTTCTTCTTCTCCTACTAGTTCATCTCCTCTTGTTACATCACCTACGTCTTCTAGTCCATCTGCTTCTATAGATTTGTCTCCTATTAAGGATGTTTCGATGCTAGTCCTACCATTGCTATGGATATTCCATCTATATCACCTACTATAGCTTCCTCGATACCTACTCCTAGTGTGCCCTTAGCATCAGAATCTCCCTTGTCACCTCTTGATATTCCTATGATTACCCACAATGGAAAATTACAACCACTTAATACATTATTGCCATATTCCACCATTCCTTCACAAGATATCATCTCTCTCATGCATGCCATAAGACAATTACAATCTCAGGTAGACCAAAGAAACAACCTAGGGTTAGGTAGAAAATTATAGGATAATTTTTTTGATTAGAAGTGTCCAAAACCAAGTCAGTAAGACAACAATTTTCCCATCGATGAGTTTCGGAAAAAACCTATTTACCAAAACACAAATTTCCTTTATTTAATTATATCAAGTTCACAAGGTTCAAATTTTAGGGTTAGATGTTTTAGTTAGTTTTAGGGAGAAATCTACCCCCATACCCACTCTCTAACAGGATCAGAGTTTAAACTGATTTTTCTCATAATTAATGCTTCCAAAATTTCCCTAAACCATTCCCAATGGATAGGAAATTTTCTCACCTTTCGGTGATATAAAGAAGTCCTCCTAACTCCTTCGGGAACTCAAGATATGGTCCGGCGGAGTTTTGGGATCAAATTTTCCCCAAGGGGGACACGTGTCAAGAGGAGGGGAAAACCCCTTTGGCGGGTTGGCGGGTCATGGGGTTTTTTGGAATTTTTCCCCATGTGGCACAAAAGAAAAATTTCTCTTGAACCTCCACCGCCACCCCAAGGTGCCACGTGGCACTCTCTGATTGGCCGTGGGCGGTGGGGCGAAATGGAAATTTTTCCAAAATTTTCAAAAATCTCAAAGGGCAAAAAGTTTCCATGCCTCCTGCCGCTACCTCATGAGGACACGTGGCAGCCTTTGATTGGCTGCGGGCCGGTGGAGCGAAATGGAAATTTTTTCTAAAATTTTCAAAAATATCAAAGGGCAAAAAGTTTTGCGCCTCCGCCGCTACCTCGTGAGAACACGTGGCAGCCTCTGATTGGCTACGAGTCGGTGGAGCGAAATGGAAAATTTTTCCTAAGCAAAATTTTCAAAAATTTTTGTTAGGGCAATTTGACGGGAAATTTTTGGGTCAAAATTTTGCAAGGCAATTAGAGAAAATTTTCCCAAATTTTTCCGCCAAGGCACAAAAACTTCAAAGTGCCATAACTTGAGCTAGAAAGCTCGGTTTTGGGAAAACGAGGACTTTTCGGAAAGATCTCGATGCCCTCTTTGCACAGAAACATAAAATTTACATTTTGATAAGTTTTAAAGGTCAATTTTGTGAAAAGGATCTGTAGGCTTTTAATTTGTGAACTGGCAGTTTTCAACTTCTCAATTTGATAAATTTTGAACTCCTCCTTCACTCAACATGTCAAACAGACATGGAGGATTGGTCTAGGGAGGATTTAGAGTGTTTTAGTGAAGTTGATTTGTCAATTTATTCAAGGTTGTATTTTTCCAGCAATAGATGGGAAAAATGACTGTGCAAGCTCCGAATTGAATTTTATTAAGTTTTGGAGGTTCTTTCTTGACTGTTATAGTGAATTTGAGTTCCTTAGGTATTAATAAGTCTAAATTTCAATGTTTATTATCTTATTATTTGATGTAAGATCGAACTGCTCATTTTTAATACAACATGGATTGCCAGAATGAAGTTTTAAATCAGTGAACTGTTTCTTTTTAAGTCTGCATGCCAATTTATCATTTAAAAGTGTGTATAGTTTCTAATTGGTCTCATATATTTTCTTATTAAATATTCTATTCAATTCTAAGTTAGATTACAGTTTAGATTTCAATTCAAATATGCATTTTTGCAAAGAATACAACACTGTCTTTCATTTCCATGCATTCTTTCTTTTCCAAACAGAGATCAAACTTCAATAATAATCCAAATCTAATATGCAATACACTTTTGAGAAAGGAATGCAATCTTTTAATGATCAACAATTACATCCTTTCAACTTATCAATTTCCATTTGTTTTCAAATACAATACATAAAGTATACAACATTGTTTCTTATTCCTTTTCAAAATAGAAATCTCATTCTCTTGACAACAATTTCAAATCTAGTATACATTACAATTTCGAAAACTAATTCCATCCTTTATTCATATTTCAATAACAGTTTTACAACTTATCACTCTTCCAATTTGATTACAAAATACAAAATACAATGCTTATAATATCCTTTACATTTCCTTTCCAAAAACAGAGAACAAGTATAATTCTTCTTTACATTTCTCAATTCAAATTCAACTTCCATCTACAATGCAATAACTTCACATTACAATTACTATACATCTCATCCACTCAAGGTGGGAAAGGTTACATTGAATTTGCTCAAAAGAAAGGGACTGTCAAACTGTAAATTTCTTCTTTCTCCAAACAACAGCATGCTAGTTTCTCCATCATTTTTTTTTTTGATCACAACAAGGAAGGGGAAAGGCAACGCTCTCCACCCAACCAAGACATCCAATGAGAAGGGAGAAGCCATCCTTCCTCATTGGCCCCCGAGCCCCAACCATATTGAAATAAAGGATGAGAGACAACTCATGGAAACAATGGCTTCTACAACAACAAGCAGCATTCTTTTCACATGCATAAAACAATAAAATACATAGTCCAAACAAGACATCAGTTCCCAACTGCATTTGAAATTATTCATACAACACATAGGCTTGATCAAGCAAGCCAAACAAGAGCAAGGACTATGGGGAACTCCTTATGCCTCCCAATTTGGAATTGGGCATCCACCCAAAATCATATCGCCATAAACACATCAAATCCCATAAACCCTATATCTCCCAACCCCTCCTTATGCCCCCAAAGTTTATCCCTTATGCCCCCCCCAAAGTAAGAAATGCAAGTAGTTTATTTTCCAAGGTGGATCCCAAACCAAAACTCCCTCCACAATAAAAATAGTGCCATTGGAAATCCCTTATACCCCCATATGAAATCCCCATAGCCTTCTCCTACACCATGCCCTAAGAAATCTACCCAACCAGCCAAGAACACAAACACAAACACCATTTAAACATGCATGCAAGAGAAGGAAAAATTTAAAACACAACTCAAGATGCCTACCTCTCCATAATGGAGTTTGTTCCAAGCTCACAAGCTTTCCACAATGTCAAAGTGCAGTAAAAACCAGCAAAAGTATAAGCATGCAAAAAGACTCCAAGCTTCCTCCACAACAAGCTCCAAAACAACAACAAAAAAATGTGCCCCAAGAGGAAAATAACAAAGTTTCAACAACCTCAAATGAGCAAGAAGCTTTGAATTTAAAGGAGAGGGAAGAGGAGAGGATGATGTGGATCCTTGTGGGATGCCACATCATTCTTCCTCAACCCCAAGAGGAAATTCAACATCCTCACTAAAACACAATAAATAAAAATGACAAAATGACTTACACACTCCAAAATGACCCATACTTCAAAAGGAATGCATTAAAAATATGTAAGGGAAGTGCAATTAAAACTTACAAATTATCACTTAAAAAAGCATTAAAAATGCCTAAATTTAACCTCCAAACCATAGGCATGGTTGGTGGATCATTTTAAGAGGTGTGGGACAAGTTTAACTTGTCCCACAAGCCTCCAAATTTGGCCTCAAGGACAATTTCGAATTCCTAAGGAGATGAAGTGTTTAACATTCCAAAATCTGCCTTACATGCTCTTACAAATTTCTTACACATTCTTACATATAAACTTACACACTCTTCCAACATTATCATTTAAATTCAACAACTTTATTAATTACATCCCATGTCCCAATTAAATTTAATAAAAGTTTAACTATAGGATTTCTCACATTAATCTTCACATTAAATTAACTAAAAGAAGGAACACATTACTAATAAAATACATACAACAATAATTAAAAAGGAACACATAAATAAAACACATATATCCCATGGTCACAATAATGGAAATCCCCCATGGGAAATCCTAACATAACACAACACACAAACACATAACACAGTTGCCATGGTGACCTTGTTGAATTCACCCGGAATTTCAATATGGTTAGTCTCAGTCCCCCGACATTGTTGTGATTTTTAACCTGCAAAATGTAAATACCTCCTTCGGCCTCGTGGCCATATCAGAACATCCAAAATGATATAAACAACATTTCAAAATCATCTAATCATATGAATCACGACAATATCAAGAATACAACATTATCATTTTTAATTAATTAAATCAACTATATCATCATCAATGATCTATCATACTAGGTCTACCCAAAATATCCAATGTCATAAGTCCAAATCAACATCCATATTATGTCCATGTCAAACAGTATATCATCAACCTCATATAAAAATGTCTCTAGTAACCATCATGCATAATAACTGAATCCAGATCAATAATAATCCATGATCTAACATCTAACCATCATACCAAAACAAAACATAATAGTGTCCATAATACGATCAATAGTATCAAAATCAGTATCAAAAAGTGTCAAAGGGAAGTGGGCACTACATCCCCTCCCCTTAGACTCGAATTCCTCCTGGAAGTCACTGGAACAAATGTGGAAACTACGCACTCATAATATCATGTGGCATCCTCCCAAGTGGTCTGCAATCTCGTCGTATCTGTCCCACTGCACCGTATCTCGATCAATCTCTCGCCTCAAAGGCCCGAGGGTCTATGATCTATGATACGGACGGGCTCCACCATCACCTGCCCCTGATCCTACACCTGCAATGATGTCTAGTCCAACACATGAGAAGGATCTGTAATGTACCTCCTAAGGACAAAAACATGAACACATCATGTATGCGAGACAAGCTGGGTGGCAATGCTAGACTATAGGCCAAAGGGCAAATATGCTCAAGATCTCAAAAGTACCAATGAATCGAGGAGCTAACTTAGAACCTTTTCCATAGTGGATAGGGCTCTTGTGTGGCCTGACATGAAGGAACACCTTCATGCCCACATCAAAACTATGATCAATCCTATGCTGATCCGCATACTTCTTCTATCCTTGTCCTGTGCCTCCTGCAATATTTTTGATCAACACTACCTGCTGCTCCATGTCCTACAAAAGAGCTGGTCAAGAGATACTCTATCCTCTAACTTGTCCCAGCTAAGGGGTGTCCTGCACTCTCTACCATATAACGCCTGAAAAGGAGCCATGCCTATAGAACTCTGGAAACTGTTATTATAGGAAAACTCCACTAAGTACAGGTACTCCTCCCACTTAGACTGCTGATCCATCACATACATCCTAAGCATATCCTCCAAAATATGATTCACTCGCTTCGGTCTGTCCATCTGTCTCAGGATGATATGTTGTGCTGAAATTAATCCTCATCTCGAGGACATACTGCATGGTAGTCCAAAAGTGTGAAGTGTACAAAGGATCGCGGTCACAAATGATCTTGTGGAATCCATGTGCAACTTGAAAATCTCATCCAAATAAACTCGTGTCACTGCTCTAGCTATATAAGTGGTCTTCACTAAAGAAAAGTGAGCCACTTTTGTCAATTTATCAACCATGACCATAATGGCATCGTGGTGATATCTCGACATAGGTAGCCCAACAATGAAATCCATGGAAATGGTGTCCCACTTCCATTTCGGTATGGCATGAGGATAAAGAAGACTTATTGGATGTTGATGCTCAGCCTTAACCCTCTGGCACTCTAAACACCATGACACAAACTGAGCCATATCTCGATGAAGTCCTCTCCAGTGGTATAACTGTCTCAAGGTAGCGTGCATCTTCTTCACCCCGGGATGGGCTGAATAGGGTGCATGATGTGCCTCTACCAAGATGTCCTACCTCAAGCCTCCATCTTTGGGAACATATATCTTGCCTCTGTGCCTGAGAAGACCATCTACCTCTAAAGAAAAGCCATCAAACTTCCCCTCAAGGGGTCTCTGTGACTCTATCTCTACTCGTACTGCCGCAATGTAGAAGTTGTCAAGAGGAAGCTGCTGAAGAATCCTGCTTCGTAAATTTGTGCTCACTGTAGTGGCCATAGCCACATGTCTTCGTCTCTAGTGAGAGCATCTACTACCACATTCTCTTTCCCCTTCACATGCTCGATCTCCATGTCATACTCACAAAGCAACTCCATCCAACAGTTGATGAGCGTTTAGATTGGGCTGCGTGAAGTGGTGAAGACTCAAGTGATCTGTCCTGAGTGTGAATCTCCGTCCAAGAAGAAAATGTCTCCATCTAACCAAAGCATGCATAACTACCGCAAGCTCAAGATCATGGGTAGGATAATTAAGCTTGTGATCCTTGAGTTTGCGAGACTCAAAAGCTACAACCCTGCCATCCTGCATCAACACACCTCTAAGCCCTGCTAAAGAAGCATTTGTAAACAAAGAACTCACCCTATGGATCCGGCACTGCAAGAATGGGTGCTATAGTGAGGCACTCCTTCAGTGTCTTGAAGGCCTACTCGCATCTGTCCATCCAAACAAACTTCTTCCCTTTCCTCTGAAGGGAAGTGATAGGGTGCGTAATCGAGAGAAGTCTGAACAAATCTCGGTAGTATCCTACTAATCCCATGAAGCTGTGCACCTCGGTCACTATAGTGGGTGCTGGCCAATCCATAATGGCTCTAATCTTGGAAGGATTGACTGTGATACCTTCCCCATAAATGATATGACCCAAATACTACACCTCGATTGAAAGAAAGCACACTTCTCCAAGTTCCCGTAAAGTTGCTGCTCACGAAGACACTGAAGAACCTGTCGAAGGTGCCCTCATGCTCCTCATGTATGTGAGTATATCAAAATTTCATCTAGGAAGATGAGCATGAAGTGATCTAAGAAGGTCCTGAATACCCCATTCATCAAACTCATAAACACTGCAGGGGCATTCGTCAAACCAAAAGGCACCACTGTGAACTCATAGTGCCCATACCTCGTACGGAAAGTGGTCTTATGAATGTCCACCTCTGAAATCCTCAACTGATGGTAGCCTGACTTAAGATCAATCTTAGAGAAAACTATGGCTCCCTTCATTTGATCAAACAAGTCATCAATGCGAGGAAGAGGATAACGATTCTTGATCGTTACCTTGTTCAACTAGCGGTAATCAATACACAACCGCAATGATCCATCCTTCTTCTTCATGAAGATCACCGGTGCACCCCAAGGGGATACACTAGGACGGATAAGGCCCTTCTCCAAAAGGCCCTCAAGCTGCAACTTGAGCTCACAGAGCTCCGGGGTGGTCATCGATAAGGTGCCCGTGAGATAGGCTCTGCTCAGGGACTAGATCTATATGAAAATCAATCTCACATGGGGGTGGCATCCCGGTAGCTCCCTGGAAATACATCGGAAAACTCTCTCAAGATGGGATGATCATCTAGTGATGGTCCACTAGACCCATCCTCTGATCTGTCACTAACTGTAACAACATACATCTGACAACCCTCGCGCACACCGCTTAAGTTGCATAGCAGAAATGGTGCGAATAGAAATGGGTCTCCTGACCCCCGAGATCACCGACTCAACTCCTACATCATCCACACAAGCTATAGTCTTGTGATAACAATCCATCCTAGCCCTGTGTGTAGATAACCAATCCATACCCAAAATGACTCCATACGAGCCCAAAGGAAGAATACGGAGATCTGAGGTAGTGGTGAAAGGTCCCAAATCCACTACACACTCCTTAACTAAGGAGTCCATAGAGATCTTGGCTCCAGAAGCCATCTCGACATCCCAACTAAGACCTTGCCTAACTACCACCAGCCTGCATCGCTCTACTAAAGATGGTGCAATAAAGGAATTAGAAGAACTAGAATCAAACAATACAGAGGTAGGGATACCACCAATGCTACTGTGGTCTCAATGAATGTGCTCATGGTGCTCTGCCTAGTGGTTCTCAACCATTGCATAGATCTTGTGGTTGCGTCCCATGTCACCAACTATCGGATCGAAACCGGTGCCTTACCCTTGTTAGGGTTCTGAGGACAATCTCTCCAGAAATGTCAGCTACTCCACATCCAAAACAACCACTTGATCCTCTCCAAGGAACAACACCTCCAGTAGGTGCCCTAGAAGCATGTGGCATGGATCTCGATGATCCGGCTGTGGTCTACTATGGCCTCTGCTGGTGAGCTCCCACTGATGAGCTCTAGGTCCACCCTGTGTCCTGATGGGACCCCTAGGAGGAGGCCCCATGCTCCGACCTCTCTGTGCATCAGCTCTTTGTGGAGGTCTATAAGGTGGATGGGACTATTGTTGCTATTGTTGCTATTGTGGCCTGAAAGGATGACTGTGAGGAAGGCTGACCACCACGAGGAAGAGGCATTGAACCTCTCGATCTACCATCCTGCATCTGCTGAATGTGGCTCCTGACTCGGTCTCTAGCCTCATTGGGTTTTACCCCGAGTCTCCTCGTAATATAGGCCTTCTCAACGGCCTCTGCTAAAGTCTGTGGATAGTGAATCCGCACTTGCACCTCCAATATCTAAATTCAGGCCCGGATGAACTTGTGAATCCACCTACTCATCGCATATACTCTACATACTGAAGTAGATCTAGAAATCTACTCTCATACTCTGCTACTAAAAGAGAAGCTTGTCGGAGGTCATGGAACTCATCAATCCTCTGCTAGATGAACCTCCGTGATAAATACCTACTCTGAATCTCTCCTCAAAATAGCTCCCATGTCACTGTCTCGAATCTACATGGAGCTTCTGCTCCTCTGTCCTCCACCATACTCCTGCTCCATCCCTCAGTAGATGGATCGCAACACGAGATTTTGTGTTGCTAGAACAAGGAAAAAGCTTGAAGCAACCACTCAAGCTCACTAGCCAAGCCTCTGCCTGAAATCCACTTGTATCACCTGAGTAGTGTGAGGGCTTAAGCTTTAGGATCTCCCTGATGTGATCCATGTTCTATGGTTGTTGGCCTTTAGGTCTCTCTACTCGCTCATCCCTAAGCCTAGGGCTCTGAGACCTCTCTCTACGCTCTAGAACTCCGTCACCCTGTCTCCTAGGTGGTGACTTTGCTCGTGCATGACTCTGCATGGGAGTTCTCTCCCTATGCTCCTCGCTATATCGAGGAGATACCTGACCCTCGATAGAAGGAGATCTATCATGGCTAGCTGTCTGCCCTCCACCTAATCCTCCACGTAGAGTGACATTAACATCCTGAAGGGTCTATAAAATCTGAGGTAGAATGGCTACTACACCCTGATCCAGTGGTGGTGGTGGTGGTGGTGGTGAGTCTGAGTCTTTGTGAAGGTTCCTCTCACTCCATCTGAGCCTCCTGCATAGACCAAAGTGAGAGTTAGTTCATTTTGCTAAGTTATACAACTTCCATGTTTACTAAAACATACAAATTCTTGCTAAGTTGTTTTCTAGATTTACAAGTGTACTAGGTTTAAGTTTTCATGTCTCAATTTTTCTAGTGTGCCCAATGGTCCAAGCCTTTGAACCATTGCTCTGATACCAAATTGTAGTGCCCGTTTAAACAACCACTTGAGACCAAAGAAACAACCTAGGGTTAGCTAGAAAATTATAGGATAATTTTTTTTTTATTAGAAGTGTCCACAACCAAGTTGCAAGACAATAGTTTGCCACTGACAAGTTCCGGAACAAAACCTATTTACCAAAACACAAATTTCCTTTATTTACTTATATCAAGTTCACAAGGTTCAAATTTTAGGGTTAGATGTTTTAGTTAGTTTCAAGGAGAAATCTACCCCATACCCACTCTCTAACAAGCTCAAAGTTTCAACTATATTTTTCTCATAATTAACACTTCCAAAATTTCCCTAAACCATTCCCAATGGATAGGAAATTTTCTCACCTTTCTGGTGATATAAAGAAGTCCTCCTAACTCCTTGGGAACTCAAGATATGGTCCATGGAGTTTTGGGATCAAATTTTCCCAAAGGGGGACACGTGTCAAGAGAGGGAAAACCCCTTTGGTGGGTTGGTGGGTCGTGGGGCTTTTTTTGGAATTTTTCCCCATGTGGTGCAAAAGCAAAATTTCTCCTGAACCTCCGCCGCCACCCCCAAGGTGCCACGTGGCACTCTTCTGATTGGCCGTGGCCGGCGGGGTGAAATGGAATTTTTTTCAAAATTTTCAAAAATCTCAAAGGGAAAAAAGTTTCGCACCTCTGCCGCTGCCTCGTGAGGACACGTGATAGCCTCTGATTGGTTGCAGGCCGGTGGAGCGAAATGGAAAATTTTTCCAAAATTTTCAAAAATCTCAAAGGGCAAAACTTTCGCGCTGCCTCGCCATCCTCATGAGGACTCGTGAGGACACATGGCAGCCTCTGATTGGCTGTAGGCTGGCGGAGCGAAATGGAAAATTTTTCTCGAGCCAAATTTTCAAAAAATTTCCTAAGGGAAATTTGACGGGAAATTTTGGGTTGTGGGCCCGCCAAGGAAAATTTTCCCAAATTTTCCCGCTAAGGCACAAAAACTTCAAAGTGCCATAACTTGAGCTAGAAAGCTCGGATTTTGGGAAAATGAGGACTTTTCGGAAAGCTATCTCAATGCCCTATTTGCACAGGAAACATAAAATTTACATTTTGATAAGTTTTTAAGGGTAAATTTTGTGAAAAGGATCTGCAGGCTTTTAATTTGTGAACTAGTAGTTTTCCAACTTCTCAATTTGATAAATTTTGAACTCCTCCTTCACTCAACATGTCAAACAGACATGGAGGATTGGTCTAGGGAGGATTTAGAGTGTTTTAGTGAAGTTGATTTGTCCAATTTATTCAAGGTTGTATTTTTCCTAGCAATAGATGGGAAAACCAGTTGTGCAAGCTCGAATTGAATTTTATTAAGTTTTGGAGGTTCTTTCTTGACTGTTATAGTGAATTTGAGTTCCTTAGGTATTAATAAGTCTAAATTTCAATGTTTCTTATCTTATTATTTGATGTAAGATGAACTGCTCATTTTTAATAAAACATGGATTGCAAAATGAAGTTTTAAATCAGTGAACTGTTTCTTTTAAGTCTGCATGCCAATTTATCATTTAAAAGTGTGTATAGTTTCTAATTGGTCTCATATATTTGCTTATTAAATATTCTATTCAATTCTAAGTTAGATTATAGTTCAGATTTCAATTCAAATATGCATTTTGCAAAGAATACAACATTGTCTTTCATTTCCACGCATTCTTTCTTTTCCAAACAGAGATCAAACTTCAATAATAATCCAAATCTAATATGCAATACACTTTTGAGAAAGGAATGCAATCTTTTAATGATCAACAATTACATCCTTTCAACTTATCAATTTCCATTTGTTTTCAAATACAATACATAAAGTATACAACATTGTTTCTTATTCCTTTCCAAAACAGAAATCTCATTCTCTTGACAACAATTTCAAATCCAGTATACATTACAATTTTGAAAACTAATTCCATCCTTTATTCATATTTCAATAACATTTTACAACTTATCACTCTTCCAATTTGATTACAAAATACAAAATACAATGCTTATAATATCCTTTACATTTCCTTTCCAAAAACAAAGAACAAGTATAATTCTTCTTTACATTTCTCAATTCAAATTCAACTTCCATCTACAATGCAATAACTTCACATTACAATTACTATACATCTCATCCACTCAAGGTGGGAAAGGTTACATTGACTTTTCTCAAAAGAAAGGGACTGTCAAACTATAAATTTCTTCTTTCTCCAAACAACAACATGCTAGTTTCTCCATCATTTATTTATTTTTGATCACAACAAGGAAGGGGAAAGGAAATGCTCTCCACCCAACCAAGACATCCAATGAGAAGGGAGAAGCCATCCTTCCTCATTGGCCCTCGAGCCCAAACCATATTGAAATAAAGGATGAGAGACAACTCATGGAAACAATGGCTTCTACAACAACAAGCAACATTCTTTTCACATGCATAAAACAATAAAATACACAGTCCAAACAAGATAGTAGTTCCCAACTGCATTTGAAATTATTCATACAACACATAGGCTTGATCAAGCAAGCCAAACAAGAGCAAGGACTATGGGGAACTCCTTATGCCTCCCAATTTGGAATTGGGCATCCACCAAAATCATACCACCATAAACACATCAAATCCCATAAACCTTATATCTCCCAACCCCTCCTTATGCCCCCAAAGTTTATCCCTTATGCCCCCCCCCAAAGTAAGAAATGCAAGCAGTTTCTTTTCCAAGGTGGATCCCAAACCAAAACTCCCTCCACAATAAAATAGTGCCATTGGCAATCCCTTATGCCCCCATATGAAATCCCCATAGCCTTCTCCTACACCATGCCCTAAGCAATCTACCCAACCAGCCAAGAACACAAACACAAACACCATTTAAACATGCATGCAAGAGAAGGAAAACATTTAAAACACAACTCAAGATGCCTACCTCTCCATAATGGAGTTTGTTCCAAGCTCACAAGCTTTCCACAATGTCAAAGTGCAGTCCAAAACTAGCAAAGTATAAGCATGCAAAAAGACTCCAAGCTTCCTCCACAACAAGCTCCAAAACAAAAAAAAATGCGCCCCCAAGAGGAAAATAACAAAGTTTCAACAACCTCAAATGAGCAAGAAGCTTTGAATTTAAAGGAGAGGGAAGAGGAGAGGATGATGTGGATCCTTGTGGGATGCCACATCATTCTTCCTCAACCCCAAGAGGAAAGTCAACATCCTCACCAAAACACAATAAATAAAAATGACAAAATGACTTACACACTCCAAAATGACCCATACTTCAAAAAGGACTGCATTAAAAATATGTAAGGGAAGTGCAATTAAAACTTACAAATTGTCACTTCAAAAAGCATTAAAAATGCCTAAATTTAACCTCCAAACCATAGGCATGGTTGGTGGATCATTTTAAGAGGTGTGGGACAAGTTTAACTTGTCCCACAAGCCTCCAAATTTGGCCTCCAAGGACAATTTCGAATTCCTAAGGAGATGAAGTGTTTAACATTCCAAAAATCTGCCTTACATGCTCTTACAAATTTCTTACACATTCTTACATATTAACTTACACACTCTTCCAACATTATCATTTAAATTCAACAACTTTATTAATTACATCCCATGTCCCAATTAAATTTAATAAAAGTTTAACTATAGGATTTCACACATTAATCTTCCACATTAAAATTAACTAAAAGAAGGAACACATTACTAATAAAATACATACAACAATAATTAAAAAGGAACACATAAATAAAACACATATATCCCATGGTCACAATAATGGAAATCCCCCCCATGGGAAATCCTAACATAACACAACACAAACTCATAACATAGTTGCCATGGTGACCTTGTTGAATTCACTTGAAATTTCAATATGGTTAGTCTCCAGTCCCCGACATTGTTGTGATTTTTAACCTGCAAAATGCAAATACCTCCTTCGGCCTCGTGGCTGTATCAGAACATCCAAAATGATATAAACAACATTTCAAAATCATCTAATCATATGAATCACGACAATATCAAGAATACAACATTATCATTTTTAATTAATTAAATCAACTATATCATCATCAATGATCTATCATACTAGGTCTACCCAAAATATCCAATGTCATAAGTCCAAATCAACATCCATATTATGTCCATGTCAAACAGTATATCATCAACCTCATATAAAAATGTCTCTAGTAACCATCACTGAATCCAAATCATAATAATCCATGATCTAACATATAACTATCATACCAAAACAAAACATTATAGTGTCCATAATACGATCAATAATATCAAAATAATAAAAAGTGTCAAAGGGAAGTGGGCACTAACATCTAACCATACATACCATGACTACTCATTCTAATGATAGATTGTTACTTAAGGCCTTTTGATACAATCTTATTGATGAGGCTTTTCCTCACAAGCAAAGAAAACAAGCTCAACCCACTCCACCACAAAAACATACTCCTTCTCCAGCTCCGCGACAAGCTACTCCTCCTACCACTCCACCTAGGTCGCGTGAGCCTTTACATTTCTCTCATCACGCTCGACCACATGATGTGCTATGTGTTTTACTTAATGAGTGATTAATTCACCTACCCTCCAACTAACATCATCTGTAACACCGATTACAACATCAGCATGACCAACCTTATTGTAATTATCATTGCATAAATGACCATATGGATAATGACTATCTTTCGCTTCATGATCAATTACAACATCTAGAGGATAAGGGCATCATTTCCTTTGGCTCTCACTCACACGAGTGATCCATATCTCCTCTACCTCCTCAGAGAGTTTCTACTACAGTTGAGTCATCTCCTACATATGGTGCTCAAGCGATGGTATATCTACCATAGTCTATTATTCATATGCGTTCTCCACTCCGCATCCATACATTTCTACATTATTGCATCCATCGCCTTCAATTCATCCATCTCATCTATCACATTCACGCCATTCACCACATCACACTACTCTTTCAAATTGGTTTGCACAACACTCCACTCTTGCACATCCCACCGCAATTCCATATGACATTCAGTTTGGTTCATACACTCATACTTTTTCCATCCCACATGCATGCAACTTCACACCGCCTTGGTATTTGGTCACCCTACCCATCGATGACAAACTTATGTTCTTACAGTTCTTACATGAATGTTGAGGGTTTTTCTCTAAGAACCTTTCATCACGCGCTCCATTTCATCTAGCGCACTCAATCATTTCTCGATTGCACACTCTTGGTTTTTATGGTTCGTTCTTGATTATTGAGGGATCTTAACTAAATGAACCTACTCATCCATATGCTGGGGTATCATTCATTTCAGTGCTAGTTTCATCATGTTAACATTTTACAATCACATCCTATTATCATTTAACATAACATGTGACTTTCTTTGGCGATTATACATCATACATTTTCACATTCTATTCTACTACCATCATTACATTAACTACAGGCTACAAATAAACATTTTCATCATTCACACTACATTTGTTATCTATCACCATTCACCATACACATTACCATTACCAACATTATAATGTGACTCTACACTAATCAAATAATCCACAACACGTATAATAAACATTAAATCATACATCATCCAACACATTACGACACTTATCTCCAACAACTTAAAATTATCAAATATAAAAATGTTTCCATAGATATTTATTGAATACAATCATCATAACCAAACATGTCTTGTCACACCGGAGGTAACTCCCCTACATCATATACAATAGTAAAAATCAAATCTCATCATCGCTATCGCTCTCAAGCACTATGAGAGCTTTAGAACTAGATGCCTCTCCACCAATGCGACACTACTATTTGTAGCCTCGATACCTCTCGACCTGCCTTCATAGCAAGGTAATATCCATAGACTACTTGGAAGACTCGACACTCCACATCTACAAATCATGTAAAAACATTTTGTGCTAAGGGACCACCATGTACAGCCTCTTGGGATTATTGAGTCTCCTCGCGTGCCTCATCCCTCTCACCTAGCAACACAGTACATGTCATCACTGCTATGGCCATTGAATCAAATAAATGGACATGCTCTCCTACGATATCATCAACACACTCAAGTATACCTCCACATAGCACATCAGTCACCACATTTCGTTTCAATATGCGGATGGATGTATTAACAATCAATGAATAATACACATTGCCTACAAACACAAAGTACACAACGTGTTAGACAACCATATATAACAATATAACCATACAACAAAGTACACAACATAAATATATAAATACTTATGCTTGCTTACAACTACGCCATAGGGCACAAGCATGTGCTTCCCCCTCTCCTCCTACTACATGCGGTACCTCTTTGGACGTGTAAACATGTGGAAACAACAATACCCATCATTGTGCCACCCACCATGCATGTATCTTGCTACAAGTGCAACCCACATCATCTAACTATACAAGATCTATTTCCGTGTCTACCTCATTCGGCCTCGACAATGGTAGCTGTTCTCTGTTGTGGGCCTTGACCTAGATCCGGCCCTCTTATTGTGCTTTAATATCTTGCAACCATATATATGGCTCTCGGGGGATCATCCTAAGCCATGTCAAATTTCCGTGATATTCTCTCTCTACATGAAAAAGCTCGGCCACACTTGGAAATTGATCCTCAAGCCACATCCTCCTCCAAATACACCACAACTCTACCACATCCTTGGGCCATCCTCCATAGTCACGATATGGCCTCCATATGACTGCCTCATGCCCCATCCTATCTATTAGTGCCATGTAGGTATCTGTGTCCATCTTCCTACCATGAATATTGATCCACCTCCACACATATATCTTTGGCCTAGCCCACTCTCCTCATGGACCTCCCACTAGCCTTAACATGGCTATGTGCTCATATTCCCATACATGCAATAGTGTGGTGGATCCTATCCCTCCACCATGCTCCTCGTGTGTAAATCGGTATAGGTCTATGTATAGGTGGGCCAACACACACCATGCCCACACATATCTAGTACCCTCCTCCTCTATCCGCTTGGCATATGGCATGCATCTTATAAAAGATGCCTACAACTCTGTTGGGGTTAGCACCTTGGTTGTATAGACAATATATCAGATCTAAGCATACATGCAAATAAAAATGATATTCTACTAGAAGAAATATACAAAAAAGACATAAATCAACACTGATTTAATGTGGTTCACCCAGTGTGGGCTACGTCCACCAAGAAACAAGACAATTTATTATCCAAAGATTTGACAAGATATATAATGAATATTTACAATCTTCCACACCTCTCAGATGTACAATACTTTCTTTCCTCAAGCTTTTGCTTCATCACCAAGAATTCTCTCTCTCACCAAATTTTACAAGTTCTTTCTAATTCTTGTTAATCTCTTACTTCTAAACCCTAGCTTTATGCTTATATAGTCGTTTATAGACTTAGGGCACTTAGCCATGCAATTACAATCAATAGATATACTTTAATGCTAAAAATAGATCTAATTCCTGAGAGTTAATTAAAACATCCTCGCATAGGTAACCGATGTCGGTTAGCCCTAACCGATGCTAGTTCCTTCCTTGCCTGATCGATGCCAATCTGGGTGACCAATGCCGGTTACCCTTAATCGATGACGGTTACTGTATTTTCCAGCAAGTTTCCATTGCATGCTAAATTGAAGTAATTGAGCTCCACAACTCAAAAATCTCCCACTTGGAGATTAATTATTGCACCATACCTGTACAACATCATTCTTGGATCCTTCCTTAGCTTTTTTTTTCCTCTTCAAGTCTCAAACTCGAAGACCAATAGAAGTGGAGTGTAGCTCCAACTTCTCCTTTTCTAATGGCTTTGTTAGCATATCCGTAAGGTTCTTGCTCATATGAATCTTTTCCAGATTCAACTGTCCATCCTCCAATAACCTGTCATATGAATTGATACCTCAAATGAATGTGATTTGTTCTCAAATGAAACACTTGAGTTCTTTCCAAATGAATTACACTTTGACTATCACTAAACAGTTTACAATCACCTTGCTTCTTTCCTAACTCTTCTATGAACCTACTCATCCATATCATCTCCTTTCTAGCCTTTGTAGCTGCAACATACTCTACCTCTGTAGTAGACAAAGCCACAACCTTCTGTAATCTTGAAATCTAGCTAATTTCCGTCCCACCTACTATGAAAATATAACCAGTAGTGCTCCTTCTACCATCCAGATCTCCAACCATATCCGAATCAACATAGCCACGTAAAGAAATATCTAAACCTCCATAGCATAATTACATGCTAGATGTCCCTTTCAAATACTTGAGTATCCATTGGACTACTTTCCAATGCTCTTTACTTGGATTGGCCATATATCTACTCACAACTCCCACTGCTTGTGTAATGTCTGGTCTGGTACAAACCATAACATACATGAGACTCCCAACTGCTGAATCATATGGTACTCATGTCATGTATTTGACCTCCTCATGTGATGATGGACACTGATATTTACTCAATTTGAAGTGTCCAGCCATAGGTGTACTAACAGGTTTAGCATTTTACATGTTGAACCTTTCTAACACCTTGTAGATATAATCCTCCTGAGACAAATACAATTTCTTATTTTTCTTGTCTTTGTGTATTTGCATGCCAAGGATTATTTTTGTAGCTCCTAAATCCTTCATAGAAAATGTGTGAGCTAGCTTTCTTTTAAGCTCACCAATGTCCTGCATACTAGATCTTGCAATAAACATATCATCCACATATAGTAACAAAATAATATAGCTCCCATTTTCAAGCTTCTTGAAATAAACACAATGGTTAGATTCACATCTCAAGTAACCATGCTCTTGCATAAAACTATCAAACCTCATGTACCATTTCCTTGGAGCTAATTTGAGCCCATATAGACTCTTTTTCAAGCTGCACACTAATTTCTCTTTACCCTTGACTTCATACCAAAGCGACTACCGCATATAAATCTCTTTATCCAAATCACCATGAAGGAAATCCATCTTTAAATCTAGTTGCTCTAAATGCAAATCCTCCTCTTCGCAACTAAGCTCAATACAAAGATCGAATAAAATTCATCTTAACAACAGGAGAAAATATTTCACCAAAGTCAATACCTACTTTTTTGTGCAAATCCCTTTACTACAATCCCGAGTCTGCGTTTCTAAGGTGTCCATCTCCTCATCCATGCCATGCTCCCACCTGGACGTGGGTCTTATCCTGCATTGATTCTTCAAAGCTCTTTGGTTCACCATTATTAGTCAATAATAAATAAAATAGAGAAGGTGCAAATCTTTCTAGAGGTTAACTTACCCTTTGTCACCTTCTAGACATTCCTATCAAAATCTAACAATGACTCGACACTAGTCACCTCTAACCTAAAAGGAACGATAACCAAATCTTACCAAGCCAAGAACACAGATGCTAATCAAACACCATGATCTATAAGATGAAAGTAATTCACCAGAATAACTTTACATAAAACCTTTGCAAACAAATGAGAAACAATATCATATATTATTATGGAACTCAATGCAATACATTGAGAATGGGCCTTGCTTATATAGGAAAGGAATAACAATATAAGAACCAGTCAAGGTCGTAGATCAAGCCATAAATCATGGAAAGAACTAGTCATCAAAGAACTAGTCAAGTCCATAGATTTAGGAGAGAACTAGACATCAAGGATCTAGGAAAGAACTAGTCAATACCATAGATCAAGGAAAGAACTATACCTAACAACTAGATAATATCTCCTAATATCTAAATAAGATAAAAGAAATATCCACACACATATGTGTGTGAGGATATATATAATAAAGGTAAATAAAATACCTAGGTGAACATGAGCTGAGGTAAATACCTACTCTAACACCCCCTCAAGTGAAGCTAGGGGCCAAAATAGAAGTGACATGTCACAGTGAGAGTCCCGATAACTAGGCACGATGAGGTAATCATGTACAATAAGCGGGAAAAAGGGACACTGAAAGGTACCCAAAACCAAGTAACAACAAAGTAAAGAGAGTAAAAACTTGCTCCAAGGCATCCCAAGAAGCTCGGATAAAATACTCATACAATGTTGAAGAAGTTTAGTCCGAATCCACTTTGCTCGATCATATAACTCAAAAAAAAAAATCGACATTGGGCTTCACGAATAACTCTATACAAGGAGACCTATCAAGCGAAGTGATGTCGAAAGTGTAAAAAAACACCAAATATAATTCGATCAACTGCTGCAAATAGGTGTGCCACGATCCAAGAACAATAACCAAAACAACAAGGCAAGGACACAAAATCCAGAGTGTCACGATCCAAAAAATCCACAAGGCAAGGACACAAAACCTGAAGAAGCAGGATCAACACCACACCCTCCCATATTGCTGAATGGGTGGAGTGGCACTACAAATATGTATGAGTTGTCAAAACAACTACTCGAACACTAACAAACTAACACTGGGCTCCACCAGAATAGCTCCCCCACAAGAGAGATTGTCAACATGCCAAAAGTGTTGAAAATATAGATACAAAATCTCTCAACAAAAAAGAGACATACACTACACCTGCTAAAGAAAAATGCTCAAAACAAGAAGCATCACAATGCAGAAGGTATAAAAAGTGGAGCAAGAGGTGAATGGTGGAGGAAGCACACACTGTAGAGTACTCTCAACGAATGATGTCACCTACTATGAGTGATCAGATATCCACCCCAAATCAACACGGATGGATGAAGAAGATGTCTGCATATGACTTGGTGTAAAATGCACAATGGGTGCATGCAAAAGAACATCAGAATGTGTGTCAGGTTGATCATGTCTGACAACTAAAATCTCAGGTTTCTCAATCCTGAGTGAAGGTGTAGAACTCATGTGTTGCTCATGATCCTCAGAAAGAGTCAAGTGAACAAAAAAAGAAGCTCTGTCAATGTGTGATCCCAATGAAGTATCTGCTCGAAAACCAATGTCATGACGAGAATTCCACTTAACATGTGGAATAGAGGAAAAAATACCTTGTGAATGTCTACCAATGACTCCTCTAGTGAGACCCATAGAACAGAGCATGCGAGAACTGAATGCAGTGGTATGCTTCTTAAAAAATCCATGCGGTGAGCGAAATAGGATACACAACATGTGGTGCTTTGTAATAGGCACAGATGTGGAAGAGCATGCAGTAATAAGCCTCACAGGTTTAGAAGCATCAAAAGCAGGTTCAGGCTCAAAGACTGGCAAATCAATGTTAGTGGGTACAAGAGCAACAAGCTGCAAGTGGACTAGGAGCATGGATATGGTTGTCCACAATATGATGGTGATGTTGTAGGCTAGCAAGTTTGTTCTGCAGGGAGTGTATTATTGTATCCTTATCGTGAATGAGTGATTGTAGAAGAGAATTTCACTTCTTGAGTGATCTATTTTCTTCCACAAATTTTACAATATCCTCTTGAAGTCCACATACTTCAGAGAAAATCATATCATTCTCAGAATCCATGATAGGTACAAACTGCAACTCCCAAAAATTTAGGACGTCGGGCTCAGCTGAAATTGCATCCACAATTGATTACAACACTCCTCCATATTTGACACTTTATAATTATAGTGCAAGTCTCAAAATAAATAACTCCAATGGAAAGATCATGAAAAAAACAAGCACTTTTGCAAAAAATGGCACTCAAAACCGAGTTATCGATCAAAAGTTACAAGCTTTTTAATATTTTGCTTTGTTATTTATTTTAGTTGCCACTAAAACAAAATAAATTATTGTTCAAAACTTTCCTTCGTGCACAAACCTGAGACAAATACATTGCAACAAAAAATTCTCTTTGTAGATATCGAAAAAAAAATGCAGGACTCCAAAAAAATCCCTCCATTTCTTTTCTTCAGGCACGAATCCTGAGGCGATCCAGTGTACTTTCTCGTAATAACAAAAACTACAAAAATGATTGTTTGTAGAAATGACTAAGTTTACTGATCGATCTTAGGGTTTTCATGCCTTCGGATCAATGGAAGCCTATGTTTTCCATAAAAATGCATGTAAAGCAACAACATATGACCAAATCCTAAATATATGAATATATAATGAATTTATTTGCAAAATAAAACTACTAGACGGATGTCAACAACAATCTCCGGCTACGATACCATGAAAGGAACAATAACCAAATCGTACCAAGCCGAGAACACGAGATGCTAATCAAACACCATGATCTATAAGATGAAAGCATTTCACGAATAACTTTACATAAAACCTTTGCAAACAAATGAGTAAAGCAATACCATATATTATTACGGAACTCAATGCAATACATTGAGAATGGGCCTTGCTTATATAGGAAAGGAATAAAAATATAAGAACCAGTCAAGGTCGTAGATCAAGCCATAAATCATGGAAAGAACTAGTCAAGTCCATAGATTTAGGAGAGAACTAGACATCAAGGATCTAGTCAATACCATAGATCTAGGAAAGAATCTGGTCAATACCAAAGATCAAGGAAAGAACTATACCTAACAACTAGATAATATTTCCTAATATCTAAATAAGATAAAAGAAATATCCACACACATAAGTGGGCGAGGATAAATACAATAAAGGTAAATAAAATACCTAGGTGAACATGAGCTAAGGTAAATACCTACTCTAACATAAGCGACGTTGGTTTTGATAACCGATGCCGGTTTGGATCTTCGTAATAGATATCGATTCTTTTGACCGATGATGGTCATGGGTAAACTAACACCGATTACTATGTAACCTTATAGGTAATACTTTAAAATCCAAGAGTTCATTTTCATTTACAAACTTCTCAACCGGTTCATCTTTGGGTACCAAAATTTGATCCTTGTACATTTTATTTTCATTCCATTTAACATCACGACTACTAATAATTTTAGAATTATCTAAATCTCAAAAATGAAAATGAAAATCACCGGATCCATAACCAATGAAAGTGCATCTCTTGGATTTTGCATCCAACTTTTTCCTATTTTCCTTATCAACATGCATAAAAGCTTCTGAACCAAAAACTTTAAGAAAAGAAAGATCTACCTCTTTTCTAGTCCAAGCTTCCTCTGGTATTCCTCCATCTAGTGAACTTGAAGGCCCACGGTTAATCAAATAAACCATTGTATCAACTACTTCCACCCAAAACTGTAAGGGTAGTCTAGAATGTATTCTCATACTTCTAGCACGTTCCATGATTGTCATGTTCATTCTTTTCTGCAACACCATTCTCTTGTGGTGTTCTTGGAACCGTTCTTTCTCTATGTATCCCATTCACTGAACAATAATCATTGAAAGCCTTGCTATAGTATTCACCACCATTGTCATATCTAAGGCACTTTAACTTAGAATTTGATTCATTCTCAACAAGGGATTTCCATCTTTTAAAAGTCTCAAAAAAATCATATTTACATTTAATACAATAAACCCATACCTTTCTTATAGCATCATCAATGAAAGTAACATAATACTGGGATCCTCCATGAGAAGCTGCCTGAGCTGGTCCCCACACATCTAGGTGTACAAGATCTAATTTTTTCTCCTTTTTAGTTGCCCCAACTTTGAGAAATCTCACCCTCTTTTACTTTCCAAAGATACAATGCTCACAGAAATCAAGATATAAATATTTGAAATATGATAACTTTCCCTTAGCCTTTAAGATCTGGATTCCTTTTTGACTTATATGACCCAACCGATTATGCCACATGCATGCATTTGAATATGAAGTAGATTGTGCAAAAAAGGAATCAGTGATACAGTAGATAAATATAATGTTCCTATCTTCTTACCTCTTGCCACAAGAAAATCACCCTTGGTGACTTTATAAGAGTTTTCTTTGTGAATGTAACCATGTAACTAGATTCACCTAGTTTCCCCACGAAATAAGATTCCTCTTGAGGCTTGACACATGCCTCACATATTTTAATACCCAAGTATTTCCATTCTACAATTTTAGATGATCTTCCCCTTTACCAATAATACTGCAAGGTTCATCATCACCCAAATAAACATGCCCACAATTTCCCGGACATAATTTCTAAAATAAACCTTATTAGGGGTTGCATGGAAAGAAACTCCTGAATCTAAAACCCATGATTCAATTCTATTATCTAACGAATGAATAAGAGCATCTTGCATTACCTCTGATGAAATAAGATTTTCTTCTTTACTTTTTTTCGTGGTTGTTGGTTCTATTTATCCTTTTACCAATAATCTTTCTTTGCATGTCCTTTCTTTCCACATTTCCAACAAGTAATTCCCTTACTACGGATTTAGATATGCTATCCCTTGACTTTGATTTTCCATTACTCTTACTCTTTGATCTCTCCTCCTGCCAGCCCCTGCTTTCTACATTCAAAGAATTTCTAAATGATGATTCCTCTGTACCTAGGGGTAACTAGCATAAAATCTCTCTATGAGTAACTAAGCAAAACAATCAATCAATCAATCAATCAATACATCCAAACCTCTAACAATCGAAATCATATCATTCAATCAATAAAAATTTAGATGTACAATACTTTCTTTCCTCAAGATTTTGCTTCATCACCAAGAATTATCTCTCTCACCAACTTTTGCAAGTTCTTTCTAATTCTTGTTAATCTCTTACTTCTAAACCCTAGCTTTATGCTTATATAGTTGTTTATAGACTTAGGGAACTTAGCCATGCAATTACAATCAATAGATATACTTTAATGCTAAAAATAGATCTAATTCCTGAGAGTTAATTAAAACATCCTCACGTAACATTTGGTAACCGATGCCCCGATGCCGGTTCCTTCCTTTCCTGACTGATGCCGGTCTTGGGTGATCGATGTTGGTTACCCCCTAACCAATGATGGTTACTGTATTTTCTAACAAGTTTCCATTGCATGCTAAACTGAAGTAATTGAGCTCCACAACTCAATAAAATCCTCCCTCTACAACTATACATGAAGCAATCAAAACCGATATGAACTTCTGCAAGCGCGGAACCCCAAACCACAATATAACATCCAAATTGATATGGGCCTCGATAGGTACTCGAGTCCCCACAAAATACCATCTCACAACTCACATCTGTCACTCCACATCCTCTACTGGCATAACCCATAATCTCTCCCCAACCACTGACAATTGTAGTATGCGATTTACATCCTTAACAATATTCCTCTCGTAGGAAACCAAAATTTACATGTATTAACACACCATCTCTCAAATAGTGCAGTCAACATGTGCATATTGTAACATTCCCATTTTAAGACTTTAGAAACAAGGGAATTTTTTTACACAATGTTCTCTGTTCTAAATAAAACATCATTTAGAACACACATTCCATGCCAATCACTCTCATAGCAAATAGCCATATGCAGCTGTAATGACTCGGTAAGTTACCAATCTCTCATGTTTTTCTTAAAGTATAGGATACTTTATGTATACAACATATAATTGGTTGTCCTACCCTATTCAGTGAGTCTTGAGTGATCTGTTTAAAGAACCTATCTCGAATATTTTGTTATGAGATATTCATCGACATCACATTTCTTTAAACTAGGTGACATAGGATAACGCAACCAACAACTTGCGATACTTTGGCCAAAGATTTTCAACATACTGTTCATGTTACTATTCCTAGACGACATACTCATCATTTTGGAATACGTCCTTCACCTCACTCTATTGTTATTTAGAATGGTCTTTACTTACTCGGTCCACTTGCCCAAGGTTTGACCCTATCCCAAGTTAGCAACATAATTTGTTGTAGGAAGATGTTCACGATGACTTGGGGTAAATGGGCATACTGGTGAACTAAGTCGACCGAATGTGCTAAGGTACCCTGAGTCATAGAAAGATACTCCCTATTCTAACATGCTACTAACTTGACCTAGAGAGAAACTAAGTTCAAGTCTAGATGTGTGTAGATCTAGATGAACAAATACGGAAGGGTGTTGCCACATGTCAACTACAACACTGTATCCTCGAGAATCCCTTGGTCTTCTCAAAGGTATAGTCCTACAGTTGGCGTGTGCCAACATCCATTAGAACTGATTCATCACGATGTACATACCCCTGGTGGTCATTAATTCATAATTAAATTGGATTAAGATTTAGATGCCACAACCATGCGTAACCCTAATTCCAACATTCATTAAGTTCTATATCCATAATTAATCTGATTTGATATTAAGAACTTCATTAACTCATGCTTGCATTTATGTTCAATAGCTTGTCATAACAAGCAGTTATCCCAAAACAGGCAACAAACATCAAACGTTTAATTTTTAATGCAACCTAGCTGTCCAAAGCGGTGTGTCATCCACCTAGGTGCAACTAGTGTTTACTTTATAAAAATGAAGTACAAAGATTAAAGATCATAACCACCATTCCTTTTATTTTTCATTCTTTTGAGAGAGGAAGAGTCTTCCTCTACATGGTTAGATGTTAGGGTTAACATAACCTTTTTATCATTCATTACTCATATAGTTTAATTGTATGTCCAATACATATTTCATTATTAAACTATAGTTGTTTAGTTAGAGAACGACATCTTTTGCAATGTAACAAGTTTTATTATAGTAAGGGAGATTGTACTATCCGGGTAAGTGCAGCAAGTTGGGGGACAAAAAAGGGGTCATAAGTGGATGTCATATTACAAATAACAACATAATATCAACTTGTAGGGATTATTAGCAACGCATACACTCAAAATTAGAAAAACTTATATCAATATGAATTGTAGCATCCGAAATCTAGTTTCTAAAGTACTAATTGTTTTTAAAAATGGACAAGATTATCTATATTAAACACTCAAAATTAAATGACTTGGAATTTTTGTTTTTAAAATCCTATAAGATTGTAGTCTGTGTGCCTACAATTTGGATGACCAAAAATAGATATATATATTTTTACTTTGGTGAAAAGTTAGATGTCGCTATCTATCTTGGGATAGATTTTATTTTGTATTTTTTGAGCAATATTTTATTTTTTATGATTTTTTCCGTGAAAGTGGTCTGAAAACATAAAGAAAATAGAGCACTTTCCGTTTGCCCGCCATAACTTCATCAAAAATATTGAAATCAAATAAATTTTTTTGAAAGTGTATATAATTTCACCACGGTTGGGATGGTATAAGTTTTATCACATTTTGACAAGTGAAACAAAATTTTCAGTCTTAAACATAGACATGAACATTCATGGAAAAAAGTGTCTTAAAGACCTACTATTAGTAAAAAATTATAAAATGATATTTATCGTATTCTATTCACTTTAAAATTAATATTTCTAAAAAGCTAATAGTCTCCCTATGCGATGGTACCATTTTTATGACATATTTTTGACTTTTTGGCATGGTTCAAGTCCATGGAAGACTAAATTTGATGTTTTGATATTTTTGATGTAAAATTCAAGATTTAATGTCCATTTTTTTATCCCCCAACTTACTGCACTTACCCATCCCCTTATTCCAACTTATTAATTGATAACAGTAATAGTACACAAACAGATATAAATAATATCGACAAGATATCATTACTATTTCCGTCATATAAAGTACAAGAGAATTTACACCACAATTTGGAGTCAGCCACCAAACCTTCAAATTCATCAAGATAAAATATACACTTTACAAGACTATGCATTTCAGGCATACTGCATGTCGATCAACATTAAGATCATAAAAGAACATAGGTTTTCTTTTTCAATACAACTCAAGAATGAATCAAAATTATTTACAAAAGATCCAGACTTAAATAAGCCAATACATCATAAAAAAATTTGCCTTCTTTTATCACTTACGAAGTCCATTCGCAAAATTGCTAAGACGGGTCAGCCTTCATTCTGAGCATGACAAACACTAAGCATTAAAACGAAGTTCATTCCACTAATTGTTTCATTAAAACAAATTTGCTTTAATGAAACAATTAATATATATCATACAAATAAGTATAAGTAATAAAACCCAAAAGAAGAACAATTTAATAAGTCTGAAATCACTTTTAGGAAAAGCATAATAAAATCAGCAACCACTGCATTATATCATATAAGAATTGACCCAATCAATTACTTATTTAAAACAAACAACAAATCTTGTCATCTAATTATTTCATAATTCTTTCTGAATTGAAATACAAAATTTAACTTTACTACGTAACAAAAGAGTTACTTTCAACATAGTATATAATTAGGATGATTCATCCTACAACTTAAATAAATAAGAAGAATCAATACAGACTTTCCACGATTCACTATTCATCTGAAAAATAGAAAACTGGTTCAGAAAGTACATAATTGATTACCTACATAGCTGCATCAATCAAGGAAACCAATAATAGGATTCACCATTTAAGAGACAACATCAAATACAAGAATCCCAAATCAATCCGAGAAGGGATAGAGAATCAAAACATTCAACTTGCAAGCCTTAACTAAATTCTACATTATAGAAGATAACATTCAAAGATCTGAAACCATACATTCCAAAAATCAAAGCAAGACTCACACAAGGATAGTCTCTTCTTGTGTCCATCCAGGGAAGATTCATAACATGCTAGAGTGCAAAAAGAGGAGTCCTTCCAATAACAAATCCAAATGGAGCATGACTCAGTCAAACAAAGAAAATAGTCAAACATGATTACGTTTTTCCCTCCTACAGGAAAAACTTAGCTATTCACTTTCCAAATCAATACATCAATTGACTTAATACAAAATAACTGAGATCAAAAAATCAACGGGAATGATTGGGTTAATCCAGTACTTAAGAATGACAGTCCCAAAGTTACCTAAACATACAACTGTTTCCATGAACTTTCCACAGTTAAAGGAACTCAATAGGAAAGGTCCAATCAAGAAATCATTCACCTTAGTATTATCAAATGAATTCCAATTTCCATTTCAAACTCGAAGTTCTTTCACTAGTTCCCAAGAGAAAATACAAAATCAAACACAGTTTATGAAAGCAACACTTCTAGTTTCCCTTATGAATTCAAACTTTATCGAGCAACAATATCAACACTAACCTAGTTCATCTATTCCACATTGTTTAACACAAGTTTGAATTCATTCCATAGAGAGAAGTATACAAAGTACAGTCCCAAGACAAGTACAAAATCTAGACAAAAAAAATACAGTCCACAAGAGAAATCTATTCCTTTCTCCTTTTAAAGACCCAGAAATTCATTCAAATGAATCTAAAAGAGAATACTAAAACCCAACACCAATATTAAGCTAAGAAAGGTTTCTAAAATACTCATGAACTCAATAGTAACTAAAATCCCAACAACAAGGACTTAAACAACTCCATACAAAAGAACATATAGTTTGTGATCCTAAAGAAGAACAAATTATACGAAACAATCCCGAACTAGAGGTAATAAATCCTTCCAAACAAGATTCAACTTACGAGAGTATTCAACTCTTCTCTCTTTTAAAAACCCAAAAATCAATTAAAAAGGATCTGAAAGAGAGTACGAAAACCCAACACACGTTTAAGTCAAGCAAGGTCTCAACATTACCCTCGAACTTGACTGAAACAGAAATCACAACAAAATGACTTTCACAGCTCCATCTAGTACATAAAGATTGAGATAGAGAAGGTAATTGTTCCAATCAACTAACACAAGAAGAAATTCAAACACAACCTTTCCAAAAACTTTGAAAACCATTATTGGCTGTTTCAACGAGCTCTAATTCATACCAATGAGTAAGTAACAATACAATATCAAACCAGAGGTTCCATAACCCCACAATAAGATACAGTTCCATAAAAGGTCCAACATCCTTCAAACAAAATAGTCAAGGACTTCAAACAAGACGCAGTTACCTAGAGTAGAGGAGAGTAGAATATCCTTCCATGTTTACATGCCATTACATGTTCAAAGAAAATGGTATAGTCTGGGACAGAAGTACTACAATATTTCGAACTCAAGATGCGTCCATGTGAATAATCCAAAAGAGACTCCAATAAAATCCATTTAATCAAGATCTTTTTGAGCAGACAGTCCCGAATATGAGTTCAAACCACACAAAGCTTTGAATACAAGTTCATAAACACAAGCCTCGAATATGAGTTCAAGTACAAAACACAAAGCTTAGAATATGAGTTCAAAACCAAACACAATGCTTTAACTACAAGTTCATAACACACAAGCCTCAAATACGAGTTCCACATGCATATCACCATTGAACTTGTGCAAGAGAGAGAACATCCAAAGACTATCATTATCATGCAATGGATTCATATCCAAAAATCGCAGGGATTCATACAACCAAGAAAGTAAATAACCAAACAAAACATGTAAACATTTATCTCATGAGAGCAGAATTGTTTTAATGAAACATTTAGAAGAAAGCAAGAAATCTTAATGGGTAGAGCCTATCATGCCTGATAGTGCTTCTGCTAATTCAAAGGAGACTTCTAACTCTTTTTCTCCTCCAAGAAAGATAAAAAACCAAACATCTCTTTCTCCAATGCCTCATATACTTTCCTTGGATCGAAAATAGACCAGAGAAACCAAAAATAGCCACAAAGTAAAAGTCGAATTGCTGGTTTGAAGAACTAGATAGCTCCATGCAGAGCAAAAATCACAAGGCATGCAAGACCAAAAAACCTCCAACAAATCCACCCTCATTGTTTCCAAGATGGTTTGCATGCAAAATTTGAGGTTCATTAATGCAATTACTCCTTAATCTCCCACCTATCTCTCCTTGCCACCGCCTCCTAAAATTGGTGAATGTTATTTCCACTTCAAGTATGCATTTCCAACTTTAGTGAAGACTCCACATATGCTTCCACCAAGTTTACTTGCCTTTTCCAAAACTGGTAGTACTTCCCATTTATTCAAACAATTCAAATCAAATAAATGCCTTTGGAACCATTACCAAAATGCCATGCGACCCTAGGTTCTGTCGGAGGAATGACGAAGATCTGGAGGGAATCCGTGAGCATCGACACGTTGCACTCAACCGCGGAAATGGCGTAGCTTCAAGATCGAAGCAAGAACTCACTCGGAAAGTAATGTGCATGCATTGAGGGAAAAAGGCTCAAAAGAGGCCCATGCTCCGTGTTCATAGATCAGGAAAGGTGTGTACATATAGGGGAGTAAATGTGTAACTCCCATGTAAGAAAAGATTCCTCCATAATGGAGAAGAGGAGTTACTTTCCCAAATGGGAATGTAACTCCTATGACGCAACTTACACATATGACAGATTCTGTAAGAGAATCTGTCATAACTAAGACGACACCTAGATCCATGTCCACCTAAGTGAGATGACTCACCTGGTGAGGTGGAATAACACTAAATAAGTGAATAAGTATACCACCTACACCAACACCCCCCCTTCATCGTAACTTAGGATGAGGTGGCAAGTCAGAAACAAGAAATGGGTCCCGGCACAAAGCCTGATGAGGCACCCATGTACAAGAAGAAGTCCCAAGCAGTGAAGGAAAACCCAGTGGGAAAAACATCCACCACAAGAGAACAAAACACTCTCTAATCTAAGAAAGATGCCAAATATGGGTCCCGGCCATAGACGAGCCTGAAAGGGTACCCATGTACAAAGAGGCAATCTCTCGGAAAGAAGAAGAAGAGAGAAGAAGAGGGAGATGAGAGGAATGCAGAAGATGCCATGGACGGATCTGAACTCTGCAGCTCTAGGAAGTCTCCCAGAAGAATGTCGATGACGAGATCCTCTGCCTCTGGACTGAAGAAGAGCCACCGCAACGAATTGTGTGCCTACCCTTAGGAAGGATAGAAATGACGTGCTGGAAGTCTGCCCACCACAAAGGAAATTGAAGGCAGCAACATGAAGAACTCTGAGTCTGGTGCATTGAAGTGTGACATAGGTCTAGCGAGTGAGTGCCAAGGAACCGAAGGTAATGCCACGTGCGTAGAACTGTCAGAGTGAAGAGGAACACCCGCAGAAAGGATGTCCAAGTGATGTGAAGGGAACAAAACATCCTCCACAATAGAAAAGGGATCCACAGCTGAGGGTGGATCAATGAAGGTCTCCGGAAAAGTGGAAGTGGTATGATTCCCAGAATGGGCACTCCCAACAACAGAGATGATGAACTCCTCTGAAACACCTGTAGATGGATGCGGAACCTGTAGTGCATCACAAGTAGACTCTGTGAAAAGACGACTAAGGTCAGGCAGATACTCGTCCCAATGAGGGGGCTCGACAAACAGAAGAGCGATGTCAGATAGGTATGAGTCATCCAATGAAGGTAGAGGAGTGGAATGGGCCTCGTGGAAGTGGAAAGGAGGCGGGTGTGATGATTTGTATGAGGCGAGAAGGAGACTACTCGATATCTGATGAGATGTGGGGGGTGACAACAATGTCTGGAATAGTGAGAGAAAGAGGAGAAGAGTCCTCTGTAGTACTCTCGACATCAGAACTAGATGCACAATCCTCGTCATCAGAAGTAGAACCAAGTGAGCCTGTGTCAGTGGAACTGTCATCACATGAAGAAGAGGAGACAACTGAATCAAGTAGCAGCAACAATGGCGGCAGTATGTGAAGGGTCTCCATAGAAGGACTGAAGAATGCTCCAGACACGGTGAGGTGGATCTGAGTCTGCCACGTGAAACCAGAGAGAACGAGAGACATGCATCATCATGTGACCAAAGACATGGTCACAAGTGTCGAGGAATTCCTCTAGATGACGATGATCAGTGGGTTGCCCAAGCAAGAAGGGTAAAATACCCTCGTGGGCGAAGTAACGTTCCATGGAAGCACGCCAAGCTGAATAGGTCTCTCTCCCGGTGAGAAGTGGCGGAGGCTGTAATGCGATCCTACGGCGCTCACGTCTAGAAAGAGCACTCTCCATGATGAAAAATGCAAGATGCAAGGTGCAAGACGTCGGACTCGGCCGATAATGCGTCTGCGTGTGTAGGCCCAAGAGTACAAGCAACCCCCCCAGAATGCGGCACTTTATAAAAGTAGTGCATTTACAAAATTGGCAATGCCATCACGTAGTGTGCGAAAAATCATGCAACTTTGACTAAAGAAGTGCTCAAAAACGAGCAACGAGTCAAAAGTTATCGCATTAAAACGATTCCCGCAACTGATGGAAAAATGCACTAGATGCTGCAAACGCATTAAAAAAGTGCTCTAAATGGGTGCAAAGGGTATCGTGTGACTACTCGTTGGAAACGGCATCAAATTTTAGCAAGGGTTTGTTTTGCTTGCGAGGGGGGATTAGCCTCCTGCCAACCCCGGACCTCGCCCTCCGTCTTCGACATGCGAATGAAGGACATAATACAAGCAAAAATAGTGCCTTGAAATAATTTACAATGCCATGGAAATGTTTTTGCCTTAAAACATTAAAAAAGCGGGATTGTTTTAACCTTAAACAATTCTAAAAGGCAAAAGATGGGTCCCACGTTTGAAGAGTGGACGATGACAAGAAAAAAATGCCACGTAGATTTGTCGTGACCATTTCACCACGTCTTTGCGTGTGTGAACCGTTGTCGAGGCAGATTTACCAGTCGAGAATAGCAAAACATTGAGCAGAGGGAAGCCACATGTAGAAGATTCCAAGCGTGTGAGCAAAAACGGTTGGACAAAGATGAATGCTCAAAGCACTCAAAAATGTTTTCAAATGATCACCAGCTTGACGAAAAAACATTTTCCAATGTAGGTCCGAGCCGAGGAGGTTTGCAAGCTTGAAACAATCGTGGGAGATTCCCAGTGCAGCATCTCCACTCAACCACAAACACCGAGCAACCACGAATGCGGCTTGAGAGTGAGCTGCATGAAGAGAGATGAAAACGCAAAGGTTTCGCAAAAAAGCGTGCAAGGAAACAAAAAAACGTGCTAAGTGAGTTTCAAACGCCAATTCCAACTTTGTTTCTTTGTCTCTGTATGCTTGGGCACGGCCGAGGGAGGTGCTGGAGGTGAAAACGCAGGAGATGGAGCTCAGAAGATGCGTCCAAAACGTTTTTCCAATGCATAAACGTTTTTCCAATGCAGAAGGATAAAAAAATGTTTTTCTAATGCAAAGGAGGGCATGTGGGAGTTGTTGGAGCCTAGGAGGAATGCAACGAGCCTGGTGAATATCACGAGCAGCGAACAACAAACACAACGAGCTGAGTGCATGCATAGAAAGGGGAATAATACAAGGCCGTGACAACACGATCCAATGCAACGTTGAACCCAAAGGCAATGTAAACGAGCCACACAAAAAACGTCCAAACCATGCACGAAAAATGGATCTGCAGCCTCTGAAATGCAGCCTTAAACTGAATAGACCGAAACCAGCTCATGCAAGGCTAACACCCAAATAACTCGAACACACGAACAACTCTACAAGAGGTATAAACGCCGGAAAACGACACCTAGAATCTCAAAATATGCAAGTAGAGCACATGCAAAAGCGAGAGCTTGCACAAGCAATACACGATGGAGCAACGATGGTGAGCAACACGATTCCGGTCCCCACGCTCTGATACCATGTCGGAGGAATGATGAAGATCTGGAGGGAATCCGTGAGCATCGACACGTTGCACTCAACCAGAAATGGCGTAGCTTCAAGATCGAAGCAAGAACTCACTCGAAAAGCAATGTGCATGCATTGAGGAAAAAGGCTCAAAAGAGGCCCATGCTCCGTGTTCATAGATCAGGAAAGGTGTGTACATATAGGGGAGTAAATGTGTAACTCCCATGTAAGAAAAGATTCCTCCATAATGGAGAAGAGGAGTTACTTTCCCAAATGGGAATGTAACTCCTATGACGCAACTTACACATATGACAGATTCTGTAAGAGAATCTGTCATAACTAAGACGACACCTAGATCCATGTCCACCTAAGTGAGATGACTCACCTGGTGAGGTGGAATAACACTAAATAAGTGAATAAGTATACCACCTACACCAACGGGGTTCCTTTCAATAGTTTAGGATAGATTTCCATAACTTAGGTTATAACCTTAGGTTTAGTCAAAATCATTTCATAAGTAATTTCCACCTTAGGTTAGATCAAATTCACAACCAAATAGTATTAGGTATTAGGTTAAAAATAGCCTAGCATTACCTTAGTTATTTCTCCTTATTCCATTTAGCACAACTTAGGTTAGGACACCATCCCAAAAAAATAGAATATGAAGCTTAGGTTAGATTGTCACCGAATAAGTAGACATAGCTAGGAATTAGGTGCATTTACCTTAGTTTAGAATACTGTTAGGATAATCCCTTAGGTTTAGGATTTAGATTCCTTCATAGTCATGAAGCAGGCTTTGCTTTGCTTATGCCATTAAATGTCCTGAAGAGATCAATCCCAAAGATCCAAGCACAAACATACAACCAAATGCAGTACGATCTTGGAAGACCAAAAATTTGTAACATATAAAATTTTAGTCTACTATGTCTCTCAACCTATGAATGTAAGTTTACCATTAAGTCCGGTGAGGATATTTAAACATTCCTTGGATCACTGGAATTGATCCAAGGACAAGTCAGTTAAAAGAGATAAGTTTGCAATCCTCAAAACAAGATTGCAACTCACCTATCAGTAGTGAAAATGGATTCTTGCAAGCCATATCATTTCGGTCTAAAGAATCCAAGAGCAGAAATGATTTATCCATAATAAGCATGATCTTCGACAATCAAGGAAACACACCTCATTCAATAAAATCACATGCCAACGCTTGCAATGCAAAAGAGAAATATAACAGTTTGTCAAAGGTGTTACACATATTATGGGGAACATCCCCATCTCGTGCTATGTGCCGCAAGTCAACAAGGTCCATCACATCACAATCATCATCCGACAACCCCAATCCAAGCAACGTACTCATATGACGCCCACCGTGGAACTCCCTCGAGTGGATATCCTTGTGTACACTACAAAAAGACAAAAACACAACATTAGAACACATTGCAAGTACACACACACACTCATTTATCACATTCATTTACATTAGAAATCTGATTTTTCACCATTATACATCAAATGCACACATTTTGGACCAAGGTGCCTAGATGCAGGATTGAGGCACCCAAGAGCAGGACACTAGCGCCCGGATCGGGTGCTCTTGTTCTAAGGGTCACTAACGCCCTGATCGCTCTTGTCTAGGTCTCAAACATCGAGAAAATTAAAATTCTCAAATTTGTAAAAATTCAATAAGAATGACTATTCCACTATAGATTTTTTGAAAAACAATACACTTACAAATCCACGGTCGTACACGACGCTACGATGACTCCTACCCTCGCAAACCGACTCAGGATGCACTGCTCTCACTTGCAACATTTTCACTCACTTTGTCTCACTCTCACAATCGCATACAAATCGAATGAAGTGACTAAATACTTTTTAACTTCACTACTTATAATTACTTTTTCACCACCTACTTTACTATAGTCATTATTTCGCGCATATTACCACAACTAATACACACTACACTCGCTTTTTCCATATCTTGAGCGTTTATACTCCAATTTACATTTCGCTTGCTGCATTATTTTTAGAATTCCACCTACCACCATATTAAACAAATTTCATGTGAAGTATATTTCTTTGACATTGTATTCCAATCAACTTATACATATTTTGACATATTTCTCATATTCTATCTATCGTGCTTACTTTCGGCTTAGTGTTCATTCTTATCATCACTTCCCCTTTCACAAAAAGGGGGACCATATCATTGGGGTCATCCTATAATTCCCCTTATATCACCATGCGTTTAAAACACTATCGATGTGATAATTCCAAAACATTTACTAATTCACTGCGTGACACTTCACCATTAATTCCCCCTAATGACCTAATCTAGGGGCAACAATTAAACAAATATTTCTAGACAGAATTACACAATTTCCCCTAATGACCTAACATGGGGGAAAAAAATGATTGCAAATTTTTTCATGTGATATTTCACCAATTTCTATCGATTTCCCCTAATGACCTAACCTAGGGGCAACTAGCGTAAAATCTCTCTATGAGTAACTAAGCAAAACAATCAATCAATCAATCAATCAATGCATCCAAACCTCTAACAATCGAAATCATATCATTCAATCAATAAAAATTCAACACAATTGGCCTCCTAGATGACCTAACTTGGGATATTACATTCATCACTTTTCCCAGATGACCTAACTTGGGAAGTTATTCTACATTTTTGCGCTTGCTTCCAGATGACCTAACTTAGAATCCATCATATATCTTTGCACTTGATTCCAGATGACCTAACTTAGAAGCCATCATACATTTCATGTTTGCTTCTAGATGACCTAACTTGGAAGCTATCACATTATGGGGACACCCATGGAGTGGGGGAAATATTGCCTTTCCTATACCACTCCTATATGGGTGAACTATTTGATTGAAATTATCTGGATCCAGAAACCACAAAGTCTTTTGATCTGAGTTTGTTTGCAACAGATAGATCTTGAGGATGTAGTTAGATATTGGATAATAAGACACTTTACTCCCGATAGTCTTACTCGGGGAGCAGGATGCCCAAATCCTCCAGTCGTTTATTCGTATACACACATCCGGTCGGGAACTGATCACTCCCTACCCCATCTCATCGTCATCATACAACATTCAAAATCATCAATCATCTCACATTTAGTTTACTTCGCCATGGAATTACGCTCTTCACTACGTTTCATGGATAAACACATTGATCCATAGTTCGACACGCTATATGGTTCTTTGATGCACGCTTCTACTACATATATGTGTGTTCCACTACAACATGGGATTCTCCGAATTCTCTAAGGTACATATCTTTATCTACTTTATGTTATCGAGGTTTCGATCACAAACATAAAGTTGGGGAAAACAAAATCAAGCACTTACTATTACATTTATACCATGAAGTATGTTATTTTATATATGGATCTCATGTAAGAAAAGTATTCACTAATGACCTATCCCCTAGTCCTGTCATCAATTAGTCAGTCGTCATCATCATTTGTCTTGCACAATTGTCAGTTGTTTACATAGTTCTGGTTGTCTCTAAGGGAGTATCATGTGTTGTTATTTAGTCATTGGTTTTTTTCTAGTCCTTGACTAGAGCACCTAGATAATCTTGGGCCACCCATGGGCACCTTGGTCCTTAATTTTAGGTGCCTTGGTCCCCGTAACACTTGGGTCTAATTTACTTATTCGAGGTCGGTCTTTGTCATTTTCCCTCTCATTCCCCTAGGTACTAGTCAACATGTCAGGTCATTAGTGTCGAAATTTGAGCAAGAGATCCCTATATAAACATAACATACTCACTATCTTATGTACAAACTATCTACTATCAAGAGCTAGCTATCTACTAAGGAAAAGGACTACATTTGGGCATCATTTACATCTGCATCACACAAGCATAGGGGGAAAGGGTTGTATTCATTCTATTCCATCCATCATTTAAATTTTACATCTAGTTATTATCCCCTACTTCTGCGTCATTGACGTTAGGGAACCTTAGGCACACAATTGCACACACAAGCACACATAACTACATTAGGTCTGGAATGTAGTGCAACGCTTAGTTGTAAGTCCACCATTATGGTAGCTAAGGTCAATCTGACCCCTTCATATGCATCTTTATTTTTAGGGATTTGATGCTTTGTATGGGGTTTTGCAGGTAGATTTTCATATCCGGTCTTTAGTGACATAAGCAAGGCTACTACGAAAATAATGTGACAAGGATCGAGACATTATGAACATCTAGCGAAACTTCTAGTTTAGGGCATGATATTTTTGTAGACCGAGTGCCCATATCCTGTAGACTAGGGCACCCATAAGTGCCCCAATCTAGTCGATCTTCATCTCGATGCAATTTTCGGGTCGTTCCATCACACTCTGCTTTGTCTCGCACATCAACTCATTCAAGTCCAACACACAATGAGGTAATTTATTTCCAGGTTAGTATCTTACCCCTCTTATTTCAATTATTTCATTTCATTTAAATGTTAAATAAACTTATTTAGCATTCACATTGCACTTCATATCAGTTATTTCATTATTTTTACTAGTTTATATTGACTTGGAATAACACTAAATTTTATATTTTAGTTAATCATCATCAAAATAAAGTGTTTAACGCGTTTTTTTATAATTTCAGCATTATCACCGTCAATTTTGAACATTCATACGAGGTGTGGTTAGTGAAAAATTGCACTACATCAAAAACCTTTAAATGTGTTAACTTGAATTCATCATACTCGGTCAGACGATGAGAAAAATAGTAGGTCTATAAACCCATAGCTGGAATAGAAGCTTGCCAATAAATCAAAAGATAATACATGTATATAACGTGAGCACAATTGATGCAATTCTCCCACTCATAGTGGAAGTAATATTGTGAGCATGCCCGTATTCAATAACGTCAACCAAACAAAATACAAAGATGTAAGTGCATAGTAATTCCACCATGTGAGACACCATGACAAGAAGATGGCAATTGTCTAAGGATGAAGGGATCAAGTATTCGATTCTTTCATTTGGAAATTTCATCGAGGTATTTTATCAAACAATTTGTGTGTAAACTTGAGCTTAGTTATACACACACCGAATGCCATGATGCTAACTATGACTTATTTAAACCTATCCTTGATGAAGATCCAACATGAGTAGGTGTTGTCAACAACCATAATGAAGCCACTTTAACTCTCTCGAATGGGATCGACAAGGCTAACATGGAATCATCCCAAGTGAGTCTAGGATCATTGCTAATTAGGTGACTATCGTGCAAATTCCATTATGTCATATTTGTCCAAGGATCGGGAACTTATGGTAGTTTGGAACATTCTCAAGTTCCTCAAAAGATGACATAGCCAACCATCTCTCAACTTTGTTCATCGCCACATCGGATTTTTAGACCACAAAAGGAAAAATAAAACCATTCCAAAGTTCCACGAATGACCTGATAGATCGATAAAAATAATGTCTTCATAGTATTTATTAGTCAGCCATGTTGGCCATTTCCAAAATATGTGGAACTATTTGTAATTGGGTGAAGCTGGGTACATGGGGAACAATAGTACTTGTGAAATGTTCCATTAATTCCTATGAGATCCGATTAATCGACTAACCAAGAATTTAAACTCAAACAAACTTCAAATGAAATTATTTGAATGAGTGCGAGGTTTGGGAAAATATGGGAAAGAAAACAAAAAGAATGGCATTTTGTAATAAGATGATGATGAAGCTCAATGGTACTTAAATTTCTACTAAATTGTTCAAAACATAATAATGAATTAAACTTCAAGGGCTATAATGTCACAATAAAGAAGAATTGGACTGATTTGGAAATACCCTTTGACCAAGAAATATTTATACTCAAAACTCATCATATGGGGTTAATTTGACACGATGGATTCAAATTTGAAAAGTTTTGGATGATTTGATTTTTTACGACAACATTTATCTCTGGTCGGGGACATGAATCAAATTGGGCGTAGCACAAAAATTCATAGCTCGTACTCCAAAATCTCGGGGCTTGAAATAAACTAGTGCCTTATCTAAAAACTCAAGGTTTAAAATACATGGATCCATTCTCAACACTTGGTTACACTAATGGGACACACACAAAGACACACACAAGGAAACAAAAAGGGAAGCAATCCAAAACTGGGAAAACATGTACAAAGGATGGAAGATTATTTATAGAGGGGAAGGAAGAGGATATACAAAGTTTACACAAACCTAGAAATAGGCTAGGAAAAGTAGGTACCTTTGCGGGACAAGATATGAAGGTACGAGGTATCCAAAATTGATAATGATCAACTGAGCACACCAAATTTTTGTAGAAGCATTGCATGGATCGAAAAGAAAAATGGAAGTGAGTATACCATCCACATAGTGATATTCCATTATAAAATTACCCAGTTTCGGTGAAGAGATGAATATTTGTAAGAAACTTCTACCTTTCCGACCATGATAAAGTGGAGGAATGGAATCATGTAAAGGCTTGTATGGCCCTTCACTTTTCTATGCTAATTTATGCAAACCACTAAACCTTAAGCACCAATTTCCTTATAATCAATTTCAAGGGGAATTGCGATGTAAGCACTTGAATAATTTATCATCTTCATTTTCTTCTATTTCTACAACTTCCATCTTATCCCTGTAAAACAAACCCGCTATTTTTGCAAAATTAGCACTTTTACTTTCGAGTTTCTAAAAGATCTTAATCTTCGGGCACAAATTGCATTATTGATTTGTCTTCATAATTAGCAGGAATTTAACAACAATGAGAATAAATAAAAATTGATCAACAATAGCATCCTCTTCCTCTTGCTTACATTCTAAAGAATGGGTTGAAATCGACACAATCATGATTGCGAAGAAAGTATTCCATACATTTTTTTCCATTTTATATTAGTTTTGTGAGGCGTAAGGAGGTTTACGATGTGCTTATTTCATCAACAAGTATGATAAGAGAACTGGTGAGCTCGTTTATTTCCTTTTCTTCAGATTTAGACACTTGTTTGTCATTAAAAGAACTCAAAACAACAAGAGGTTCATCAACAATTACCTCAGGTTCATTGTGTTGAAGTTATTCTAACATAGGGGAGAGATCATATTTGTCCATGTTTTCATGATGAATATCAACCTCCATTAGCATATGATAACCTCTTTCAAACAAAGGACATTCAACCTTGGTGCATGACATATCTTCTAAGAACTCTATTTTTGGTGGGAATGGAGCCTCAAGTTTTATTGTTTTCTTCACCATTTGAAGGAATATCGAATTGACATGCACTAGGCGAAGCAAAAAGAAGACATTCATTGGTGGAGTTGAAGTAGCATTGAGGAATAAATACCTTGCAATGTGAAGAATCATCATGAGCAACTTCTGGAACTTGAATGTTTTCCTCCTCATTATAAAGTGTCTCGTAATCATCCTCTAGTTCTTCGATTTGTTTTGCCTTCTCACATGCCTGCAACTTCTTGCATTGCCTTTGTACTTTTTTCATCAACTGTATAAAGTTTTGATCATCTGCAGGTGTTATTTTCATTTTCTTTCTTTTTACAACACTCTCTTGAAACTTAAGCCACAAAGATTTAATCACTGGATCATCAAATGCGTAATTTTTTTCCAATCTACCCATCATTTCTTGAACTATTGGTTTCATTTTTTAAGATATAATATAGGTATAATTGTGGTTTTATTCTTTGCATGTGGAATATTAGAACATTTTGGTGGTGTCTTTCTTACTTTATTGTGTTCAACGGGTTGTAGAAGTATTTGTGAACTCATACCCCTGTTTAAATTCTGCAGTAAACTGGGCCTCTTCGGATTGTCTAGAGCTTTAAAATTTTGAATAGGGAGATCTCCATATTCATCCCCATCACTATTAATGTTGATTGTTGACACATGATAATAAGCGGTTGTCATCTTACCTTCATTTCGAGAAGGATCCTGGATCAAGGAAATGAACATGAATTTTTTTATCCTCAGCGGAGTTGCCAAAAACTGTTGGTTGGATTTTTTGTCACTAAATATGCTGAATGTAAGTGCATAAAAACTATCAACAATTAGGGAAATTCAGCTTTAGACATGGTGAAGTTCCTTTTCCTTTTGAGAGAGGTAGTTCTCTCGTATGATGGGTTTTTTTATATTTTTGGTGCTTTTAACCGAAAAGCAAAAAAGGACAAAAAAATTGGGAAAGGAAAAATACGAGAGAGGAAAGAGGAAAGAGGAAAGAGGAAAGAGGAGGGAAAGAATACAACCGTGTAAGTGATTGACACGATAAATAAACTCGAGAAACCAAGTTACGCAAGTCTCTCTATCAAGGACATAGATTTCCTTCTCATTTGTACAAGATCACAATACTCACACGGTCCAGGAAAATGAAGGAAAGAGTTATGAAAATTGAAAATAGAGAGCTGCATAAGGGAAAATTCTCTATCTAGAAGGAAGACATAAAATGGGCACAAAACTTGGGAAGCACAAAATATTCATCTCCTTTAGAATATGTTGATATGGCACCAAGTCCACGAATCCGATATCAACACAAAGTCTGATCACTTGAGCATCAATCACACTATGAAGGAACAACAACATTAATAATTTAATCACAAGCAGATTGACAAATTTTGCAATTGAAAACCATTAACATAATAGAGAGAAAGCATTGTATTCATGAGGGAAAATTTGTGTACACAAAGTTATAACAGTATAATCCAATAGAGGTCGATAAAATAGTTTTCCCAAATAAAGCTTGGAATGAGAATGAGAAGAACCCCTTTACAATTACAATACATCCTTTTATAGGAATTATGTTCTCAAAAGTAGTTATAAAACTACATTTAACCTAACCCATTTCTAACCTCGGTCCTCAAATGGACTTAGCTTGAGTTTTTATATTACATCACAATTACAAAAGTATGATATTTAATTGATTTGCTGAACAAATTAATTAAATATATTTTGTCCTTTATTTTCCAAAGATCCAAATAACATCTTTTTTTTGGCACATCCTTGTGATTACTCCTTGGCTATTCCATGTGCTCGATGCATCTTGAATCCAACCTAACCGACTTGGTAGACGAGCATTGCTAATGTGCATTTTCGGGGCCATCAATTATACCCAATATGCCTTCTCCTTCCACTTTGTTCTAAAATTTCCCAACCTCTACTAATGGCTCCATTCTTTGCACATGACAATATTCTACGAGAACAATTGACATTGGATGGATTGACTTAGATTGAAGACTATCATCCATAGGAACATCTATTGTGTTTCCATGTTCTCTTCCACCACTTGTATGTCCACCACCCCGAATTCTCCTTGCGTTAGATTTATAGTCTTATCAAAATCTATGACATTGAGTCTTCCCAAGGATTCTAAATAGTTTTCAGCCTTTGATAAGAAGCCCAATTTTACAACTTTTTCCAAACCACAAGTTGAATCGGAGTAGATATGACCAATGTGTAGGGACAAATAAGCTGTTATTAGCAGGACTAAAGCTAGATAAAGCCAACATTGTTCATGAAGGATGCACGATCAAATGCAACATCTTGAGTTAATAAGTTTAGTTAATTTCAGTCATGTTTGTAATCGGTCATGTTGTGTTCTTATTCAGTTCTCTACTCCATCTCGTGCTTAATAAACAATAGCAACTTCTTGGTTCTATGTTATTTGATTGCCTAATAAACTCTAGTTGATCATTTTAAATCTATTCCATTTTCTCAAACTTGTACGCAAAACAGAAGGAGAACAAGACAATTTTTTAATGAAAGAATTTTATTTCTTTCCAGCCTAGCTATTCGCTCACCTTGTGAGCACAATTTTTATAATTGCAGATTTATTTTTAATATGCACAATATAGTGTAAGTGTTATTTTTTTTAATACTCATGGAATCAAGAGACAACTTATGACAACTTATACCCCACAACTGAATGACATTGTAGAAAGAAATAACCGTACCATTATGGAGATGGCACGAAGTATATTGAAGTCCAAAAAATTTCATAATTCCTTATTGGGAGTTGCAGTAGCAACCACAACTTATATTTTGAATTGAATCCCAACAAAATTGCTTCAGAATATCACTCCCAAGGAATCTTGGAGTGGACACAAGCCCTCAGTAGCTCACTTTCGTGTATTTGGTTCCCTGCATATGTTCATGTTCCAGAAAAGAAGTAGAAGAAGTTGGATGCAAAATCCCAACTTTGTATCTTTGTGGGCTATTCAGATTTCACAAAAGGATACAAATTCTATAATCCTGACACAAAGAAATGGATTATTAGTCGAGATGTGGTTTTTGATGAAGGGGGAGTATGGCAATGACAAAAGGAGTTCAACAAACTACACCACTCATCATGGGTATTGAATATGTTCAAAAAGTTCCTCCTCTCCCCACAAGCTCAAGTGGAAGTTCAAGCCCCAGTTCACCAAGTTCACCAAGTTCCTCTTCAGGTGATAGTTCTAGTCCACAATCAAGTCCAAGTTCTTCACGAAAGGTACGAAGTTTAAATGAAATTTATCAAAGGAGTTCTAATGTGAATCCAGTTGCCAATTTTGCTTTGTTTAGTACCATTCAAGTTGAACCTTCTGTGTATGAAGAAGTTGTGAAAGAACAAGTATGGATTGATGCTATGAATGAAGAGATGCATGCAATTGATAAAAACAATACATGGGAATTAGTGCAACTTCCTAAAGATAAACAAGTGATTGGTGTCAAATGGATTTATAAGGTGAAATATCATGCTGATGGTTCTATGAATAGACACAAGGCAAGATTAGTTGCCAAGGGATTTGCACAAACGCCTGGAGTAGATTATTCAGAGACTTTCGCTCCAGTTGCAAGATTTGATACAATCAAGATTATATTGGCTATTGTTGCACAACACAAGTGGCCAATCTATCAGATGGATGTAAAATCAGCCTTCCTAAATGGTTTTATTGATGAGGAAGTCTATGTGGAACAACCTATTGGTTATGAAATTCCAGGAAAAGAACATTTGGTTTACAAGCTAAAAAAGGCTCTCTATGGGTTGAAGCAAGCACCTCGTGCTTGGTATGCAAGGATTGACAGTTATTTCTTGAAGAAAGGATTCATTTGAAGTTCCTCAGAGCCAACCCTCTATATCCAACATCTTGGTAATGATATTCTAATTGTTTTCCTTTATGTTGATGATCTCATTTATATAGGTAATAGCCCATCTCTCATGGAGAAATTTCAAGCAGAAATGAAACAAGAATTTGAGATGTCAGATCTGGGACTCATGCATTATTTTCTTGGAGTGGAGGTGCAACAACAATCTGAAGGTATATCCATTTCTCAAACCAAGTATGTGGCTGATCTATTGAAGTGGTTTAGAATGATGTCATGCACTGCAGTTGCCACTCCTGTTGCCCTTGGTGAAAAATTAACCAAGGAAGATGCAAGTTCCAAAGTAGATGCTACTTTATACAGAAGTTTGGTTGGGAGCCTCATGTACCTCACTACCACGAGACCTGATATTATGTATGTTGTGAGCCTCATCTCTCGGTTCATGCAGGATCCACATGAGTCTCATTGGTTTGCAAAAAGAATTTTAAGGTATGTGAGTGGTACACTCAATTTTGGCATTCATTATTCTCCCACACATAAGTTTGAGCTATGTGGTTACACGGATTCTGATTGGGCTGGTTCAGTGGATGATAGAAAATCAACATCTGGTTATATTTTCTCACTTGGTTCTGGAGTTGTCTCATGGAGTAGTAAAAAGCAGGCAACCATTGCTCTCTCTTCCGCAGAAGCAGAGTATATTGCAGCAGCAACAACTAGTTGTCAAGCCATATGGATTAGACGGATTTTGGAAGATTTGCAATTGGTTCAGGAACATCCAACCACTATTTACTGTGATAACAGTAGTACCATTGCAATGACAAAAATCTAGTGTTTCATGCTAGATCGAAGCACATTGAGATTCGACATCACTTCATCAGAGACTTAGTTCAAGATGGGATAGTGGAATTACAATTTTTCCCTACAATTGAGCAAGTTGCTGATATTTTTACCAAAGCTCTACCTACAACCAGTTTTGTTGCTTTGAGGAATCAGTTGGGACTCATCCCCATTGCTCATGCAGGGGGAGATTGAAGGATCCTGTAGTGCCCACATTTTTTATAGCTCCAGGTTAGTGTTGGTTCCTTTATGCATAGACATGTTTTGATTGAGACTGATTTATTTTTGGACATTATGCTATGTTATTTATCCTCATGGACATTATGGTATTTTGGGCGTGTAGCGCCAATTGGACTAGATTAGTATATTGATATATTCCTTATGATGTTGATGACACTAACGAGTTACATGATAGTGAGATTATTGGTTAGATGTTGATTTCTTGTAGTCGATTTGATCAATGATATAGTTTTCTGGATTTAATAATGGTAACTCATGCTAGCATAGGTGTATGTCATTGTAATTATATCTGTGGATGATTCATGGTGGAATATGTGTATAATTGTATGCGTTGCACTATCAATTGTATAATGATGTTAGGATATTATAGGTTTGATTAATTTTGTGATGAGTAGATGATGTTTATTGTATTGGATAGATGTGGTTAATGTGTGCAATGAGTGTGCAGGTGACAGGTTATAGGAGAACGTGGGTTTCATGGCAGCTACGCAGTTGTGCACAAGTGGCCCATGGGCTAAGTCCTAACCATGATAAATTTTTGAGGCCTTAGAGTAGGTGTATTAATTGGGCACCATGAGTGAACCCTCAATTGTAATGTATTTGTCTTGTAAAATTAATTTTGTTTAGGGGGTGTTTTATTCAAGTAAACTAGTTTAGGGGTTTAAGGGTCTCATTTAATTTAAGTGATGGTTTTGGGTAAGTGTGTATGTGTTAGTATAAGGGATTAGGGCCACATGTGAACTTGGGTGGACCCCACACCCTCTACCCTTGTGCCCAAGAGTGCCAAACCCGAAATTGGGTTATTTTAGACATTTTTAGTGACCCCTATTTAGTTTGGGAGTTCACTTAGCATGAAAATGGGCCCTTGGACCCTACCTAATAGGTAGAGGGCTTATTTCAAGGTTTGGAGGAGTTTCCCTCCCATTTTCCCTTCCTTTAGTCACATCCATGTAAAGTGGATGGGGAAGTGTGTTTTGTTAAAAGTTGCTCCACTTTGTTTTATTTACATTTTTAGTATTTTGGGTGATAAGAGCTAAAAGATGAGTTTACTTTTACTTATTTGGTTTTGGGAATCTTTGACTTGAGAAGGAGGGGGTGACACATGTCATTTTTCTATTGGCGAGGAAACTTTTGGGTTCCTCTTGATATTTTCCTCATGGTGAAGGAAGAGGACTTTTTTTTCCTCATCATTTTTTTTTCTTGGACTTGGAGAATTGTGGGGGAGCTTGAGGATTGCTTGGATCAAGTGGAAAAGCTTAGAGTTTTGGGAAGCTTATTGAGGTAGGATTCTTAATCTCTCTTTCCTTGTTGTCTTGCTAGCTATGCATTTGTGAATGAAATAAAGTGTGTGAAATTATATGTTGTAAAGCTTGTATGAAGAATGTTGTCTTGTTTGTTATTTTTTGTTTTGTTTTACTCTCCACCATCATATGGCTTGATGGTTTTTGGAGATTGTAGGGGAAGAGAGAGGGATTTCCCTCTCAAACCTCATGGTTTGTTGGTCAAGCCATGAAGGTTCCTTCTCATCCCTCATATGGTTTGAGGTGGGAGAAAGGTTCATATGGCTTGAACCTTTCTCCATTCTTGGAGAGGAAACCCATTGGGTTTGAAAATCCTCCCAAGAAGGATTTCATTGACATAAAGGAGAAATAAAGAGGACGAATGTTGAGAGAAATAAGAAGGTTATAAAATATGTATTTGGTGTATCATATGGTTGGACACCTTTGTTTTTGGGCATCCTATTTCCTCTCTTCCTCCTTTTTGTGAGGGTGATCTTGTTTCTCCTCATATTGTTGTCTCACTATGTGTATTATGTCTAAGTGTTTAAATATTTCTATGTACTTTTGTTGTGTTTATCCCCTTTATACTTGTGCACATTGTGGAAGCTAGTTCATCTCTCCCATGGGCTTGGGGGAGGCTAGCATGACTTCCAACCATGGAAAGACATGTGATGATGCCTATTGGTTGGGTGGTAAACAAACCATGTTCTCTTGGAGTTGAATTTTTGTAAGAGTATTGGAGCTTGGAGCTCAAGTTGGAGATAGTTGGAGTTTCCTAGTCATCTTGGTTCTCATTGTATCTTTATGAATGTGACTATGTGAAGCCTTACTTTTCTTGTAAAACACCTACTTTGTATGTGATGTTACTTGTAAACTTAAGCCATATTGCTTGAAAAATTTCCTTCAATATTGCAAGGATCTTGTAAAAAGGTTGTCTTGAATAGCTATGTAATTGAGCATATTTTTTACAAATGTGAACCTTTGCCCTTGGAAAAGTAAGCTTGTAAAATAGATATGAAAATCTCTTCATAAGAATTGTTGCAACTCCATTTTGGAATGAAAGTTGTTTATTGGAAACATTGTATTACAAAAGAAATAATGTGAAGTTACTAGCATTAAAAGAAAACTGGTTTTTATCCCTTGTTGGAATTCCTCTCTTGTAGAAATCTGCAATAGTTATCTAGTTATGCATTACATGTTAAATCTGAAATATTTAGTGTGCTTACTTTTAAAATAAAAAAAAATGATGACACTATAGATACACGATCAATTGCAGCATCTTCAGTTAATAAGTTTAGTTAATTTCAGTCATGTTTGTAACTGCAGTCATGTTGTGTTCTTCTTCAGTTCTCTGCTCCATCTCTGCTTAATAAACTGTAGTAGCTTCTTCAGTTCTTTGTTCTTTGACTGCCTGATAAACTCTAGTTGATAGTTTTAAATCTATTCCATTTTCTCAGACTTGTACGCACAGTAGAAGGAGCAGACAGTTTTTTAATGAAAGAATTTTATTTCTTTCCAGCCTAGCTGTTCGCTCACCTTGTGAGTAGAATTTTTATAATTGCAAATTTATTTTTAATATGCAAAGTATAGTGTAAGTGCTGTTTTTTAAAATCTTCAGTTCATTTTCTCCATTAATACAAGCTTCCGCTGATATTCTTACATCTACCAGTACCACAACTGGTGTGTAGTACTTTGTAAAGTTTTGTATGAACTGATCAGTGTGGGACCATTGGTTCTGTGCTTCTTCCACAAGTTGTATCATTTTTGATACTGCAGAATCTGATGCTAATGCCCCAATCTTTACACTCAAATAACCTGTAAGGTTCACGGTACCAACCAAGAAATTTTCCCCAACCTCTCTCTCTTATCGAGGAAAGCTTCATATTCATCAAAACATATAATAAATCATTCATATCAACATCTCGAAAGAAACCAAAAAATCGACAGAATGATCATCACGTTTATTTTCCCTTGGACCTTCGATGAGACCTTTTACCTTGTCCAATCCCAAGATCTATAGGGATACTAGCATACTGTGCGGTGCCAATGAAATCTCCGTTTTCCCTTGGCCGTAGTGCCACCATTTCTATCAATAAGTTCATGTTGCTGTATGAATGAGGAAGCAATTGAGGTTACTTGCAAAATTTTCATAGTCAACATGGAGAAGCTATGTCGGCATAATCGGACAATCGGGGAAACTAAGGAACCGTGGAATTGTTCCTGAATGCTTCATGAATTCCGATTAGCCGATATATACAGTGCTTGAGCTTATTGGAATGGACCATACCTATTCTCCTTGCATAGCTAGTCACCGATGAAATGATGAGAATAGAACCTTCGTGAAAGCGGAGAACACATTGAAATTTAGAACTGTTCCATTAGTTCTCCACCAGTTAAAGCAACTAAATGGACTAATATTTTCCACGTTGTCGGTGAATCGAGATCTGCGGGGAGCAAAGGAACGTTCCATGAGTTCCTCAAAAATCTGATTTCACCGATTAAATACCAACCCTCATCGTCACGTGTCAAACGACTTTCAAGTATAACTTCCAACCAACCATTTTTAGAAAACAGTGTTTGTCATCAAAAGAAAGTGTTTGTTTGGTGCTTGTTTATAATTTCAGCATTATCAGTATCACCGTCCAATTTTGAACATTCATACGAGGCGGGGTCAATGAAATATTGCACCACATCAAAAACCTTTAGACGTGTTAACTTGACTTTCTCATACTCGGTCAAACCATAGTAGGTCGGTAAACCCATAGCTGGAATAGAAGCCTACCAATAAATCAAAAGATAATACATGTATATAACGTGAGCACAACTATGTAATTCTCCCACTCAGGGGAAGCAATATTGTGAGCATGCTTATATTCAATAACTTCAACCAGACAAAATACAAAGATATAAGTGCATAACAGTTCCACCATGCGAGACACTATGACAAAAAGATGGCAATTTTGGGAATTTTATTGAGCCATTTTATCAAACAATTCGTGTGCAAATTCGGGTTTAGTTATACACACAACGAATTCCACAAAGTGCTAACTATGACTTATTTAAACCCGTTCTTGATGAAGATCCAACACGAGTAGGTTTGTCAATAACCATAATGAAAGAAATTCAAGCTGCCTAAATGGGATTGACTGAGCTAACATGGAATCATCCCAAGCGAATCTCGAGATCCACACAAAAGTATAACGTCGCTAATTAGGTAAGCCGTGTAAATTCCATCATGTTGTCAAAGGATCGGGAACTTATGGCAGTTTGGAACGTTCTCAAAGTTCCTCAAAATATGGACATATCCAACCAGCTCTCAACTTTGATCATCACCACAATCGATTTTCGAAAGGAAAAATAAAACCATTCCCAGATTCCACGAATGACCCGATAAAAGAATGTCTTCATAGTATTAATTGGTCACCATGTCGGCCCTTTCAAAAATACGTGGAACTATTTGTAATCGGGTGAATTGGGTACTGGGAATAATAGTACTTATGGAATGTTCCATTAATTCGATTGAGATCCGATTAACCGACTAACCAAGAATTTAAAATAAAAAAAACTTCAAATGAAATTATTGGAATGAGTGTGAGGTTTGGGAAAATATGGGAAAGCAACCAAAAAGAATGGCATTTCGTAATAAGATGGTGATGAATTTGAAACCGTACTTAAAGTTCTACTAAACTGTTCCAAACATAATAATGAATTAAACTTCAAGGCCGAATGTCATGACAAAGAAGAATGGGAACGATTTGGAAATACTCTTTGACCAAGAAATATTTATACTCAAAACTCAATATATGGGGTCAATTTCACATGATGGATTCAAATTTGAAAAGTTTCTAATAGTCCGATTTTTTACGATAACAAGCACCCAAAAGGACGAGGGCACTGGGTGTTGGCGTCCTGGTGTCCACGGTAAAAAGAAAAGATGAAACAATGAAGATCAAACTGGGCTATAGGGTGTGAAAGAGCAAAAGGAAACAAGAAAGACAAAAAGATGCCAAAAATAAATGTCAATTACTAATTTTCTCACTTAGGAATCATATGAATAATAGTATGTGATTAGGACCTATAAATATACTCAAGTCTATGACTTAACCAATCTAAAAACTAAACAACAAATAACAAACCATTCAACAACAAGATATATTAACACCACTAACTTTAAATACCACCTGAAACGAAGCCACAGATGATGAACTAGATCAGATAAGAACGCACCAAAGGTTTGTAAAAGATGCATCTAAATTGGTACCACAATTGATAGTTGTATACACGCTAATGACAATGGAAGTTTGAATATGATAATTGTGCATGAAGATCATTCAATCTGTTGGGTAACAATCTATAAATGCCAGCAATCTTCTGCACATCCAAGTCTACACCAAATGTCATGTCCTCCAAACTAAGCTTTGATTTCAACCAATGACATTAGGAATTGTTGCAAGAAAACTGCAAGACGTGGAGATAAGTGGACAACTCGTAATGGAATTGATATGCATTTGATCATAAGAAACATACAATAAGACACCATTCACGTAATCCAATGCATCCTCAAACATATCAATGTTTCCTGGTTAGTGCCAATATGTGTTAAAGAACTTGGATCACAAACAATAATGTAGATGTTAAAGACCTGTATGATGCACAACGGATATTCGCCACATAGGTTTGCAAATAGAAAGATACAGGGTAAATGATTTGTAACTAATGACTGAATACTCAAGTCTGCTGTTAGAATTTTGATCAGACTAGATTGGGCTAAACCACGCAAAATGAGTGCATGCTTTAGTCCACAACCTATTTGAAAAAGGATGCATTCTTATGAAATGATTATTGGAGGAAGATTACCATACATAGATGGCGTTTCTTCAATTAGACCAAATCTCAGTGGAAAATAAAAAATTCGCTTCGCTAGTGCATGGGCACATATATCATCTGCGTCACTCATGAATGTAAGACACAATCAACAAGCAAAAACATTAATTTATCTTCACATTGGGCTTTCTTCTTCCAAACTAGATGCCACCTCCTATGTCATAATAACAACTCTTAACTTTTTCTTAGATCTTCTGAATATATCACATATTCAGGGAAATCAGAAAATTGAATCACCCTTTGCAACTAAATCATATTTCTCACGAACATAATTTGCTTTAATACTAGATGAAAATATTTGGACAAAGTTGTAGATGAGAAAAATCAATAAACTTGTATTCTTTATCATTCATACAAGACATTACAAATTTATAGGAGAGATTCCCCCTCTTTTCTAAGAGGTTGTTTTAACAACACTCCTCATATTCTTTATTCATGTGAATCTGGTTTAACAACCAAATTGTGCTCAAATAATTATATGAGTTGTTATTATAACTCGTTTACATCACTTTATTATATTTACTACTACGCAAATATAATTAACTCATATATCATAATCTAACTTTCACAATAAGAATAATGTGAACACTATATATTTCCTAACACCTTTGTCTAATCAATTCCTCCTAGAAATCTCTAACAATATTTGGGCAATATTTCTCGTGTTCAAATGTCTAAAATATGACAAAAATAGTGAACACATTAGTGAATATGTTCTATGTTACAAGAGCATGCTTATAAAGATGAATAATCTTCTCACCAATAGTGAGCTTCAATATCTATTAATACAAAGCCTTTTCACCCCTTTGCAAGAATTAGTTATCTTTGAATTTTTTTGCTCATTTGAAAATTTATGTCATACAACGAAATAGTGTGAAGATAAGACCCTCATCACGAACAAGCTCAAATATGTTACCAATGCTCCCAACACATCTAATTCTAAGTTCCAAGGTAAACCTACTTTCAAAGTTAAACATAACGACAACAAGAATGATGTTGAATCTATTGTTAATGTTTTATTCCAACCTATGAAGATTAAATAACAAACTCCTCAATGGAAATTCACAGGATTTTAATCCATTCCTCACTTAGTGCTCAAGCGATTACTTGAGTGCAACCTTATGTTTCCCTCCACCACTTGAGGTTGACACAAGTAAACCTCATAGTAAGAAGTTCAATGTTAATGCGTATTGTGATTATCATAGATGTGTTGGACATTCTATAATCAATACATACAACTTCATCATATTATATACAAGATCTTATTGATGTTAATGCCGTTGAATGGGACATGCCTCGCTAAATAATCTAAACCTACTTGTGAAAATGTAAAAGCTAAAAACATTCATTGACCCACTTGCCGATCACAACACTATTAATTCTAAATCGGAAGTGCACCATTCTCATCATTATGTACCTCCCTATTTATGACCATCTACTTGATGCTATGATTGGTACTATTACTCCTATGTCACCTACTCAACTTGTTATTACTTTTAATGATAATAATATATTCGTGATCTTGTTTCGATGAAGTATATATTCATATTTTCATTGGTCACCATCCTATACATAGTCTATGCATTTTTAGCTTCATTGGTCACCATCTTATACATAGTTTCTTGATCAAAAATAGTGCTAAGTAGAATATATACACCTTTAAGTTACTTGGTTCTCTTGGATATACTAAAAAGCAAGTAACCTTTGATAGTATTAGCTAAGATTGGAAATGCTTTTATACCTCTTACAATTAGCTCTACTATTACAACTATTCCATTTTCATATATGTCTTGTCTTGAGTCATGTTATATGTGTTTAGGTTTCTTTTGGTTGCATATTTTTGAGGTTATACCATCTACCTTACATTAATATGTCAAATTCATTCACAATCACCAAATCGTTATGGTTAAGGGTATCCCATATGAGTCTCACATACCTAAGTTGCTTGGTCAAAAAGCTACGGTTGCTACTTCTAGGTTTGAAACATATACACATACTTCTTCTAGTAACTCATTATCTTATAGACCTCATGCTAGGTCTTATATTTTAGACACAAAATAACACACTTGGGTACATTTCTAATGCCTAAAGCATACTAATGTATACAAAATTCATAAGCAATAAAACTAGTGGTTGCAATTATCTTTGGCCTCTCTTCTTTGTTTCTTTCTTTCTCTTTGGTCTTACACACCCTATAACCCGACGGAACTTGACTGATTTATATTTTATGGCCTCGACACTTTGGCGCCCAGTTAGGACACCGGCACCAGGTGATTTTGTCCACACTAGGCGCTCCTGACCCTTTCTTACCTTTACTCTCTCTTTTATATTTTGGGCATCTTTTTTACTTATGAGTCGGCCTTCCAGTTGTCAATTACAAAATTCAAACAAGGGAATCATATATATACTTAGTTACTTCTCAAAAATTAGGATCAAACACTAAGCATTACATAATACCACCTAAGTTTGCATCTAAAGGCACAAGAGAACTTCAAAGGCATCCATCTAGCACTCATACAAGGGACAAGGGTTGCATCACTTATGCATACACAACATAGGATGAGACGTCATTATATTCCATCCACACATACTATACATTGTCTATATTCTATATCTATCCCGCCATCATTTGTGCAACTTACACAAGCGAATACTAGGGCATCATTGTGCATACTTCCACATAGAACTACATGGGGCTTGAGATGTAGTGAGATGCTTGGAAGTAAGTTCACTCTTTAGGTGACCGCCAGGGTCATTTTGACTCCACATTTTGCATATTTTTTATTAGATTTGATGTGGTTTGTAGACATGTGCGGGTAAATATTATGTTTTGTAGGTTACTGTGTACCTTCGGTGATCAAGGAACAAATATCAGGTGAAAGATAGGAACCAACAATGAAACCCTTGCGACACAGAAGACACCAGTTCTTAAGCATTTGTATGACCACCAACATCCAAATCCAGTCACTAGTGCCTCTGGCGCCTCGCCCTCTATGGGAGCCCCTATCCCGGGCCATTTTTGAGTTCGAGACTTTCCAATGAGCATCAACGATGATGTCTACACTATTTCAAGTATTTCACCTACCCAAATCATCTAGTTTTCTAGAAACTAACTAAGTCTTCCTATATCCCTCTCTTGCTT